>CM060685.1:74431521-75631521 GCA_030686995.1 Artemisia argyi | reverse complement strand
TCGTTTTGTGATCATGCAACGGTTTTGGGTATAACATGCGGTTGAAACAGCTTCCGCCCATAAGTAATCTGGTAATTGAGCATTAATCAACATGGTTCTAGCAGCTTCCACTAACGTCATGTTGCGTCTTTCAACAACTCCATTCTGTTCTGGACTTCTAGGAATAGATGTTTGATGTTCAATTCCCACTTTCTCATAATATGACCTAAGTGTCTGATTCTTAAATTCTGTACCATTGTCAGTTCTGACCATTCGGACCGTGTTGCGTAACTGAACTTGAATTTTAGTGAGAAAGGTGATGATCATTGAAGGAGCTTTATCTTTGCTTCGTAGAAAATAGACCCAAGTCCATCTGGAGTAGTCATTCACAATTACAAGTATGTAGCGTTTACCGTTGATACTTTGAACACGCATCGGACCACACAAATCCATATGAAGCAGTTGTAAAACATGATTCGTACTATGCTCAGGTTTTGAAGGAAAATGTGCTCGAGTACTTTTTCCTTGTTCACAGGCAGAACATAAGTGATCTTTGGTAAACCGGAATCTTGGAAAACCATCAACAAGTTTATGACGAGCCAGGTCAGTCATAGTTTTGAAATTCAAGTGCGAAAGACGTTTACGCCATAACCAAGATTTAGTTGATTCTGCTTTGGAGAGAAGACATATCGGAGATGAAGAAATCATATCTGACATTGATATTGTATAAAGATTCGACCCACGTGAGCCAGACATTAGATCATTTCCTTGTAAATCATGAACAAAACAAGTTTTCTCCCGAAATGCTACTTCTAGATCTCCGTCACAGAATTGACCGACTGAAAAGAGGTTGTGACCTAGTCCTTCCACATAATAAACACGACTGATTTCGATGTTCCCACTGACATAGTCACCATATCCCAAGATTAAAGCGTAATGATCATTCCCGAATCTGACAGTACCGATGAACTTTGAAACAAAGTTGATTAACAGTTTGAGATTGCCTGTCATATGTCGGGTGCATCCGCTATCAACAATCCAGAGAATAATCTGTACCACCTGCATCACAAGAAGACGACGAGGATGGAACAGAAGTAAGGGTGGAACCCAAAGAAAGTGCGGGTTCCTGTTGGTTAGAAACACATGTATTCAACAATTTAGGAATCCATTTAACGTCTGGTTTGTGTTGTAACCAACGTTACCAATTCCAACTAGTTTTTGCTTTCTTAGTGTTGAATTCACTAGTGATGGGCTTGTTCCTAGATTTGTTCTCTTGAATGATGGGGGTAACTTCAACATCATTAGAAACCGTAGATGGCGGTTTTCCTAATATCGACTTAGAGGCAGTAGTGGGCCTAACAGGAATGCCTGTCCTACGTTTCTTATGACGATTAAGGAGAGAATTAGCTACACATTTTGTATGATCACCAGATGATACGTTTTTACGACAAAACACACAAGATGCATTAATATTCAAAACATTCAAAGGTACATCATTCGTTACATTTAGATCTTGATTACAATTTTCTAGATTAGAATCTAAATCTGATGCAACATGATTTTTATTCAAATTCCTAAGTTGATCTTCTACTTCTTGAGCTTCTAGTGATCCTCTCTTACGTTGCCAGAACCTATTCTTCTTGTTACTTTTTCGTTTGGGTCTGCTAACGCTCTTAGTGGATACTAGTCCTGTGGAAGTCGAAGGGTCATCATTAGTGGTTTGAATATAATTATCCTTATCAGTTTTGTCTAATTCATACAATCCTGGTGCTATCACTGTGGTGTCAACAAACTTTCCTTTTTGAAGTAGCTTAATTTTCTCTTTCAATTCAATGATGATGTGTTTCTTATCCTGATTATCAGACTCAAGTAAACCTCTGATATATTTGAAATCAACGCTGTTTTGTTGCCATTCGGTGTTTTCATTTTTCAAGTATTCAATTTCCTTCTCGTATTTGAGACACAGACTTTTGAAAGACTCAAGGTTTTTGCAAAGCTGACACAAGTTTGAAATCTTGTGACTTTGAAGTTGCAATTCCATGGCAATACTTTGAGCTTGACACCAATCAAGCTATTTTTTGAGTTGAAAACTTTCATTTGAAAATTGTTTGCACACATCATCATTGTTCATTCTCAACATTTCGTTTTCATGTTTAAGTTTCTCAATTTCCTCATTCAACAGATTATTATCAACACAATGATCATTCTTAAGCATAGAAGTACCAGATTTATAGAGATCATTCATGATAACAGAAAAAATATCAGCATTGAGAACTTGTTCCAAGAGTCGATCAACATCATCTTTTAAACATTTATTTCTTTGCTTTTGAACAAAAATTGTATTTTCATTAGAATTGAAAACATTTATCATAGTTTTGACTTCTTTCTGAAGTTCGTGTTCCCAACGTGTAGCACAAAGACGGAGGTGTTTAACAATTGGCAACATTTGTTTTTGAAAAATATCTCTCTTTTCTCGCTCGTAAGCAGATTGAAAAGTTTCAATTTTTATTTCTGAATTACGTTCAATTGTTTCCTCCAAAATTTCGATGTCTTCCATAAATGTTTTGAAATAATTTAAGACACGACAACTTTTTGGTAAAGGTGTTACTTCACCAGAAGATGGTAAAGGACCGTTAATTTGTGCCACAGTTTGAACAGGAGCCGCATTAGATGATCAAACGTATGACTCAGTGACATACCAAGATTGCTCAGGTATTTCTTTTTGAGTAACAAAAGATTTAGAAATATGAGGAGCTTTTGAGTAATCATATGGTTTACAGTATTCGACTTGACTCATTTTTGATCGACTCTCTTCCTCAAGTTCTTCCTCTTCCCTAGTATCATGAACAACAGTGCGCACAATTGTATCGTTAAGCATATAATCCATACTGTAAATTTTAGGATTCACTTTGAACGCTTTGTAAAGAAACATTGATTTGTAGTCCCCCAAGTGCAAATCCTTTATCGGGTCTCGGTTTTAAAGTATATTTCTGAATTGTTGTGACAGAGCCCCCGGTTTTGTAAACAATATTACGAAATTCTTTGAGTTGTTTTTCAAGATCAACATTCTCAAGGAGTATGTTATCGATGTACTTCCTTTTTCATATTTTATGTTCACAAAAGTCCTTTTTGCAAATTAACAACTCTGTTTGTGTTTTTGAAAGCTCTTTTTGAAGTTGTTCAACTTGTATTTGAAGTTCACACTTTTCACTTTCGAGTTTTGAAACCAACTTTCCGTTAGACTCTATTAAATCTTGCATTTTATGTTGAAGATCTTGTTCTTTATTGTAAGAATCGTGAAAAGCTTTTTCAAAACTTTTTGAATGTTTAATCTTATCTTCTTGATTTGAAAGTTGTGTTTTATAACACTTAATATCTCTTGCAAGTGACGCATTTGTTTCTTTTAAGGCTTTATTTTTCTCGTTGCATTTGATGATTTGCAATTGTTGAGCGTTCAGTTGTTGGGACAACAATATTAGGTCGGGGTATGGATCAAACGATGGTTCATGTTGTTCTTCCTGATCATGTTTATCATTCTCAATGAGATCATCAAATGAAACAACTGTGTCATCATCAAATATGACAACTGTGCTTATTTGTTCATCTGCCTGAGAAGATGAATATGAGTCAGATGGAACAACTTGCGCCGTATCTGATTCAGAAGCAGAGGGTGAAGCAATTTCATGTATAAGGCATGCATTAGGATCATGTACCTGAGACAAGCCATCTGTGTCATACACAGGACCTGAATCATTAAACTGAAGTTCCTGCATGTTGGCCATAAGCATCACAACTGCATTAGCTTCGAGATCTTCCATGTCATCATCATTGTTAGCATTTGCCATGAAATTGTTCTCTTGCTCAGTGACATTTCCATCCTTTTCATCTTGAAGAGCCATAAGTAATGCCTGCTTGTGAAACTTACTACCCCGAGTTCTCGGCTTAGGACATGCTGTAGCAATATGACCTTGTTCATTGCAATTATAACACCATACTACATTCCCAGAGTTGGAGTTCCTAGTTTCAACTGGTTCAGACCTTTGCTAAGAAGCACCTGAGTTGTTCCTGAACCCTCCATTGTTGTTAAACCTCTGACCATTTCCTCTGTTGTTATACCTCTGACCATTCCCAAAATTTCCTGATGAACTCCCTGAACCTGATCGACCATAGTTTCGATTATGTATTTCAACTCTTCCATCATGTACAACAGCTTGATTCCTTGTGTTCGAAGATGAACGTTGACGGTTGTTTGTTTTGTTGGAGAATTTGCTAAAAGCACGAGCAATGAGAGCAAGTCCCTGATTCAACGTGTTAAACTCCTCATCGTCATCTTCATGTGAGTTTGAGTAATACACAGCATCATTGTTGTTGTATGGAACAAGTTGAGTTGAAGTATTCTGTGGAGATGAATCATAGGAGACCATAGAAGATTGTGGATAACTGAAGTAGTTTTGCTCTTGAACATGTGCATGATTTGACATTGGTGGAGCATAGTTAGATTGAGCTACGAGTGCCAATGAATTTGGTGTTGGTGATGGTGAGTATCCTCCTCGAAGAGCTCGATCCTTTTCCACTTCAGGTTCATGGTGTTTCAGAAAATCATACAACAAACCATATGGTGCATCATGAAGATTTTTTGTTTGTCGTACGAATGTCACATACTTATGCCAATCTGGACCAAGACTTCCAACGAATTTGGAGTTCACTGCTATCCTTGGTACTGTGATTTTGTGACGTTCTAAATCATTTACCACATTAGTGAAATGATGATAGTAGGATTCAAGTGACTCTCCTTGTTCAATTGTGATGTCAGTGTATTCCATATAGAGTTTTGATTCCATATCATCTTTGTTCAATTGAGTTCCTTCCATTAGGAGATGAACATGTTCCCACATAGCTTTAGCCGTTTTCTGAGCATCGACACTTCGATAAATTGGATTAGGTATACCTTGAAGTATGTAGGCCATAGCATACTCATCAGCTTCACGATGTAGTTTCTGATCCTCTGTGAGTTGAGTTTCTGGAACAAGTTTCTCTGCAGGAGCACGTGGAGGATCAACAGTTGGATCACCAATTGTCTTAGCCAACAAACTTGAAAGGTTCAAGGGCATCAAACATTACACAATAGATATTAATGTTTGCGGGTTTTTAAGAGCATATTGTTGTTTGCATACAATGATGCTAATGAAATTGAGATGACACTCAATACTAGTTATGGTAAAGATTTCATCTTTGGCTATTACTAGTTATGCTTACTAAAAGCATAGTTGCATTATATATTAAGAGAATAAGAATACTTCAAACTTTAAAATGTTTGGAGGTTTGATTATCATAAATTTGTGGTTAAGGATGTCACACATTTTATGAAATATAATATGGCATTATCAAAATAGTTGAGTATGCACATACAAGAATTTAATTAGTTGAATTCTTGAAATAAGTGTTCTTAAAATTCAATTAGATCAAAGTTGGATGATTTATGTCTTGTCAACAAGTATGAATGTCATTACTTGAGACATAATTCATCAACAAGAGTTATCATGCATTGATCTATTTAGTATTTGGATAAGGGATGTTAAACAAATATTATAATAAATTTAAATACATGGTATGTTTAATTTATAATATATTGTATCCTATATTTGTATGTTTAATCCATAAATAAATGTTATTCGAAATTGTCCGTTGTCAGTTAATAATATGGGAATATTATTAAATCAAGACAAATCTGAAGGTTGGTATAATATACTTAAAGTATATTGATGCGTAGTCATGCCATTTCAGATGATATTCAATGATACCGAATATATGACTTATCCCAACTATATGATGTTACTTTAAGGATTTTGTTATTAAGTAAATCATGAGAAGTTATCCTCAGACTTGAGATGCAAGATAAGTGTCATGAATGTAGTACATTTTTGTGGAACAACTTAACGCTATACGTAACTCGTAGTCATAAGGGTTGTTTTTGGAAGTGTTACAAAGTTTGTGGGTTTTGCTTGTAGTCAAGATAGAATTTGTTCCTTCAAATTTATTTTGGAGTTTAATACTGCTGGGCCCCTCGTAGGGTTGGTGAGATGTATGTGTGGCTGCACCCAAGATCTTCCCTGAATATGTTCAGAAGATTTGGTAATCTTAATCAATCACAAACAACGAGAAACAGAATGATTAATTAAGGAATGACTTTAATCCATATCCTTATTAACGTGGTATTAGAAACAAAGGGATAATAATAATGAGAAATCATTAAAAGGTTTTTCCAGGAGCCTTACTCGAGATCGTACTAGAGGCATCGACGTGTTGCAAGACGCTAACCGATGTGATCACACTATTAAGATATGTCCAAGTGGGAGCTGTTAGTTTTATGAACATAAATTAATAGTTGTGTGTTAGGATCGAACTCGAGATCACGAGATTGTACACTTTACGTATGAAAAGTAAATGAGTAATAATTATATATAAATGTTATATTAATTATTAGAACGTAAACACTTAACGATCGTTAACATTTAACGGAAATGGCTAATGACCGTTAGACGAATAAAAGGAAAAGGATTATAGATGAAATTGGAATGTCAAGAAGGATCTAGAAACCCTTTGAGGGTGCTAGAACCGATTGGCTAAGGGTATCCCACATCGCTTGGTGAAGCTTTTGTTCCAAGTTTTCTACTCTATATAAACACACAAGGTTTCATTCTTTTCTCATAACTTGAACACCTAATCTTGTGTGTTTTCTCTTCTCTTATCCTTGCAATTTTTTGACACCCCATTAAAGTTTAAGGGAGTCGAAACTTTGTATTCTTCTAGTGTTTGTGCTCACTTTACTTGCATAAACGTTTACTTGAAGTAGTACGTGTGTACAAGATCGTGAATCAAACACATTATTGTTTGTTTCTTGGATTTGTTCACATAAACCCTAATTAGGGTTCTTGAGTTGAAGATTTCATTTGATTCTTGTTCGGGCTAGAATCACTACGGTATGTTTACTATTTATATTTGATTAATTATTTACATGTTATGGTCTTGTTATAATTGCTTCCGCATATGCTTACTTGATGTTATTAGTTTATTTATATGCATGTCATGATATTATAATTCCAACACTAATTTGAGCGGGGCGGGGCATGTTAATCGGGTTACGGGGCGGGTTTGGGGATTAAACGGAGATTTTAATCCGGTTTGGGGCGGGGAGCGAGGAATCCTTGCCCCGCCCCGCCCCACCCGATTAATATATACACATATACAAATATATCTATACCTATATACGTAGTAGTATTTTGTTAGTATTTACGTAATAAAAAATATTATTCTAATATTGTTAGTTTTTTAATAGTTGTATGAATGCAAAATTGTGATTATAGAAACTCGTTTAGTGTTATATTTTTAGGTTTTAATTTTTAGCGGTATAGTTTATCATTATTTATGTATAATACTATCGTTATAAACTTAATAAGGATCGTTTGTAATTGATTATTAATAGGTTCGTTATTGCTAAGAGTAAAATATTAACAATAAATGTGAAATTGTGCGACTTTGGTCGAGAATTGCACCTAAAGAGGACACCCCGATAAAATCCCCGATTAATACGGGGCGGGTTTGAGGGACTATCACGCCCCAACGGAGCGCCCCGATTAGATCCTCGATGGGGATTGGGGCGGGTTTAGGGAGAACTTTGGTAATCGGGTTTAGGGATGAGGATGACTGCCCCGCCCCGTTGCCATCCCTACTTCAAGAGTTTTATTTGGATTGCTGACGCTATTAGTAGTTTAAAAATAGATTTATAATATTAGGTGTGTTTGGCACAGAGCATTTAGAAGTTGTGAGCATTGAGTGTTGCGATTTTTAATGCTTGTTTGACATGCAACAATTAACTTTAGTTTTTTTTCTCAAAATTCTCTTTTTTCAACGCTCCACGAATTAGCATGTATGAGTCTTAGGCTATGTTTGGCAAAATTAGCTGTGAGCAATAGCAGTGAGCTGTTAGCTGTAGCAACAGTTCACTGCTCACCGCTAACAGCTTCTTAAAGAAGTATTGAAAAAATGAGTTTTCTTAAAAAATAACCGCTTTTTTGCCAAACGAACACTAAAAATCAAAAAGCTCATTGCTCGCCGCTTATCGCTCCAAAAAGCTCTGTGCCAAACATAGCCTTAAACATTTAAAAGCTGTTTTACACATTATGATTACACTTACTGCTATGTTACCCAGCGTTTTTATATAAAAACAGTTATTGTTCATAGTTGCTCATTGCTATTGCTACTTTTACTAAAAACGCCGTAAAAATTCACATAGTCATAAACATGAAGTTCAACTTTTTATTTTTTATTTATTTATTTTTAAGTCAAATTATTTAAACAAGACTTGAACCCATAACTTATTAGTCAATAGGCACTCACATATTGATGCCATTTGGTACATGAAGTAAATTATAAATCTTAAAGTAATAAGTAAATTATAACGTGTAGTTTAAACTTTTTTATTTATTTATTTATTTATTTTAGGTTAAGTACTTAAGTTCATAAATTAATAATGCACTTACAAAAATTCTTCATCGAGTTAACTTATTACGAAAAATATTATTACCACTATCAAAACATTTAAATTGGTTATTTCGTCACATTTCTTCGCTGGTTACCGTTTGAGAAGTAAAAAAAGTTTTCATGTTACTCCCTCTGTCTCATATTAAATGTTCACTTTTGACTTTTTGAGTATTTTTTCTTCAACTTTAACTTTAAATATTTTTGTTTGTATTATATAATACTTGATGAAAATTATATCAACGAAAATATATTTAAAATCACTTCATTCATATATTTTGCATCAAATATTATATAACACAACCAAAAATATTTAAGGTAAAAGTTGATAAAAGAAGACTTTGAAAATTTAAAGTGAACATTTAATATGGGACAAAGATAATATTTATTAATGTTTTTTTTCATTATACACATAAGCTTAGATCAACTACTTTAACTTATTTATCATAAAGTCCTCATAAAAACCTCATTGATATCTCATTTAACATACTTTACCTAATTTTCATCTACCCAATTTTTATACAATTTCACTTCATAAACCCTAATTGTAATGTAATTGTTCAATTAAAGTTCGCGATGGGTAAAGGTAAGTGTAATAATCAAATTTTTTTTTTTTTTTTTTTTTTTTTTTTTTTTTTTTTTTTTTAATTATGTTGCTTAATTTTATACTTATGTTAAAATGGGGCAATTACAAGTATACTCACTGAAACTTGCATATTTGTATATATACCCGTAACATGCTTAACTTGCACTGAAAATTTGTATTTCGGTAAAATATGCAAATTTTTAAGTTTTAGTTATGTTGCTTAACTTGCACTGAAAAATGTTTAAACCCTAATTCGGATAAAGATCCTCTAATATTTTATTGTTTAAACCCTTTTTTTTCAGGTAAAGGTGTTAAAAATCGTGTTTTTATTATTAACTTAAAAACGATAGAGTTTTCATATCTAGTCCCTTTGAGATATGTTCAAGGTGATGAAAAGCAAATCACATATATCAACTTCTAAAGTATGATTTCAGGGGCCCGAAAAATAGAAGCAGGAGTGGGGTTTATCCCCTAAGGAGAAAGGTTCGATGCTTGCATACTGCCCAATTGGATGTCACTGTGGGCTCGAATCACTAACTACTAACTCGCCGTTCAAAAAAAAAATTAAATAAAAAAAAAAAAAAAAAAAAAAAAAAAAAAAAAACTTCTAAAGTATGACTTATGAAGACTGGCGTGAAATAGTAAGATTGTATTATTGCAAAATAGGCACTCCATCTTAAGGGTGAGCAAACGGACCGGATGGAACGGACCGACCGGAC
The DNA here is from genome assembly GCA_030686995.1 of Artemisia argyi. Classification (NCBI taxonomy): domain Eukaryota; kingdom Viridiplantae; phylum Streptophyta; class Magnoliopsida; order Asterales; family Asteraceae; genus Artemisia; species Artemisia argyi. The sequence continues at coordinate 75,621,699 of CM060685.1, read as the reverse complement.
CGGACCGGACCGACCACATTCGGTCCGGTCATCGGTTTAGGCTTTTTGGCTAATTCGGTCCTCGGTCCGGTCCGGTCCGGACCGACCAAAAAACCGAAAAAACGTGCCAAAATAAGCCTAATTGGACCGGACCGACCGAAGACCGGACCGGACCGAGACCGGACCAACCACATTCGGTCCGGTCTCAGTCTATGGTTTTTCCGGTTCTCGGTCTTCGGTCCGGTCCGGTCTTGGCCGGTCCGGTCCGGTTTTTGGACCATGCTCACCCTTACTCCATCTCCATTTAGTGTTGGTATAACTGAACTTAATTTTAAGATGAGGATGTTGAGTATTTTTGGAGTGTAGGTTATGAAAGTAAATGGATGGTTGATTTCTATGTTGAGCATTTTGGTTATGATGTACTCCATCCGTCTTATATTTATTGTCCACATTTTTTTTTATTGATGTCTCAAATTAATTGTCTATTTTCCATTTTAAATACAAATAAGATAACTCAGTGGGAGAATATTTCATTTGAATGGTTGAAAATTGTAAGGGTCTCACTTTTATTAAACTTTTGAGTAATAGACTTTATTAATGAAGTGGAAAATTGTAATGGTAAAGAATCTGATGTTGAGTCTAGTGATGCGTACTATTCAGAGGAGACTGATTATGTGGAGGATCATAATTAATGTGAAGATAATGTTTTCATTAAGAATTGGATTGAGATTCTCTAATGTTGAGTTCAACATGACTGTTGTCTCACATAAACATTAGTAGGTCCCTTATTTTTTATTATAAATAAATTATTTTATAAGGCCCACATTATTTTATGTGAGACAACATAACAAGTCATGTTGAAACTCAACATTAGAGGATCTTTATCCGAATTAGGATCCTCTAATGTTGAGTTCAACATGACTTGTTATGAGATCAAATACGTACATTTTATTAGCATCATTTATCCTATTTAATTGACTTGTTTTATATTGTTTTGTATGAGAATTGATACTTAATTGTTTACTTTAGTAATTCTCAAGTAAAAACAAGCAATTGGTTAAAGTTGATGATTTTGGACGAATTCTGGAGCTAAATGATCAAGATTGAAAAAGTCTACTGAAATCCAAAAGATGCACCGTATCATTCTCAACAGATACGCCACAACATCATACTTAGATGAATTCGAAGACTATTGCCTGACTTTGAAGAATGCGCCTCATCTAATTACAACATGCGCCGCATATGAAACTTTAGTCAACGAATGATAACCAACTTGTTCTACTCCAAATACGCCGCATCTCATTTACAACATGCGGCATATCAGCTAAAGAATTCACCAGACACTATCCAAGACGTTAAAGGACATGCGCCGCATAGAGAAACAAGTTACGTCACATCTGAAGGCGGTGTACGAATATTCCAGAATATAATAATTTTGTACCCCACGTGAAGTTAAGTAGATGCGCCGCATCTATCATCAAGATGCGCCGCATCGATCCCTCAGACAGAAACTATAAATACCCCAAGACAGATACGAATTTTGTGTGCAACAAAACCCTAAGGAGACGAATTCAGTCGAAGAAGCATTACAAGACACGCCCCAAACGAAGATCTTTGAGCCGTAAGAAGGTCTTGCATGTGTATAATTCATTAAGTAGTTTTGTTTATTGTATTAGTAAGTTTTAATCCATCAGGATTGATAGGCTTGTGGCCACCATACTGCTCCCCTTAAAATTGTTTTCCCATCGATTAAAGTTTATATGATATTTTTTTGGTGACTTGTATTTGTGCATTGATAACCTCTGTATTTAGTTGAGTCTTCTGGGTTACCATACCTGTTCCTCGCCTACTTATCTAGTGTCTAAAAGGTAGGATAAACATAAGTAATCATTAAGAGTTTACTCGCCGATATTTAGGATCCAACGAGACAGATTAAATTACGATACTCATCATATAAAAGTAGCAATAAAATAAGTGACAAGCTACTTAAACCATAGGACAAGTCTTCTAAGTGTTTCTATTATCTATCTGTGTACGTGATTGCTCTTCACTGATTTGTTCTCATTAGTTTTACTTTTATGTTTAATTCAAATTTGTGCTAGTCTCTCAGGTTAAACCCCCTTTTAATTAGATTAGATTGTAAAACTAACTTATATATTAAAATACTGATCAAATCAACTAGATATTACGTTCCATTCTTAGTGTTTGACACTCTACTTACCACTATATACATATTGATCGGGTACACTGCTCGTTAAGTATGTGTGTTAGTAATAAGTCGGCTAAATATAAATTTAAAACTTGAAAAGGCAAAAACACCCTATGCTACACTGACATATTGCACGCATCAAGTTTTTGGCGCCGTTGTCGGGGAATGAATTGTTAATATCTGTTTATTTGATTAGTATTTTAATTAGATTCTAATCACTAACTTTGTTGTATATTAGTTTAGATTACATTCATTGTATATTTTGTATACTTAATTTTCCTGTTTGTTTGTTTTCCTTATTTTCTTTATTTTCTGTAATTTTTTGTTTAGTTTATTTATTTTTATTTTCTTTTCTGTATTACTGCTGTCTGCTGTATTTTGTTGATCCAAACGATGCGGCGCATCTGATTTATCAGATACGGCGCATTGCAGTTTTTATTTTTATATACAACGTTAACTTAAAAATTCGAAGTGTTGTGCATCTATCCCCAAGATACGACGTATTCTGTTTTTAATCAGAAAATTTTCAAAACCCTAACGAGATACGACGCATCTATTTCAACAATTGCGGCGCATCTATTTATTTATTAAAAACAATTTTTTGAATTTATTAAACTGAGATACGTCGCATCTGTTTCTGCAGATACGACACATCGTTTTTCTGAATAAAAGTCTGATTTAATTTTTAACGTAATAAGATAAGGTGCATCCCACTTTTGGGATACGACGTCTCGTCTGCAGATATCATCAACTTTTATTTTCAATAATTACGATTATCTTCTGTCAATCAAATCCTACTGATTTACTTACTTATGATGACAGGGATTATTATGGAAGATATGATCATGAACATGACCCGAGCGGACTATAGTTCGGGAGTTGCTAGACCAAATCCAAATGGGAACAAAGGGTTTGTTGTAAGAGGACAATTGCTCAAATTACTACAAGATAACACCTTTTGCGGACTAGGGAATGAAGACGCTAATGAACACATGGAAAGATCCCTTGAAATTGCTAACCTCTCCAGGACAAAGAATATGACCTACAACCAATTTATGCTTCAAGTTTTTCCATCTACACTAGCAGGGGAGGCAATGTGTTAGCTGAACAATGAGCCCACCAAATCTATCACCAGTTAGGTTGAGCTTAAAACTAAGTTTTTGGAAAAATTTAGCCCCGAATTCGCCTGTTAAATGAGATCTAAGTTTCGTTACCATGAAAAAATGAGTTCACCTTTAAAGAATGAACTCTGGGCTTACTGGAGAGCAGGGAACGATGAAGAAGAGATGGAAGATGAGGAGGGTGAATTGTTTAGAATTGAGACGAATTTGTTTGATTATGAAACCCCTCTGTGCAAGGCATTTAACGAGTTTAACTACTTGTTGAAAATTGATGCTGATGTGTTTACCAGAGACTTCCCGAGGTTCAAAACTTATGAAGCATTCAAGAACACTTGGTTGTATGAATGGAACAATCAAGTTCCATGGGTCTCTAATAAACCAGTGTTTTATGATGAATTGGTACATTGCTGTGATCCTATTCGTTTCAAGAATTGAACTTGTGTATGGCCAAGTTGTGACTGGAAGAACGAAGGAATCTGTAATGGGGAAAGCATAATTGGAATGAAACGAGTTGGTAACGATGTTTACTTCGAATACTATGATTGGTACGATCAAATTGAAAACTGCCCGCCCAGGGTAGAAGCTTTACAAGAAAAAGGTATAATCGAGTACTTAAAGGAAGTAAAGGGGGCATCGAATACTACTTTCTGGGAATGGGTGCATAGAAAATTTAATGATTATAAAAGGTTGGATCGACGATTACAATAGGAACTAAAAATAAAATGGGACGAGATCCAAGATTATCATCAATCCATCAAACATGAAAATTATTATTATCACCATGAGAAAATTTATGATGATTCACAAAGAGAATTAATGGAAGAACATGATGACTATTTGATTAAGGATGATTACTCTAATTTCGTCAACAAAAGCGAGGAAGCATTCATAAAGAGAAAATGTGAACTTCTTGGAATCACTTATCATAACCTGCCTATGATAATCTTTGAAAAATTCGAAGTCATCAAGTACTCTTTGGGGCCATGTGAAGAGTATGTTGCGATAATGACCAAAGAATTCATTAGATTAACTGGATCCAAGGAAAACGCGTCGCAATTGTATGGGAACATCTTTCGCATGAAGGACGAAGGATGGGTCGTGACAAGAACAAAATAGAAGTTGAACGTGAGTCTAACTTGAAGACTCTGCAATAAAGAAAAGTGCTTACCGGGAGACAACCCAGATTTATCTTTATTGTTTTTGCTGTCGAGTCTGTCAGACCTGTAGCAGATGTGGCGCATCTCCATCAATAGATGCGGCGTATCTACTGCACATGTCATATCTGTTTTTACTTTTTCTGCATTTTATTTTCTGAACTATAAACTTTCTGTCAGTTTATTTAATGCGGCGCATCGCTGGTTAAGGATGCGACACATCTAATCTGTGGAAAACTAGAAGGCGGGTTGAATAGTTTACCGTTTAAAAACTTTAAACTTGTTGTATCAAATGTCCATTTTTAGCTTGTTCTAATATGAAAGATGTTACTTGTAGTTTATGACTAACATAACTTAAAACATGTTATCACACAAGTACAATCAACAAGTCACAACACAAACAATCACGTAATGCAAACATTAAAGTAAAGCAATAAGTAAAAGGAAAGTGCAAACCAAACACGGGGATTTATAGTAGTTCGGTCACGGATCTCCTCTCCGCCCTACTCCACTCCTCGAGTATCCAACTCGAGAGTTACTTCACTAGATCAACAACCTCCCTTCTCGGCGGAGAAAACCTTACAATCGTCGCTTACACTTTTACCGACACTAAGCTAGATGTCGAGTTCTTTTACAAGGGTACAACCACTCCCGTTAGTTCTTTTACATGGGTACAACAACTCCCGTCGTTGCTTATACTTTTACCGACACTAAGCTAGATGTCGAGTTCTTTACCAAGGGTACAACCACTCCCGCTAGGTTTTGTGGCCCAACATAAAAACCTTGTGTTTTATGGCACAAACACATAAACCATCTAATCTATATTGTTATGATACAATGATGATCTATGACATAAAAGTCTAATGGATATGCATGCCTAATCTACATGAACTTCTTGAATAAGAAGTCTTCAACTATTGAGGATGTCAAGTGCCCTTGAATCTTCATATGTTGGAATGCTTCAATGAATGATGACTTCAAGATCTTGTGACCTTCTTGGTGGATCATGAAGTATGATATGCTTACAACAAAGATGAATGTTAGAAGCATTATGATCATTATTGAAAGGGTGATCTACATGGTTTCCTACTTATCTATGTGTGTGTGTTTTTTTTCATCTTTTCATCACACTTCTAAGTAAAACATGAATTTCTATTTATAGGCAAAATAAGTAAAGAAGTTTTCCAAAACCATGTTCTATAAACCATGTTCCAAAACCATGGATTACTATTAGAGTCAACATTGACAAGACATATGCATATACTTGAAACTAAATGTTGACAAGACAAGACATATATGTTACTAGTCAACTTACAAGGACTATGACACATCTTACAAGTTCTTTGACCAAGTTATTTTCCAAAGATGTTTCCAAGTCAACTACAATCTATGACACATCTTAAATGATATTTGACAAAGATAATTTCCAAATATAGTTTTCCATTTTATGAAAAATACATTTAGACAAATGTATATATTAACTTAAAAAGGTAAATTACTTGTATAAAAAAAAATTAGCTAGCTATATAATATTTAGTAAGTTACTAAAAATGTTTTATGTACTTATGTTGTTATAAGACACATTTTTATATATTGTAAACTTACTAATATTATCTAGACACCTAATGTGGCACTTATTCTATTTAACACCTAAAGTGTACTTTGACACCTAAAATACTTAAAGACTCCTAAAGTATTTTAGTCATTCTAAATGGTTGGTCAAGGGGTTTGATCATAATGCTACATACAAACATGTACGAACCTGTATTGTAGCATACGACGACTCGAGACTTTGAGACAAACAATGATTACAAGTAACTTGTACATTTTACGTTATGTATCAAGTTATACGTTTGTCATCAATCAAAACAAACGAGACTGTATAGATTAAATATCGTAATATTTGCACTAACATAATCTTTCTGACCCGTACCAATTCCAGGCTCAATACGGCGCATCTTCTTCCATAAGATGCGGCGCATCGACTGACCTGATGATTTACAGTTTTATTTTTATTTTTATTTTCTAACCACAAATGAATTTTGTACAAGTATCGATCTTCTTAAACTCAGGTGTATAATTGGTGGTATTTATATTTGTCTACACTTTCTATGGATACAAGAATAATGAAAAGCCGAAAGCCTAACATCCACAGAAATTATTGCTCGCAAATGCATAATGGAGGATCAAACCGAGCAAATATCAGGGGAGTTTTTCAGTTCTAATTCTTTTTAAATTCCGGTTTTTAATTTCAATAAACAACGGGGACGTTGTTTAACTTAAGTGGGGGGATGGAGAATTAGAACACTTACTTGTCTTTATTTTTCAAGAATATGCTTTAATTTGCGTTTAAATTATCAAAATTAAAAAAAAAAATTGCATGTTTTTTTTTAATCTAAGTTGCATAGCTGCACACAAGACTTTATTTTCTAAAATTGTGATTTCAGTTTATCAAAATTCACAAATCTATGAGTGTGCCGGTGACTTGTAAACTTTAGAACTTGACTTGTATACTGTTCGAGACCACAATAATAAGTTTTATTTTTATAATTAGAGTGACTTGTCTAAATTGGTAAAATTCTAGGATTACATCAAAAAGCCTTTATATGTCATGTGCTATTAACTAACTACACTGGTTAGTTAACCCCCGTATAAACCCTTTGTTACTCTCATTTTTAGAGTAAGATATCCCTAGAAAAACCCGTAGAGCCATTCCTTTAGGTTTTATACACCCTTGTTAGTATGTTTTTCGCTACACCTTCCACCTTAGCCTACCCTGTAGATTTAAGTCCGTGCTTAGTTGCTTAGGCAAAGTGTGTTTCCTTGCGTTACCTTTGTTCGTGTGCGTAAATTCATTATCTTTGGTTAGGTCGGGAAATTACACAATGTAATTGGAGTGAAAGTACATATTGTATATTTTTAGTCAGCTTTTCGTGTGTTCACTACTTTCACTATTACGTTATGTCTGAATGCCTGAAAAGTAAAGAAAAATTATCCAGAAATATTGTGATGGTAATGTGGTGAAATTTTACACCATTAGTTATTTTATGTTTATGTATGGATATGAAAAAAAAAATCAAAAAATTAAGAAAAGAAAAAGAAAGAAGAAGTTGGTAGTTTGTTTTAAGCCAACATTGTAAAGTTTTGTACTAAGTGGTTGATGTCGCCACTATTGTTGTATTATATTTATGGATTGAAAAGGAGTTGGCCGTTATGGGAAAGCGAACTAAGGATAGTTTATTCTTTGTTTAAGATTTTATTGAGTATAATTCGTGTCTACCTAAAGCGTGAGTTAAAAAGAGTCAAAGCGGGAGTTATTCAATTATATGAGTCTTATTCATGGGATGGTAGGGAAGTATTCTAACCACACTTAGGACTTAATCTATTTGTTTCTTGTTATGTATTTTATTTTATTAAATATTATCTATACCCAACCGTATTATTATATCCGTTGTTAGCTTTCGAGCATCCGGATATGGTAATGGCCAAGCAAAAATGTCAAGTGTGTGAATAAGGTCGTGACCATCCGAGTATTAGATTAATTGACTAACGCGCCAGCGATCTGGTGTGTGAATTGGTGATCATCCGAGTTTAAGATTGATTAAATGATGTGCCAGCGATCTGGTGTGCAACTTGGTGACCATCCGTTATGAAAATAACGCGCTAGCGATCCAAGGAACACATTAGTGACCATCCATCATTTGAAAGTCAAGGACTCGTGCTAGTGATCCATTAATCATACTAGTGACCATCCGTTAGTTGAAACATCAAGGACTCATGCTAGCGATCTACTAAGTTTATGCAGGAGATGTTCAAGCAAAGCTAGGTTTAACCCATGGACCAAAAAACACTTTCTACCGCTTTAGACCTGTTACTCCTTAGCTTTAGTGAGGGAGATGTGTATCCTTGTCAAGCATATGATAGAATATATGTCACGTCCGGAAAGTTAAACGATTAGATTTGCTTTTATTAAACATATATTTTGTTTCTAATTGGTTAAGTGTTTGGCAGTGCAATTATGATAAAATGAATAAGTGCTTAAATGTAAAAATATCCTATCAAGGATACACTTTCATTATGTTTAATCTAAAGGTTTACTTGAGGAAAAGTAAAGTTCAAGTGGGGGGATATTTGATAAGATCAAATAAGTACATTTTATTAGCATCATTTATCCTATTTAATTGACTTATTTTATATCGTTTTATATGAGAATTGATACTTAATTGTTTACTTTAGTAATTCTCAGGTAAAAATAAGCAATTGGAGAAAGTTGATGATTTTGGGCGAATTATGGAGCTAAATGATCAAGATTGGAAAATTCTACTGAAATCCAGGAGATGCGCCGTATCATTCTCACAGATACGCCGCAACATCATACTTAGATGAATTCGAAGACCATTGCCTGACTTTGAAGAATGCGCTGCAGCTAATTACAACATGCGCCGCATATGAAACTTTGGTCAACGAAGGATAACCAACTTGTTCTACTCCAAACACGCCGCATCTCATTTACAACATGCGGCGTATAAGCTAAAGAATTCACCAGACACTATCGAAGACGTTAAAGGACATGCACCGCATAGAGAAACAAGTTACGCCGCATCTGAAGGCGGTGTACAAATATATTAAAATACTAATCAAATCAACTAGATATTACGTTCCATTCTTAGTGTTCGACACTCTACTTACCACTATATACATATTGATCGAGTACACTGCTTGTTAAGTGTGTGTGTTAGTAATAAGTCGGCTAAATATAAATTTAAAACTTGAAAAAGCAAAAACACCATATGCTACACTGACATATCGCATGCATCAACTTGTCATGTTGTCTCAAATAAACATTAGTGGGTCCCTTATTTTTAATTATAAATAGATTATTTTATAGGGCCCACCTTATTTTATGTGAGACAACATGACAAGTCATGTTGAAACTCAACATTAGAGGATCTTTATCTTTAAGAATTTAACTACTAATGATTAATTTTTATAATAAGTTGTGTAGTAATAGTCGACATTTTAGACGTTTCCTAGATGACCATGTCATTGCCAATAACGAGGTAGAAATAGAAGACCTAGATTCAAGTAATATAGATCCTTGTTGAAGAAGAAGAGAAGAGGGTTGCTAATGAACAAGCTCATCAAGAGATGGTTGATGAAAAAGCTTTGATGTTAACACTGTAGGAGGAGGAAAGAATAGAAAAGGAAAATCTGGCAAGATTCGGGGAGGAAGAAGAATGGGAACATAAAAATGACTACTACAACCAAGAATGGACACAAGATGATTTATTTGATATATGGAACCTTACAACAAGACTGTGCAGACAGTCAAGATGAATGTGCAGACACATTAGTATGAATGAAATAGATTTGGTGGATGGATCTCAGCAAGAAGGTTTGATTGATTATGGTAAAGGAAAAGGCAAACAAGCTACAAAGCTACAAAGCTACAACAAGTTCACATGAAGAACCACCATTCATAATCTACCACAAGAACGGGGGAAGATCCAAGAGGATCTTTACGTGAAAATAAAAAAGTTTGTATTTGGCCCCGATGGAACTTGGTCACCGGCCCAGGAAGCATTCTCAATGGATTAACATGTGTTGTTTTTTGTTATTGCATCTATCTTTGAAGGGAGTTGATACTCACACCATTTTTTTTATACTTTCACCAATGTTACACACATAATGCACATGTTACAATGTGAGATATGCATGATTGTGGTGCAAAAATAAAAAAGAGTGGTGTGAGTATCAATGGCCATCTTTGAAACTTGGTCATCAACACATCTCTTTGTATAATGTAATAGTGGTCCTAACATGTGAAAATTTTAACTTTTGTGGTACCAAACTCAAGGGGATTGTCCCCTACAAAGTGCAGGTGGCTGTTTCTTTTGCAATAAATATTTGATGTGATAAGTGATAAACACATTAATTACCTGATTTAACGTATATCTAACTCTTTTGAAATAATTCTGTATCTATGAGTATGATTCACAACTCAAATCAATTTCAATCAAATAAAATCTTACAAATAAAACTTAGCAAATTCATCAAGTGGAGTTAACTTTGGGTAAAAGGTGTGTATCAAAATACTTGCAAAATATATCTGGTTTGACTAAATATTTTTTAGTCTAAAAATTGTCGCACATATCTTCGTTTTGCACTTATCAGGTAGCATACATGTTCTCTACAATAATTTTTTTGTACTTTTAACTACTGTGAACTAATGTTTTAGCTTTCGAATCATGGTTTTACTTTGTTTTACACATGAGTTTTGCACTAACATTTTGATTTTGATATCATGTTCAACCACCAACAAAACAAAAAAGACAAAACCAATTCGTACACATATAGATTAGGGGGTGTGGTATTTTTAAAATAGGAGGTGTGTGTATATCGTGTCCCTTCACACAAACACAAAGGTACAAAACACATAAACTTATAATTCAAATATAACGGTTATTATTTATACAACTAAAGATACAAGAAACTAGCATCCTTACATTTCTTATTTGAATGCCAAAACAACAAGAAAAAGTATGGCAAACAACAAACATGTTGACTTCCAAAAAGTCAAACTAGTCATATTCTTGTAACTTTTTCATTCTTTGCAATCAACTCATGCTCCAAACTCTAAAATCCTATCTTCACAGCCCATCTCAATTTCTGTTGAGGTAAAATCTTGCGTCTTATTCCCAACAAGTAAAGTAGATCTTCCAGACAGTCTGGGTAATTCAGATCGTCTATGGTCCTTCGGTTTCCTATAAGAAAGAAACATGCGTTAGTCTCTCCCCAGATTTTATCCTAGGACCAAACTCCGACGTGAGAATGAGTATATGATAAGGAGATAAGTATAGGTGAAAATAAAGAGAGCAAGGAATTAGTTACCCTAAAGTGAAGATTTCTCCTCCTTATATAGAAGGAATGTTTTTTTCCTCATCAGGTATCACCAAGCAGGGTGATGGCACATTTGAGCATCATTTGTAAGTTTTCCTTTTATGGTTCTCTGTTCTTTCTGCTTACTTACTTCTGATCAATTGTCATATACTCAATGTGTCATGTTTGACTTTGGGTCCGGAAGTTACCGTTAGTCCGAATGGATCGGTTGGGTCCACTAAGATATGATGGTCCATTCGGTGTGGGTCATTCGGACACATATGCCAGCATGTCCCCCAGTGTCATGGTATTTGTTATGCCAATGGTGTGATACTTTGCAAAAACTTTTGTCTCAATTTTTCCGAGGGGTTCAGTCCGCTTGATTTTGTGGTTGGTTATTATGTATGTCATGCCAAAGTTCATTATTGGTCATTTTTAAAGAGGGCTGTCTTTTTTACTGTGCCACAAGATTTTGACACATGTACGCATCCCTTATCATGTGGAGGTGAAAGCGCCACGTCAGCGTCTGACAAGGCGCGACGTTTCACGCTCCCTGCATTTGCCTATAAATAGTGTCATTTGCCTCATTTTTACCATGGTAATTCTGTGCATCTCTCAGACACATTTCCGTTGGTATTTCCGAGAGGTTTTTCTTAGTTTTTGTGAGCGATTTATTGTGTGGTTCATTCGTCCAAAAGAGGCACGTTCCATTTTATACATACTAGTTTTTTGTTCTTCGGCTATACCCTTCTTCCCTCTGGTTGAGCCATGTCGGGTTCACCTTCTTCTACTCAAGACGAGGATGCCGTGATGCTGGGTGATTATGTGCCCAAGTTTGATATTCAAAAGTATAAATCTCGTATGGATGAAACGGCCGTGATCTTGATAGTCATGGAGATCGGTATTCCAGAAGACCTAAATCCCAGGCCTCCTCCAGAGGGTATGACAATGGACAGGTTACCGAGTGATGCGATCGGTTTATACTTGGAGTATTTTTACGAAGGGTGTATCTGCGTGCCTTTCTCTACCTTCTTGTTAGATGTGATCAAGTATTTCAAAGTCCATATCTCACAGCTGGTTCCACTGCGTTTACACCTTGTTTCCCTTTTCGAAGTGTGTAGTCAGAGTTTGCACATCAATCCTACTACCTCTCTCTTTCGGGTGTTCTATAAACTGAGTAAGGCGGGTGATTGGTTTTCTTTTGAGAAACACAACAGTAGGGATATGAAGGTTTGCTTTAATGGGATCTTGACTGGCTTGAAGGGTTGGAAATACAATTTTTTCTTAATAGACAGGCGGGCTATTCCTTTTGCGACGCCTTGGAGGCATCGTGATTCTGACATCTCGGATCCCTTTCTTAAGGGCGAGTATAGAATGGAGGATGCCGAAAGGCTAGCAGCAAATGTGATTGATCTCATTTAGATTCCTTATGGCTTTCTTTATGCTCTTGGATTGACCTCCCACTGGGATTAGCCCGGCTACCGAGCCGCTCTTAGGGACGCCGAGAGGAGGGGTATAGCCCTTATTTTGATTTTCTTGTAATTTGACTTTTATGCGTGTTTGTTGTTTAATAACTCATATTTTTGGCCTATTGCTTGCAGGTTTGACGATGTCTGACTACCTGATTAAGTCTAAACGCCGAATAGGGGCCTCCATGGTCAAGGGCGACAAATACTGAGAGGGGCAGTCCCACGAGCTACATGTGACCAAGCCGGCCGAGTCCAACGTGGATATTTTGGAAAAAACTGCTGAATTGAAGAGAGTGGAGGTGGCCGATGAGAAATTTCTAGAGGCTAGGAGGAAGAAGCAAGAGCAAGCTGCTCGACTGGCTTTAAAGAAGTATCAAGCAGGTGAGGGAGTTAGCAAGGTCAAGTCCAAAGGCAAGCGGGCCGGAGGGGAAGGTGTTACCGCTCGTCTGTCAAAGAGGAGTAAGCCGGCTAACTTTGTTCCTGTTGTTGACTTAGATTCTGAAGAGCATGTCCCTGCTCCCACTCCTATCCGATCCGTGCCTCCAATTGTGGTAGGGAAGCCACCAATCGGCGAGGAGGGTGGAAGCATTCATGTTGGTGATGCTGATACTGGTGAGTTGTTCGAGCGTTAAATGCATTTACTTTTATATATACTCATTTATTATCTTTTTTGTGACTTAGTTATGTATTGTTTGTATTTCAGGTAATCCTCCGGTTGTTTCTTCCAGCCGTGATAAAGAAAGGTTGTTGATAATGTTGATGATGGTGATGATGGTAAGGATGAGTCTTCCTCCGAGGGGTTGTTTGTACCGGAGTGGTCGGTAAAGAGAAGTGCCCGTTTGAAAAATTCTTCTATATGCCATGATTTGAAGATCCATCTTGCTCCTCCTTGTGAGGAAAAGTATCTTGAAGAGTTGGACGATATTGATGCTTGTCAGCGTTCTTGGTTATTATTGGGTAATAGTGTCGCGGCTCAGTCGGATCTTTACTTCCGCTTCGAGACCCTTCTTGATGTGTACAATAAAGCCACTCTTTGATGAGACGAAAAGTGTACCGCTTTTAGGGGGTCATTTAAGCCCAAAGTCGAGATTATTTGATCAAATATTGCCCTAAATCGTTCCTTTTGTCATTTTCGGTACTTTGGAGAAGAAATCTGGAAAAGGAAGCATTTTGGACGTTTTTGGAGCGAAAAAGTGAAGAAAACGACAAAGTCTCCAAATCATACTGAAATTGGTACCTGACGACGTCAGGAATTGCATGTGCCGCCGTCACTCATGGACAAAAAGGTGGATAAATTAAATACACGTGACGCGCCGAAATGTTTTGGAGGATTTACACGTGACGGCGTCACCATGGCCGTCACGTACAAAATACAAGAGATGGCCAAGAGATAAGTTACACATGACGGCGTCAGATCTGGACCTAGGCAATACGAGAGTTTTTATGGCGGAGAGTTGACAGCGTCAGGATTTACACGTGACGCTTTCAGACCCAAAAATTTATATATAGTTTTCTATTTTTCATTTCTTAATAGAGGAGAACTTCGGGATAGTTTTTGGAGAAACCCTAGCACGATTTTTACCTTACTTTTAAGGGTTCCAGACCCTTGTTTCATCCATGTTTGATTGAAGATAGGTTTTCCAATAATCATTCAATATGTCTATGTGTTTTTTGATTTTATCTTATGCTTGTCTTTACTTTAACATGCTAGGCTAGGTTTTCTTTTTGTTTGCTTAGATGTAATGAAACTTAGTTATTGATTATTGGTTGGTTATTTGTTTATAATTGTTGTGGATGAATGATTTCGATGTTAGGCTTAAGAAAACTGGCAGACTTCCAATTGGTAACATGCTTGAACGTCCTACGATAAATTGGTTGTATTTAATGCATAAGTAACTACTAAGGAGGCCATGTTATGAGCTAGTAGTCGGCTCGACAGAGGAAGAGGTAGAAGCTTATAGAGTTAGGGAAGATCGTACACGGCCCTACGAATGGTATTAAGGAATATAACCCATCATCCATGCAATTGTAACAAACTAATCAACTAGTAAAAGATAGCTAGGGAGTAGTGAAATCTAAGTAAACACATTTCTCTTATTATTGTTTTTCTCCACATTTACTTTAGTGTTATTTTATTTTATTTCTACTACATTTGTAGTTATTTGGGTTAGTTGACCAGCAACTAATTCCGCCCATTCTTCCAAACCCGAGATTTTTACTTGCTTTTCATAAAATATAAAAATACAAAAAGAATCATCCCTCATCTCTAGACCTAGTTTAATTGAGTTTTAACCCTAGCGAACACTATTCTTTGAGTTGAACGATCAATCCCCCGGTACTTGCCACTACACTATACTGCATCGGTCAGGTACACTGCCTGGTGGGGGTTGCAAGCTTCTCAAGATCCCTTGAGAGGTAAAACCTTTTGCAAGGTTGCAAAACCACGCCTCAAGTTTTTGGCGCCGCAGCCCGGGAAATAGTTATTGTCTATGTTGAAATTTCTTCTTATTAGGTCTACTTGCTAGATTCCTTTCTAGTAAGATTTTTATTTTTATTTTTATTTTTATAGGTCTTTTTTAGTCTATCTTATTTCTTTGATTCCTGTGTTCGTAACCATTACCATCCGCCATCATGGAAGGTGGTAATCTCTTCGACCACATCAACCCACCACAACAAAACCATCCACAAAAGCCACTCGTTTCCTTGCTCAATTTTTCCCACCGGGGAGAACTACCAAGCTTAGAAATGACATCTTGATGTTCCAACAACGTCAAGGTGAAACTCTCTATAAAGCATGGACTCGTTTCAAGGACTTACTCCAAAAAGTCCCTCATCATGGCATAGATCTTTGGCTCCAAGTCCAAATTTTCTATGACCATATCGATCTCTCCACGAGGCGAACCATTGACCAAGTGGCCGGTGGCAAGCTACGTGATCTAAGTGCGGAAGAATAATGGGAACTCATAGAAGATCTTGCTCTCTATGACAACGAAAGTTGGAATGATCCTCGTGATTTGAACAAAACGGTCAAGGCAATATCTTTGCCATCGAACAATTCAAGCACTCCCGACCGTAGGATCATGGAACTTGAAGACCAAGTCAAGTTTCTCATGAAATCTTACGAGGCTCCTAAACCTTCAAGCCAAGTGAACAAAATCACCTCTTCGTGCGAATTATGTAGTGGTCCCCACGACACTCATGATTGCAGGGAACTCCCAGAACAAGCTTCTGTGGATTACGCATCCTCGCGTACCGACGGAGTGGGAGACAAGTGGTACACTTTTAAACCCAAGCCAAACCCTTACGGTGATTCATACAACCCCTCTTGGAAAAATCACCCGAACGTTAGGTGGAAACAAAACAAAAACATGCCTGATACGTGGGAATCGCACCAGGCTTTACCTCTCAAGGGATCTTGAGAAGCTTACAACCCCCACCAGGCAGTGTACCTGATCGTTGTAGTATAGTATAGTGACAAGTACCGGGGGATTGATCGTTCAGCAAGGAATAGTGTTGCTAGGATTAGAAAACCTAAATACTAGTTCTAAGGATGAGGGATGATTATTTTTGTGTTTTTATATTTTTTAGAAAGCAAATAAAAATCTCGGGTTTGAAGGATTTGGGCAGAATTAGTTTCTAATCAACTAACCGAAAACTAAAGATGCAATCAAAATAAGACACTAAAAATGAAAATAAACTAAATTATACTAAGGTTGTGAGCAATAAGTGGAGAAAATGTGTTTACTTAGATTTCACTACTCCCTAGATATCTTTTACACGTTAATTACTTGTTATAGTTGCGTGGATGACGGATTGTATTCCTTAAGACCATTCATGGGGTGGCGCACTTAATTCCCCAATCCTATGAGTGCCTACTTCACTCCTATGTCGAGCCGATTAAGAAGCTCCTAACATGGGATCATTAGAATTCACTCATGCAATAAATACAACCAATAAAACCTAGTGCACGTCAGTTCATGTTTCCTAAGACGTTCAAGCATGTTACCATTTGGAGATCTGCCAGTTTTCTTAAGCCTAACATCGAATTCATTCATCCAATACAACCATAAACAAGTAATCAACACATAATTAACATCTAGGTTTCATTAGATCCAAGCAAACACAAGATAAATCTAGCCTAACATGGTGGAATTAAGACAAGAACAAGATATAGACAACCAACACATAGACATATTGATTGAATTAAAAGAGTACTTATCTCAATTACACATGAAAGGAATCAAGGGCTGAGAATCCTTGAAAAACCTGTAAAATTCGTACCAAAATCGTAACTAGGGTTTCTCCAAAACTTCTCTCTTTTTTAATGTGAAAATTAGAAAACTATATATAGGAAATAGGGTCTGACGGCGTCAAGAACAAAATTCTGACGCCGTCATCTCGCCGCCAAAATACTCCTCGGACTGCCTTGATCTACTTTTGACGCCGTCATGTCCTAGGCCGTCACGCATTTAACTCTTGACGCTCTACTTTGTGACACCTTCATGAATCCACTGGGCCGTCATGGTCTTTACTCTTGACGCCGTCAAAAATTCCTTCTTGACGCCGTCACCTACTGTTCCCAGCAAGGAAAATTAAGACTTTGGCGTTTTCTTCACTTTTATGCTCCAAAAACGTCCGAATTGCTTCCTTTTCCAGATTTCTCTCCCAAAGTACCTAAAATCACAAAAGGAATGATTTAGGGCAATATTTGATCAAATAAATTCAATTCCGGGCTTAAATGACCCCCTAAAAGTGGTTCATTTTTCGCCTCATCATATACCCTTACACTTGAGATTTGCTTGTCCTCAAGCAAATATGCTTTTATTCTAGTCAAAAGACAAGTTAGAGGTCATTTAACACTAACATAAAAGTAATTACAACAAATAATCGTTCCACAAAAGACCAAAGACAAGCACGGAGGTCATACACTAGCACCTCACAAATAGTGTTTAGATACTCACATCTCTCGGGTGTAATAAAGTAATATAACATTATGGAAATGGAAGATTTCTCTCACTGCCTGTCATAGCAAAATAGATTACCATAGGCTTGGGAAAGGATCAAACCTCCACCACATGGCGTAAGCACCTAGGATAAACTATCAAAGAGGTCTTTCAAAGGGTTGTAACGTTAGGTATAAGGATATGAAATACACGGTTTTGTTGGATAAAGGAAGTTTTTTTTTTTTTTTACTGGTGGCGAGCTAACAAGCTTGGTTAATTACATGTACAATGTAGCGTTGCTAAGCCAAGACTAGACTCGACTTAAGCTAATAAATGAAAAATAACAAAAACATAAAATGAACATAGAATGAAACGGGATGGCAGTCCGTATGTTTTTTTTTTCTCTTTTCTTTTTTCTATTTTTTTTTTCTTTTCTTTTCCCTTTTTTTTCGATTTTTTTTTGCATACACTTTTACCCTACCATCCAAAATAATACATCATAGGGAATGGAAATTCCCCTTACACTTGAATCTTTACATACTTTACAATAAACTAATCTAATGACTCGAATTAAGAAAATCAAAACGCTTGGAGCACTTTTAATATTAACGTACATATGGGGGTAATATATGATGTTCTTCCCCATTACTCCATAAAATAAGTACTTACCCATGAGTCCCAATCGTCCCAAAACAATATGTACAAGGATACGACTCGACTTAGCAACCATGTAATCAATTAGAAAGTTAACTTAGGGTTTAACAAATAACAATAATGCACTAAAGATGAGTGCATACACGGAAGGCTAAGGCGATTTGGGTGTACATTTAAGTGGGGTGTAACAAATTCTTTCTTTAAGTAAAATGCTTAAAGTTAAAAACGAAAAGTTAGGCTCGGAGGGGTGTACTTGGGGTTTCATGTACTAAAAATGAGTACAACGCTAAGGGTGTGGGAAAAATTAGTTGACTTAACTAGCCAAGTAATATGACTTAAATGGTCAAGTAATTATGATACGGGTTTAACACAAGGGTGATCCTAATGCCTCTTATCATGTAGTAAATCCTACTACACGAATGTAGTCTCACTAGCGGTCTCGGGATGCATCACTAACGCAAGTTCTAGAATCTAAATGCTACCAGTACACTCATAAGCACTAATAATAATTGCTTTTCCTATCAAATCTAAAGGCGAACCTCACATATTTGGGTGGAAATGTTTTTTGAATGATACGGTTATGTGCTAGTCATACAATCTCCTATCAATGAGACGCTTGCTATGGCTAAAGTTTCACTCCTAAATGTTGTAAAAAAATTTAAATTCGGCGCTAAAATTGCACTAACAAGTATTTCTCATAGTTTTATTACACATCTACCATTAAACAAACAAACTCAAGCGAAAGTGTACATGTAAGGTATCATCATTTTACCCTCCCCTTACACTTAGGATGAACATTGTCCCCAATGTTCAAGTAAAGAATGTAAAAGTGAAATAAGTAAAAAGAATGAAATCAAATACTCCCCTGATTCGCTCGGTATGGATAATAAGGTGGCCAGGTTAAATCTTCCTCCAAGAAAATGAACAATCAAAGCTTCCCTTCCAGAAAAATAAATCATCTTCTTGTCATACATAACCTGTAAATCCTGAGAAAACAGACAAAAACAACCTCGCATAAAATCGGCGGCATCCTATATAAGTTACTAAATTCTAGAAAACAAAGTAAGATATAATGCTTGTGGAATGAAGTTTGCAGATTTCCTTGAGATTATAAAACTTAATAATTCACAAAAACCATAAGACTCCGTTAGAAAAACAAAACTGGTAAAATTTCCAGATTTTTACACGTGACGCCGTCAAGAGTTAACTCATGACGCCGTCAGAAGTGACCTGCAGAAATTCTTATGTTAAGTTTCCGAAAAATTTCTGGAAAAACTTGGTCCTACTTCCTGGAAAATCCTGCAAAACTTTATTATGACTCAATACAAGCATTTGACTCTAACAATTACTAATATACATGTTCATTTAATATTGTGGAGAATCATGATCGGTTTGTTTCTTAAAAACATATTTGGGGTTTCCCCTTACACTTATCTTTTGCAAAAATACTTTTAGGGTGGAGTTAAGACTAGGCCAAAACAACAAAGTAAAGTATTTCCACTTTTTAGTTTTGAAACATGATCTTCTAACAATAAAAATAAAGCATGCATACGGAAGCAAATAACAAACAAACAAAATAAAAATCACACAAAGCATGGGTTGCCTCCCAAGAAGCGCTTGTTTTTGTTCGAGTCACGAGCCTGACTCTACCCTTATTTAACAGAAATAGAGGAGGTTTTCCTAACACTTAGGATTAAGTGCGGGTGGAAGTAGCGATACACACCCTTAGGGTGGAAGTATGCCACGTGAGAAAAGAGTGGTGGATGAATTATATGCTCAAAGGGGTGTGCTCCTATCATCATAACCTTACCTAATTCAATCGGGTTAGTGGGTGGATTAAGATTTTCTCCTAGAAAGGGATCATTTTCAATCAACTTCAAGAGACTCCTAGTTGGGAATCCATCTTGACCTAATAAACCCTGTTTAAACCCATAATGTTTCTTGATGGGTGATGTAAACATGTAAGGTCATTTTCCACTCCTATATTGGATTCCTCTCTACAAGGCTTAGAGTCCACTACCTTTATCCTAAGACTACCCGGACTATATGGTTTGATGGGTGGATCGGAACCTATTTTAATTCCTAAATTTTCATCCAAGGATGGAAGATTAGGTAACGGTTTTGGTTGAGGCTCCGTTTCATCAAAACTAGGAACTTCCCTAGAACTAAGAGTAAGGTTATCATTATAAGTATTCAAACCTATATCCTCTAGTTGTGTTTGGTTCAAGGACTCTACCTCTATTGGGGTTCCTATAGTTTCTTCTACTTCTTCAGGGTAAGTCACGGGTGTTATGTGTGCCTCAAATGATGGTAGGACTTGTGGGGTACTTGATGGGCTTACGTTACTTACCTCATCCTCCATTTTATCTAGATTACCTATGTGTTTGTTTTGTACTATGGCATTACATGACAACCACTTAGGTATCTCAACACTAATATATTCATCCCCAAACAAACTTGTTTCATGATCCTGGAAATTTATATTCAATTGACTTGTACTAACGTTTGTTGGGTTGTCTGCCCTATAATAATATTGGGCACAATCTTCTATGGCATCCCATGCTTCTTCAGCACTTAATTCCCTAAAGTCCCCATTGGCAAAATCCTCAATGCGCATTTGGTCATATTGGCCAACACGATAGTAAAAGGTTCGGGTTAGGGATGCTAAAGCGAAACTATGATGAGGGAATTTTTGGAGTAAATTTCTAAAACGAGTCCATGCATCATATATGGGTTTATCTCGATATTGTTTGAAATTCGAGATGTCAATAGGGTAGAATGGCCTTTGTGGTTGGTGGTATGGTGGATTCGGGTACTCCATAATGGTGAACGGAAGAGTCAATGGAAATTACGAACAAACACACAAAGAAAAAGATAGACTAAAGAAAACCTAAAAATAAAAATAAAATCTTACTAGAAAGGAATCTAGCAAGTAGACCTAATAAAAAGAGATTCTAACCTAGACAATAACTATTCCCCGGCAGCGGCGCCAAAAAACTTGATACGTGGGAATTGCACCAGGCTTTACCTCTCAAGGGATCTTGAGAAGCTTACAACCCCCACCAGGCAGTGTACCTGATCGTTGTAGTATAGTATAGTGACAAGTACTGGGGGATTGATCGTTCAGCAAGGAATAGTGTCGCTAGGATTAGAAAACCTAAATACTAGTTCTAAGGATGAAGGATGATTATTTTTGTATTTTTATATTTTTTAGAAAGCAAATAAAAATCTCGGGTTTGAAGGATTTGGGCGGAATTAGTTGCTAGTCAACTAACCCAATACTAAAGATGCAATCAAAATAAGATACTAAAAATGAAAATAAACTAAATTATACTAAGGTTGTGAGCAATAAGTGGAGAAAATGTGTTTACTTAGATTTCACTACTCCCTAGATATCTTTTACACGTTAATTACTTGTTATAGTTGCGTGGATGACGGATTGTATTCCTTAATACCATTCATGGGGTGGCGCACTTAATTCCCCAATCCTATGAGTGCCTACTTCACTCCTATGTCGAGCCGATTAAGAAGCTCCTAACATGGGATCATTAGAATTTACTCATGCAATAAATACAACCAATAAAACCTAGTGCATGTCAGTTCATGTTTCCTAAGACGTTCAAGCATGTTACCATTTGGAGATCTGCCAGTTTTCTTAAGCCTAACATCGAATTCATTCATCCAATACAACCATAAACAA
Organism: Artemisia argyi; assembly: GCA_030686995.1. Taxonomy (NCBI): domain Eukaryota; kingdom Viridiplantae; phylum Streptophyta; class Magnoliopsida; order Asterales; family Asteraceae; genus Artemisia; species Artemisia argyi. Next base: position 75,599,591 of record CM060685.1, on the reverse strand, counting down.
GTAATCAACACATAATTAACATCTAGGTTTCATTAGATCCAAGCAAACACAAGATAAATCTAGCCTAACATGGTGGAATTAAGACAAGAACAAGATATACACAACCAACACATAGACATATTGATTGAATTAAAAGAGTACTTATCTCAATTACACATGAAAGGGATCAAGGGCTGAGAACCCTTGAAAAACCTGTAAAATTCGTACCAAAATCGTAACTAGGGTTTCTCCAAAACTTCTCACTTTTTAATGTGAAAATTAGAAAACTATATATAGGAAATAGGGTCTGACGGCGTCAAGAACAAAATTCTGACGCCGTCATCTCGCCGCCAAAATACTCCTCGGACTGCCTTGATCTACTTTTGACGCCGTCATGTCCTAGGCCGTCACGCATTTAACTCTTGACGCTCTACTTTGTGACGCCTTCATGAATCCACTGGGCCATCATGGTCTTTACTCTTGACGCCGTCAAAAATTCCTTCTTGACGCCGTCACCTACTGTTCCCAGCAAGGAAAATTAAGACTTTGGCGTTTTCTTCACTTTTATGCTCCAAAAATGTCTGAATTGCTTCCTTTTCCAGATTTCTCTCCCAAAGTACCTAAAATCACAAAAGGAACGATTTAGGGCAATATTTGATCAAAAAAATTCAATTCCGGGCTTAAATGACCCCCTAAAAGTGGTTCATTTTTCGCTTCATCATATACCCTTACACTTGAGATTTGCTTGTCCTCAAGCAAATATGCTTTTATTCTAGTCAAAAGACAAGTTAGAGGTCATTTAACACTAACATAAAAGTAATTACAACAAATAATCGTACCACAAAAGACCAAAGACAAGCACGGAGGTCATACACTAGCACCTCACAAATAGTGTTTAGATACTCACATCTCTCGGGTGTAATAAAGTAATATAACATTATGGAAATGGAAGATTTCTCTCACTGCCTGTCATAGCAAAATAGATTACCATAGGCTTGGGAAAGGATCAAACCTCCACCACATGGCGTAAGCACCTAGGATAAACTATCAAAGAGGTCTTTCAAAGGGTTGTAACGTTAGGTATAAGGATATGAAATACACGGTTTTGTTGGATAAAGGAAGTTTTTTTTTTTACTGGTGGCGAGCTAACAATCTTGGTTAATTACATGTACAATGTGGCGTTGCTAAGCCAAGACTAGACTCGACTTAAGCTAATAAATGAAAAATAACAAAAACATAAAATGAACATAGAATGAAACGGGATGGCAGTCCGTATGTTTTTTTTTCTCTTTTCCTTTTTCTATTTTTTTCTTTTCTTTTCCCTTTTTTTTCGATTTTTTTTTTTTTTTTTTTGCATAAACTTTTACCCTACCATCCAAAATAATACATCGTAGGGAATGGAAATTCCCCTTACACTTGAATCTTTACATACTTTACAATAAACTAATCTAATGACTCGAATTAAGAAAATCAAAACACTTGGAGCACTTTTAATATTAACGTACATATGGGGGTAATATATGATGTTCTTCCCCATTACTCCATAAAATAAGTACTTACCCATGAGTCCCAATCGTCCCAAAACAATATGTACAAGGATATGACTCGACTTAGCAACCATGTAATCAATTAGAAAGTTAACTTAGGGTTTAACAAATAACAATAATGCACTAAAGATGAGTGCATACACGGAAGGCTAAGGCGATTTGGGTGTACATTTAAGTGGGGTGTAACAAATTCTTTCTTTAAGTAAAATGCTTAAAGTTAGAAACGAAAAGATAGGCTCGGAGGGGTGTACTAGGTGTTTCGTGTACTAAAAATGAGTACAACGCTAAGGGTGTGGGAAAAATTAGTTGACTTAACTAGCCAAGTAATATGACTTAAATGGTCAAGTAATTATGATACGGGTTTAACACAAGGGTGATCCTAATGCCTCTTATCATGTAGTAAATCCTACTACACGAATGTAGTCTCACTAGCGGTCTCGGGATGCATCACTAACGCAAGTTCTAGAATCTAAATGCTACCGGTACACTCATAAGCACTAATAATAAATGCTTTTCCTATCAAATCTAAAGGCGAACCTGATTGAGCCCGAACCACCAACTTATATTGACCAAAGAATGGTCAACGAAGTCAAATAGCCTAGATCAATGCTCCGGGTAATATAAGGTATCACCGGGTCGTTAAATCCCGTTTAGGTGTGAAATGTAACTTTAGCGTGCTTTGTGATCGGGTGTTTATTCACAGAAATGGTTTATGATCAGAATTATTTGGAAATTATTAACAAATATAGCTTAGGAAAGCTATGTGAGTGATTACGGGAATTTAGATTACGAAGATTTGAGCTTAAACCTAAAAACGTACGTTTTAATTAAAAAACGTATACAGACGAACAAAACAAAAAGTACAACTGAAGGATGGGAAGGGTTAAAAGTGTAAAATTAATATTTTTACAATTCTAATAATTAAAGAAAATTTTAAGAAAAATAAAAACTATTTTTACACTATTTAATTATTTATTATTAATTAATTACTAATTATTTTTATTACTAATTAAACTAATTAGAATTATTAAAAATACTAAAAAGGCTTAGAAAATTAAGAAAATTTTTATAAATCTAATTAACCATTACAGGAATCCTAAAAAATTATAAAAAGTTAATTTTATGTATTTTTAAGCTAATTAACTAATTATTAATCTAATAACTTATTAATTTCTAATTAAACTAATTATATTATAAAAAATAGAAAATGAACAGTAAAAATTCTAGAAAAATTTGTAAAAATGTTTTAACTAAAATAAAAGCTAGAAAAATTATAAAAACTAGGTTATACTATATAAAATCTAATTATGCTATTTAATTGATTAATATTAATTAAAACTAAATTAAACTAAAATTAATTAGAAAAACCACTAAAAGACAAAATAAAAATCTGGAAAAATTTATAAAATTATTTTAACCTAATATAGAATTTCTAAAAATATAAAAATGATATATTACTTAGAAATAAATTAAAAAGAAAAATAAATTGATAAATCCTATTAAATAGAAGTTATCACTAATTTTAAAGTTGGTTTTTTTGGATTTTTTTCTTTTTCTAAACTAATTATAAACTAAAAACAACTGCTTTTAATTAAAACACTTTTATTTTAACCTATTAAATAAGCACTTGGAGTGCTTATTACTCCCACAGTTGACTTTTGTTGACTGTGGAGGTTTTAAAGCTCAAATGTGATAGTGTGGGGTCCACAATGATGGATTATGGTTTCTATGAGTCCAATGAACAATACTAAGCAGGTTTTGATCAATTGATTGGCCTGAATAAGCCAACAATTCAAAAATAAGCACTTGCTTATTAGAAATCTGATACAGTTTGGGACAAGGTTTAGGGAGCAATAACATGTGGGGTCCACAGGTCAAAAGGTCAAAGAAATGGTCTATGAGTCAACCCTGGTAGGAGGGGGGTTGAGGGAAACCAAAAACAAGGGTCTTGGACCACTGTAGTGGCCACAAACCACCACAAAAGGTGGTGGTGTGAGGCTGAACTGCTGAGACAGGGCAAGTATCTTGCCCTGCAACTCACTTTGAGGCTTGGTGGGACCCACTAAACAATTTTTAAAAATTCTAAGAAAAATCTCAAAAATCAACAAGCTAGTAGAGATTAAGCTTGTAAAAGCTCAGACCCTAAAACCTTATATCAAACAATTTACAGACCTCCAAAGTTTGATCAAAATCACTGAGACAGCTTTTGACTTTTAAAGAAAACTATGCAAAGTTGACTAAAATGAATTTGTGATGCACCTAGTCTACTGATAATGTTATTCTAACCCATAAGGAGACTAAATCAAACCAGCTTAACAAATCTCAGACCTAAAATGATGGCAATGCAAAGCTAATACTACACAGTTACACAGTTGAGTGGTTTTAAGAACCAATTTTTACTTTTATCTTTAATACTACTGATTTTAAGGTATTGTTATCTTAATGACACCTAATGTGAGTTAAGTGAGACAAATGCAACAAAAGAAACAGCCAAGAACACAGGTTAGCATACAAATCCAAACACCCCTTAAAAGACAGATTTATGCAATTTCTAAGAGATTTGATAAGTTAACCCACAACTTCAGTTTATATGATCATAACATGCTAGTAGGAGCTTGTTTAAACACAAAGATAACAACTTCCACAAATCTTATCAATAAATAAACAGATTATGAAATTTGGAAATCAAAAGAGAACTTTTATAATTTTATCTTAAAACCTTAAAACCTGAACTACCACCTAACTAATAAGCTGCAACAAGTCTAAATAAGCTCACAGAGACACAAAATAGCAAAAAAATCTACAAATTCAACAATGTACCATATTTTACACTATAACTTGAAATGTTAAAGCAAACTATTAAACCTTTGTCACTAGCTTAACTAGGACTCCTTGAAGCTGCAACAAGCTCCTAGCTTATCAAAGATAAGCTAGGTAAAGTCCTTCTACCAATATCCATTACTTGGTACTTCCAAAATGCTTCCACAGTTTCATATGCTAAGGTGCCCTGTCATATTTTCTTCTCTTTTCTTTTTATTGTTTTATATGTTGATTATAAATTTAAGACCTTAAGTAGGCTAATGAAACAGATTTAATACTAGAAAGCTTATTCCCACATTTTAGCTAAAATTTAAATTTTATTATCAAACTAACATTACACCAATACTGAATTCAAGAAACAGAAAGCTTTTAATATCAAGAAGAAACAAATTACAACTAAGGTTTTTAATTGAAAAATAAAATTACAATAAGCTTAACATAATTGAAATTAAGCTAAAATTCTTCACATTTTGCTCAGCTGCATCTCTTCCTTTAAATACTCTTCACTTAGGGTTTCTGAGCTTCTCTTGTCTCTTTCCCATCTTCAATGTACACCCTTGGATCATTTGTTTCAATCTTGACCCTTTAAAAATCTTGGCGCCCAATTTCTCTTGTCTGCTTCCCTAGGTAATTGAAGCCAGTGGAGACATTTTTGGAGCTTAGCTGTTGTTTGGTTAGGCCAAGGGGGGGGGGGGGGAAGTTGAGTGTTGCAGGAGTGATAAGAGTAGGGTGATGATGAGTTTGGTTTTGATTTGTAGCAGGGTTGGAGATGGTGGGGGTTTGACCAGGTCAGCGGTGGAAGGGGTATTATTTAGAACGGGGTGAAGGATAGTGGTGGTGGGCTGTGGGATGGATGGGCTTGGTAATGGTGGACTGGGCCGGATTGTTTATCATTTGGATTTGGAGAGTAGTAGCAAAAGGTGTGGTCCGTTTGGTTGTATAAAATTTTACACAAGGACCAAAAATGAATTAACACCAATCATAGGGACTGAAATTGTCATCCTGCCAAAGTATCATAAATGACCATTCTTGCAAAGTTCAAATATCCAATAGCTATTTTTTTTGCAATTTTTGTACTTTAGAAAATTCCCGGGGACTAAAGTTGTAAATTTTCAAACTTGAAGGACTATTTTTGTAAATTTTCAAAAATATTTCCCAGGGATCATAAATGATACTTTGTAAACTCCAAGGGACCAAAGTTGAATTTTCTTTCCAAAAACATTTCCGAGGGACCAGTTCTGTCAATTTCTGAAACTCCAGGGACCTTTAATGCCAATTTTGGATTTTGAGGGACTAATTGTGTAATTTTCTCAAACTTTTTACCCAAGGATCATTTTTTATAATTTTTGACTTTTCCATGCCTTGAGTTGACTTTTCTTTCGTTTTAAACTTCCAGGGACTAGTTTTGCCAAATTTTGAAACTTGAGGGACTGAAACTGCCAATTATGCAAACTTTGTTCATTTTTTTATTTGTTTTTAAACATTTTGCATCTAAAACATATAAAACACACTTTTGGGATAAATTGTGTATTTTGATGCGTTTTTGGGTGTTTTTGGATGTTTTGGCAGTCCAGATACGATAAAAATGATGAGTGTTTGAGCACTCATCAATCCCCCACACTAAGCTATTGCTAGTCCCTAGCAATCTTTTGAGAAAAACTTGATGGATTTGAAACTCTTTACCAAAAGCCATCACTTCTGGAGTAGCCAGGTGTAAGAACTGTGGCACACCTGATAACCGTGTGATTTTGAGCAAACCACCAGCTGTCAACGGATTTGATTAGTCTTTACCAAAAGCCGTTTGCTTCTGGACTAGCCAACTCTTGATGGAATAGTCAACATCTTGGTGAGCTGATTACCAATTATGGATTTTCCACGGCCTTTACCACAAGCCATAATCTTGCGGGCTAGCCAACTCATTTGTTTTTGGGGAGTTGAGGAACCGTACAATTTTGGGCAAATTGCAAGCCGTAAACGGATTTGAGATGTCTTTACCAAGAGCCGTTTGCTCCTGGACTAGCCAATCCCTTTTGTCGCTTAGACAAGGCGGACTGATTACCACAAAAATTTTTGAAATAAAGTGAAAAATTTTTGAAAAATTTGGGCCAAAATGGGGGTACTTGAAAGTATTTTGCGATAAAATTCGCTAGAATTTCCCCCCCACACTTAGAAATGAATATTGTCCTCAATATTCAAAGTCCCGGCTATTATGCCGAATCTAAGAATGTAAAAAGATAATATTCGAAGCTAACTGTGGAATTTTGTTTTGTATTTTTCACTTTATTTATCTGTACATACAATCACACATTTTTTTTTTTTTTTTTTGTGAACTTATATACATATATACATTTTTCAAATAGCGGGGGGTTGGCCATTCCCCCACACTAGGGTGGTAGAAACTAGAAAGAAGTTAGAAATACGGGTGAAAACCCATATATGTTGCTAATTTTTGTTCACCGAGTCGCTAGCTTGACTCGATCCCCGAATTTAATTGTCCTTAGGGAAAGTTTGGAGATCCGGAACAACCATGGATGGTATGTCCTCTCCAAAGTAGTGCTTTAGACGATGTCCATTCACTTTGAAATTAGGGCCGTCATTTTGTGATAACTCGACGGTGCCATAAGGATAAACCTTAACGATAGTGAATGGACCAGTCCATCGGGTTTTGAGCTTTCCCGAGAAAATCTTGAGTCTAGAGTTGAAAAGAAGGACTCGATCACCAACGTTGAAAACGCGGTTTTTGATTTTTGAGTCATGAATCTTCTTTGTCTTTTCTTTATAGATCAAAGAGTTCTCGTAAGCTTGATCACGAAGTTCATTTAATTCATTGAGTTGAACTTTCCGATGATCACCCGCAGTTTTGAGGTCAAAATTTGCATGCTTGAGAGCCCAATAGGCTTTATGCTCAAGCTCAATCGGTAGATGGCACGCTTTCCCGTACACAAGTTTATAAGGCGTACACCCAATGGGTGTTTTATACGCCGTACGGAAAGCCCAAAGTGCATCATCTAATTTATCCGACCAAGATGCACGATTTTCCCCAACGGTTCTTTCCAATATTCTCTTTATGCCTCGATTGGAAACTTCTACTTGTCCACTTGTTTGAGGGTGGTACGCAGTAGAAAGATGGTGAGTTACACCATACTTTTGCATGGCTTTATCAAATTTGTCATTGCAAAAATGCGTACCACGATCACTAATTATAGCACGTGGAGTTCCAAATCGAGCAAAGAGAGCTTTCAAAAATTTCACGACTACTCGGGCATCATTTGTGGGTAAAGCTTTCGCTTCAACCCATTTTGACAAATAGTCAACTGCCACGAGTATGTATTTGTTTCCGTGAGAGGATGGAAATGGCCCCATAAAGTCGATGCCCCAGATATCAAAGATTTCACAAACTTGAATTGCATTCTGAGGCATTTCATTCTTTTGTGAAATATTCCCGTGACGTTGACAAGCGTCACAGGACTTGACCAAATCTTGGGCATCCTTGTAGATCGAGGGCCAATAAAAGCCGGAATCAAACACCTTTTTGGCGGTGTAGTTGGGATTGTGGTGGCCCCCCGTGGGACCAGCATGGCAAGCCTTTAAAATTTCAGTGGCTTCCTGACCATACACACACCGCCGGATGACTTGATCCGCGCATATCTTGAACAAGTAGGGGTCGTCCCAAAAGTAATGTTTGACATCTTTGAAAAATTTATTTTTTTGTTGGGACGACATCCCTTTCACAATGAAGTTACCCGCAAGATAGTTTGCAAAGTCGGCAAACCATGGAGTAATCGAGTCTCCACGAAATGAAACCACATTGAGGGTTTCGAGAGGAAATGTTTCATTTATTTCCTTTTTCTCGAAAGCATTTTGGTGAGGGTTTTCAAGACGGGAGAGATGATCAGCAGCTAGGTTCTCAGCTCCTTTTTTATCACGAATGATGATATCAAATTCCTGAAGGAGGAGAACCCATCGGAGGAGTCTCGGCTTTGCATCTTGTTTTGCAAATAGATACTTCAAAGCCGAATGATCCGTATACACTATGCTTTTAGTCAGAATCAAGTATGGCCGGAATTTTTCAAAAGCATACACCACGGCTAACAATTCTTTTTCAGTGGTGGTGTAATGACTTTGAGCCTCGGTCATAGTCTTGCTGGCATAGTGTATAGGCTGAAAATGTTTTGTTTTGCGTTGCCCCAAGACTGCCCCTATAACATAATCACTAGCATCACACATGAGCTCGAAGGGCAAGTCCCAATCGGGGGCAACAAGAATCGGTGCCTCGGTGAGCCTTTTCTTTAATGTTTCAAAGGCTTCGATGCACTCAGGGGAGAAGATAAAAGGAGCATCCTTCTCGAGGAGATGGGTCATAGGCCGGGCGATTTTAGAAAAATCTTGAATAAACCTACGGTAAAAACCGGCGTGACCCAAAAAGCTCCTAACACCTTTCACAGTCGTGGGATGAGGCAATTTTGCAATGACGTCCACTTTGGCTCTATCAACCTCAATCCCGTTTTTTGAAATCTTATGGCCGAGGACAATGCCCTCTTTGACCATAAAGTGACTCTTCTCCCAATTTAGACATAACTTTGTGTCTTCACAACGTTTTAGCATGTCGTCTAAATGGGAGAGGCATGATTGAAACGAATCCCCAATGACCGAAAAATCGTCCATAAAGACCTCCATAGTTTTTCCGATCATGTCGGAAAAAATGGCCATCATACATCTTTGAAACGTGCCCGGAGCATTACATAAGCCAAATGGCATACGTTTATATGCGAAGGTTCCATAGGGGCACGTAAAAGTGGTCTTTTCTTGGTCTTGCGGGTCAATGGGAATCTGAAAGTAACCCGAGAAACCATCGAGGAAGCAATAGTACTCGTTCCCCGCTAATCTCTCGAGCATCTGATCCATAAAGGGTAGAGGAAAATGATCCTTACGGGTGGCGTCATTCAATTTACGATAATCAATGCAGACGCGCCAACCCGTAACCAAACGAGTTGGAATTAACTCATTTTCCTCGTTTGTGACAACAGTAATGCCACCCTTTTTTGGAACACAATGAACTGGGCTGACCCAAGGACTGTCCGAGATAGGGTAAATCAATCCGGCATCAAGAAGTTTTAAAACCTCGTGAATTTTTGGATTCACCCTTCTTTGATGTTGGACCGCAGGTTTGAAGTCATCCTCCATTAATATCTTGTGAGTACAGAACTCAGGGTCGATGCCCTTGATATCGGAGAGACGCCAAGCAATTGCTCGTTTATGAGACTTCAAAACCTGTATAAGAGCAGCCTTTTCCTCAACACTTAAGTCTTTAGCAATAATGACGGGTAATTTATCATCACCCTCCAGAAATGCATATTCAAGATGAGGCGGCAAGTCCTTAAGTTCAACTGCGGGAAAGTCATTAGTTTTCTCAACATTTTTGACTTCCTCCTTATGAAGTGTTTGTGGTAGAACAGGAAGAGGAGAGGGATCTTCGTTTAATAATTTTTCAAGCGTGAGAATATCCCCCTCGAGGTCAATCTCTTGGTTATCGACTCCATCGGGAATCGAATCACTTTTGAGAAAGGCCTCAATTTCTTCTAAGACGAAGTCACTTCCCTCAAACGGAGTGAGGGAAGGAGAAGAATTGGCAATAATGGGGTGAGAAGATGGAGTGAAGTTTTCACTCGGAGAATCATCGACAAAACCTAGAACCTCTTGAGCGTACTCCTCAGACGCAACATCAATGACATCAATTCGGTTAACCGTTTCGGCGTCATAATTAGAGGAGTACCTCGAAGTTTGATCGAGGTTAAAGGTTACAGCTTCATTACCAACACGAAGAGTTATTTCCTCTTCGTGCACATCAATTAACGCACGACCCGTCCTTAAGAATCCTCTCCCAAGAATGAGAGGAACTCGTGGGTCAGCATCGAACTTCACAACAACGAAGTCAGCGGGGAAATGGAACTTTCCTACTTTCACGAATACGTCTTCAGCAATGCCGAGAGGACGAGAGATTGAACGGTCGGCAAGCTCGAGAGTCATGCACGTAGGAGTAAGTTGAGGAAGAGAGAGTTTCTCCCACACTGAATAAGGCATCAGGTTGATGCTAACGCCAAGATCAGCTAAGGCGAAGCATTCAACCATCCCAGGGAAAACACATGGAATGAGAAATCTCCCAGGGTCTCCAAGCTTCTTAGGAAGCTTCTTTAAGATAACCGCAGAGCAGTTTTCGTTCAAAGGAGTTTTTGCCATTTCGTACAATTTTTCCTTGTTGCTTAACAAGTTCTTGATCATCGATGCAAATTTGGGCATCAGGATGATAGCATCCGCAAGGCTAACGTCAAAATGCAAATCTTGAAAGATTTGATAAAACTTATCCATTTGGTGACTAGCCTTTTCGCGGAGCTTTTGCTCATTAAGTCTTGACGGGTATGGTAGTGAAGGTTTGGATTTAGGGTTCTCTCCAGGAGTTGTTGATGGTTCAAATACAACTCCCGGTTTTGGTACAAGTCCAGATTTTGGTACAATTTCTGGAACAACCTGAGGGTGGACGTGTGCGGTACTTCGTGAGCTAGTAAATTGCACCTTGTCCGTGGTTGCCTCAGGCTTAATTTCTACTTCCTCAGAATAAAGAGGAGGAGGAATAGGAGGAACTGGCGGCCCTTCATAAGCTTTACCACTGCGTGTAGTAATAGCTTTGAGTTCACCCTTGGGGTTAACAACTGTATTAGCCGGGAGACCTCCTGATGTAGAGGGTGGAGTGAGATGATTCATAAGACTGGCAAGCATATTTTCAATCTTGCCTTGATTTTGATCAATTTTGTTATTTGTTTGCATCAACTCACTCTTCAGCTCTTGACCCTGTTTGGCTATTGATGATTGGAAATCATTCTTCAAATTTGAGATTTGATTTTGCATTGCCCTCATTTTGGTCTCATTAACTTTGATGTAGTTATTGAGCTCGTTTGGGAGGGGATCTTGATAATTTGGAGCTGAATACCCTTGATTACCCCTTTGGGGTGGGTACTGATTGACGGGGGCAGGATTTTGATTTTGCATATTAGGCCCCCTTGGTGGATTAGGATTAAACCTATTTGGATTTTGAGGAAACCCGTGTGGTCCACCCTGATTGCTAGCCCGGTGATTTGGTTCCACTTGAGGACGGTATTGGTTACCTCCTTGGTTGGAATTGCCGGCTATTGCATTTACTTCGAATGGATTGCCTTCTGTGGCAGTGCAATTATAATATGAATGTGGACCACCACAAGTGACACAAACTTCTATCTTTTTTATTTCAGCTTGTGCAGAAGGAAAAGAATCTTTCTTGCTTTGGGCGAGAACAAATGCATGGACAGCTTCCATGAGTTTATCAAGTCTAGCATCGGTGCTAGACTGAGCCACGGGCGATGAAGAAGAAGGAACAACATCCCTTTGGGAAGCAACCGATCTGCTTCGGGGAATGCGGACCTTATATTTATTCTCTATGATCGCTAAAGCTTCCTTTGTGGTGCGATTCAAGAAGTTACCTCCAGCGGAGGCATTTAGAGAGTCTTGATCGGATTGGCTTACACCATTGTAGAAAGTATCAAGTGTCATGAGATCAGAGAAACCGTGGTGAGGGCATTTTCGGAGCAATTCCTTGTAACGGTCCCATGCCTCACTAAAGGATTCATCAAATTTCTGCGTGAATTTCATGATCTCGTTCTTGAGACTTGTGGTTTTGGAAGGAGGAAAGAATTCATTCACGAACTTTTTCACAAGATCTTCCCATGTCTCAATAGATCGTGGAGGTTGTTTTTCAAGCCAAATCCGGGCTTGTCCCTCCAGGGAGAATGGGAAGAGAAGAAGTTTGATTACATCACAGGGGACATCTTTGCATTTGATGGTGTATGTGATTTTATTGAACCATCGAATGTGATCTTGAGGATCGTCCCTCTCATAATCGTAGAATTGACGTGATGTGGCCAGATTTATTAATCCTGTTTTAAGCTCAAAATTATCGGCCATGATTGTTGGAACAACGATAGCATCTCCGTAACCCTCGACGGGTGCTTGGAGAAGCTCGTTCATAGTGGGTTCAGCTGCCATGATGACAGCTGGAGGTGGAACAGCTCGGATCTCAGATCCGACTGTTGGTGCAGAACGTCTACGAGGTCTTCGAGGTTTCCGAACCAGCTCACGTAATGGGCTAGTGGACCTTGAAGAACGAGTGCGCATGCACTAGGGATAAAAACTTTTTGGACAATATTTTTGTTATCGTCCCGTAATCCAGACTCGTTTCTCTTTAAGAATCACCTTAAAAGAAAACCGAATCAGAAAACGTTACGATATGGTTTTGTTGTTTTTTACTTTTTTTTGCTGTTTTAACACTTTAGGAAAACTGTCAATGACATTTTTATGTGTTTTGGTTTTAAAAATATTCACAAGTGATGGTATTTGTACAATGAGTGAGGTGAGATAACACTAATCTCGAAAGACGCTACAGAAACGCGCACACCTCCCCGGCAGCGGCGCCATAAATTGATTGGTCCCGAACCACCAACTTATATTGACCAAAGAATGGTCAACGAAGTCAAATAGCCTAGATCAATGCTCCGGGTAATATAAGGTATCACCGGGTCGTTAAATCCTGTTGAGGTGTGAAATGTAACTTTAGCGTGCTTTGTGATCGGGTGTTTATTCACAGAAAGGGTTTATGATCAGAATTATTTGGAAATTATTAACAAATATAGCTTAGGAAAGCTATGTGAGTGATTACGGGAATTTAGATTACGAAGATTTGAGCTTAAACCAAAAAACGTACGTTTTAATTAAAAAACGTATACAGACGAACAAAACAAAAAGTACAACTGAAGGACGGGAAGGGTTAAAAGTGTAAAATTAATATTTTTACAATTCTAATAATTAAAGAAAATTTTAAGAAAAATAAAAACTATTTTTACACAATTTAATTATTTATTATTAATTAATTACTAATTATTTATTTATTACTAATTAAACTAATTAGAATTATTAAAAATACTAAAAAGGCTTAGAAAATTAAGAAAAATTTTATAAATCTAATTAACTATTACAGGAATCCTAAAAAATTATAAAAAGTTAATTTTATGTATTTTTAAGCTAATTAACTAATTATTAATCTAATAACTTATTAATTTCTAATTAAACTAATTATATTATCAAAAATAGAAAATGAACAGTAAAAATTCTAGAAAAATTTATAAAAATGTTTTAACTAAAATAAAAGCTAGAAAAATTATAAAAACTAGGTTATACTATATAAAATCTAATTATGCTATTTAATTGATTAATATTAATTAAAACTAAATTAAACTAAAATTAATTAGAAAAACCACTAAAAGACAAAATAAAAATCTGGAAAAATTTATAAAATTATTTTAACCTAAAATAGAATTTCTAAAAATATAAAAATGATATATTACTTAGAAATAAATTAAAAAGAAAAATAAATTGATAAATCCTATTAAATAGAAGCTATCACTAATTTTAAAGTTGGTTTTTTTGGATTTTTTTTCTTTTTCTAAACTAATTATAAACTAAAAACAACTGCTTTTAATTAAAACACTTTTATTTTAACCCATTAAATAAGCACTTGGAGTGCTTATTACTCCCACAGTTGACTTTTGTTGACTGTGGAGGTTTTAAAGCTCAAATGTGAAAGTGTGGGGTCCACAATGATGGATTATGGTTTCTATGAGTCCAATGAACAATACTAAGCAGGTTTTGATCAATTGATTGGCCTGAATAAGCCAACAATTCAAAAATAAGCACTTGCTTATTAGAAATCTGATGCAATTTGGGACAAGGTTTAGGGAGCAATAACAGGTGGGGTCCACAGGTCAAAAGGTCAAAGAAATGGTCTATGAGTCAACCCTGGTAGGAGGGGGGTTGAGGGAAACCAAAAACAAGGGTCTTGGACCACTGTAGTGGCCACAAACCACCACAAAAGGTAGTGGTGTGAGGCTGAACTGCTGAGACAGGGCAAGTATCTTGCCCTGCAACTCACTTTGAGGCTTGGTGGGACCCACTAAACAATTTCCAAAAATTCTAAGAAAAATCTCAAAAATCAACAAGCTAGTAGAGATTAAGCTTGTAAAAGCTCAGACCCTAAAACCTTATATCAAACAATTTACAGACCTCCAAAGTTTGATCAAAATCACTGAGACAGCTTTTGACTTTTAAAGAAAACTATGCAAAGTTGACTAAAATGAATTTGTGATGCACCTAGTCTACTGATAATGTTATTCTAACCCATAAGGAGACTAAATCAAACCAGCTTAACAAATCTCAGACCTAAAATGATGGCAATGCAAAGCTAATACTACACAGTTACACAGTTGAGTGGTTTTAAGAACCAATTTTTACTTTTATCTTTAATACTACTGATTTTAAGGTATTGTTATCTTAATGACACCTAATGTGAGTTAAGTGAGACAAATGCAACAAAAGAAACAGCCAAGAACACAGGTTAGCATACAAATCCAAACACCCCTTAAAAGACAGATTTATGTAATTTCTAAGAGATTTGATAAGTTAACCCACAACTTCAGTTTATATGATCATAACATGCTAGTAGGAGCTTGTTTAAACACAAAGATAACAACTTCCACAACTCTTATCAATAAATAAACAGATTATGAAATTTGGAAATCAAAAGAGAACTTTTATGATTTTATCTTAAAACCTTAAAACCTGAACTACCACCTAACTAATAAGCTGCAACAAGTCTAAATAAGCTCACAGAGACACAAAATAGCAAACAAATCTACAAATTCAACAATGTACCATATTTTACACTATAACTTGAAATGTTAAAGCAAACTATTAAACCTTTGTCACTAGCTTAACTAGGACTCCTTGAAGCTGCAACAAGCTCCTAGCTTATCAAAGATAAGCT
Organism: Artemisia argyi; assembly: GCA_030686995.1. Taxonomy (NCBI): domain Eukaryota; kingdom Viridiplantae; phylum Streptophyta; class Magnoliopsida; order Asterales; family Asteraceae; genus Artemisia; species Artemisia argyi. The sequence continues at coordinate 75,584,342 of CM060685.1, read as the reverse complement.
AGGTAAAGTCCTTCTACCAATATCCATTACTTGGTACTTCCAAAATGCTTCCACAGTTTCATATGCTAAGGAGCCCTGTCATATTTTCTTCTCTTTTCTTTTTATTGTTTTATATGTTGATTATAAATTTAAGACCTTAAGTAGGCTAATGAAACAGATTTAATACTAGAAAGCTTATTCCCACATTTTAGCTAAAATTTAAATTTTATTATCAAACTAACATTACACCAATACTGAATTCAAGAAACAGAAAGCTTTTAATATCAAGAAGAAACAAATTACAACTAAGGTTTTTAATTGAAAAATAAAATTACAATAAGCTTGACATAATTGAAATTAAGCTAAAATTCTTCACATTTTGCTCAGCTGCATCTCTTCCTTTAAATACTCTTCACTTAGGGTTTCTGAGCTTCTCTTGTCTCTTTCCCATCTTCAATGTACACCCTTGGATCATTTGTTTCAATCTTGACCCTTTAAAAATCTTGGCGCCCAATTTCTCTTGTCTGCTTCCCTAGGTAATTGAAGCCAGTGGAGACATTTTTGGAGCTTAGCTGTTGTTTGGTTAGGCCAAGGGGGGGGGGGGAAGTTGAGTGTTGCAGGAGTGATAAGAGTAGGGTGATGATGAGTTTGGTTTTGATTTGTAGCAGGGTTGGAGATGGTGGGGGTTTGACCAGGTCAGCGGTGGAAGGGGTATTATTTAGAACGGGGTGAAGGGTAGTGGTGGTGGGCTGTGGGATAGATGGGCTTGGTAATGGTGGACTGGGCCGGATTGTTTATCATTTGGATTTGGAGAGTAGTAGCAAAAGGTGTGGTCCGTTTGGTTGTATAAAATTTTACACAAGGACTAAAAATGAATTAACACCAATCATAGGGACTGAAATTGTCATCCTGCCAAAGTATCATAAATGACCATTCTTGCAAAGTTCAAATATCCAATAGCTATTTTTTTTGCAATTTTTGTACTTTAGAAAATTCCCGGGGACTAAAGTTGTAAATTTTCAAACTTGAAGGACTATTTTTGTAAATTTTCAAAAATATTTCCCAGGGATCATAAATGATACTTTGTAAACTCCAAGGGACCAAAGTTGAATTTTCTTTCCAAAAACATTTCCCAGGGACCAGTTCTGTCAATTTCTGAAACTCTAGGGACCTTTAATGCCAATTTTGGATTTTGAGGGACTAATTGTGTAATTTTCTCAAACTTTTTACCCAAGGATCATTTTTTATAATTTTTGACTTTTCCATGCCTTGAGTTGACTTTTCTTTCGTTTTAAACTTCCAGGGACTAGTTTTGCCAAATTTTGAAACTTGAGGGACTGAAACTGCCAATTATGCAAACTTTGTTCGTTTTTTTATTTGTTTTTAAACATTTTGCATCTAAAACATATAAAACACACTTTTGGGATAAATTGTGTATTTTGATGCGTTTTTGGGTGTTTTTTGGATGTTTTGGCAGTCCAGATACGATAAAAATGATGAGTGTTTGAGCACTCATCAGAACCTCACATATTTGGGTGAAAATTTTTTTTGAATGATACGGTTATGTGCTAGTCATACAATCTCCTATCCATGAGACGCTTGCTATGGCTAAAGTTTCACTCCTAAATGTTGTAAAAAAATTTAAATTTGGCGCTAAAATTGCACTAACAAGTATTTCTCATAGTTTTATTACACATCTACCATTAAACAAACAAACTCAAGCGAAAGTGTACATGTAAGGTATCATCATTTTACCCTCCCCTTACACTTAGGATGAACATTGTCCCCAATGTTCAAGTAAAGAATGTAAAAGTGAAATAAGTAAAAAGAATGAAATCAAATACTCCCCTGATTCGCTCGGTATAGATAATAAGGTGGCCAGGTTAAATCTTCCTCCAAGAAAATGAACAATCAAAGCTTCCCTTCCAGAAAAATAAATCATCTTCTTGTCATACATAACCTGTAAATCCTGAGAAAACAGACAAAAACAACCTCGCATAAAATCGGCGGTATCCTATATAAGTTACTAAATCCTAGAAAACAAAGTAAGATATAATGCTTGTGGAATGAAGTTTGCAGATTTCCTGGAGATTATAAAACTTAATAATTCACAAAAACCATAAGACTCCGTTAGAAAAACAAAACTGGTAAAATTTCCAGATTTTTACACGTGACGCCGTCAAGAGTTAACTCATGACGCCGTCAGAAGTGACCTGCACAAATTCTTATGTTAAGTTTCCGAAAAATTTCTAGAAAAACTTGGTCCTACTTCCTGGAAAATCCTGCAAAACTTCATTATGACTCAATACAAGCATTTGACTCTAACAATTACTAATATACATGTTCATTTAATATTGTGGAGAATCATGATCGGTTTGTTTCTTAAAAACATATTTGGGGTTTCCCCTTACACTTATCTTTTGCAAAAATACTTTTAGGGTGGAGTTAAGACTAGGCCAAAACAACAAAGTAAAGTATTTCCACTTTTTAGTTTTGAAACATGATCTTCCAACAATAAAAATAAAGCATGCATACGGAAGCAAATAACAAACAAACAAAATAAAAATCACACAAAGCATGGGTTGCCTCCCAAGAAGCGCTTGTTTTTGTTCGAGTCACGAGCCTGACTCTACCCTTATTTAACGAAAATAGAGGAGGTTTTCCCAACACTTAGGATTAAGTGCGGGTGGAAGTAGCGATACACACCCTTAGGGTGGAAGTATGCCACGTGAGAAAAGATTGGTGGATGAATTATATGCTCAAAGGGGTGTGCTCCTATCATCATAACCTTACCTAATTCAATCGGGTTAGTGGGTGGATTAAGATTTTCTCCTAGAAAGGGATCATTTTCAATCAACTTCAAGAGACTCCTAGTTGGGAATCCATCTTGACCTAATAAACCCAGTTTAAACCCATAATGTTTCTTGTGATCAATCATAAATGGGTGATGTAAACATGTAAGGTCATTTTCCACTCCTATATTGGATTCCTCTCTACAAGGCTTAGAGTCCACTACCTTTATCATAAGACTACCCGGACTATATGGTTTGATGGGTGGATCGGAACCTATTTTAATTCCTAAATTTTCATCCAAGGATGGAAGATTAGGTAACGGTTTTGGTTGAGGCTCCGTTTCATCAAAACTAGGAACTTCCCTAGAACTAAGAGTAAGGTTATCATTATAAGTATTCAAACCTATATCCTCTAGTTGTGTTTGGTTCAAGGGCTCTACCTCTATTGGGGTTCCTATAGTCTCTTCTACTTCTTCAGGGTAAGTCACGGGTGGTATGTGTGCCTCAAATGATGGTAGGACTTGTGGGGTACTTGATGGGCTTACGTTACTTACCTCATCCTCCATTTTATCTAGATTACCTATGTGTTTGTTTTATACTATGGCATTACATGACAACCACTTAGGTATCTCAACACTAATATATTCATCCCCAAACAAACTTGTTTCATGATCCTGGAAATTTATATTCAATTGACTTGTACTAACGTTTGTTGGGTTGTCTGCCCTATAATAATATTGGGCACAATCTTCTATGGCATCCCATGCTTCTTCAGCACTTAATTCCCTAAAGTCCCCATTGGCAAAATCCTCAATGCGCATTTGGTCATATTGGCCAACACGATAGTAAAAGGTTCGGGTTAGGGATGCTAAAGCGAAACTATGATGAAGGAATTTTCGGAGTAAATTTCTAAAACGAGTCCATGCATCATATATGGGTTCATCTTGATATTGTTTGAAATTCGAGATGTCAATAGGGTAGAATGGCCTTTGTGGTTGGTGGTATGGTGGATTCGCGTACTCCATAATGGTGAACGGAAGAGTCAATGGAAATTACGAACAAACACACAAAGAAAAAGATAGACTAAAGAAAACCTAAAAATAAAAATAAAATCTTACTAGAAAGGAATCTAGCAAGTAGACCTAATAAAAAGAGATTCTAACCTAGACAATAACTATTCCCCGGCAGCGGCGCCAAAAACTTGATACGTGGGAATCGCACCAGGCTTTACCTCTCAAGGGATCTTGAGAAGCTTACAACCCCCACCAAGCAGTGTACCTGATCGTTGTAGTATAGTATAGTGACAAGTACCGGGGGATTGATCGTTCAGCAAGGAATAGTGTCGCTAGGATTAGAAAACCTAAATACTAGTTCTAAGGATGAGGGATGATTATTTTTGTATTTTTATATTTTTTAGAAAGCAAATAAAAATCTCGGGTTTGAAGGATTTGGGCGGAATTAGTTGCTAGTCAACTAACCCAATACTAAAGATGCAATCAAAATAAGATACTAAAAATGAAAATAAACAAAATTATACTAAGGTTGTGAGCAATAAGTGGAGAAAATGTGTTTACTTAGATTTCACTACTCCCTAGATATCTTTTACACGTTAATTACTTGTTATAGTTGCGTGGATGACGGATTGTATTCCTTAATACCATTCATGGGGTAGCGCACTTAATTCCCCAATCCTATGAGTGCCTACTTCACTCCTATGTCGAGCCGATTAAGAAGCTCCTAACATGGGATCATTAGAATTTACTCATGCAATAAATACAACCAATAAAACCTAGTGCACGTCAGTTCATGTTTCCTAAGACGTTCAAGCATGTTACCATTTGGAGATCTGCCAGTTTTCTTAAGCCTAACATCGAATTCATTCACCAATACAACAATAAACAAGTAATCAACACATAATTAACATCTAGGTTTCATTAGATCCAAGCAAATACAAGATAAATCTAGCCAAACATGGTGGAATTAAGACAAGAACAAGATATAGACAACCAACACATAGACATATTGATTGAATTAAAAGAGTACTTATCTCAATTACACATGAAAGGGATCAAGGGCTGAGAACCCTTGAAAAACCTGTAAAATTCGTACCAAAATCGTAACTAGGGTTTCTCCAAAACTTCTCACTTTTTAATGTGAAAATTAGAAAACTATATATAGGAAATAGGGTCTGACGGCGTCAAGAACAAAATTCTGACGCCGTCATCTCGCCGCCAAAATACTCCTCGGACTGCCTTGATCTACTTTTGACGCCGTCAGGTCCTAGGCCGTCACGCATTTAACTCTTGACGCTCTACTTTGTGACGCCTTCATGAATCCACTGGGCCGTCATGGTCTTTACTCTTGACGCCGTCAAAAATTCCTTCTTAACGCCGTCACCTACTGTTCCCAGCAAGGAAAATTAAGACTTTGGCGTTTTCTTCACTTTTATGCTCCAAAAACGTCCGAATTGCTTCCTTTTCCAGATTTCTCTCCCAAAGTACCTAAAATCACAAAAGGAACGATTTAGGGCAATATTTGATCAAATAAATTCAATTCCGGGCTTAAATGACCCCCTAAAAGTGTTCATTTTTTGCCTCATCATATACCCTTACACTTGAGATTTGCTTGTCCTCAAGCAAATATGCTTTTATTCTAGTCAAAAGACAAGTTAGAGGTCATTTAACACTAACATAAAAGTAATTACAACAAATATTCGTTCCACAAAAGACCAAAGACAAGCACGGAGGTCATACACTAGCACCTCACAAATAGTGTTTAGATACTCACATCTCTCGGGTGTAATAAAGTAATATAACATTATGGAAATGGAAGATTTCTCTCACTGCCTGTCATAGCAAAATAGATTACCATAGGCTTGGGAAAGGATCAAACCTCCACCACATGGCGTAAGCACCTAGGATAAACTATCAAAGAGGTCTTTCAAAGGGTTGTAAACATTAGCGCTATATCATCTGTTTTGTCTCCTACTTCTTTTCCACAATACTATTCAGTTAATGCCGTAAGCACGTGTTTCAAGCAAACCCAAATTTTTCAAAAGGACCAATTGAGCAAAACACCCAACATCAAATCGGTCAATAGCATAATTGAAACACCTCCTACACAAGGCCTTGGCGATGAATTCAAGGAACTCCACCTTGAGCGCCCCGTCATTGATGTCTTAACCCGTGCTCCCTACTACAATGCCCTTTTACAGAAATATGAAGAGAAACTCAAGTTGGGTAAGAATGGGACCGCCTTCGTTCAAAACAAGCTTCCTAAAAAATTAGATGATCCGGGCATATTCGTTTTACCCTGTAAGATCGGAAATTCTGAGGCTTTTGACACATTAGCCGTACTTGGGTCAAGCCTAAATTTGCTTCCATTATCTCTATACACCACTCTTAGGCCGGGAAAATTAGATGAAATAAAGGTAGTCATAGGGCTTGCGGATGGAAGTGTAGCGTATCCGGTTGGGGTAGTGAAGGATGTGTTAGTGCATATAGGAAGGTTGACAATGTTAGCCGATTTCCACGTCCTTGATATGGTTAGTGACACTACATGCCCTTTATTAATAGGAAGAGGATTTTTAGCTACCGAAAGTGCGATGATTGATTGTAAGGAATCTAGAATAGCGGTAGGAGAAGGAGAAACTTGGTCGGTCTATGATGTTAAGAAACATGCCTACGATACTAATGAGGAACCAACGCCTCATTGGGTAGATTTGAATAGGAGACCATTTAGATACGGACCTTGGGTTAATAGAGACTTCATAGGACCTCAACGCCCATTTTATTTAGAGAAGGAGTTTATAAATAAAACGCATTCGGTGGAGCAACTCATAGCTAGGGATGAAGAACTAAACCCCTTTGAGGATCCCTTAGTCTTTAGGAAAATGATTGAATTCCTAGGAGTGATGCCTATTAACTTAGGAATGAACAAGTGGAAAAGGGAAGGTGATAAACGTAAATGGAATTGGGACAAGCCACCTAAGGAAGGTGACGAATCATGGCATATGAAGATGATTCTATGTGATCCGGATGGAGAAAAATTTGAGAAGTCATACCAAACCAAGAGAACCGATAGGAAATTGAAACCTAAGTTTGACCCCAAAGATGTCCTCGATGAGGAACTCACTCATATAGGATAGCCCGTAACCTTGAGTCTAGCTACAAGACTCGTAAATAAAGAAAAGCGTTTCTTGGGAGGCAACCCAAGCTTTATTTGTTTGATTGTTTGTTTGTTTGATTTTATTTGTTTCCGTATGCGTGCTTTATTTTTATTGTTTGTGGCTCATGTTTCAAAATAAATTGGGAAAATGCTTTACCTTGTTGTTTAACTTCGTCTTAACTTTATAAAAAGGTATTTCGCAAAAGATAAGTGTAAGGGAAATCTAAATTTGTTTCTTAGAACGAAATTGAACATGGACCACAACGATATTAAACGAACATGCATATTAGTATTTGTGTGAGTCATATGCTTGTATCGAGTTATAATGATGTTTTGCAGGAATTCCAGGAATTAAGGCGTGAGTTTTTTCAGAAATTTTCCGGAAACTTAACATAAGATTTCTGTCAGAACATTCTGACGGCGTCAGGGCTATAACCTGACGGCGTCAGGTGTAAAAGTCTGAAAATTTTTGCAAGTTTTGTTTTTCTACCGGAGTCTTAAAGTTTTTGTTAATTCTTTAGTTTTATAAACTCCAGGAAATCTGCAAACATTCATTCCAAAAGCATTATATCTTTATATATATAGATTGCCGCCAATTTTATGCGAGGTTTGCCATGATTGTTTTCTCAGGTTTAACAGGTTATATTGGACAAGAAGATGATTTATATTTCTGGAGGGAAGCTTTCAACGTTCATTTTCTTGGAGGAGGATCTAACCATGTTATGACATTATCCACACCGAACGAATCAGGGGAGTATTTGTTTCATTCTTTTACCTTCATTGCTTTTACATCCTTTTTATTGAACATTGGGGACAATGTTCAGCCTAAGTGTAAGGGGAGGGTAAATGATGATACCTTAGAGAATACAATTGCATTTGAGTTTGTTTGTTCAATAGTAGGTGTGTAATAAAACTAAGAGAAATACTTGTTAGGGCAATTTTAGCGCAAAATTTAAATTTTTTTGCAACATTTAAGAGTGAAGCTTTAGCCTTAATGAGCGTCTCATGGATAGGAGTTGTATGACTAGCACGAAAAACCGTACCACTCAAAAATTTCCACCCCAAATATGTGAGGTTCGCTGATACGTGGGAATCACACCAGGCTTTACCTCTCAAGGGATCTTGAGAAGCTTACAACCCCCACCAGGCAGTGTACCTGATCGTTGTAGTATAGTATAGTGACAAGTACCAGGGGATTAATCGTTCAGCAAGGAATAGTGTCTCTAGGATTAGAAAACCTAAATACTAGTTCTAAAGATGAGGGATGATTATTTTTGTATTTTTATATTTTTTAGAAAGCAAGTAAAAATCTCGGGTTTGAAGGATTTGGGCGGAATTAGTTGCTAGTCAACTAACCCAATACTAAAGATGCAATTAAAATGAAATACTAAAAATGAAAATAAACTAAATTATACTAAGGTTGTGAACAATAAGTGGAGAAAATGTGTTTACTTAGATTTCACTACTCCCTAGATATCTTTTACACGTTAATTACTTGTTATAGTTGCGTGGATGACGGATTGTATTCCTTAATACCATTCATGGGGTGGCGCACTTAATTCCCCAATCCTATGAGTGCCTACTTCACTCCTATATCGAGCCGATTAAGAAGCTCCTAACATGGGATCATTAGAATTTACTCATGCAATAAATACAACCAATAAAACCTAGTGCACGTCAGTTCATGTTTCCTAAGACGTTCAAGCATGTTACCATTTGGAGATCTGCCAGTTTTCTTAAGCCTAACATCGAATTCATTCATCCAATACAACCATAAACAAGTAATCAACACATAATTAACATCTAGGTTTCATTAGATCCAAGCAAACACAAGATAAATCTAGCCTAACATGGTGGAATTAAGACAAGAACAAGATATAGACAACCAACACATAGACATATTGATTGAATTAAAAGAGTACTTATCTCAATTACACATGAAAGGAATCAAGGGCTGAGAACCCTTGAAAAACCTGTAAAATTCGTACCAAAATCGTAACTAGGGTTTCTCCAAAACTTCTCTCTTTTTTAATGTGAAAATTAGAAAACTATATATAGGAAATAGGGTCTGATGGCGTCAAGAACAAAATTCTGACGCCGTCATCTCGCCGCCAAAATACTCCTCGGACTGCCTTGATCTACTTTTGACGCCGTCATGTCCAAGGCCTTCACGCATTTAACTATTGACGCTCTACTTTGTGACGCCTTCATGAATCCACTGGGCCGTCATGGTCTTTACTCTTGACGCCGTCAAAAATTCCTTATTGACGTCGTCACCTACTGTTCCCAGCAAGGAAAATTAAGACTTTGGCGTTTTCTTCACTTTTATGCTCCAAAAATGTCCGAATTGCTTCCTTTTCCAGATTTCTCTCCCAAAGTACCTAAAATCACAAAAGGAACGATTTAGGGCAATATTTGATCAAATAAATTCAATTCCGGGCTTAAATGACCCCCTAAAAGTGGTTCATTTTTCGCCTCATCATATACCCTTACACTTGAGATTTGCTTGTCCTCAAGCAAATATGCTTTTATTCTACTCAAAAGACAAGTTAGAGGTCATTTAACACAAATATAAAAGTAATTACAACAAATAATCGTTCCACAAAATACCAAAGACAAGCACGGAGGTCATATACTAGCACCTCACAAATAGTGTTTAGATACTCACATCTCTCGGGTGTAATAAAGTGATATAACATTATGGAAATGGAAGATATCTCTCACTACCTGTCCTAGCAAAATAGATTACCATAGGCTTGGGAAAGGATCAAACCTCCACCACATGGCGTAACCACCTTGGATAAACTATCAAAGAGGTCTTTTAAAGGGTTGTAACGTTAGGTATAGGGATATGAAATACACGGTTTTGTTGGATAAAGGGAGTTTTTACTGGTGGTGAGCTAACAATCTTGGTCAATTACATGTACAATGTGGCGTTGCTAAGCCAAGACTAGACTCGACTTAAGCTAATAAATGAAAAATAACAAAAACATAAAATAAACATAGAATGAAAAGGGATGGTAGTCCGTATGTTTTTTCTCTTTTCTTTTTCTATTTTTTTCTTTTCTTTTCTTTTCTTTTCTTTTTTTTTTTTTTTGATTTTTTTTTTTTTTTTTGTGCATACACTCTTACCCTACCATCCAAAATAATACATCATAGGGAATGGAAATTCCCCTTACACTTGAATCTTTACATACTTTACAATAAACTAATCTAATGACTCGAATTAAGAAAATCAAAACACTTGGAGCACTTTTAATATTAACGTACATATGGGGGTAATATATGATGTTCTTCCCCATTACTCCAAAAAATAAGTACTTAACCATGAGTCCCAATCGTCCCAAAACAATATGTACAAGGATATGACTCGACTTAGCAACCATGTAATCAATTAGAAAGTTAACTTAAGGTTTAACAAATAACAATAATGCACTAAAGATGAGTGCATACACGGAAGGCTAAGGCGATTTGGTTGTACATTTAAGTGGGGTGTAACAAATTCTTTCTTTAAGTAAAATGCTTAAAGTTAGAAACGAAAAGATAGGCTCGGAGGGGTGTACTAGGGGTTTCGTGTACTAAAAATGAGTACAACGCTAAGGGTGTGGGAAAATTAGTTGACTTAGCTAGTCAAGTAATATGACTTAAATGGTTAAGTAATTATGATACGGGTTTAACACAAGGGTGATCCTAATGCCTCTTATCATGTAGTAAATCCTACTACACGAATGTAGTCTCACTAGCGGTCTCGGGATGCATCACTAACGCAAGTTCTAGAATCTAAATGCTACCGGTACACTCATAAGCACTAATAGTAAATGCTTTTCCTATCAAATCTAAAGGCGAACCTCACGTATTTGGGTGGAAAATTTTTCTGAATGATACGGTTATGTGCTAGTCATACAATCTCCTATCCATGAGACGCTTGCTAAGGCTAAAGTTTCACTCCTAAATGTTGTAAAAAAAATTAAATTTGGTGCTAAAATTGCACTAACAAGTATTTCTCATAGTTTTATTACACATCTACCATTAAACAAACAAACTCAAGCGAAAGTGTACATGTAAGGTATCATCATTTTACCCTCCCCTTATACTTAGGATGAACATTGTACCCAATGTTCAAGTAAAGAATGTAAAAGTGAAATAAGTAAAACAAATGAAATCAAATACTCCCCTGATTCGCTCGGTATGGATAATAAGGTGGCCAGGTTAGATCTTCCTCCAAGAAAATGAACAATCAAAGCTTCCCTTCCAGAAATATAAATCATCTTCTTGTCAAACGTAACCTGTAAATCCTGAGAAAATAGACAAAACAACCTCGCATAAAATCGGCGGCATCCTATATAAGTTACTAAATCCTAGAAAACAAAGTAAGATATAATGCTTGTGGAATGAAGTTTGCAGATTTCCTAGAGATTATAAAACTTAATAATTCACAAAAACTTAGAGACTCCGTTAGAAACACAAAACTGGTAAAATTTCTAGATTTTTACATGTGACGCCGTCAAGAGTTAACTCGTGACGCCGTCAGAAGTGACCTGCAGAAATTCTTATGTTAAGTTTCCAGAAAATTTCTGGAAAAACTTGGTCCTACTTCCTGGAAAATCCTTCAAAACTTCATTATGACTCAATACAAGCATTTGACTCTAACAAATACTAATATACATGTTCATTTAATATTGTGGAGAATCATGATCGGTTTGTTTCTTAAAAACATATTTGGGGTTTCCCCTTACACTTATCTTTTGCAATAATACTTTTAGGGTGGAGTTAAGACTAGGCCAAAACAACAAAGTAAAGTATTTCCACTATTTAGTTTTGAAACATGATCTACCAACAATAAAAATAAAGCATGCATACGAAAGCAAATAACAAACAAACAAAATGAAAATCACACAAAGCATGGGTTGCCTCCCAAGAAGCGCTTTTCTTTATTTACGAGTCTTGAAGCTAGACTCAAGGCCATGGGTTACTATGTGACCTCATCGTCAAACGTTACATCTTCCTCACCAATCATTTCATTATTATTTTCTTGATAATGTTTTACACGTTGTATGTTAACAGTAAATTCTCTACCTTCATCGTCTAATAACACAACGGCTCCAGTTTTAGAGGAGCTTCTCACCATAAATGGTCCATACCATCTAGACTTCAGTTTTCCTGGAAATAACCTTAACCGAGAGTTGTACAATAGGACTTTGTCTCCTTCTGAAAATTCCTTGGGTTTCTTAATTCTCTGGTCATGCCATCTTTTTGCCCTCTCTTTATATGTAATGGAAGACTCATAGGCTTCTAACCTAAGCTCATCAAGCTCGTGTAATTGCAAGAACCTATTAGTTCCGGCAATTGTATAGTCTAAGTTACATGCTTTAAGCGCCCAATAAGCCTTATGTTCTAATTCAACTGGCAAGTGACACGCCTTACCATACACCATGCGAAACGGGGTCGTTCCAATAGGTGTTTTGTAGGCGGTTCGGAATGCCCATAAGGTTTCGTCGAGTTTAAATGACCAGTCTTTTCTATTTTGACTAACCGTCTTTTCAAGTATTCTTTTAATAGCCCTATTGGTGTTTTCGACCTGGCCATTGGTTTGTGGATGATAGGCGGTGGAGAATCGATGAGATACTCCATACCTCTTCATGACCTTTTCCATTTGTGCATTGTAAAAATGGGTCCCCCAATCACTGATGAGAGCTTTAGGAATCCCGAATCTAGCGAAAAGCTTTTTCAGAAAATGAATAACTACTCTGGCGTCATTGGTCCTAAGGGCTTGTGCCTCAACCCATTTTGAAACATAATCGATGGCGACAAAAATGTATTCGTTTCCCCCTGAAGATGGAAATGGTCCCATGAAGTCAATTCCCCAAACATCGAAGACCTCACAAACTTGTATAAAGTTCTGAGGTGCTTCATCCCTATGTGATATGTTCCCGGCCCATTGACACGCATCGCATGCCTGCACCATCTCTTTTACATCACGGAAAATTGTGGGCCAATAGAATCCCGCATCGAAAATCTTTCGGGCGGTTGTGTTTATCCCATGATGCCCGCCAGAGGGACCAGAGTGACATTCCCTCATAATCTTTACTGCCTCACTTTCCAAAACACAGCGTCTTATAATTTGGTCTGGACACCTTCGGAATAAAAATGGTTCATCCCAAAAGTAGTATTTTAGCTGAGAAAAGAACCTTTTTCTTTCGTATCTAGTCAGGTGTTCAGTAACAAGTCTACTTGCGAGGTAATTAGCAAAATCGGCGTACCACGGCTCCGAATCAATCATTAACATCAGTTGTTCGTCAGGAAATGAATCCCTAATCTCACTTCTATCGTGCTTATCCAAGGGGTTTTCGAGACGAGATAGATGATCTGCGGCCAGATTTTCTGCCCCCCTCTTATAGCGAATCTCAACATCGAATTCTTGTAACAACAAGATCCACCGAATTAGTTGTGGCTTAGCATCCTGCTTCGCAAACAGATATCGAAGAGCCGAGTGATCAGTGAAGACGACTGTCTTTGAAAGGACAAGATATTGTCAGAATTTGTCGAACGCAAACACTACGGCTAATAATTCTTTTTCGGTGGTGGAGTAATTCTCTTGAGTGGGATTCATGGTTTTGCTAGCGTAGTAAATAGGTTGGAAAAGCTTGTCACGCCGTTGGCCCAATACAGCCCCTACAGCGAAATCGCTAGCGTCACACATAATTTCAAAGGGTAACTCCCAGTTGGGTGTGATCATGATTGGAGCTTGTGTGAGTTCCTTTTTTAAGAGATCGAATGCATCCTTGAATTCTTGGGAAAAATCGAACGGAGCATCCTTCACAAGCAATTGAGTCATTGGCCGAGCAATTTTGGAGAAGTCTTTGATGAATCTCCGATAAAACCCGGCGTGCCCCAAGAAGCTGCGTATTGCTTTAACAGTCGTGGGGTATGGTAACTTAGATATAGCTTCAACTTTAGCTTGGTCCACCTCTATTCCGTTCCCTGAGATCTTATGCCCTAACACAATCCCTTCTTTTACCATGAAATGACACTTTTCCCAGTTTAACACCAAGTTGGTTTCCTCACAACGTTTAAGCATCTTTTCTAGATTAGCAAGACAGCGGTCGAAGGAGTTCCCGAAGACCGAAAAGTCATCCATGAACACTTCCATGTTGTCTTCCATGAGTTCGTGAAAGATTGCGGTCATGCATCGCTGGAAAGTGGCGGGGGCATTACATAGCCCAAAAGGCATCCTTTCGTAGGCAAATGTTCCATAGGGGCAAGTAAACGTGGTCTTTTCTTGGTCCTCAGGTGCTATGGGAATTTGAAAATACCCAGAGAATCCATCCAAGAAGCAATAGTACTCGTGTCCAGATAATCTTTCTAACATTTAATCAATGAATGGTAAGGGAAAGTGATCTTTCCTCGTGGCATCATTGAGCTTCCGATAGTCAATGCATACCCGCCATCCAGTGATCGTACTCTGGGGCACCATCTCACCTTTGTCATTCTTGACTACAGTCATTCCACCCTTCTTAGGTACAACTTGCACAGGACTGACCCATGGGCTATCCGAGATTGGGTAAATCAATCCTGCATCCAGAAGTTTGATAACTTCTTTCTTTACTACTTCCTTAATGTTAGGGTTCACCCGCCTCTGGGGTTGCACGGTAGGTTTATAATCTTCTTCCATGAGAATCTTATGTGTGCAAAAAGTTGAGTCAATCCCCTTTATGTCGGCTACACTCCATGCAAGCACTCCCTTATATTTCTTTAGGACCTCTAAGAGTTTACCTTTTTGTTCATGCTCGAGGGACGAGTTTATGATTACCGGCAATTGGTCCTCTCCCTGAAGGAAGGCATACTCTAGATGGTTAGGAAGTTCCTTAAGATCTAATTCAGGAGGTTCGATAATAGAAGGCTTAAGCTTGTTTTCGGGCTTTCGGAGCTCAAGATGCTCCGTTGCCTCCTGTCTAGGGTAGAAGGAAACTGCACCAACATCCGCCATCTTTTCCATCTCTCGAAAAGGCAGAAAACTCTCGTCTCGTAACCAGCCTTCCTCGATTTGTTCATCAACACAACTATCAGTTACATCTGTGAGTTCATCGACCTCCCCAATGAAATAGAGCCGGTTAGCTGCTTCGAGAGAGAGATCCATAGAGTCCTTAATATCGAAGGTTGTGCTATCGGTTCCCACTCGCAAGGTTAATTTGCCGTCATAAACATCTATGATAGCACGAGCGGTAACTAGAAATGGTCTCCCTAAGATGATGGGTACCAAGTCATCCTCCTCCATATCTAGGATTACGAAGTCGACCGGGAATTTGAATTTCCCAACTTTGACTAGCACATTCTCGCATATTCCCACAGGGTATTTGACTGATCAATCGGCTAGTTGAATGTTCATACGGGTAGACTTTAATCCAGAGTATCCTAATTTAAGGAACATAGAGTGAGGCATAAGATTGATACTCGCCCCCAAATCGGCGAGAGCATTCTTTATTGATAGAGATCCTATGGAACAAGGCAAGGTGAAGCTGCCTGGATCGTCTACCTTTTTTGGTAGCCCTTGATGGGTCACCACCGAGCATTCCTCCCCCAGGGTCACAAGACCCTCAAGTTGTTTTCGGTTAGCGAGTAGTTTTTTAAAGTATGCGCTATACTTTGGCATGTGATAGCAGGCATCAAGGAGGGGGATGGTGACTACTGAGTCTTTTAGGTATGACAAGAATCTTTTATTATCATTCTCAGTTTTCTGGTTTTTCAATCGGGACGGGAATGGGATTCTCACAGGTTGGTTAGGTGGGGTTGATTGGGACGGGGTCGTCAAGGGAGGTTGGTTGGGAGTCTCGATGCCCACATCCTCTTCCTCTTCGTGAGGTTTGTTTGGATCGGGAGTGATGGGGGACGAGCTCGGGTGAGGAGGGTCCTTGGTTGTTGTTCCAGATCGAGTGGTTATCGCAAGCATGGGATCTTTTTTGCTTACTGATGGGATTTCAAGGTTATCAAGGGCTGAGTTAAGCTTGTTGAACCATTCTCTAATGTCATTCTGCTGCTCATCAACGAGTTCATTAAGTCCCTTTAATTGTAGGCCCTTTTCTTGAGTGAAGTGACCAAGGTCATCTTCAAAAGTGCTCCTGACTTTAAATTCAGGGTCTTCCTCTCCTTCTTCTCTTTTTACCATATTCCCCCAAAGGGTGTAATCGTCATTTTGGTAAAAAGGTAAAAGGGAGGGGTCAGCATAGATGTCACCACCTGACAAGCATGCATGTTCAGTCGCGGTTTCTCCTCCGCATTCCTCCACCTCATGCGGGCCCCCACAGTAGTCGCAGATCAAGTAAGGATTTGAAAGCTGTTTAGGTAGCTGCGACCTAGCTAGGTACTCCACTCTTTTGTGAACCTTTCTCAACCTATCTGAAGTGATTTCAGAAATGCTGACAGTCGACTCGGGTTCATCCCAAGTGTCATCCTGGTCATGAGCATATTCTTCAATTCTATCCCATCCTTCTTCGGCACTAAGATTGGCTAATCTCCCTTTTCTAGATTGGTTGATCCCGTTCCGATCATTAGAGGAGATATTGTCATAAAAGATTTGGATCAAAAGCCAAAGTTCGATGCCATGATGGGGAACCTGTCTTATTAAATCCTTAAATCTAATCCATGATTTAGGGAAGGGTTCGTCCTTCCCTTTTCGGAAATGGAGGATCCTATCTCTATATGCTGAAGTTTTTCCAGGTGGAAAGAACTTCTCATAGAACTTGGATATGAGTTGCTCCCACGTGAAAATTGATTCAAAAGGGAGTTTATCATACCATTCTTGGGCTTTTTCATATAGGGTGAAAGGAAAGAATCGTAATCGGGACGTGTCTCTAGTAGCCCCATCCGTATGGAGGGTGTCTACTATTTTCAAGAATTCCTTGATGTGTTGAATGGGATCTTCCTCATCTAATCCACAAAACTTACACACACTTTGGACAAGCCAAACATCGGGCGCATGCAAGACCTCACTGGTGTGTTCGTTTGGGTAGACAATGGCATTTGAGAAGCCACGAGGGGTTGGGGAGGAGTAGTCCTTAAGGCACTTAGGAGTAGGAGTTGTAGGGGTACTCATCTCGTTGTTGGGTTGGGAGCTAGGGGTTGTAACGTGATTTTCTGAATTTTCCTCAGAAAGGGGTGCATCAAAATCGATAGCAATGCAAGATGGTTCAGGAGTTGAGTGAGATCGTCTTAACCTAGACATTTCTCTTTCGGGTTCTGCATAAGGCAAGACAAGATCTCTAGTGGTACTACGACTCCTGGTGATCCTAAGGTTGGAGAATTCGTTGGTTGCCATAATGGTGGACGGTGGAAAAGTACAAACAAAAACACGAAGAAATAAGAAAGACTAAAGAAATCCTAAAAATAAAAATAAAATCTAACCAGAAAGGAATCTAGCAAGTAGACCTAATAAAAAGAGATTCTAACCTAGACAATAACTATTCCCCGGCAGCGGCGCCAAAAGCTTGATACGTGGGAATCGCACCAGGCTTTACCTCTCAAGGGATCTTGAGAAGCTTACAACCCCCACCAGGCAGTGTACCTGATCGTTGTAGTATAGTATAGTGACAACTACCGGGGGATTGATCGTTCAGCAAGGAATAGTGTCGCTAGGATTAGAAAACCTAAATACTAGTTCTAAGGATGAGGGATGATTATTTTTGTATTTTTATATTTTTTAGAAAGCAAATAAAAATCTCGGGTTTGAAGGATTTGGGCGGAATTAGTTGCTAGTCAACTAACCCAATACTAAAGATGCAATCAAAATAAGATACTAAAAATGAAAATAAACTAAATTATATTAAAGTTGTGAGCAATAAGTGGAGAAAATGTGTTTACTTAGATTTCACTACTCCCTAGATATCTTTTACATGTTAATTACTTGTTATAGTTGCGTGGATGACGGATTGTATTCCTTAATACCATTCATGGGGTGGCGCACTTAATTCCCCAATCCAATGAGTGCCTACTTCACTCCTATGTCGAGCCGATTAAGAAGCTCCTAACATGGGATCATTAGAATTTACTCATGCAATAAATACAACCAATAAAACCTAGTGCACGTCAGTTCATGTTTCCTAAGACGTTCAAGCATGTTACCATTTGGAGATCTGCCAGTTTTCTTAAGCCTAACATCGAATTCATTCATCCAATACAACCATAAACAAGTAATCAACACATAATTAACATCTAGGTTTCATTAGATCCAAGCAAACACAAGATAAATCTAGCCTAACATGGTGGAATTAATACAAGAACAAGATATAGACAACAAACACATAGACGTATTGATTGAATTAAAAGAGTACTTATCTCAATTACACATGAAAGGGATCAAGGGCTGAGAACCCTTGAAAAACCTGTAAAATTCGTACCAAAATCGTAACTAGGGTTTCTCCAAAACTTCTCACTTTTTAATGTGAAAATTAGAAAACTATATATAGGAAATAGGGTCTGACGACATCAAGAACAAAATTCTGACGCCGTCATCTCGCCGCCAAAATACTCCTCATTCTGCCTTGATCTACTTTTGACGCCGTCATGTCCTAGGCCGTCACACATTTAACTCTTGACGCTCTACTTTGTGACGCATTCATGAATCCACTGGGCCGTCATGGTCTTTACTCTTGACGCCGTCAAAAATTCCTTCTTGACGCCGTCACCTACTGTTCCCAGCAAGGAAAATTAAGACTTTGGCGTTTTCTTCACTTTTATGCTCCAAAAACGTCCGAATTGCTTCCTTTTCCAGATTTCTCTCCCAAAGTACCTAAAATCACAAAAGGAACGATTTAGGGCAATATTTGATCAAATAAATTCAATTCCGGGCTTAAATGACCCCCTAAAAGTGGTTCATTTTTCGCCTCATCATTCGCCCCTAGATTTGTTAGGAAAAAATGCTTATGAGTGTACCGGTAGTACTTAGATTCTAGAACTTGCGTTAGTGATGCATCCCGAGACTGCTTGTGAGACTACATTCGTGTAGTAGGATTTACTAAATGATAAGAGGCATTAGGATAACCCTTGTGTTAAACCTGTATTATAATTACTTGACCAATGAAGTCATAATTACTTGACTAATAAAGTCAATTAATTTTCCTACACCTTTGCATTGTACTCATTTTTAGTACACGATACCCCTAGTACACCCCTCCGAGCCTATCTCTTTCGTTTCTAACTTTAAGCATCTTACTTAAAGATAGAATTTATTTACAATCCACCCCAAATGTACACCCAAATCGCCTTAGCCTTCCTTGTACGCACTCATCTTCAGTGCATTATTGTTACATGTTTAAACCCTTAGTTAATTGTCTAATTGATTACATGGTTGCTAACTCGAGTGATATCTTGTACATATTGTTTTGGGACAATTGGGAATCATGGGTAAAGTACTATTGTTATGGAGTATTGGGGAAGAACATAAATTATTACCCCCCATATGTGCGCTAATATTTAAAAAGTACTCCAAGTGTTTTGATTATCTTAATTCGAGTCATTAGAATAGTTGATTGTAAAGTATGTAAAAATTCAAGTGTAAGGGGAATGCAAATTCCCAATGATGTATTATTTTGGAAGGTATGGTAAAAGTGTATGCAAAAAAAATAGAAAAAGAAAAAGAAAAAAAATAGAAAAAGAAAAAGAAAAAAAATCAAGAAAAAGACGGTGGTGACTACATCAGAGATTTCCACGCACAGAAGGAGAGACAACACAAGCGGAGTTACAGTGGAGCATTGACTTGGGCTGCTTGCTTGGGAGATCAGCAAAGATTTTCTTTCGGTAGAAGATTATTCAAGCTACATGGCGCACCAGCAGCGATCGTGACCAAGAATTGCATTTTTGGTTCACACTTTCAGAAGAGGTGCAGAAGAGTTTGACGTTTTGACATTTGAAGAAGAGATCTTGGATTCGTTCTTATCTGTATGATTATTCTATCTCTTCGGTTATACCTTTGATACGTTTTGATTTGTGATTTGGAACGTCAATGTGAATATCTTACCCATCTCTTGATGAGATTCTGGATATGTTTGATGATTTGATTTGTACTCATCCGATTTTTGTAAGTTCCTTTGTTCGTTCAGAATTCGGTAGGAGTTGATGAAGATTTATCGTTTAGCACTATCTCCGTTTTTGCCTTGTAGGAATTTGTGTTTCGTGCATCTCCTTGTAGGATCCCATCTATCATCTACCATCTGTCATGTGCTACGTATTTGTTTCACATTCGTTGGATCATATTAGTTATGATTTGTATTCTATTGGAGAGCCTGGGGCTATCCAAGTTGTCAGGATCGAGTCATGAGAAACTATTTCATTGAGCAGATTCTTTTGGAAAAACCTCCCCGAGCGTGAGGGTTAATTGTGACATTCTATGTGCTTAGCTACGTCTCCATCTAACTTTAGCGACTTCAATTTTCAAGGACGAAATTTTCTTATTAGATGGGAAGAATTGTAAGACCCGGAAATTTTAAACATCTAAAATATCTAAAATACCCCTCATTTTCAAACTTTTGAGAATACGAATTATAATTATAACCTAAGTTTAAAAAAAAAGTAATCTTATTTATTATTCAAACCCTTTAACTAATCCTAATAAAATTCCAAGTCCAAATCAACTCTAGGCCATTTAGAATCATCGTAGTATTTGGTAAAAAAAAATAAAAATAAAATAAAAATAAAAAATAAAAAATACTCATAACTGATAACTCACATTTTGATATATGGTAATCATTTGACCCAAAATAAATCACTAACCCATCACCCTTATTCTCGGCTAAATCACCCTAAATGGTGACTCTAATATCTCTCTCAAATATTCTCATTTACAAGACTACCATATATATCAAGATATCCTAATCGTCTTCCTTTAAACGTGCACATCTCCACACACACTTTGCTAAATCAAGAAAACTAAATAAACACAAACAAGCAGCCGATCATTGTTCTCCAAATAATCAGAAACGTGAAGGAAGGTTTAATCGTGGGGAAGGTTTGGTTCGTAGGGAGTCAACCGTGGCCTGTTCAACCTTAGTTCTACCCTCTTTCTTGTGTTCCGTTCATACTAACCGATTCGAGGTATCCCTATATTCGTCTTGGTGTTTCTCGATTCGACTATTTTATATTCGTACATAATATATGAACACCTAATCTATGTTTCATTAATAATTTGGATACATGAATGAATTTTTCTTGTAAAACAAGGCACATGAATTTGGTCTATACGTTTGAAATAGGGGAGTGACTTCCTATTCTAAAAATGGAAAGCCAACTAAAACGAGTAATATGATTTAAAATAAGTTATTAAGCCGAGCATTAATTTGTGTAGATTCGCTGAAGATGGAGTGACTTCCTATTCTTATGTTATGATATGGTTTCGTTGGCGATTTAAGGTATAGATATTTTGTCTCTATTCATAGATTCCCTTCAATCTATGTTACTATGATTCTTTGCCATTGCTATGTTCCCTTTTGTGTGATCCTATGATATGAGCTTTTGATTGATCCTTTGATATGATTTGATTGCTATCCATTTTGTTTGGTTACCTGATTACTATCTCAAGGTTGAGATTTTGTTTGATTATGATATGATTCATTTGATATGGATATGCTTTGTTGATATGATTTTGTTCTTATGCCCGAGCTTGCGAACTATCCATGGAGGTACCATGGGCGTGTCAGTGATGGCACCACTGGCATGACACTTTCTGGGGAGGTGTGATTGATCCCTGGCATTCCCTTTTGTTTGATATATATGTGTACAGTGGCCAATTAGTTATATATGTGACCAGTCATGAGCTGGAATATGTATTTTATTTGATTCATGGTGTGTATGGATGCATCCTAGGCTTTGTTTGTTATGATTAGGTAGTGACTGGTTGTACGTGCCTTGTACCCCTTTCACTTCTGGTACTTAGAGGTCTCCCCTCTCCGTACATTTATGATATGTTGGACATGTGACTATGTGTAGGAGATCTATCGAGTACTTAGGTAGGTCGGATCGTGGCTTTCCTATGATTCGTTTGTCCATTCAAGTACCTTGTTTGGACACTTCTTTGTTGAAATGTGCTCTTTACCTTTCCCTTATGATTATGCTTATGTGATTATCTTTGATACTTTATTTCCCTTTGACTTATGATATTCGTTCAGTGTATGTTGATCTCTTATGCATTTGACAGATGATATTCCTTTCAGCAGAAGCTTATGATGTTCTATTTCTCTTACTTATATACGGTTCATCACATTTTGACCCATACAAAAATGACTTGTCTTGACCTGTTACACAATCTATCCAATTTGCCACATCTACCTTCATTTATCTGAACTTACCAAGATAATTAGGATTGGTGATTAGAGTAGGATATCACCTTTCAAATACAGGTTAATGTGAGAGCACCAAAAGAAAATTATTTCACAGCTAAGGTCAGCCATCATCATTTAAACTGATTAGAAACTGATTTGCATTAGCAAGTTCAAGTTCCTTCTGATTATAGTAACGTAAAAATTAGAAGGAAAGTATGATACCATTAGGAAAACATAAAGAACAGTAAGCCAAAAAAAGGCAGTAAGCACATTAACCAAAAGTCTTGTTTTTTTCTCTATTTTTTTATAATTTATCTAGAAATAGTTTTTTTTGTGCACAAAAATCACTACAAAAATAGATCAGCTTCAAAATGGGAGGTAAATACATCTAGTTGTTGATGAACCACAGCCTAATGTTATCCATACTCTCCACTTGAGGTACTTAATTAATCTTCTAGTTCATACACCATATAATTAACAGCAAAAACTCATCCACGCTTTCTTCTACAGCCATTTTATTATAATGTTTTAGCCAATGCATTTTATCACAGTTAATTATATGATTCAATATCACAATTCATAAATTCTCTTTCAAGCCAAAGATCCCGAGTTCTTATTAACTAATGAGGTTAAAAGGTTGCAACACATGGCTAGCCATCATTGTATGTATTATATGAAACATTAAGGTACACATGACCATCATTTGAAGTCATTTTAAGTTATATAACCTCATCTAGCAACAATGTACGTAGTATATAAGAGGACAATGTAGAAAGTTTTAATTTATTAAATAAAATGGTACCTTTACAATTCACGTCTCAACATGCTTCCTTTTCCGATAGACCGATAACAAATGCATTGTTCCATGGATATGATTATGTATCTTACAGTTGAATCCTCAAGGATGGTTTCCGAGATTTCTGTATCGTCTAGATTATGCTACCAAAAGGTTCCAGCGCGTCTTTGATGACTGTCACGATTCCGCTTTTAATGGTTCCCTTCTTTTTCTCTTCGCTTCTTGAACATTACCAATTTTAATAATCTGGAATTTTACAAAATAAGAAGATAAACATCGATTCTTTCTTAACTATAGACTATTTTAGCGTGCAAAGAGGTAAAAAAAAATGGGCAGGTTGTAACGACTTACTGTATGTATTGTACTAAAAACTTTCTTTTGTGCGAACAAACATGTAAACTGTCCATAACCGGTCACCTTTTTGCTACCGCTAACTGGTAATTTTTATTTTGGATTAGAAGTGGAACCGGAGATAGACATAAAATTAAACAAAGCAGACAAGTTAACATTAAAATGTACCAACTATTAGATACAGGGTGTGATCCTGGAAATTGTGGTTCTCCTCGTCCTTGAGAATTGAAGAATAGTGAGAAAAGTTAGTACCGATATGATTCTTATAAAATAATACTGAAAACGATCATTTAAGAATGGTACTTGCTTAAATGCAATGTTACATCATAATTGAATTTGTGTTTATGAATGGGCTTGAATTTTCGAACATCCAATATTTTCAGTTCATCTTCCTATGATATACATACAATATAATTAAGCGATCACCACTCCGATAACTTCCTAAGATTGCAGGAACTGAAAATATGTAACCGAAAGGGAAAGAGTTTAACATATGATGTAAAAATTTACCCTGGTCCCAACAGCAACAGGAGTCCCGTCTGATTTATAAGTGATATTAATGTTCTCCCAACTAAATTCTGCTTGCTATGAACATTTTCCACCTGTGGCATTACAATAAAATTTACTGGAAGAAATCCTTCAAAATAAATAGAGGAAAGCATGTGTGTAACCATCAAACATATTTGGTATTGGCAAATAGAGCATCACTTACTGCGAACATCCCACAATCGAACAATCTAATTAGGATCCCAACATAACTAATCCACGCTATCAGTATGCCCCGTGTGCCCCTTTAGCTCAAGATTTTTAACCTTGCTCGATAACAAACAACACCATATAACACAGAACATCATATCAGATTGAGTAAAGGGGTGTTTGCCAATGCCTTTTGAGAGTGATTATGGGATATAAAATAATCAAAATCCAATTATTAGATGCAACAAAATGTAGTGTTGGAATGTGTGATTGTGTTTCTTCTGCTTGAAGATGTGATGATCAAATTTCAGTTGTTTTTTAGTCTTTTGCAGATTGTGATCATTAAGGATTTACATGTGGAAATGACCCATAACTAATTTGATAATCTGGATCAGTTTTGCTGAAGTTATTCCTAAGTGGGTGCTTGGGATTGCTTATTATAATTGTTTCTCTACTAAGCTGATTGGAATAAGTGGTGTCAAGTTTCTTATATAAAACAAATTATTTCACTCATAAATACTCAAATAATCACTCTGGAAAAGCAATCCCAAACATCCTCGAAACTGATTATGTATTCTATCAACACTAATAAGCAGTTTTAGTAAGCAATTCCAGATACGCCCTAAAATTGATCATCCCAAACTAAATATTTAATAGCAACATTACTTATACATACCAGGCTCCTCTGATTGTCCAAATGCATGGTAAGTATGGCTAGAAGAACTTGCAAAAACATCAGCTCATACAAATATCGAATTGCCTTTTGTTGCTGTTTACTCACTACAAATCCCTTTTCTTTTACCATAAAGTAATGAATGACTGGAAAATATACAAACTAACAAAAAATTGATAGTAAAAAATATGCAAAAATGTAAGTGGAAGTCAACTACACGTGCATCACAATATAAGTGAAATACACCTGATATCAAATCATAAATAAAATAATATACTGAATGTGCCGAACAGACTCGGTAAAAACCGTTTCCTTTACTCGCCTTGACTCATAGAATGTGCCAAATAGTTTGTGTTTGTTTCAGACCATCCACCATCTGTCCATGTTCCGTCATTGCACAAAAAGAGCATGTAATCATAAACAACGTAAAATAATGCACGATATAATACCTTTAGTTGCCAGAATAAGGATTTAATATATGTGTGGAATAAGGCGGTACTGCCTCTTCAGTTTTAAATGCCAAATGACAAACTTCCTCGCACTGTAAAAAGTAAAATTATAATCTGAAATAATAATCACATTTGTCCTACATTGTTTAACAATTAGTTAAGAAGCGAGAGTGCTTACCTCCTCTCCAAAGGACCGTGGCTCGTGATCAATATTTCCCTTCTCAGAATGCCCACGATAAAATGGAAACATGGCTCCAATAACTAAAGCATGTTAAACATTAATTAAATCAATGAAATCAATCAATGAATGAGTTTTCGGGTTTTTTGAGCCACATAATCAAAGGCATAATATCGGTTTTACTCAAATACTCAAAACTGATCATTGCAATTTTCATTTTTGTACTACAGCTTTTGATTATGTGGTTTAGGGATTCACTTCTGACCCGTGTTCTATAGCCCGACCGTACTGTCGTTACTAAAACAACTTGCACATATCATTAAGCCCTCAAATCGCTCAAAACAATATTAATTATCTAAAAGTGTAGCAAAATTACAGGATGATGTTAATGCGAACTATGGATTATACACCCAATCAAAATTCAAAATTGCTAAAACCCATAATCAAAATAAAAAATTGAAATCATATATAGAAAGCCCTAAAATACCTTTCTCTTAGACATTTCATCAAACATGTTCCGTTCTGCCTTCAAATCATTTGAACAAAACCTAAAAATAAATATTACCTGATATTGAATCTAGGTGATTGTTGATGATGCAATACAGATTACCTAAAAATGAGTTATGATCAGTTTCAATTGAATCCGTTTTCCATTGAATTCATAGGTGATATTTGTGATATGATTTTCAAAATGCAAATGGATCAATTTAGGGTTTTGAAATAAATGTGTAAAATATTTTGATTTTGAAATCATCCGTGATTTTACTGATATGATTTTCAAATTGAAACCGAATCATATTGATTGCTTGGTGAGTGAATTAGGGAATTATTGATATTCGGTTGAAGAGAGGGAGAAATTTTAGCATAAGAAAATATTCAAGCCCTTATGGATTTTGTTTTTCAAATTGTTTAACAAAAATCACTTTGGTCTAGTGGTTGGACATTATGTTGAATGAGAGTATAGACCAGGGTTCGATTCCCACAGGTAGCAATTTTTTTAATTTCGGGATAGCAAAACTGGACAGCGTGGCATGCCAAGTGGCCTTTATATGATTTATCCAGTCAGTAGTGTAGTGCCAAGTGGCGTTTCTAAGTGCCAAGTGGCGTTTCCCTCTCATTGTACAGCTTTCAAAATATCAAGTACAACCCAAATCTTGTCTCATATATATGTAAAGATATATTTGTTCACTGGGCTTTTAAAGCTCAACCGCATTTCTTTTCATGCGGCAGGTTTTAGGTTGGAAGCTGGGTTGGGTGAAGAGTGCATAGGAGTGTTAGTAGACTACCCCGATGATTAGAAGCCCATTTACATCTGGGCTAGTTTTGGACTTGGATTAGATTAGACTTGGTTTAGCTTGTATCTTATTTTCTTTTATTGTTTTAGTATTCCTTTGTACCTTTAGATTTTTCCCTAGTAATCTTTTATTTTAACTCTTTCGCTTGCGTTGTATGCTTTGTATGCTTTTATATGTCACCATACTGTAGCGCTCTGAACCCATGTCGGGTTGGGGTGTTACAAAAAGTGTGCCGCTTTTAGGGGGTCATTTAAGCCAAAGTCGAGATTATTTGATCAAATATTGCCCTAAATCGTTCCTTTTGTCATTTTAGGTACTTTGGAGAAGAAATTTGGAAAAAAGAAGCATTTTGGACGTTTTTGGAGCGAAAAAGTGAAGAAAACGACAAAGTCTCCAAATCATGCTGAAATTGGTACCTGACGGCGTCAGGAATTGCATGTGAGGCCGTCACTCATGGACAAAGAGGTGGATAAATTAAATACACGTGACGCGCCAGAATGTTTTGGAGGATTTACACGTGACGGCGTCACCAAGGCCGTCACATACAAAATACAAGAGACGGCCAAGGGTTAAGTTACACATGACGGCGTCAGATCTGGATCTAGGCAATACTAGAGTTTGTATGGCGGTGAGTTGACGGCGTCAGGATTTACACGTGACAACGTCAGACCCAAAAATCTATATATATTTTTCTATTTTCCATTTGTTAAGAGAGGAGAACTTTGGGATAGTTTTGGAGAAGCCATAGCACGATTTTTACCTTACTTTTAAGGGTTCCAAACCCTTGTTTCATCCATGTTTGATTGAAGATAAGTTTTCCAATAATCATTCAATATGTGTATGTGTTGTTCGATTATATCTTATGCTTGTCTTTACTTTAACATGCTAGACTAGGTTTTCTTTGTGTTTGCTTAGATGTGATGAAACTTAGTTGTTGATTATTGGTTGGTTGTTTGTTTATAATTGTTGTGGATGAATGATTTCGATGTTAGGCTTAAGAAAACTGGCAGACTTCCAATTGGTAACATGCTTGAACGTCTTAAGAAACATGATCAGATGTGTACTACGCTAAATTGGTTGTATTTAATGCATAAGTAACTACTAAGGAGGCCATGTTAGGAGCTAGTAGTCGGCTCGACATAGGAAGAGGTAGAAGCATATAGAGTTAGGGAAGATCGTACACGGCCCTACGAATGGTATTAAGGAATATAACCCGTCATCCATGCAATTGTAACAAACTAATCAACTAGTAAAAGATAGCTAGGGAGTAGTGAAATCTAAGTAAACACATTTCTCTTATTATTGTTTTTCTCCACATTTACTTTAGTGTTATTTTATTTTATTTCTATTGCATTTTAGTTATTTGGGTTAATTGACTAGCAACTAATTCCGCCTATTCTTCCAAACCCGAGATTTTTACTTGCTTTCCATAAAATATAAAAATACAAAAAGAATAATCCCTCATCTCTAGACCTAGTTTAATTGAGTTTTAACCCTAGTGAACACTATTCTTTGAGTTGAACGATCAATCCCCCGGTACTTGCCACTACACGATACTACATCGGCCAGGTACACTGCTTGGTGGGGGTTGCAAGCTTCTCAAGATCCCTTGAGAGGTTAACCCTTTTGCAAGGTTGCAAAACCACGTATCACTCTTGCTCACAAAGATTGCGAGCAAAGCTTTAAAGACAACTTGAAGAGTTTTACTGACATGGCCGAGGAGTTGAGGAAGGTCAAAGATGAGCATGCCAGGTGTGCCGCCAATGAGCCGGAAGAGCTTAAAAGATTGAGGCTAGAACATTCTGGCTGCTTGGCAAAGGAGTCAAACTTGAAGGACCGAGTTTCGGAGCTGGAGAAAGAGAAAGAGGAATGGAGGAAAGTTTTCGATGATCAAGCTAAAAAGATTAGGTCTTTGGAGGCCAAGCTGAGGGAAACTAGGTTAGCATTGAGCGATGAGGAGATGGAGGCCCAAGTACTTCGAAAGACAAATCAGGATCTGGCTGTGAGGATGGGTCAGACGGAGGTAGATAGATTGAAGACTGTCAAAGAATTCCTTCCGAAAATGGTTCGTCGTCTCCTGAATAGTCATGAGTATAAGCAGTCTTTGGCCATTCCTTTCATCATGTACAATATGACAGGCTTTCTTGAGGGGGCCAGTTTGGATAGGTCTCCGGAAGAGATAGGGAAAGTCTTGGAGGATGTGGAGGATCTTGACTTAGAGGCCGGGGAGAAGTATAAGCCTCTTTATGACCAGCTTTTCATGATGGAATACCCATACATATAGAAGGTAGTCAAGGCCAGCCACAAACACCTAAAAGAGTTTATAGACATCTTTCCGGATGCTACCCTGCCAAGCCTGCGAATGCCGAGGTGTCTATGCCTGTCGGCTTGATCTCTGATTCTTTTGTCCAAGCCAACACTAAGGGTCCTTCGGCCAATCTTGATTCCCTTCGCCAAGAAACATCCGTCTCTGCTCCGTGAAGCATTTTATCATTTATAGGATTTGGGTATCTCCATTTTGACTAGGGGAAAAGATACTCCGGATTTTCTAATTCATCTTTCTGTTGGTTATTTTGGGTTCCGATTTCCTCCATTTAGACTATGGGTCAAGGTTCTTCGGATTCCCTATGAAGCTTTTTTATATCTTGTCATCTTTCGAACAATTTTTGGGGCTATCGTAATAGTCATTGCATGTAATGGTGTGAAACAATTGTGATCTGATGGGGTGTATGCACTTGTAATTAAATAGTTGAAATATTCGGATGAATTTATTTTGTTGAATGATTAACAGTTGGACGAATGTACTTATCTTATATCTGGTGGGATTTCATCTTTCTTTCTCTTTACATATTTATGTTTTTTTTATGTGATGGTTGATTAGTTACGTGTAACATGTGCTGCATTTGTTTTTGTCTCTAAGCGGTCATTTTGTAGTATGCCATTTGGCCTTTTACCTTATTCGTAGATGAGGCAACTTTTTTTGGGTGTGAGTGGTGTGTATTAATTACACACCCTTTTATTACCAAATATCGACCCAATACGACTATTTGATCTAACAAATGCCAAGAAAACAAGTGTTTTTGTGTTGTGAATGTGCAGGAACAGATTTATCATAAAAAGACGAAAAATCACACGATTATTGGTAAAACGGGCACGAGAGTAGAAGTTGGTCAAAAAGTCAAAGCCAGGGATCCAAGAGTCAGTTCCAGTCCTTCATCTATTCAGACTTGGCAAGTATAGTCCCTGGATTATATTTTTGAAGAATGTCAAGATCAGTCCTTGGATTTTCAGAAGTTACATATATGGTCCTTATAATTTTCATTATCAAAATTTGAAAATGAATCACAAAGCCTAGTCCATTATATTATTTAAGCCAAGCCCAAATTCCAAATCCAAGTCCATTCAATAATGCCACAAGCCCAAACTATCAAACTTATGACCCAGTCCACTAATCAAATTAATATAAAAAATCACCCCGCGCCCCATTTTTCCCCAATTCCCTCTAAAAACCCAGGATAAGAACCCTAGAATTACTTTTCTATAATTACCCATCTCCCATCCAATTAACCTCGTATTAAGGGTCTTTCAGTCATTTCCCATCACCTTCTGACAACCTGACAACAAAGAAAGACACGTGGGCGCTCCTCATTGGTCTGAACGCGTCACCACAAGGATTCCAAAGCTCTGATTGGTTGGGACGAGTCACCAAGGATCTAAGAGAGCATATTCCAAGGAGATTCCATTCTAGAGCCTTCTGAAGACTCCCTCATCTCAGATATAAATAGAGGACCTCACTCACGATTTGGAGGTGTTAGATATTAGGAGTAGGAGTAGTGTAATGTAGCTTATTTAGTGTAATTTTTAGCTTTAAGATTGTATTCAGTTCAAGTTTTTAATAAAAGTTTACTTTTCAAAGTTAATTCCTAGTCTTTAATTTCCAAGCACTTTAATCTACTCAATCTGTTTTCAAGCTTATATTTCTGTCCCAATTAATTCATTCAAAGTTTTATCATTACTTTAGTTGAGTTTTACAACTATGTAACTGCTTATAATGGTAAATGGTGATATGGTCAACGAAAGTCAAACGGTATTGATGATGAAGATTTTTGGGTTTATTAGTGTAGAATTCATGGTTTCTGGTGTTATTCAAGCCTATCCAAAGATAGGCTTGGGCTGGAGTTAATCCTATTTCAGTTAGGATTCTGAACGTGTAAGATTCCAATTTCATTTTTACTTATCTTTTCATTTTATGGCTTATTAGTGTAAGATCTGTTAATATAGCTTGTTGAGTGTTCATTTTAGCTTATTTTGATCTGTCATCTGCTTAGTTGTTTAGTTATATTCACTAGTTAGCCTATCTCTTCTTAATTCAACTTTTGCTTAGTTAATTGATTAGGTAGTTGCTTATCTGTGATTCTGTAGTGTTAGATATTAAGTTCTGTGAATTTGTGAATCATTTAGCTTAACTGATCAGTACTTGAGCATCAGTGGTAGTTCATTGGATTAAGTCTCACTATTGCTTCATAAGTAGTTCACATCTGCTAGAATAGGGGGTGTTTGGATGCAACAGATTCTGTAGGATGTTGTTGTTTGATCACTAAGTTTTTGGTTCTCATAAGCTCACTTAGGTTTATAATCAACAATTAGATAATAAAAACAGTAGGCTATTAAATGAAAAGTCAAAAATAGGTTAGTACTCAGTTTTGGTATGATTTTTGATAGCCTTTGTAGAACTCATGGTTAGTTAGAATTAGGTAAGGATTGTTGATTTGAGTTCCTTAGCAACTAGTTTATCATAATTAGCATTCAATTTTTAGTTCTGAACTCATTAGCTTATCTGAATAATAGCTTTTAGTGGCCTGTCTGAGCACTAATTTCCCCTGTGCACAGGTTTTTGACCTGTTGTCTTGGCATCTTTTAGGATAGTAGCTGATAGTCATAGCTTTAGTTTTTTGACTTATAGCTTCTATGCATGGTAGTTAATGAATTTCTCCCATAATCTTCTTGTTTTGAGCTTATTTAGATAGCTTATTCTGGCTTGCTTATTGGTAGAGTAGCATAGATTTCTGTTTTTGACATTGGGCTGCTATTGTTCATCTGAGCTTGAAATTGAGTTTCATTTGTTTTACTGAGTTCCTATATAGTTGTTTTAGTGTTGTGCATGGTCTGTTTAACCTATAGCTTATTCTGCATAGCCTTAGTGCTTATTCATTAGCTTATTGTCATCATTCTGAGCTTCTGTGTGTTTCTGAGCTTATCTTTGACTATTATTTGTCACAATTGAGCTTAATACATCATAATTGGCCCGTGTTCAAAGTTTCATCAAGATTAGATCACAAGTGCTTATAAATAAGCACTTGTGATAAGCAGTTTAGCCAGAAAAAGCTTCAAATAAGCTGATTTTCATCTCAAGTTTTTATTCTGAGTTTCTTTTATTATTTTTGATTTTCTGGAAATTTTCCAGATTTTTCCTAGGCTTTCTACTATTTTTCTTATTTTCTTTTGATTATTTTCAATTTTTAAATAGTTTTTAATTACCAAAAATCCATAAAAAGTCGTAAAAGGGTTTGAAAAATACAAAAAGATTTTTAGAAATTCTTTTATAGTATTTTAGAATTTTCAGATTTGAATTTTTATTTTTACACCTTATTTTTCTATTTTTCTCTATTTTTTAATTACTTTTTAATTCAATAAATAGAAAATAAATTCTAGAAAATAAATAAAAAGTCAAAAAAATATTTTTCTTTTTCTCAAAACTCTTTTAAGTAGTTTAAGATTTTTAGAAACTTGTTTCACGTTCGTAGGATCATTTCTTGTATATAAGTCGCGTTTTATTTCGTACGTTACTTTTAAATTCGCGTTTGCATTCCCGTTTTAACGTTTTTAACGTTTGTACATACCTAGCTTGTAAATTCTTCATATTTTATCATTTCTTATCATAACTTGACATTCAAAATCAAATTTTTCACTTTCCCGCTTTTCACGACACGATTTCTCGATTCGGTTATTCACGATTCCATTTCACCTTCGCTGGGAGAACGACCCAGGAAATACTTTCACCGGTATTTCCTCGGAATAATTATATACTACGAAAAGACTTTATAAGTGAGCCACTTTGGGTGGCGTACGTCATTCGGCTTTTAGCCTTAGCTGTAGATGTGGTCACCCTTTTAGGTATGAACCGTTGTAGGGCGTCCTGCGCCATTCAGCCTTTTTGGCTTATAGATACAGCAACCTCTTTTTGGGTATGAACTGTTTTAGGGCGTCGTACGCCATTCGGCCTTTTTGGCTTGTAGATATGGCAACCTCTTTATGGGTATAAACCGTTTTAGGGCATCATGCGCCGTTCGGCCCTTTTGGCTTACATGTAGATACGACAACCTCTCTTTGGGTATGAACTGTTTTAGGGCATCATGCGCCATTCGGCCTTTTTGGCTTGTAGATACGGCAACCTCTTTTTAGGTATGAACCATTTTAGGGCGACGTACGCCAATCGGCCTTTTTGGCTTGTAGATACTGATGAGTGTGTAAATACTCATCATTTTTGGTCAATCTGAACTGCAAAAACATTTAAAAACACTCAGAAATGCATCAAAATACAGAAAATATCTCAAAATTGTGTTTATATGTTTCAGATGCAAAATGAGTAAAAACAGATGAAAAACGTACAAAGTTTGCATAATTGGCAGTTTCAGTCCCCCAACTTTCAAAAAAATTAACAAAAATAGTCCCTAAGCACTTATTTTAAAAGAAAAGTCACCAAAGGTCCTTTTGGAATCATAAGTTGTCATATTTAGTCCTTTGGTGAAAAATTTCAAAAGTTTTGAGAATTTACAGTTTGGTCCCTGGAGTTTCAGAATTTGGCAGATTTGGTCCCTGGTGGGAAATTTTTTGAAAGAAAAATCATTATTGGTCCCTGGAAAGTCACAAGTGTCAATTTTAGTCCTTGGAATGAAAGTTTGAAGAAAATTACTTTTTGGTCCCTCAAGTTTCCACATTTGACATTTTTTGTCCCTGAAGGACCAAAAGTGAAAAATTACAGTTACAACCCTTGGAATATTCATTTATGGCAGAAAAGACACTTGAATCAACTTTGGGAATAATACAAAACCAACCCTCAATTTCAGATTTATTACAAGTTTGGTCCTTATGGTTTTAAACTTAAATAAACAAACAAACCCAATCCAAGTTCCAAATCCAGTCCACCATAAACCACCCTTGGCCCAAACCTAAGCCCATCCAACAATAATAAAAACCCATCCCGTTTTTTTATTACTCCCCCCGGTCAAACACCAAGGTCAACACCCCTCTTCCCTCTCCCACTTGGAACCTGCAATACCACAAAACCACCCTGGTTTTCCTTATCCACCATCACCACTTGCTCTCATCCCACACCCTTATCCTTCCCAATTGCACACCCCAAGATGCATTTAATACCCCCCCCCCCCCCCAGTTGCAAATTAAGCAGGAAAAAAAAGAGGAACAACTTTTCCCGCCAAAATGATTAAAAGGCTAGGACTCATCCTTTAGCTCAACTAGATGCTGGGAAATGACCTGTGGGTCCCACTGAGACCTAGAAGATCATTATAAAAGAGAAAGAGAAGAAGAAAGGAGGGCAGTTAGAGTAGTTTTAGTTTTAGGTACTTGTTTTTAATGTAATTTCAATTTCTAATGTAATTTTTAGATAAAAAAAATGTTGTAGTAAGTCTTTTTAATGTATTTTCAAGTTATTCCCATCATCAATATTAAGTTTTCAGTCTCCTCTCAGCTTATGCAATTTTTACTTTAAAATCTTAATTTTACTTAATGTTAGTAAAAGTGGTTGTTCAATGTTTAAATAAGCTCAAGTCAGTTCCCTTATAAGCTTTTTTGAAGCTTAGATACCATTTGGAGGGTTTTTACCCAGTTCACTGAAAATACTCAAAAATCAAATTAAATTGTTAAAAAATTAAAAATCAGAAGAAGAAAAGTTTGAAGCAAGGAGTATGATGGAATCTGGATTCTCATGGTATTAGTGCCTCATGGGAGGCTTTAGGTTGTGATTTAGTTACCTAGTTTCATTGTCTTACCCATTTGAAAGATTTGTAAGTCATTTTCCTAATTCTTGGTAGTTTACTGTAGAAATGCTTAAACTTGTGCTTGTTTGATGTTTCTGTGATTGATTGGTGTAGTTATGATAGGTTATTGCTTAGCTATTATCATTTGTTTATATAGCTCCAAGTGTGCTCACTTTTGTATGATCACTGTCCAATTAGCATAATATGGTTAGATGTGAGATTGTTGTTTGATCATGTATCTTTATGCTTGAATCATCATAACTTAGTTAGTTGGTATCTTAGTTCAAGATTTCATGGCCTGAATCACTCACTTGTAGTGTAAATCACAAAAACATATTCATTTAGGAGTGTTTGGCATAACTGTTTGTACCTTGTTATGGTTGTTGTTTATGGGTTAATCCTGCTTAGACTTATCACTTAGGCAGTAACTAACTTGGATCAACACTTTTCTTGGTCAATTCCATAGAAAAAGTCAAAGTTGCATACTAGATCATCAAACAACTTATCTGTTGGTGATTAGGAGGTCCAAATCCTTGAAATCAGTGTAAGAGTAGCTTAGGTTGTTAAATCTCAATCCATTTAGACATAATTTATCATAAGTAAGCAATTAGGTTCAATTAAAGTTCATGAAAGTCATCTTAGGTAAAAATTTTAAAAAAGTCAAACTTTATTTTGTGCAAAAAATCAAATTTTCCAGGATTTTTGTAGAATTTTGTATTAAGTTTTAGGCTTTGAAAATTCTTGGGTGTAAACTACCCCAGCTAAACTTAAAAGTCCCATTTCCCTTATATTTTTGTGATTTTCCTGTGGGCCCCACACTCCCTCAAACACAGCAGCAGCCCAGGGAAGTTCCCCTGCTGCATAGCATACCTCCACCACTGCCACCACTTTGGTGGGCCCCACAGACCACCTCAGTGGGCCCCAAACTTCCCCCCCCCTGGTTCTTTGGATTCACAAGCTTGCCACCTTTCCAGTGGTACCAAGATTTTGAGCTTAAACACCCTTGTGGGCCCCCTAGATCAGTCACAACTTTGTCCCATTTTCTGTGTGTAATCAAGGAATTCAAGTGCTTATTTTTGCTTATTGGCTTATTTATTGGTACCATTTGGTTGTTTTAGCTTCATATCAGTTCACTTAACTTGTTTTCACTTAAATCCACCCCTGTGGACCCCACATAAGCTTATTTCCTTCCAAAGTCAACAAAAGTCAACTATTTTAGCTTATTGTGTCCATTTTGCTTATTTCTGAGTTTGGGAAAAGGTGTTTTCACAAAAGTTCTTTATTTTTAAGTATGAAATAGTGTTCCAAAAGAAAATCCAGAAAAAACCAATTTAAAATTAAGTGATAGTTTCTATTTAATATAATTTATCTTTTTAATTTTCCTTTTTAACTTTTTATTAAGTAACTTGCATTTTTATATTTTTCTTAATTTTCTTTTATGTTAAAGTATGTTTAGTAATTTTTCCAGAATTTTATGTTGTCATTTAGTACTTATTAGATTTAATATTAGTTTTATTAATAATTAATTAATATTTAATTATTAAATAGCATAATTAGTTTTTATTAAGCACACCCTAGTTTTTATATTTTTCCTAGCTTTTATATGTTATAAAATATCTTTAGGAATTTTTCTAGAATTTTTACTGTTCATCTTCTAATTTTTATAATTTAATTAGTTTAATTAATAATTAATTAATATTTAGAATAATAATTAGTGAAAAAGTTTAAAAATAATTTTTATAAACTTTTTATAATTTTTTAGGATTCCTGTGATGTTTAATTAGATTTATAAATTTTCTCATAATTTTCTAAATCAATTAGGTATTATTAGTAATTAAATAGTAGATTTAAAATAGTTTTTATTAATTATTAATAAGTTAAAGTAGTTTTAATTAATACAAAAAAATAATAAAATAATCTAAAAAATAGTTTTCTTTTTAATTTCATTTTCTTTTAATTTTAAGTTTGTAGAAGTTTCATTTTCACCCCTGTAGTTTATTTTCCTTAAAACTTACCTTTTTCTCAGTACGCAATCGTGTCTGATTTTAATTTGGTTTACGTTTATACATTTCTGTTTTCCGTAATTGTTAATACTGTTATTCCTAATCATTCCAGTAGCGTAAACAAATCTAAATCTTTATCTAGTTACTTCCCATTCAAATTCACCCGATCACAAACCCGTTTTTATACCATCACACCTCGTTGGGACATAACGACCCGGGGAAACACTGTACTTCCACGGAGCATTGACTCTAAGCTATTTGACTTTGTTGACCAAATCACTTGGTCAATAATAACCTGACTGTTTGGAACCAATCAATACTTCAACCTCTTTTTGCGTATGAACCATTTTAGGGCGTCGTACGTCATTCGGCCTTTTTGGCTTAATTGTAGACATGACAACCCTTTTTGGGTATGAACCATCTTTGAACATTGATCACTGATCTCCGGGGGTTGCAAGCCCTTCGGAGGGATCACTTTAGACTTATGTTTAGAACACAACACATGGTGAAAATTTGCTCCCCTTTGACTGTGGGATATCTGCATTAATCATTAGTAGAAATGGTAGATGGCTTCTATGAGCCGTACAATTGGTTTTTCGGCCTTAGCCTATTACATGAAGCATTTTCTAAGATTAGTTGCATGCCAGGTTCATGGCACCTCCTCTTCGTCCATCGTTCGGAGCTTGTAGGATCCGGTTTGGTAAGCCTCCACAATCCGGTAGGGCCCCTCCCAATTTGGTCCTAGTTTTCCTTGATCTTCCGCATGGCTTGCCTCATTCTCGGTACACGAAGTCGCCTACTTTAAGCGATTCATGGCGGACCCTTCAGTTGTAGTATTGTTCTATCTTCTTCTTATACTTCGCTTCTCTTATAGCAGCCATCCCCTTCGTTCCTGCAGTAAGTCCAGATTCAGGCTGATTTCTTCATCATTGCTCCCTACGCTTGTCATCATCGTGCGAAAGGTTGGCATGCCTATTTCAGCCGAAATTACTGCTTCACTTCTGTATGTTAGTCTGAAGGGAGTTTCTCCATTACTGGTTTTGAAGGTGGTGCGGAATACCCACAAGACATTTGATAGCTCATCCACCCATCCGGCTCTCTCTCTGCCAAGCCTTGATTTGAACCCTTTCATCAAACTTTTATTGGCTCTTTCGACTAGCCCATTAGCTTGGGGGTGAGCCACTGCTGTGTTAATCTGAGCGATGTTTAGTCTTTCATACTAACTCTTGAACGGGTTGCTACCATTGTCTGTCACAATCACTTTTGGCAGTCCGAACCTGACACAATGTTTTCTGATAAGGATTTATTTGATATGTTTTTAGGGGGTCATTTAAGCCCTAAATCATAAATATATGGTCAAATATTACCTTAAATCGCTTCTTTTTCTCATTTTTGGTACTTGGGACGAGAATTCTAGAAAATGGAGAATTTTGGACATTTTTGGAGTACAAAGTGAAGAAAACGAAAAAATCAAGAAACTAAGCTGGAAAATACACCTGACGATGTCACACTTTACAAGGTGACGCCATCACTTGAAGATTCAAGAGGTGGAAATATTTGCAAGTGACGCTCCAGATGACTTTAGGAGGATTAACACGTGACGGCGTCACGTGTTATATGGAGTAGGCCATCACATACAAAGCTAACAAGAGACGGCCCAGAGGAATTAAAGAGTGACGATGTCAGAAGGCATGATAGGGCATCACAAAACCCTAATGGCGGCGAGATGACGGCGTCACAACCTAAAATGTGACACTGTCAACTTTGTATCTCTATATATAGTTCTGGATTTTTTTATTCATACTGTGGAACTTTAGACTACAACTAAGGAGAAAACCCTAGCCCAAATTTTATAACATTTTTAGGGTTTCAAACCCTCTTTTCTTCCATGTTCAATTAAAGATAAGTTCTTCCTTTAATCATTCAATATGTCTATGTGTTGTTTGATTAATTATTTGTCTTTTCTTTACATTAACATGTTAGCTTAGATTTCTTAGTGTTTGCTTAGATATAATGAAAACTAGTTATTAATTATCGATTATTGATTTGTTATTGATTGTTTGGTTGATTGACTCGCGTTAAGCGTAAGAAAACTGGCTAACCACCTATATGGTAACAAGCTTGAACGTCTTAAGAAACATAATCGGATGTGTACTACGGTTTTATTGATTGTATTTAATGCATGAGTAGATGTTGCTGATTCTATGATAGGATACTAAATGTGTCGTCATAAGAAGAAATAGCTACTCATAGAGTTGAGGAAGGACGTACACGCCCCCACGACCGGTATTAAAGAATACAATCCTTCAACTGAACAATTGTTACAACTTAATAAATCAATAAGAGATAACTAGGTGGTAGTGAAATCTATGTAAACACACTTGTCTCATATAAGGAGTTCCACGTTTACTTTTCTTGTCATTTATTTTATTATTTTTAGTTTAGTTAGTAATTTTGGGTTTGTTGACTAGCAACTAATTCCGCCCACTCTTCCAATACCCGAGATTTTTACTGCTTTCTATAAAATATAAAAACACAAAAAGAATCATCCCTCACCTTTAGACCTAGTTGACCTACACTTCAATCCTAACGACACTATTCCCCTAGAAAACAATCAATCCCCCGGACCTACCATTTCCTATACTACAACGGCCAGGTACACTTCCTGGTGGATTGCAAATCTCTCAAGATCACTTGAGAGGTAAAACCTTTTGCGAGGTTGCAAAACACGCATCAAGTTTTTGGTGCCGTTGTCGGGGAATAGTTATTGTTTACGTTGATTTTTATTTTGATTAGGTCTACTCATTAGATTCATATCTAGTGAAATTTTTATTTTCTTTTTCATAGGATTTCTTTAGTCTATCTCTTTCTTTGTGCCTTTGTTAGTAAAAAAGTTTTCATTGACTATTTCGTTTGCCATTATGGAGAACGCGAATCCACCATACTACCTACCACGAAATCCACGCATTCCACTCCAAAACAATATGTGGATGTTCCAAAAACATCATGATGAACCTCTCTACGACCCGTGGACTTGCTTCAAACACTTACTCCAAAAATTCCCTTATCATGGCCTTGATTTATGGTCCCAAATTCAAATCTTTGACGATCGCGTAGACCAATATACCCAAAAGGACATTGACTATTTTACCGACGGGGACCTTAGGGAATTAAGTGCTAAAGAAGCATAGGAAACCATAGAGAGTTGCGCTCAATATGATTATAAATTGGACAAACCCAACAAGCGATATTACAAATCAATTGATAACAAATTTCAAGGATCATGAAATAATTTGTCATGGATAGGCACTACCATAATACAAGATGAACACATAGGTGATCTTGATAAGATGGAGGATAGAGTAGAAAATCTAGGCCTACCAAGTACCCCACAAGTCCTACCATCGTTTGAGGTATACACACCGCCCGTGACTTACCCGGAAGAAGTAGATGAGACTTTAGGAATCCCAATGGAGGTAGAACCTTTAAACCAAACACAACTACAGGATCTACATTTGAATACTTGTAGCCACAACCTAAGTCATGGTTCTATGGAATTTCCTAGTGTTGATGAACCAGAACCTCAATCTTTACACAAATTTTCATCCTTAGATATGCATCTAGAAGACAAAAGATGAACTGACCCACCCATCAACCCATATTATTTGGGTAGTTTTAGGATGAAGGAATCCATTCATGCACCCCCTTCACCTCACGTGGCATATTTCCACCCTAAGGGTGTGTATTGCTACTTTCACCCGCACTTAATCCTAAGTGTATGGAAAACCTCCCTTATTTCTGTTAAATAAGGATAGAGTCAGGCTCGTGACTAGAACAAAAACAAGCGCTTCTTGGGAGGCAGCCCAAGCTTTTTCATTGTTTTTTTTTCTTTTGATTTTATTTGCTTTCGTATGTATGTTTTTTTTTCTTATTGTTTATTGTTCATGTCTTAAATAAATTATGAAAATGCTTTAGTTTGTATTCAACCTCGTCTTAATTATATATAAAGGTATTTTGCAAAAAGATAAGTGTAAGGGAAGATCATATTTGTTTCTAAGAACGTATTGAACATGAACAGCAACAATTAGAAATTAGTATATATATTAGTATTTGTTTGAGTCAAATGCTTGTATCGAGTCACAATGAATGTTTTACAGGATTCCAGGTATTAAAACATATATTTTTCTAGAAATTTTCCGGAAACAAAATATAAAAAAATTATGTCAGATCATTTCTGACGGCGTCAGGAGTTAAAACCTGACGATGTATTTTCTGTAAAATTTTCCAGGTTTTGTTTTCTGCTGGAATTGTAAAGCTTCGTAAAATCTAAAATTTTTAAACTACAGGAATCTGCAAACATTTATTTTGCAAGCTTTATATCTTTACTTGCTTTATAGGATTTACTTTTATATAGAGTTTACCGACGATTTTACGCGAGGTTTCGTGTTTGTTTTCTTTGTTGCTTAACAGGTTATATTAGACAAGAAGATGATTATATTTCAGAAGTGAAGCTTTGCATGTTCATTTTCTTGGAGGAGGATTTAACCATGTTACCATATTGTCCACACCGAGTGAATCAGTAGAGTATTAGTTTCTTTCATTTACATTTAAATTTGCTTTTACATCTTTTATTTTGAACATTGGGGACAATGTTCGACTTAAGTGTATGGGGGTAAAATGTGATACCTTAGAAACTACAACTTCACTTGATTTTTGTATTGTTTAATAGTAGATGTGTAATAAAACTAAGAGAAGTACTTGTTAGGCCAATTTTGACAACAAATTTAAATTTTTTTGCAACATATAGGAGTGAAACTTTTGTCTTAATAAGCATCTCATTGATAGGAATTGTATGACTAGCACAAAAACTATACCACTCAAAAATTTTCACCTCAAATATGTGAGGCTCACCTTTAGATCTTTAGGAAAAAGCATTCATTGTTGATGCTTATGAGTGTACCGGTAGTATTTAGATTCTAGAACATGCGTTAGTGATGCATTCCGAGACTGATAGTGAGACTGCATTCGTGTAGTTAGGATTCGCTATATGATAAGAGGCATTAGGATAACCCATGTTTTAAACCTGTATTATAATTACATTGACTTCATTGGTTAAGTAATTTTTCCCACACCCTTGCGATGTACTCATTTTTAGTACACGATACCCCTACTACACCCCTCAGAGCCTATCTTTTTCATTTCTAACTTTAAGCGTTTTACTTAAAGGAAGAATTTGTTTACAATCCACCCCCAAATGTACACCCAAATCGCATTAGCTTTCTTTGTATGCACTCATCTTTAGTGCATTATTGTTACATGTTTAAACCTTTAGTTAGTTGTCTAATTGATTACATGGTTGCTAAGTCGAGTCATATCTTGTACATATTCTTTTGGGACGATTGGGACTTATGAGTAAAGTACTAGTATTATGGAAAAAAGGGGAAGAACATCATTTATTACCCCCATGTGTGCGTTAATATTTTATAGTACTCCAAATATTTTGATTATCTTAATTCGAGTCTTTATTTTTAATTATTTAAAATTGTAAGTGTAAGGGGGAAGCTAGTTCCCTTTGATATATTATTTTGGATGGTAGAGTAAAAGTGTATGCAAAAAAAAATAATAAATAATAAAAAAAATAAAAAAAATACATACGGGCTACCATCCGCTTCTTTTATTCATGTTGAGTCAAATAGTGTCCTGAAAACACCAAAAAGAGTTGTAGTTAGTTGAGTCGAGTCTTGGCTTAGCAACGCCTCATTGTATATGTAATTAACTAAGACAATTGACTTGCCACCAGTAAAATACCCCTTTATCCAACAAATTGTGTTTCCCCTTACCCATACACCTAACGTTATAACCCTTTAAAGACCTCTTTGATAGTTTATCCTAGGTGCTTACGCCAAAGTGGTGAGATTTTGATCCTTTCCCAAGCCAATGGTAATCTATTTGCTATGACAGGTAGTGAGAGATATTTTTCCATTTCCATTTGTGAAATAAAAACTTATAACACACGAGAGATGAGAGTATCCAAACACTTATTGTGAGGTGCTAGTATATAATTTCTGTGCTTGTTTTGACTAAGGTAGAATGATCATTTGTAGTAATTACTTTTATATTAATGTTAAATGACCCCTAACTTGTATTTTAATTGGTATAAAAGCTCATTTGCTTGAGGACAAGCAAATCCCAAGTGTAAAGGTATTTGATAAGGAATTATTTCATACGTTTTTAGGGGGTCATTTAAGCCCTAAATCGTAAATATATGGTCAAATATTACCTTAAATTGCTTCTTTTCTCATTTTAGGTACTTGGAACGAGAATTCTGGAAAATGGAGCATTTTGGACGTTTTTGGAGTCAAAAGAAAAGAAAAAGACAATATCAAGAAACTAAGCTGGAAAATACACCTGACGACATCACACATTACAAGGTGACGCCATCACTTGAAGATTCAAGAGGTGGAAATATTTGCAAGTGACGCTCCAGATGACTTTAGGAGGATTAACACGTGACGGCGTCACGTGTTATTTGGAGTAGGCCATCACATACAAAGCTAACAAGAGACGGCCCAGAGGAATTAAAGAGTGACGATGTCAGAAGGCAT
Organism: Artemisia argyi; assembly: GCA_030686995.1. Classification (NCBI taxonomy): domain Eukaryota; kingdom Viridiplantae; phylum Streptophyta; class Magnoliopsida; order Asterales; family Asteraceae; genus Artemisia; species Artemisia argyi. The sequence goes on along the minus strand of CM060685.1, from coordinate 75,540,996 downwards.
GATAGGGCATCACAAAACACTAATGGCGGCGAGATGACGGCGTCACAACGTAAAATGTGACGCTGTCAACTTTGTATCTCTATATATAGTTCTGGATTTTTTTATTCATATTGTGGAACTTTAGAGTACAACTAAGGAGAAAACCCTAGCCCAAATTTAATAACATTTTTAGGGTTTCAAACCCTCTTTTCTTCTATGTTCAATTAAAGATAAGTTCTTCCTTTAATCATTCAATATGTCTATGTGTTGTTTAATTAATTATTTGTCTGTTCTTTACATTAACATGTTAGCTTAGATTTCTTAGTGTTTGCTTAGATCTAATGAAACCTAGTTATTAATTATTGATTGTTGATTTATTATTGATTGTTTGGTTGATTGACTCGCGTTAGGCTTAAGAAAACTGGCTAACCTCCTATATGGTAACAAGCTTGAACGTCTTAAGAAATGTAATCAGATGTGTACTACAGTTTTATTGATTGTATTTAATGCATGAGTAGATGTTGATGATTCTATGATAGGATACTAAACGTGTCGTCATAAGAAGAAATAGGTACTCATAGAGTTGACTAGCAACTAATTCCGCCCACTCTTCCAATACCCGAGATTTTTACTGTTTTCTATAAAATATAAAAAACAAAAATGATGCGTGGGAATTGCACCAGGCTTTACCTCTCGAGGGATCTCGAGAAGCTTACAACCCCCACCAGGCAGTGTACCTGATCATTGTAGTATAGTATAGTGACAAGTACCGGGGGATTGATCGTTCAACTCAGGAATAGTGTCGCTAGGATTAGAAAGCCTAAAAACTAGGTCTAGAGGTGAGGGATGATTCTTTTTGTATTTTTATATTTTATAAAAGCAAGTAAAATCTCGGGTTTTGGAAGAGTGGGCGGAATTAGTTGCTAGTCAACTAACCCAATGACTAAAGATGCAATCAAAATAAAATAATAAAAATGTAAATAAACTAAATTAAACTAGTGGTGTGAGTAATATGTGGGAGAATTGTGTTTACTTAGATTTCACTACTCCCTATATATCTTTTACAGGTTAATTACTTGTTATAGTTGCGTGGATGACGGGTTATATTCCTTAATACCATTCATGGGGTGGCGTACTTACTTCCCCAATTCTATAAGCTCCTACTTCACTCCTATGTCGAGCCGGCTAAGAAGCTCCTAACATGGGATCATTAGAATTCGCTCATGCATTAAATACAACCATAAAAACCTATTACACATCGGTTCATGTTTCTTAAGACGTTCAAGCACGTTACACAATGGAGATCTGCCAGTTTTCTTAAGCCTAACATTGAAATCATTCATCCATTACAACTATAAACAAGCAATCAACATATAATCAACATCTAGGTTTCATTACATCTAAGAAAACACACAAAAGATCTAGCCTAGCATGTTAAAATCAAGACAAGCATAAGATATATTCAAACAACACATAGACATATTGAATGAATTGAAAGAAGACTTATCTTAATTGAACATGAAAGGTTTCAAGGGGTGAAAACCTTTGAAAATACTGTTACAAACGACCTAGGGTTTATTAGGTTCGGCCCTAGAATTCTCCTCACAAGTTTCTCTTTTATGAATGAAAAAATAGAAAAGTATATATAGATTTTGTGAGGTGACGGCGTCAAGAAGAAAAATTTGATTCCGTCATCTCGCCGCCAATAAAGTTCTCGGACTGCCTAGATCTGGATCTGACGCCGTCATGTGTAATATCATTTCAGGCCGTCACCAAAATTACTCTTGACGCCCTACTTCTGACGCCGTCATGTTTTCACTAGGTCGTCATCCATTTTGCTCTTGACGCCGTAAAGGAATTCCTTCTTGACGCCATCATCTACTGTTCCCAGCAAGGAAAATTAAGTCTTTGCCGTTTTCTTTACTTTTATGCTCCAAAAACGTCCAAAATGACTTCTTTTCCAGAATTCACTCCCAAAGTACCTAAAATCACAAAAGGAACGATTTAGGGCAATATTTGATCAAATAAATTCGAATCCGGGCTTAAAAGACCCCATAAAAGTGGTTCATTTTTCGCCTCATCATATACCCTTACACTTGAGATTTGCTTGTCCTCAAGCAAATATGCTTTTATTCTAATCAAAGTACAAGTTAAAGGTCATTTAACACTAATATAAAAGTAATTACAACAAATAATCGTTCCACTAAAGACCAAAGACAAGCACGGAGGTCATATACTAGCACCTTACAAATAGTGTTTAGATACTCACATCTCTCGGGTGTAATAAAGTATAAATTACAATATGGAAATGGAAAACATCTCTCACTACCTGTCATAGCAAAATAGATTACCATAGGCTTAGGAAAGGATCAAACCTCCACCACATGGCGTAAGCACCTAGGATAAACTATCAAAGAGGTCTTTCAAAGGGTTGTAACGTTAGGTGTAGGGATATGGAATACACGGTTTTGTTGGATATAGGCAATCTTTACTGGTGGCGAGTTAATAATCTTGGTTAATTAAATGTTCAATATGGCGTTGCTAAGCCAAGACTAGACTCGACTCGACTTAAGCTAATAAATCAAAAATAACAAAAACTTAAAATAAATATAGAATGAAACGGGATGGTAGTCCGTATGTTTTTTCTCTTTTTCCTTTTTCTATTTTTTTTTTTTAAATTTCGATTTTTTTTTTTTTTTTTTTTTTTTTTTTTTTTTGCATACACTTTTACCCTACCATCCAAAATAATACATCATAGGGAATGAACATTCCCCTTACACTTGAATTTTTACATACTTTACAATAAACTAATCTAATGACTCGAATTAAGAAAATCAAAACACTTGGTGCACTTTTAAGATTAATGTACGTATGGGGGTAATATATGATGTTCTTCCCCATTACTCCATAACATAAGTACTTTACCCATGAGTCCCAATCGTCCTAAAACAATATGTACAAGGATATTGTAGGATCATAGTTTTATGTTGATATTGTGATTCGGGAGGTCGGATTTGGTGGAAGAAGAAGAAAGCCATAGTTAGAGAGAGAGAGTAGAGAGAGAAGGGAAATACTAGGTGATTTTATTGATAATATGAAAAGTGAAAAACACACACAAGTCTCACCCTCCTAGTGAAGTCTAGGAGGGCTTATATAGGGCAACATACACACTACTTTACAATAATGACGGTTTCAGTACCTGTGTATTTGCCTTACATCATAACTAATGTAATCCCGTAAATGTCGTTCCATTTACGTGTTAGGATCAAAAACTTTGATCCCAACAATCTTCCCCCAATGGGGCGACATAAGGGATTACTTACAACATTTCCTACAAGTACAAATACAAATAAAGAAAGGTCTTCATCGGCTCTTCAAGTGCTGAGGATGACTACAGTTGACGCTCTTTGTCTTCATCTTATACCTCGGCTTGAGAACTTTATCTTTATTTGTAGGCAAATGATGTAATATGCATGAAATGGATTAACTTCCCCCCAATTCATGCTGCATGTCTTTAGCGGCTTCTTCGTACACTTCTTTTTGGCGAAGTTTCTGAATCAGCTTCCCCCCAAACTGACAACCGTCTTCAGCAGATTCGAAACATTGATGTAGTAGACAAGTCTTCTAACTTTTGAAGTTTTGAGTACGCAGCGGAATTTGTAGATGACACAGTAAACCATACCAAGCAAATCTGACTAGTCACTTAATCACAGTTGTACTCTATGCGGAAGCTCCGTTCGGGGGTAACATGCAAGAAATCAGCAAGATCTTCTCACTTAAGTAGGCTACTTCACACTTCACAACCCGCGGGAGTTGAAACGATTACACCAAACTTCACAAAATTGAACCATTGATCATCTCTGCGGACGTCTCTCCGGTAGTAATAAAATTGTAAGCTCGATCACATGAGTCTATTATGCGTCCCTGATGTGCACATTTCTTCCCCCTAATTGCAGAACCTCGTGGAAAATGAGTGTTTTCGCAAAGAAGTCAAGAAAAGTCAAAGAAAGCAAAGAACACCCTCTATATCTTCCCCCACGATGTCTTCGCGGAATCGGAAGCATACACACTATGTTTACGATGGAAAATGGAGGCAGCGTAACCCCATATGTCTAACTAACCGATTATGTGTGAAGTATTATAAATAGCCCGTGAGAATAAACTGCTGATAAACAACTCTACTCTTTAATACTCCTCTCAGCTAACTCTTTACCGACTCCATTATCATTATGGCAGCTCTTTGTAGTGACTACTGATGGAGAAAACTCAATATTATGAACTTGAGAGCGAAGTAGAATAGCCCGAACTTGTGACTTAAACTTGCACTGATGTATGACTAAGAGCGGTGTAGAGAGTTCGCACCCCATCGAATCCCTAAGTACTCTATACTCATCAACCAACCAACCATCAAGTATAAGAAGTACATAACCTCTTGATTATCCACAACAGCGTGTGACACTGAGCACTACAACGTAACTCCTTAAAGTGATAGTTATTTATGGTAATAGAGAGGAAGAATCACAAAATAACTAGATAACCAAGTCTCCGTCATTGTAAAGGTTAAAAGCTCAAACAAGGATCTCGAAGAATCTTCATCCAACCAACCCCGATATCTTCAGATACTAAGTACACGCACCCGTGAAATTCCACGTCAATCTCAAATAAATAATAAAGAATTATCGCCGTAGTCACATCTTGCGTTTAAATGCCCAAAACTAGCCTTTTTACGGTAAAGTGAATTTGATAATGGTTTCCCGAACTTGTCAAAAATGTATCCCCATGAAATTAGTCATTATGTCACTTAAACCCTAACAATTACATCAATAATCTACTAAATTAATATAGCTAAAAAATTTGGCAAAACATTCGTATTGCCTATATAAAATCCAGTAGAATGAATATTTCAGCCCATTCAATTTAAAACCAATTTTTGGATCGTGCAAAGCCCAAAATGTTGTATAATAACTAGTAAGCCCGGTTGGTTTGAATCGGCCCATCAATCATAGTCCACAACATAACCCATTCGAAATCCATTATGCTAAAAGTTTAGGGATATAAGACACACTTAACCCTAATACTTACAAACCCTAAACTCATAACCCACTAAACATCCGCCCCCATCACATCCTCTCACCCAACGAATAACTCTCAGGTCACATCTTCTCCTACTCATCAAATCTTTCCAATCGTATATCTCATAGACATCATCTATCATCCTCAATCCGAATCAAACATAAACACCGCCGAACCTTTTGTCTTTCTGCTCAGTACCTTTCGAACCACCAAAGAAGTCAAGAAGCAAGAAGTAAGAGGCTTCAAGTTCTTTTGAAAAAGGACTCAGGTAGGTTCAATTGTTGTTGTTGTTTTACGTTTTTGCACATAACCGAACAAAGATGAAGGATGAACCAGCTTTGGTTTTGTTCTATCTCAGATTTTCGGATAGTGAAAGATGAAGCTTTGCTTCACAAAGATCGATAATGTGTTTCATCTCGTGTTTAGTTGACATCAGGTCTTGATAAAATTTTGAGTACCACGAAATGATGAACTGAGATCAATCTAATTATTGTTAAGAGTTGGGGAGTGAATGGTTGTGACTCGTTTAGGCTTTGATATGGTTTCGTGTGTTTGGTTTTGTTAGTAGACAGATCGTGGGCCTTCATCTACATTACAACACGTATTTATTTAATTTTTGGCACTTGACTGATGATGTACAAGGCTGAGGTCTTTATGAGTCTTGGTATTTGGTTTAGTGGTCTTGGTCAAATCGAGTCTACTCTTCATCTTCTTTTCTTTTTCATTTCGATACTTTTCAAACAATAATTTTTCGAAACTTTGCTCATCTTAAGTTTTTGAAACCTTGAAAAATCTGAAAAATTTTCGAAACTTTTGCAACTTCTCGAAAAACTTTCACTTATCGAGAATACTAATTTTATCGAGAACAGGATTTTGTCGAGAACATGTGTTATCGAGAACAGGATAGTCGAGAACTTGATTCATGTTATCGAGAACCTTGTTTTCGAAAATGTGATTTCGAAAGTATAGGGTATTGGGTTCTCGACAACTAGTCAGTTCTCGATAACAAGTACCTTTCGAAAACTTCTTATACAAGAAGTTCCGATTTTATCGGCGATTAATCCGACCAAAGATTCCGACGACCCTTATTACCAGTTTCCAATGAGTATTGAACACAGATTCGACCTTTTAACCAATATCGACCATATAAATGACCACAAAGATTCACGGGATATGGTACAAGTGGTCATAAAAGTGATAACTTTAACATAAAAAACTGTTATTGAGGTACATAAATGACCACAGGAAACAGATATATGTGACTGGTTATGAAAGGTTGAGGCTTTTTATGTTTTGACCACTTTTGTACCATAAAAACTTTAAAGACCAAAAGGAATATATCAAAACAGTACGGCATATGGTTAATTCAGCAGGAAAAAAAATACAACTTTTGACAAGATAACACCACAAATCAACAAAGTAAAAACCTTGGCTCTGATGCCACTTGTAGGATCATAGTTTTATGTTGATATTGTGATTCGGGAGGTCGGATTTGGTGGAAGAAGAAGAAAGCCATAGTTAGAGAGAGAGAGTAGAGAGAGAAGGGAAATACTAGGTGATTTTATTGATAATTTGAAAAGTGAAAAACACACACAAGTCTCACCCTCCTAGTGAAGTCTAGGAGGGCTTATATAGGGCAACATACACACTACTTTACAATAATGACGGTTTCAGTACCTGTGTATTTGCCTTACATCATAACTAATGTAATCCCGTAAATGTCGTTCCATTTACGTGTTAGGATCAAAAACTTTGATCCCAACAGATATGACTCGACTTAGCAACCATGTAACCAATTAGATAATTAACTAAGGGTTTAAACAAATGACAATAATGCACTAAAGATGAGTGCATACACGGAAGGCTAAGGCGATTAGGTTGTACATTCAAGTGGGGTGTAACAAATTCTTCCTTTAAGTAAGATGCTTAAAGTTAGAAACGAAAAGATAGGCTCGGAGGGGTGTACTAGGGGTTTCGTGTACTAAAAATGAGTACAACGCTAAGGGTGTGGGAAAAATTAGTTGACTTAACTAGCCAAGTAATATGACTTAAATGGTCAAGTAATTATGATACGGGTTTAACACAAGGGTGATCCTAATGCCTCTTATCATGTAGTAAATCCTACTACATGAATGTAGTCTCACTAGCGGTCTCGGGATGCATCACTAACGCAAGTTCTAGAATCTAAATGTTACCGGTACACTCATAAGCACTAATAGTAAATGCTTCCTCACATATTTGGGTGGAAAATTTTTCTGAATAGTACGGTTTCATGCTAGTAATACGACTCCTATCCATGAGACGCTTGCTAAGGCTAAAGTTTCACTCCTAAATGTTGTAAAAAAATTTAAATTTGGCGCTAAAATTACACTAACAAGTATTTCTCATAGTTTTATTACACACCTACCATTAAACAAAACAAACTCAAGTGAAAGTGTATCCTATAAGGTATCATCATTTACCCTCCCCTTACAATTAGGATGAACATTATCCTCAATGTTCAAGTAAAGAATGTAAAAGTAAAATAGGTAAAAGAATGAAATCAAATACTCCCCTGATTCGCTCGGTATGGATAGTATGGTTGCCAGGTTAGATCTTCCTCCAAGAAAATGAACAATCAAAGCTTCCCTTCCAGAATATAAATCATCTTTTTGTCAAACGTAACCTGTTAAACCTGAGAAAACAAACAAGGCAACCTCGCGTAAAATCTGCGGCAATCTATATATACTAACAAATCCTAGAAAACAAAGTAAGATATAATGCTTGTGGAATGATGTTTGCAGATTTCCTGGAGATTATAAAACTAAAGATTCAACAAAAACTTAAAGACTCTGTTAGAGAAACAAATTTAGCAAAATTTCCAGAATTTTACACGTGACGCCGTCAAGAAGAAATTCTTGACGCCGTCAGAAGTGACCTGCAAAAATTCTTATGTTAAGTTTTCGGAAAATTTCTGGAAAAACCTTGTCCTACTTCCTGGAAAATCCTGCAAAACATCATTATGACTCGATACAAGCATTTGACTCTAACAAATACGAATATACATGTTCATTTAATATTGTGGAGAATCATGATCAAGTTTGTTTCTTAATAAACATATTTGGGGTTTCCCCTTACACTTATCTTTTGAAAAATACCTTTGGATGAAGTTAAGACTAAGCTAAACAACAAAATAAAGTATTTTCACCATTTAGTTTGAAACATGATCTACCAACAATAAAAATAAAGCATGCATACGGAAAAAAATAAGAATCAAACAATAAAAATCACACAAAAATGCCTCCCAAGAAGCGCTTTTCTTTATTTACGAGTCTTGTAGCTAGACTCAAGGTCATGGGCTACTACGTGACCTCATCATTGGTTTCACTCCCCAGATCATCTCCTATATTAGTTTTGTATTCCGGACCTAGTTGCAAGCATTCTTTGGAGAAACCAAGTATCCTATTCATAACGTATTCAACTCCTCTACGTCTATCCTCATCATTCCTATAGTAAACCGCTTGTTTGTGTTCCTTTTCTATGTTTGATAGGAGGCGGTATTGTTCAATCTTATAGGGCATTTGGTAAGCAATCTCATCATTCTCTTTCTTGAACCTAACTATCCCTAGAGTTGGATCATAACTCATCTTAGAAGTCTCAACGAATGGTTTTCCGAACACTACTTGACTTAGGCAATCATCTATCACCGAACGAGTATCCTCCACTATCACAAAGTCGGTCTCATAAGTGAAGTTTCCAACAATCACATGCAATCCTTTCACTCTTCCTACAAAATTACTTATTAGATTCTTATTGGGCATCATCCTATAACCAAGTTGTTTCTTCATTACCTAATTATAATAAGTCCTAGTCATGATGTTTATAGGGAACCTAGGATCGATATAAGCTTTCCATACATGCATATGCCCAATGTTGCATGGTATGTTGATGTTAGAGGGATCTCCTACTTTAATAACGGGTGAACCAAGGATATATGGTGTCTCGGGATCATTGAATAAATCCTTGTGATATTCCCGTTCTTCCTTGGTGGGCAACTTATCAAAGTATTATTCTACGTTTTCTACTTCCTCTAACTTTTCTCCCTTATCAACCTCAACTTCCTTAATTTCATCCCTAGTCTCGGTCTCTACTCCAACTTCATCCTTGTCACTTTCTTCTCTATCCTTATCTATTGGTTTAATGTTGACAACATTGACAAAGTGGACATGTTTGGATGACGAGGGGTCCTTAGTTTTGTTTCCGCTATTGGCGTCCCTAGTGTCCTTCCTAGGTGTGGTTAACGCTTGGTTGTTGAGGGCTTTCAACAAGTTGTCAATCTTATTGGTCATCTCCGTTTGTTGTTGATTGAAGTCGGTTTCAATCTTAGCTATGCGAGCTTCTTGAGATGCCATAAACTTGGACATCAATCCTTCAAGATTGTTGGTACTACCATGGTTGTTAGAAGGATTGTTGTTGAAAGTACGGTTGGAGGGTGGACCGTTTGGTTGGCAACGATTAGGCGGATTGGAAGAATTGTTTAGGTTTTGTTTCCACCTAAGGTTCGGGTGATTTTTCCAAGAGGGGTTGTAGGAATCACCGTAAGGGTTTGGCTCGGGCTTGAAAGTGTACCACTTATCTCCCGCTTCGTCGGTACGCGAGGATGCGTAGTCCGCAAAAGCTGTTCCGGGGAGTTCAACGCAATCACGAGTGTCATGGGGACCACTACATAATTCGCATGAAGAAGTGATTTTGTTCACTTGGCTTGAAGGCTTAGGAGCTTCGTAAGATTTCATGAGAAACTTGACTTGGTCTTCAAGTTCCATGATCCTACGGTCGGGAGTGCTAGAATTGTTCGAAGGCAAAGATATTGCCTTGACCGTTTTGTTCAAATCACAGGGATCATTCCAACTTTCGTTGTCATAGAGAGCAAGATCTTCTATGAGTTCCCATGATTCTTCAGCACTTAGATCACGTAGCTTGCCACCGGCCGATTGGTCAATGGTTCGCCTTGTGGAGAGATCGATATGGTCATAGAAGATTTGGACTTGGAGCCAAAGATCTATGCCATGATGAGGGACTTTTTGGAGTAAGTCCTTGAAACGAGTCCATGCTTCATATAGAGTTTCACTTTGACGTTGTTGGAACATCAAAATGTCATTTCTAAGCTTGGTAGTTCTCCCCGGTGGGAAAAATTGAGCAAGGAAACGAGTGGTGAGATCATCCCATGAGGTGATGGATCCCGCGGGTAAACGTTCAAGCCATTGACTAGCTTGATCACGTAGAGAGAATTGGAATAGGCGTAATCGGGTTGACTCTCTAGTTGTAACATCAAGGTCTATAGAATCTACGATTTTAAGGAAGTCCTTGAGATGTTGATCAGGATCTTCGGAACAAAGTCCATGGAATGCACATCCGCTTTGCACCCACCGGATGGTGTCGGATCGCAAGGGTAACACATTGGCTCCGGTGAGCTCAATAGTGTTTCGATAGCCTTGGTGGCTAGGTCGGGAATACTCTCCTAGGGTTCGGGGCCTAAGAGGTTAGTTAGCTAGTGGTGGGTTTTGTGGGTGGTTTTGTTGTGGTGGGTTGATGGGTTCAAAGATGTTACCACCTTCCATGTTGTCGGATGGTAAAGGTTACGAACAAAAGACACGAAGAAATAAGATAGATTAAAGAAAACCTAAAAATAAAAATAAAGTCTTACTAGAAAGGAATCTAGCAAGTAGACCTAATAAAAAGAAATTCTAACCTAGACAATAACTATTCCCCGGGCTCCGGCGCTAAAAACTTGATGCGTGGGAATTGCACCAGGCTTTACCTCTCGAGGGATCTCGAGAAGCTTACAACCCCCACCAGGCAGTGTACCTGATCGTTGTAGTATAGTATAGTGACAAGTACCGGGGGATTGATCGTTCAACTCAGGAATAGTGTCGCTAGGATTAGAAAGCCTAAAAACTAGGTCTAGAGGTGAGGGATGATTCTTTTTGTATTTTTATATTTTATAAAAGCAAGTAAAATCTCGGGTTTTGGAAGAGTGGGCGGAATTAGTTGCTAGTCAACAAACCCAATGACTAAAGATGCAATCAAAATAAAATAACAAAAATGTAAATAAACTAAATTAACCTAGTGGTGTGAGTAATATGTGGGAGAATTGTGTTTACTTAGATTTCACTACTCCCTAGATATCTTTTACAGGTTAATTACTTGTTATAGTTGCGTGGATGACGGGTTATATTCCTTAATACCATTCATGGGGTGGCGTACTTACTTCCCCAATTCTATAAGCTCCTGCTTCACTCCTATGTCGAGCCGGCTAAGAAGCTCATAACATGGGATCATTAGAATTCGCTCATGCATTAAATACAACCATAAAAATCTAGTACACATCGGTTCATGTTTCTTAAGACGTTCAAGCACGTTACACAATGGAGATCTGCCAGTTTTCTTAAGCCTAACATTGAAATCATTCACCATTACAACCATAAACAAGCAATCAACATATAATCAATATCTAGGTTTCATTACATCTAAGCAAACACACAAAAGATCTAGCCTAGCATGTTAAAATCAAGACAAGCATAAGATATATTCAAACAACACATAGACATATTGAATGAATTGAAAGAAGACTTATCTTAATTGAACATGAAAGGTTTCAAGGGGTGAAAACCCTTGAAAATACTATTACAAATGACCTAGGGTTTATTGGTTCGGCCCTAGAATTCTCCTCACAAGTTCCTCTTTTATGAATGAAAAAATAGAAAAGTATATATAGATTTTGTGAGGTGACGGCGTCAAGAAGAAAAATCTGATGCCGTCATCTCGCCGCCAATAAAGTTCTCGGACTGCCTAGATCTGGATCTGACACCGTCATGTGTAATATCATTTCAGGCCGTCACCAAAATTACTCTTGATGCCCTACTTCTGACGCCGTCAGGTTTTCACTGGGCCGTCATCCATTTTGCTCTTGACGCCGTCAAGGAATTCCTTCTTGACGTCGTCATCTACTGTTCCCAACAAGGAAAATTAAGTCTTTGCCGTTTTCTTCACTTTTATGCTCCAAAAACGTCCAAAATGCCTTCTTTTCCAGAATTCACTCCCAAAGTACCTAAAATCACAAAAGGAACGATTTAGGGCAATATTTGATCAAATAAATTAGAATCCGGGCTTAAAAGACCCCTTAAAAGTGGTTCATTTTTCGCCTCATCAAAAAACAATCATCCCTCACCGTTTGACCTAGTTGACCTACACTTCAATCCTAACGACACTATTCCCCTAGAGAACGATCAATCCCCCGGACATACCATTTACTACACTTCAACGGTCAGGTACACTGCCTGGTGGATTGCAAAATCTCTTAAGATCCCTTGAGAGGTAAAATCTTTTGCGAGGTTTCAAAACACGCATCATTTTCCTAGACAAACTTCTTCACATCTTTTCCAGTTGTTCTGGCCAGTGGTTTGGCCTCCATCCACTTTGTAAAGTAGTCAATTGCCATAATGCCAAACTTAACTTTGCCTGGGGCTTCCGGTAGAGGTCCCAACACGTCCATGCCCCACTGGTAGAATGGCCAAGGCGCCATTATGGATCTCATCACTGTTTTGGGGAGCTTCGGCACTAATGCATGTATCTTGTAGGAATCACTCTTTTGAATCACTTCTCTTGCATCTCGATGCATAGTTGGCCAATAATAGCCTTGCCTCATGAGTTTGGCTACCACGGACCGAGGCCTGGAATGCATCCCACACGCTCCTTCATGAACCTCTCGGATGATATAGTTGGCTTGAAGTGGTCCTACACATCTTAACATTGGACCTAGGTAGGACTTCTTGAACATCATATCGTCTATCATGGTGTAGTAACTTATCTTCATCCGAAGGGATCGAGCTTTATTTTGGTCTTCCGTCCATACGCCTTCCTTTATGTATCGGATGATCAGGGTCATCCAGTTTTCCTCCTCTTCTTCCAGGATTGCATTGATAACCTCCTCTTCAGTTGATGGTTTTTCTAGAACTTCTACCAGGATTTCTTTCATCAGGTGATCAAATGCTACGGATACTAGCTTACTTAATACATCGGCCTTTTTGTTTTTTGCACTCGGGATGTTTTGTATCTTGAACCGATCGAAACATGCAATGTATTCCTTGGCTTTGGCTAGATATTTTTCCATGTTTTCTTTGTATGCTACGAAGTCTCCATTGATCTGTCTTGCTTCCAAGTTTGAGTCCACTCTCACGTCTAACGCTTGCACTATCATCTTTTTAGCAATTCTCAGTCCTGCCAGCAATGCTTCATATTCTGCCCCGTTGTTGGTGGATTCGAAGTTCAACCGAAGGGCGTAAGTATATTCCATTTTATCTGGACTGATCAGTACTAAGCCCGCCCTAGCACCTGACTTGCTTGAGGCCTCATCGGTGTACAACACCCATTCTTCTTGATCGGATATGTTACATATATCCTTGCCCTTCCCTTTCGGTATCTGATCGGTTACGTTTAATGGTATTTCATTTATGAAATCTGCAAGAACTTGACCCTCACGACATTCTGAGGTAAATATGTGATATTATAGGCTCTCAGTTCCACCGTATACTTGGCTAGCCTTCCCGATGCTTCTGCCTTGTTTAGTATTTATTTAATGGGTTGATCGGTTATGAATTTTATGGGGTGAGCCTCGAAGTACCGTCTCAACCTTCTCGATAGGTGTAGCAATGCCAGGGCTAATTTTTCAATTGGAGCACATTTTCTTTCGGCTTCATGTAGTGTTTGGCTCACATAGTGTACCGGAACCTGTTTTCCTTCTCTTTCTACCAACAATATAGTGTTTAGAAGCTTAGATATTGCATAAAGTATTGATCTTTGATAGATTTTAGTACTTTTTCACCTAGTTTATTGTGTTTGGTAGCTTCTTTGATCTTGGAAAATGAGTTTTTGGTAGCTAAATCTTACCTATTTAGTGTTTTCTAAGTGTTGGGGAAGTTATTTGGTCACTAGAAACATATTTCTAGGCCATTTTCTTCAAAAAGTTGTGATTTTTTTTTGAGAAACAGACCATCTTACGCGTAAGATTGGTGAATAGTACGATTTCCAAGCTGTCAACAGTACTTTTCTGTCCTTTCTACGCAAAACATTGGTCAAAACCCCTTTCCTACGCATAACTTTGGTCAAAACCCTCTTCCTACGCCTAAGTTGCTTTCCTACGCAAAAGATCTACGCCTAAGTTGTTTTCCTACGCAAAAGATCTATGCTGAAGTTATTTCCTACACAGAAGTTCACTATCTACGCATAAGTTCCATTTCTACGCATAAGGTTCAGATCCTACGCATAAGTTTCCTGTCTACGCAGAACTTGGTATTCTACGCATAAGATTTAAATCTTACGCGTAAGATTTCAGATTTACTTTTGATCTTCGTGCATCGGTGACTCAGTACTTCCCTAGTTTGGATAAGTTAGTGGAATACTTCGACTACGGATATCTTTCAAGCTTGGATAAGTTTGAAAGATTTGTTTGGTCTTTGAACCTTACGCATAAAACTCTTACGCATAATCTTAAAACTTACGCATAAGGAAAATCTTACGCATAAACTCACAAGTTTACGCATAAGATCAACCTTTACGCGTAACTTTGAAGTCTACGCATAAGTTTGGTGTTACGCGTAAGATTTCATGTTATCCCAAGGATTTTGATTTTAACCAAAGGAACGTACATTTCAATCTTCTACAAGATCCATCATTCACACAAGTCTCTTTCTACTATCTTATAACTTATTTTCAAAAAAAATTATAGGAGATTAGACTTTCAATTTTTACGCGAAATTCAAATTTTGGTATAACGGTGAAAATTTTGGCCCAAAATTCAAATTTTTAGGCCAAAATTCAAATTTTTTCGGTAAAATTTGGCGGCAAAATTTTTAAAAAAAAACTCAAATTTTTTCTGTAACCTTAGAATTGCATTTTAAAGTGATTTTCAAAATTTTGGAAGAGATAATTTTTCAAATTATTTTGGAGGGAAAACCAGAAATCACTATTTCGACCTTGAGTGTGACATTTTCTTTGATTATTTTGATTAAGTCGCAACAATCAAGGGGGAGAGAAATGTCATCTACAATGTCTCAATCACCTTCTTCCAACTACCTTCCTCACCAATATTCTCATCAGCAACAGTCATCAGCAACTGTACCTTCTTCCAACTACCTTCCTCACCAATATTCTCATCAGCATCAGTACCTTCTTCCAACTACCTTCCTCACCAATATTCTCATCGGCAACAGTATCATCAACAACAATGTCACAGCTCCCTCATTGATCATATTCTACTCTTTGGTGATGAATCGAGGCCTCCAATGTTGCTACCAGGAACGTATACTTATTGGAAACGGAGATTTCTACAATGGCTCACAGATCATCCTGCTGTAGATCTCATGCTTAATTCCATTCAAGATGGTCCATACAAAATGATATTTCTTGCTGACTCAACAGGGATTATCAGACTACAAACTAATGAAGATTTGAATGCTACTGAACTTGCTCAGTACGATGCTGACCAACAAGCTGCATGGTTCATGACACTAGCACTTCCCTACTCAATTTACATGAATATGGACTTTCAAGCCAGTGCTTATGAAATGTGGAAATATCTTGAAGCTATGCATCGTACAGAAGAACTTCATCACATCAGAATGAAGCAAATTCTTGAATCTTGTTTAAGCATGAATCCACTGAAGACCATTCTCCCTCCTCCAGCTTCTCTAGCTGTTGACCATGGATCATTAATCTACACTCCAAATGGTCTCTTATTCAATCCTCCAAATGCACCTGAGCCTTTCTTCATTCCTCAGTACCATCCTGCTACACTACATTATAATGTGCAATCTCTTCTGCAAAATCTTGTGAAGCTTAGTCAAGTATCTACAGAAAAAGGCAAAGGCGTAATGACGTCTAGTTCTGAATGGCTAAACACAATGGAAGATACTAATGATGAAGAAGATCTTATCGAACCAAGCATGGCATTTTTGGCATATACAGAAAATATTGCAAATGAGGAAGCTCAAGATTATGATTCAACCTCACTCTATGACGATAATGTTGAATACAATGCCACACTTAGTCAAATGGAAGTTGAAGGGGGTAATCTCAATGCAGTTTTGCAAAGTGTCATGGGAGATATTCCATCTGATGATGAATATGCATATTTGGAATCCAATACAGCAGATTTGGAAGCCGATACAACAGATGTGATGTTTATGGCAAACATGCAGGAACTTCACATGGATGATACAGACCCGGTGTACGACACAAATGATACTGTGTACGACACAAATAATACTGATGATTCTGAAGATCCATTTGAGAAATGCATGACATCTTTTAGATTACTTCAGTCACACCTTAAACTCCTTTCCAACAATAACTTTGCTGAAAATTGTTCCAAACTTATACTCAATTATTTATTTGATGACGTCTTTGGAGAAGAAGTTGACATTTTCACTAATACGATGGTTTACAAAGTGAATCAACTTGAAATGCAACTCGCAACTGAAGAATTTCACGAGAATGAATCCAAGGCCGCCTTCAGAGTGCTCAAGGAACAGTTTCAACTTTTCATCAATTATGACTGTGAAGATGTAAGCAAGTATTTTTTTGAATACACTCGAATTGAGGCTCAAATCTTCAAAGATATATTGCTCCAACACCTGGATGCTCTTGAGAAGTCAATTGCTGAAAAAGTACTTCACATAGAAGAGTATGACAAAAGGGTAAATAAAAAGAAGTTGCAGATTCATGAAGAGCAAGTTCATAAAGTTGATGTATTGAAAGCTAATTTGGTTGTCGTGGAAAGCAATGGGACAGAATCAGATGAGCAGCATGACAACAGCAGATTGGGGAATGATACAGATGCAGACTGTGCAGAGATCAGACCCTTCTATGACTCAGAGCCCAACTTTGACAAAGAGCAAATGGTTGAGGTACAATCTACTGTTGATCATATAATGCCTGCAAATGAGAAACAACAATCTGTGCAACCTGAATTCAGAAATGAAGGAAAGGTTGACCATAATGTTGCCCAATGTCTTGACAAACGTTTTGAGTCTGAGTCCTTACCTGATAACCAAATGACTGAAATATCAAACCAAACTCTTGAGTCTGAAAACATTCTTCTCAAAAAGACTGTTGCCTAGTTTCATAAAGATTTTTCAAAACTGGAGGCACATTGCATCTCACTGGAACTTAAATTGCAAAACGAATCTCTAACTTCGGGCAACAATGGTCAATTTATTAATGAACAAAGTAAACGTGTGGATACATTAGTTAAAGAAAACGAGCTTTTAAAGGGTCAAATTCAAGCAAAGGTGTTTGCACATGCTGCATTGCAAAACAAATTTAGAAGACTGACTGGCCAGAGTGTGGATACTAAGTTTGCAAAACCATCAATCTTGGGGAAACCGCCTTCTCAAACAAACAGAAAACAATCAGTGGTTAGACAACCAACTGCATTTAAATCTGAAAGACTTAAATTTTCAAAATCTCGGTTTGCCTCCCAAGTTGTTGAGAAAAACAATTTGACAAAACCAGTCACTCCACATTCTTGGCCTAAGGAAAATGCATCTGTGTCTGCTAAATCTCAACACGTGATTATACCTGGCTCATCTAGGATTAGTTCGAAAATAGTGTCTAAAACAAGCATTAAAAGTAAAGATTCTTATGGAAAATATGACATGTACAAGAACTATGATCTAGAAAAGGCTAGAAAAAAGGCGCTACTTCAAAAGGATGGAATTCTAGGTTCAAAACCTCGTGTGATGCCTTCCACTGTAGTACAGAACACTGCTTGTAGTAGCAAACCAAAACCTAAGAGTAAACTACAAACTAATAGGAATTGGCTAGCATCTAAAAGTAGTTGCGTAAATAATCATGTTGTATGTGCTTTAAAATATCTTCAAAAAGGAAATTCACGTGCAAAGGCACAATCAACTAAGACAAACAAACCCGTTGAACCAAAAGTCATAATTCAGAAACCTAAGAAGTGGATCAATATAGGACGTAGTTTTTCTCAAACAAGTGATGCTCCTACATTTCATTCTGCTGCATCTAAAAGGAAAACATCTCCTAGATCAAACAATAGGTGGGTACCCACGGGTAGAATTCTCAAATCAATTGGTCTTAGGTGGATTCCTACAGGAAAGAGTTTAGACATTTACACCAAAACTAATGTAAAATCCACAACATCTACCTCTGAGACAAGAATGAAAACCATCGGAATTGTGTGTTCAAGTGTCAAGAAGATAGTTGACACTACATCTTTATGCTTCTAACACCTGGAACCTAGTTACACTTGGGGCTCCATGTTCTCTGTTTTTGTCTCTTCTTTCTTTCTCTACAGATTCAACAGGGATGGCTTCGGAACAAATCAGTTTCGGACCCGAGCTTAATGGGATGGTTCCCGAGCACAACAGCTTAGGACCCGAAATCAACCGTCTCAACTTTCTGGATTCTTCGGCTGAACCATTGTCCCTCAATCGTAAAGAATTGGAAACCTTGTTTGTTCCATTGTTTGATGATACGATTATTAACCGTCCCTCTGAGGTCTCACCAAATTCCGCTACACATCTTGATCAACATCAAGTACCTAATACACCTCAACAAACAACAACAACTGTTGGGAGAGACGGTCCTCTAATTGCATCTCCAACAACCACAGAACAAACCGGGTCCAACTCACGACAATCAGCTGGAGACTCCATACCTATATCAGTTCCACAAACCGCAGAGCATGACCCAGAGGCGTTCTTTAAGCGTTCTTTAACCCGTTTGCATCGGCTTAACTCATTACTGAGTCGTCTATACGCAATTTGGATCTTGCTCACATGCGAGATAATTACCAATATCACCCTTCGACACAACATTGGAATTAAATGGATTTGGAAAAACAAGCTGGATGCAGAAGGCACAATGATTCGCAACTAATCTTGTTTAGTTACAAAGGGATACAGTCAATGAAGCAGGATTGTACATCACTGTCATCAACAAAAGCTTAGTATATAGCCATGTCTGCTTTCTATGCTTACGTCAGTTGGATGAGAACTTAGCTCACGGACTACGGCCATGTATCTTACTAGATCTCAATGTACTGAGACTCAAAGTGCGTTCTCTGCAATCTCTTCTAACACCATTCATTATTCCAAAGCCCTACAAATTTCTCTCTGCTACCATTTCATCTCAGAGCATGTCGAGAAGGGTATAATTGAATTAGAGTTTGTGGGTACGAAATACCAGTTGGCGGACTTGTTTACAAAGGCATTACCTCCATCAAGGTTTGTTGATTTAGTTCACCATATTGGTATGCGGTGTTTGACTCCAGATGATCTGCTAAATTTTTTTCTTAAAACCTAAGAGAGTCAAACATCAAACTCTTTTTGTAAATATTTTATCATTAAGAAAATACAAAAACTACAAAAAGAATCCTCTTTCTTTGTGTACAAACTTCGAATCTTCAAAACTATGTTCCTCCATTAAAACAAATTTTCCTTTGCATTGTCAAAATGGAACATGTTTTGAGGGGGAGAAAATTTTCACAATATCATGAAGTTTGCACACCTCTTCATAATTCTCAAGGATAAAATGTTTCTTCATCATTCGGATTAAAACTCATTTTTTCAAAAAGATCTATGATCTCTCGAATTAAAATGTGCAAAAAGGTTTCATAAAATATATGCTAATTCGAGGGGGAGAAAAGGAATTTTTTCTGCAACGATCCCAAGTTAATCTAGTTTGGACTTCAAATGGAAAAGTAATTAACCTTTAATGAGTAAAGATTCACAAATGTCTTAAACTTAGGTAAAAGGATCTTGCATGGAAAATAATACGGGCTCTAATATATGTTTCTTTAAATATTCTCAAAAATATCACACATAATCGATAACCTCAACGATTCAGACTAACGATTTTTTATCCTCGAATGTTCCCGATTGTGAGTTTCTAATTTCCTCATGGTTGTTGTCTAATCGTTCCTTAAATGTTTCAAATGTTTTCAACGGTCAAAAAGGCATAATCTGAAACTAGGGTTCATGTAATTATCGATCTGGGCATTTTCTTTTTCATGTGTTTAGTCTAATTAATTATTTCATATAGCTTTAGAGAACACTAAAGTATGCTCGATTGGTGTGTTTGCACAATTAGAAACAACATAGGTTTGAAATCAAGTGATTTAGGGTTAAGATTTCGATGTCTTTGCCGCTACTAGGATGTTTAATTGTACAATATTCATGCATTATGATGCTAAAATGCGTGCAATGTCTCTAATCATAACCCCTAACCATTATCATAATTGGAAAATCTCGAGTGAACGAATGAATTAATCTGTGATCTTGTGTGTTAATTTGAGAATTCTGAGCATTTTGGTAGATTTAGAATGAGATTTTTGATTCATCTGTATACTTGTTTGTGCCTGATGCATTTTCTCTGTGTGCAAGTACATGTCATCCCTTTGAAAGTCAAAATTTCAACATTCGACAAAATGTTTCTTATGGAACATATTTTGAGGTCAAAGGGCAAAATGTATTTAAAGGCTAAACTGCTAAATGGATTCAAAATGGTGAGAAACAATTTTTTTCCAAACTCTACACTATTTTTTTACACCGGTAAAGCAAGTGTGAAGACCAAAGCAAAGTTGTTCTAAATTTTTCAAATTTTTCAAAATCTGGAATGCTTTGGCTACGATAAAAGAATGACTCTGATTTGGGCATCCCAAATACCGGAAGTTTTCCATTCATCACAAAAATAAATCTTCAAAAAGAACCCTTGTGGTTCAACTTTAGATGGAAATCTTCTTCTTCAGATTTTAAAACTCAAAAGAGAGACTCCGGGTCTCAAACAACTTTTCAAAAGCAAAAGACTTTTAAATTTCCATTGATTCGACGAGTGTTTTATCAAAATGAAACAAAGATTTTTCAAATCCTCGTTGAAATTCAACATTTTTTCGGATTGACACAACCTACAAATGGATTTCAAATTTTGGTTAACTAAGGTTTTTAGTTCTCAATGTTGTTGTCTAATCCGATTTTCATGCATTCTTTGTTGTACAATACTTGATTGTGTTTTCTAAAACCTTGAGCAGAATCATCTCATGAATTTTCAAAAAGTATTTTTTAAAATATGATTCAATATTCTGCTCAAGAAGACTATCTCTCAAATAAACTTCATTATTTGAGGGGGATTATTTTGTTAAAAGAAAACTAATTTTGTATTAAAATCATGGCTTGTGCACACATAACAGTGTACAACCCATTCTTTTATAGAAAGGACCCTGAGGTACGCTTCAGTGCCTCAATCCTGATATAAGGAGCGAAGGCTTCTTACTTTTGAGTAGAATTAATCAAACATTTTCTAATTTTCATAATTCTGCTCAAAAGACAAGTATTTCACCTCAATAAGTGTTCACTTGTTGAGGGGGAGCACTTGAAAACTCATCGTTCTCAATTTCAAAAGTTCTTGTTGATTTCTCCCCATATGACTCAAAAAACATATTTTAATCAAACGTTTCTCAAAAACAACATCTTATATGCTATTTTTGAGGGGGAGAAAAAGAAAAGTGATTAAAATATGAAAGATCAAAGTTGCTTAAAGTTGAATCTCATACGAGCTAGACTCAGAATTGACTCAGGAATTGACAAAACATAAAAGTTAGTAATCTCGAAAAGACTTATCCTCGACGGGTAATGACATCAAGTTAGTTACTAGAGCTAGTTGTCACCTAAAAGATGACAATGGAACTCTCTAACTAGCCACGTAAGCGTGTCTCGAAAAGGATTTGTCTTAGTAGAAATATACCGTTTCGAGAAACTTTCTGTGGACTCGACCAGGCCGGGTAATGACTTCAAGCTAGTCTAACTAGTGATGTAAGCGTGTCTCGAATCGGTCTTGTTCACTGAAAGTGGATCAATTCAAAAAGTGCTTGCTCCTCCCGCATGTGCAAATTTATTAATTACACATGAGCACATGTGAAGGGGGAGCCCTTCATAAGTTAACACAAAACTCTCAAAGTGTTAAACAAAATGTTTGATAATCACAAACACTTTGAGAGATTTTCAAAGGTTTCAAATGCAATTATAGGATAGTCATGGAGTTATAAGGTGACTAAGGTTAAGAAAGAACCGTCCTATGATCCGCCTAAGCCGGAGGGATCTACCCAAGGACATCACCAATAGTTAGAACTAGAAGTCCTTAGGTATGATATGAAAAGTGGTGTAAAGAATGAAAGGAGAAAGAAGGGGTTGAAGAATTAAAAAGAAAAGTAAAGAAAAGGGTGAAAAGAAATAGCCCTCCATATGATTCAACCTTAGGGTAGACACTAGGTTCAATTCGTATGCTACTGGTTGTTGCTAAGGCAACACCGGTATTGAAGATAAAGCCGTCATGGACCCAGTGACGCACTGCACTTAACCTTCTAGCCACTCAAGTTCTCTTAAAAGAATTTGTTTCATTCTCACGGGGAACCGGTGTAATCTAGAAACTGGAGACCCCTCCCTAGTCTCCGCATAGGAAACCTAAGTGTGCACTTATCGAGTTTAGAGCCACGAGATTCATCAAAAGATCTCCTAGGAACACTTAGTATTTCTACATCTGATGTTCTACATCAATGGACACCAGATGTAAATTATCGAGTCCTTCGCAGATCTTAGCAATCTGCCGAGAATGTTTATGAGAGAATTGCATAAGTATTTCTCAATGACTGAACGGAAACTCCTGTCAGGGTCAACATCATACAGCCTTGACAAGTCACTTCGGTAACCCCACAAGGGTTACGCTTAGTGTTCGCGGTGGTTCTTTAGCGGTCTACAGTCGTGGATTGATCCCCAGCGACTCACCCAGTCATTGAGCTACCTAGTAGGTCTTGTAAGCTCCCTCGGGAGTATCTGACATGGGAACGGCCTTGATAAGGATTAGAAGGAGTCTTCACACTATGCTGTTGACGAGCTCTAATTCATTATCTGTAAGTACCGGATGTTTTATTGCTAACTGTTTACATGCAGGGACACATCATCTCCATGGAGACGGATTCCACATGCTCATGCATACATCTTGAGTCAAAGAGAGCTCCCCCAAAGATCTGTGCTACACAAAGTTCAAAGAAAGATTCTACGCCAAAAAGAAGAATCTACAAAGTATAAAGACTAAAGATCTTAAGTCTAAGAAAAGGGAACTATGTGCATGTATAAGTCAAAATTCAAAGATGTATGAGCATGTTGGAATGGCGGACAACCACCACAGACACAGAAGTGACGATATGGCAGATAACTTCATAAGATGATCACAACCACATCAACTAAGAACAAAGAACGATGAATGATTTTGAAAAGACGTCTAAAGCCTTGAAAGTCAAAGATTAAGTCGAAGACGTCAAGCAACCTTGATGACCGAACCTTAGGGGGAGATTGTTGGGATCATAGTTTTATACATTTATCAAGTCTCGGTCATTTATTGTAATAGGTTGCTAGGGCTTGTATGTCTATTTAATCTTAAGGCTTATGTAGCAAGCCCATGGGCCTTAAGCCCATTTCGTTTAACAAGAAAGGGAGGAAGGGAGTGTTGCCCTAATCCTTCCCTATAAATACTATGTAACCTCTCACATGAGAGGTGTTGGTTATTTTGATATATTAAGGAAACTCTTGTTCTTTCAATCTTCATATTCTTATAATCAACCAATCCTTTATTCTCATCTTATTTCTCATACTTGTGTTACATAAATGAGTACCTAACAATAAACGATGACAATAATATGTACTTATTTGATGTCATCACCCGGCCACCTCCATCCATCGGTATTCTTCCTGGTTCTCCATTATGATATTCTTCAGGGTGTCAAAGAATGGAAGTGCTATTTCTGCCAATCGAGACAAAAAGAGATTCAAGGCTGCCAGCTTAGAGCTTAAACTTTGCATTTCTTTGAGCATTTTCAGAGATTGCATGTCCTCTATGGCCCTTGTTTTCTTTGGATTTGCCCTGATTCCTTTGGAAGTTACCATGTATCCGAGGAACTTCCCTTCTTCTATGCCGAAGGAACACTTCTTAGGATTCAACTTCATGTTGATCTTTCGAAGGTTTTCGAAGGTCTCCGCTATATTAGCTAATAAGTCTTTCTTGCTTTTACTCTTGATTACCATATCAACCACATAGGCTTCCAAATTCCGTCCGATTTCTGACTGAAAGGTCGAGTCTACCAGCCTTTGGTATGTGGCTCCGACATTTTTTAGACCGAATGGCATTTTGGTGTAGTAGTTAGTCCCATGCTTGGTATAAAAAGCTATCTTTTCTTCATCTTCCTTTGCCATTTGAACTTGGTGATATCCTTTATACGCATCCAAGAAATATTTGAATTGGAATCCCATGAATGATTCTATCTTCCAGTCAATCTCAGGCAATGGGTAGTAGTCCTTTTTGCAAGATGAGTTAAGATTCTTGAAGTCAATGCACATTCTCCAACTATCATCCCGTTTTTTTACCAACACCAGGTTGAAGATCCATGTTGGATATCGCATAGGTCGGATTATCCCGGCTTTCAGTCATCCGGCCACTTGTTTTTTTATGGCCTGATTCTTTTCTTCATAGAAGGATCTTTTCTTTTGGGCTACCGGTCGATCTTGGACGTTTACATTGAGTTTATGCTCTGTGATTCGTCTTGGCACCCCTGTCATGTCTGTTGGTTCCCATGTGAATACGTTCTGATTATTTTTTAGCAGAGTGATCAATTGTCTCCTACATTCCGTGGAGAAGTTCCCTCTGATGGTTACTAGTTGATCCGGATATGCCGGATGTACTAGGACTTCTTCTGTTGTTCTCACTAGTTCTTCAGTTGTTTCGGCAACTTGAGGCTCTTCTGCTTTCGTCTCCTTTTCTGACATCTGTTTTTCCTCCAGCTTGCGGCATTCCAAAATGATGACTATCTGAGTGACCAAGGTTGCTATTCCTCTCGGAGTAGGGAATTTTACCATTGAATGTATTGTCGAGGGAATGGCCCGCATCTTTTTGATTCCAGAACGACCTAGTATGATATTGTAAGGAGAGGATGATCTCACGACTACAAACTTCATAGTGGTACGGTGAAAGAACCCTTCATTCCCAAAGCACATATCCAGTTCAATCTTTCCTAGCAGCTTAATGGATTCTCCCACAAATCCTACCAGTGGTGTGTTAGTTTCCTTTAACTTGGACTTGATGGAGGGGTGTAGATATTCAAAACAATGTTCATACATCACTTCCACTAAGGCACCTTGGTCCACATACACTCTCCGAATGGTGTATCCTTCTACTTCGGCTTCAATGATCAATGGCTCATCAGAGGCATCCCCTGGCAGAATGGGGGAAAACTGATTGGAGCGTTCATTCAGTCTTCTTCCTGGTTCATGACTTCCCGTTTACGAGCGAACTCGTGACTCCTGATCATGTTGATATTCTTCCCTTTGTTGGCTCGATTGTCCCCTCTCGGTGGTCCCCTTTCTCTTTGACAGACATCTTTTAAGAGGTGATATAGCTTTCCTATTTCTAAGGGTATCTTTAGTTGTTCTTTTAAGTGCCAGCAGTCATTCGTAAGATATCCTTTCTCCTCGTGTAATCACAATACTTGTCTAAATTTTCTTTGGAAGGTTTTCCCCTCAACGGTGGTGGTTGAGGTAGTCTCATTTGATGCTCAGTTGCCAGTATTTCTTTCGGAGCCTTGGTCAGGGAGTTTAAATCTATCAGCCTGGTATCATTTCTGCGGGTGTTATTGTATCGATGGTCTATCTAGTAAACATTGTCATGCTGGTTGGGAACATAGAGAGCATAATGATCATTTCTTCAAGGATTGTATTCGTTTCTTGAATTGCCGCGATGACGATCTCCCCCGAAGGAAGCTTGTGAGGTGTAATGGTCATTTCTGCAGTGGTAGGAGCTAGAGTGATGTTCTCTTTTGTAGGCGTCTATCTTTTTGCCTCTCGGCAGCTCAGTTTCTCGATATGTAGCTTCTGACCGGACAAAATCATCGACCCTTATCATCATCTCGGTCACTATTTGAGGAATTCTCTCAGAGAAGCGCTTGGCCAACTCAGGGCACTTGCTTCTGTTGATAAAAGATGAGATCTACATGAGTTCTAGCACACCGGAAATGTGGTTGGCTTCGTCAGTCCATCGTTCTTTGAATTATGGCAAGGTTTCATTAGCTTGCCGAACAATTTTCGTGATTTCCATAGGATCCTTGATACAATTTCTCCTGAGGGTAAACCTAGTCGCGAGCTGATCGAATATGGTTTCCCAGTTATCGATACTGCCATTTGGTAGACGGTTAAACCATCTTTTCGCTGAACCGTCCAAGGTTTGTTGAAACATTCAGCACCATACTGGCATGGGACATTCACCATGGTTGGCAGCACCGCAAAACCTAGTGATATGATCATCCGGGTCCGTAGATCCATCATAGAGCTTTATGTTTCTAGGCATAACGTGCTTCGGCCCAGAGAATTCTATGATCTGTCTAGTGAAAGGACACTTTGCTGCTTCTTTGTACGGTTTAGCTATGTCATCTTCCTCCTCTTTCTCGGCTTTCTTAACTTCGGCTTCTTCGTCAAAATTGATTCGGATAGGTTTGATCAAGGTTCCTCCACTGGCGTTATGTTCCTTTATCAGGGCTTTTAGAGCGGTAACTTGGCTTAGGATATGGTCTTCGAAACTATTGTGGGTGGTGTTATCGTCGCTTTTTCTGCTTCCTTCTGCATGGTTAGTTGGTATTTCTAAATTAGGACCCCTTATCTTTCAGCTTTGGTAGATTGAATAATGTGTCCCACGGATGGCGCCAATTTGTTGAGGTAAAATCTTGTGTCTTGCTCCCAACAAGCAAAGTAGATCTTCCAGACAATCTGGGTCCTTCGGATCGTCTATGGTCCTTCGGTTTCCTGTAAGAAGGAAACACGTGTTAGTCCCACCCCGGGTTTTATCCCAGGACCACTCCGGCGTGAGAATGAGTATATGATAAGGAGATATGTGTAGGTGAAAATTAAGAGAGTAAGGGATTAGTTACCCTAAAGTGAAGATTTCTTCTCCTTATATAGGAGGAAATGTTTTTGTCCTCATCGGGTACCGCCAAGCAGGGTGACGACACCTTTGAGCATCATTTGTAAGTTTTCCTTTTTATGGTTCTCTGTTCTTTCTGCTTACTTGCTTCTGATCAACTGTCATATACTCAATGTGTCATGTTTGACTTTGGGTCCGGAAGTTACCGTTAGTCCGAATGGATCGGTTGGGTCCATTCGGATATGATGGTCCGTTCGGCGTGGGTCGTTCGGACACATACGCCAACAGTTTCTAGTTTACACCTTTCATGTGGACTTAATAGCACATACATCTGACACATTTGATGGCGGTAACAATCATTTTCAATTCCTGGATCAAACCATAACCATGTCCCGCATTTCTTCTTGGCGGGTTTCTGATTCTAAAAAAAGATATAAAAAAGAAAACTATTGACATATCTTCTTTTTCTTCATAACATAGCTCATGCTTCTTCTTCAGGAGTTGATAATGTATATTCTGCATGTTAAATAAATAAATAAATAAAACCTTAGATCCTATTAAAAAAACTAAGCCTAGATATAAAACAGCCCAGACAAACGCATAATTAAGCTACCAGTGGCTGATGGGGATGATGGCCAGTGAGCTGGTGAGGCGGACGGATGCTGAGGAGAATGGTGGGGCTGCCGACCGCTGGTAAGATGGCATGTGGTTGTGGGTGTAAAAGAGAAAGAAAGAAGATGAAAATACTAGATTATGGATGGATGTGGGGGTAGTTTGTGGTATAAAGAAATAAAGAGTGTTCCAGATTAAATGGGAGTTTGGGTCTTAGTTTTAATGTAATCATGTTCTTGAGTTCAATTGTGTGTTCATGGTTGATATGGCTTTTTCTTTAAATCCATCAGTTTTATTATGCTTTGAAAAAAGATTTTCAACATGATCTTAGATCAGTAAATTGCATATGGGGATTCAATTTAGTTTGATGATGATTGTGAGATAATAATAGTTGATATTAGGGATTTTAGAAATTAAGGTTTTAATGGAATTAAGGTTAGAATAGGTTGATAATTATTGTTGGATTAATATGGAGTATATGATAGGTTTTTGACAAGGTGATTGGTGGTGAAAGCGGTGGTGGTGGGTAAAATGACAATGGTAGAGAGTCGGGGGAGAATTGAGGAAGAGGGAGATGATTAACTAATCATATTGGATGTTTGGAATTGATTTTTAGTGTTAGAATGGTAAAAGTCGATTTGCTCTCATGTGTACTGTACATGAGTGGATTTAACATACTCAATTTAGCATAGGTTAGCAATACGGATGAGCAGAGTTACAAGGTTTCAAAATAAGAATGTCCATGCAAAAAATAAGCATTAAGGACTCTGGTAAGGCTTTGATAAGTGCGTAGGGTGTGGATAATGGAAAGACACAGGAAACAAAGCCATCTCAGCAGGAATAACAATAGTACATTACCTCACTTTGCGGAAAAAGGGAATCTTTTTCCATTGCGGCTAGGCCATCCACAATGCGTATATGTGGCATACACACAATAAAAGCTATTATACATACAATCCATTGTGACCATGCTCACATTAAACTCGTTATGTAGGCCCAAACTCACAAATATATTAATTAAATAAGAAAACATCCCCACTCACTTCACATATATCAAAGAAAAACTATAAAATAATTAAATTCAGTACACCAAAGTGACAGCCAACTGAACTTTGTAAGTTTATGGGTTGTAATGTGGTAAGGTGCAATGCTTAGGTGTCAACGTATTACACTCAAAAAAGAAACTTGCATTGAAGATGCCCTAAAGTCCCGAAACAAAATGGAAAGAGAGAAACTTAAACTTTGAGGAGACAAAGTGTGTTTTAAAGAGAGATAATGTATTATTTATTATCTTGTGAGTGGGTATTTGTGCTTTGAAAGTATTTTTAAACGATAAAAATTAACAAAAAAATGATTAAAGACAGAGAAGGTATTGTCCTTACTATTGTTGCCGGTGAGTCAACTGTCAGCCTTATCAGTCAGATTTTGGTACTTTTAATCCTTTAATTCAACTTTAGATATTAGCCGTCAGATTGATCTCATATAATGTCATCCGTTGGATGTGTAAAAACTGAAAAAAACTGACTCAACTATTGATTAAAAGTTGACACGTGGATTCTTACTATGGAGATGAGAAGCACCCGATTATTTCCAAGACAGTTACCCATGTATTCTCTGTAACTTATTCCTTCTCTCTCTCATAATTCATTAAAACTCTCACACACACAAAAACACACACATCCCATTCCCTCTCATAAAAACCATCGATTATCCCTGCCACCACCATTAACCGCAACAACCGCTATCATCTGAAACCAACCATTGCCGCCAACACCATAGCCAGGTTAATATTTGTGGTTTTCATGGTACCTTTTTCACTTTAACAACCATCAACCGCCACCACCACCATCCCGTAGCCGCCGCCACTACCACCTTCTGAAACCGCCGCCGCCACCACCAGTTTATTTTAGATATATGTATCTGACTGGTTGGTGGTTTTGGTGGTGTTTTGTTTGGAATTTAGGATATGTGGATTTGAGCGGTTGAGGTTTAGTGGTTTTGGAGGCGATATGGTAGTTTTTGTTGATTCTTGGTGATTTTAGTGCTAAAAACGAGTTTTGGCCATTGATTTTAGTTACATACTTTTGGTGTGTGGCTGTTGTGGTTTAAGAACAAAGGGGGTTTCAGTTATGATTGGTGGGTTCTATTACTCTTTGGTGATGTTGTATCGGATCATGTTGCCTTGTGGTAATGAGAACCATGCTAACCAAGCTTTTTTCGTTGGTCGAAAAGTTAGCTATTGAAGGCCAATGATGGTTTTTCTGGTGGTGGTAGAACCAGATACGTGGGTTTTGTATATTTTTTGGCGATGGTGTTTTGAGAAAAAGGGGTATGTTTTGAGACCTATAAAACTTTTGAGTGTTTTTTTTGTTGGAACATGTTGCGGGATGTGTGCTTGGCAAGAAGGCTATGATGATCCAATGAGATGGAGGGGAAATAAACGTATGTTATTTTAAAATGCATCCATTGTTTGCGGCCATGACTAAAACTGAGCCAAATGTGTAAATCTGAAAGCGGATTCTTTGGTTCAGCATCTATGGTTCACATGCTGAAAGCGCACATGCTTTTGTTCAACATCTTTGGTTCAGTGGCTTTTGTTCAGCATCTTTGGTTCAGTGAACGCAACTAAGGTATACGCTGAACGAGTACGCGCTGGACAAACACATGCTGGAAAACATATGCTGAACAAACACATGCTGGACGAACATATGTTAAACGAACATACGCTGAACGAGCACGTTTTTTCAGGTATGCTCATGCTGAAATTCTATAAAGGGCTTTTTACAAAATTGAATGTACAATTGATCTGTGTTAAGAGTTTGTTTAATTGAATTCAAACTAATGTATGATGTGAATCTTGCACATCACATGTTTGATGAAATGCTCATGAATTTAATAACCTATTGCAAATGATGAAATTACAATTTGAAACTGTAGATATTGGCAATTGGTTTTTGGCTAGGCTCAAGCATGTGATTATTCAAAACCTTTTTTATTTGTTCATTACAGTGCAAATCAAAGTGTTTGATGAGTTGCTTTATTGAAAACAAGTTAGAGTTGAGTATCCATTTCTTCTAATATTGTTGTTGAAACTTCCGTGTTGATTTAGATTTTCGTGTTGAGTAGCCACTGTCCGCATCAGCTGCAGTTTTAGCTCAAGCAATAATGTAGTGCAACATCCATAAGGTAGTTACCATCACAATTCAACCTATCTATAACTCTAATTAGAACAAGTTTTGATCTTTTTAAAATCCCTGTTATGGTTTTGTGTACGTGTCAATGCCAACTAACTGGAATTGAATCTTGATATGACCCATAATCTAAATGGATGTGATCTGTTTGTTAGTTTTGTGTAAATTTTGTGCAAAGTTTTAAATATGCAAACTTTTGAATGTTTGACCCGTCTAGAATTAGTCCAGTTATGATCCTTTGTGTCTGAATTTGTTTTAAATCTGTCATTGATGTGCATTTCTCAAATACAGATAAAAGCACGTTTGAACGGACAAATTAGTGAACCCAGGTTCAGAATTGGTGGAAAGTTTTATACTTTAAAAGAAAAAGAGCATTTGGGTAAAAATGGGTATTTTCAGGAGAATGTTGTTAAGTATTTTTTAAATAAGTGGGATTTTTTTAAGCGGGTGAAAAGGGAGGGAAAGATTATCTTGACTTTATTATTGGCGATGAAGATATTGTTGCCTTTGTGCGTTGATTATTTTCCAACTACAGTAAGTTGGTGGATCATGACGGGTGAAAGCCACCCGTATCTTGGCGTGGCAGACTGGCAGTACCACGTGAGTGGTGTTTGCAGCCATGGCAGGTCGGATGCCCTCTTATCCGGTTCCGTAATCGCAATTCGGAGCCAACGAGTTTCGCACTTGGAAGCTTTTCTGCATTTGTGTTCTGTGGGACAGTGTTTACTTACACCCGTATATTAGAAGTCAGATCAGAAAACTGAGGAAACCCAAAGGATAAAAGGCCTCGATCTCCGAAAAATAATCGTATCCTTGGTGAGTTTCTTACCTTTTTTTACGGTTTCTTTATGCTAGATGAACTTACTACGGGGTGTTAGGTTTGTGTAAAGTCTGTGTAAAGTTTTAAATCGACCCATTTCACTTTATTTATCAGAAAGTTGGTTTAAAAAGTTCGTTCTGAAGTGAGGTGTTTTAGGTGTAAATTTAAAATTTATATCAGGTTGTTGTAGACTCTAAATATGTTAGGATAAGGCCACTACAAAAATTAGGATAAGGTGTATTTGTGTGTATGTTGATGATTTCAGTAAAGCCGAGTTCGCGATATACAAGCTGAAAAGAGATATTGCAGATATGCTCACTATTTCATCGGCTCAACACAGGAAACTCTGGAAAGATATCACTTGCTAATCTTATGCAAATCCGTAGTAGATAGAAAAGGTCAAAATACACTTTTATGTACTTATGAAATGCAAGATCAACGGAAAAATGCAAAGTATATTAACAGAAAGAGCTTTTGATTAATTGTGATGGATACTTTGCTTTCTATTACTTAGTTATTATAAGGGAGGGGCTTAATGACCAAAGCTTTTGGATAACGGGTCTAAATGAGCTTGGGTTCAAACGAGTCATTTTTTGTATGAGCCAAAACGAGTCGAGATGACTCGCACATACTTATGTCTATCTTTTATGTAACTGATATGGTAATCATGATTACTAAAACAACATTGCTATAATAATAATCTAATATAAATATATTGTTACGAGCAGCTTTGGTATGTTATTCAAGTTTTAACATGTTGTTTATACTCAATAATTTAATAGTGTATAAGTGTATATTATAATGACAGATTTTATTTTGAGATAATGGGTGGGGTGATTTTCTTAATAAGCTTACTGTAGCGACAACTATAAGGTTATTGGCATTGTCCCATGGCAAGCTTTATAAGCTTGCAGACATTGTCGATTTGATGCCAGTTTTCCCAACTTATTCGGGCTTATGCGGTTGGTTTATTGACATTATGAATTTCGGTTTCTAAAAGATTTCTTTTTGCAGACATTGTCTTTTCTTAGTTTTTTTTTCATTATATTTTACGTTATTGTGTTTATGATGCATTTGTTATTTTTCAGACATATTGCCAATTCAAATAACCATTGTGGCATCCGAGTCGGCGTTTAGCACAGGAGGTTGTGTCCTCGACCCATATAGGACTAACATGTCTTACCCGGTCGTTGAGGCATTGATATGCACTCAAGATTAGGTTAGAAAGTCAAGGAAAACTATAATAGATGACATTGATGACATATTAAACGACGACGATGTTGCAAGAGGTATTAACAACAAGCTTTGATATTCTCTTAAGGATGTATTTCTAATGTTTGTTAAGTAACTAACTTAGCTTGTCAGCTGTCCTATGTGTAGAGATTGAAGATGGAATTAACAAGTAAAACAGTCGAGAGAATCGGAAAGAAGGTGTGGAAGATTGAGTGTAGCTTTCAACATTGTTTAGATTGCTTTTTTTTTTTTAACAATTCTATGTGACTTTGATGTAAGATGGGTCAACTGGAAAAAAAATTCTACTGTCACAAAAGTATGATGGGTTAATCTGATTTTTTTTTTGAATGAACATGAATCTGATGTGGTGAATTTGACTGAATTTTAATGTTTTCAAGTATGTTGTTCTTTTAATTTGAGTATGTTAATGTGATTTTAATGATTTGTTGCAGCTAAATAAACACCCCTTATGGGTCAAAACTGGATTTTGCTGTCACAGTGGGTTAACGGGTCAAACAACCCTTATAATGCAGTCCACTGTTGTTACAGATTGCAGTCCAATGTTGTTACAGATTGCTTTTGTTACAGTTTTCCAAACACCCCTTTAAGTAGATGCATTTCTTTGCTACTTAATACAGTTTGCCAAACACCCTTTATAATGCAGTCCACTTTTGTATATATTTATTTTCATCTTTGTTGCAGCATGAAGTTATACTATTATGGTCCAAGTTACTTCTGTGTGAAAGATAATACAAAAACAAAGTTCGACTGGTTATATTGCAAAATCAACCAAGTTGCTGCTAGCCATAAGGTGGAACCAAGTCACAGTAAAAAAAAGTCAACCAATTTTCTCAATATTGCAAACATTTGATAAACATATGTCTATAAAAGTTAATCTCGGATTTCATGTCTAATGTAAGACTGGTATCACATTTTGTTGACACCATTGTCATGCTTAACTGATGTGAATATGAGACACTTGAAACCATTATATATCCAAGAGTTGTTGGTCATTTGTTTTAATTGTAGCAGCAACAACTTTATGTTTATGCTTTGAGTTGTAAAATTTAATAAATGAACTTCACTCATAAAATGGCCACTGTCATAGCATTGTGGAGTGAAACAAAACAAGTGAAGAGTTTTAATAATGACCACACAGCCCACTGATTTACTTAACAACTTCACCATCTTTTTATTAACATTCTAAGTATTTTAACATGTAAACGGTTCTCTACCGTTTTAGTACCATTGTACCGGAACCGATACCGGTACCGGTTTAAGATACGGTTCCGGGAACGGGACTTTGAATTTAGGTCAGAAAAAAATCCGGTACATCAAAAACGGTGCCGGTACGGTACCAAAATGGTACCGCGCTCATCCTTATTGAGAACCATGGCTTTAGCAATTAACGTGATATGATATGCTCATCAACAACTTGTATTGGATCATAACTGCACACACCTTTATATCACCACACTATATAAAGTGCATATAGACGTGTGATCCAAAAGTAACAAAGAGGGACATAGAGTACTTCCAATCAAGTGATATTGTTTAATTTTTTTGGTTGTGTTTAATGTTTGAATGATGTATTAAAGTTTTTCGACAATCAAGTTTTTAGTTTATTCGTGTGTTATTTAAATGATAAATTATGTGATATAAAACTTCCCCGATGCAACGCACAGGTATTATGCTAGTTAAAATAGTTTAAGAAAAGTTGTAGAAAAATGTTTAGAAGAGAGAAAAATAAAATCAACTACCAAAACCTACCTATTTCAAATCAATTATCAAAACTTGACACTATTTCCGCCTTTACCAAAATGAGCATAACGATCAAAACATTGGGCTCGCCTCTCTCGTTTGCTGGCTAACATGGATGTGTAACAATATTGGGCACAAACTTTATAAAGTGACGAGCAAATCGATTTTGCTCGCCCCTCTTTTGCTCGCTGCTTTTCCTATAAAAAAACAAATGTGACGAACAAAGTTGTTGCTCGCCCCTCCCAATTTGCTCGCCATATTTAATTTTTGGTTGGCAGGTGGCATTGATAAATAACACCAAACCCATGTGTTTACTCATACATTCGGTTTATTGCACCACGACCACATGATGACATTACATGATGGTTGTATTAAACAAATTATTTTCGAGGTAAGGAAACCCAAAAGAAAAAGGAGAAGATAAGAAATGAATGGGAAGGAATATATGGCAAGCTTAGTAGCTTACCACTGCCGTTGAAGACATTGAAAGAAGCACACCAACAAAAACCCAGTCAGAAGGCTTACCGCCACATAACTGTAAGTGTCATCCAATTCTATACATCAAATAGCAAGATTGAAGAAACAAAGTAGTCAAAATAACTAATCTAATATTATACTCCGTATCACATAAGATGTTAACCTGGTTCATAAATACCTCAAAATGGAATTTTGCTATTTGTATTACTAAAAGAAAAGACAATAGTAAAAAATTTAGCATAAATGATCAAAGTGTCAATCATAAACCTCATCTAACAATTCATATTTCTTTCAAGTAGGTCTGTAAACGAACTGAACGTTCAGTGAACATTTCATGAACCGTTCGGTAAAAAGTTTGTTTATGTTCGTTCGTTTATTAAATGAACGAACATGAACAATATTTTACGTTCGTTTAGTTAAATAAACGAACATGAACAAAACTCTCGTTCGTTCATTTATGTTCGTGAACGTCCGATTAGGCGTTCGTTAAAGTTCGTTTATGTTTATTTATCTATTTATGTTTATATATCATATCTTTTAATTTTATAATTTTAAAAATTGGTTTGTTTAAACAAAGCAACACTTATAAAACAATATATTGTGAAGAATTCAATAAAGTTTATGTTTGTTTGTCTATTTTTATTTATGTTCGATCGTTTATGTTCGTTTAGTGTCTTAATGAACGAACATAAACGAACATGTACAATTCATTTTCTTAATAAACAAACATGAACAAAAAAATTCGTCCGTTTAAGCGTCCGTGTTCGTTTATTTGTCCGGTTAAAATTAAATGAACGAACATGAACAGGACTCCGTTCGTGTTCCTCCGATTCGTCTACAGCCCTACTTTCAAGTGGCGAATTAAACAAAAAAAAAAGGAAAATAACAAAAATACCCAATTTCACAAGCATACTTCACAAAATAACCAATTTTTTTTCAAAAAACCAAACATATTCATAAAATTCGCAAACTTTGACACTATTTGCGGTTTTTCTTTAAAAAATTGCAAATCATTAATAGATTGTATGCTTGTACATTCAAATTTGCGATTACATGTAATTAATTAGCTTCATTATCAATTAATTACATTCATTGTCAATTCATCGATTATTTTCTTCAAACGATTTT
Source organism: Artemisia argyi (assembly GCA_030686995.1). NCBI lineage: Eukaryota > Viridiplantae > Streptophyta > Magnoliopsida > Asterales > Asteraceae > Artemisia > Artemisia argyi. Next base: position 75,504,705 of record CM060685.1, on the reverse strand, counting down.
TCTTTCACACATGTACTTGCATTGATAATGAATGTAACTAATTACCGTGTATATGAAAAAATAATGATGATTAAAAACTAGAATCTTTGTTAACCATCATTTCCCTATACCCCATGCATACACGTACAGTCTGACAGAAACTCCTTCCCTAATTGCATTCACTATTAATTAATTACATTCATTATTAATGCGATTAAACAGTAATTAATTACATTCATTATCAACTAATTATATTCATTATCAATGCGATTACATTTATTATCAATGCGATTACCATGCTGGTAAGTCTTATCCGAAAAGTTGCGATTTTTTTTTTTAAAATATCGTAAACTTTGCGAAATTTCTTAAAAAAAAATGCAAAGTTTGCGATTTTTCTTTAAAAAATCACAAATAATATCAAAGTTTACGAAATTTATGGTTATTTTGGGTTTTTGAAAAAAATAGGTATTTTGTGAAGTATGTTTGTGAATATTGGTATTTTTGTCATTTTCCCAACAAATAAACTGTGGGCACACAATATATGTCCACGTGTCAATTGGGGGCGAGCAAAATAAGTGACGGGCAAACCATGTCTGATCGCGATGTTAGTTTTCGTAACATGTTTATCGAAGGTTTGTTTTTGTAAATGCTATTTCATATAGTTCATTTAAAAAATTACCACAGAAAAATATGTTGTGGTGAAGGAAAACCCTCAACCCCACCTCCACCTTAAGAGCAGGAGGTGTGGTCTCCTTATGAGCTTGCCACATTGACGTGGCACCCTCGCCACCATACCACCCTTGCTCCTCACCCTTCGCCATTTAAGCCCTCTTCGTCTGAACGACGAGCTTGAGATATGTATTTATTGTCAGATATAAACGCTATATAACGTTTTAAAATTTAAACTCGTCTTTTTAAAAAAAATAATAAATAAAAATTCACCCCCTATAAATACTAACACATTTCAACAAATTTTACACAACTTTCATTCAAAACACTACAAAATAATAACCAATAAACATGAGTAATTCATCTTATTCCGGTGAAAGTGATATTGATGAGATATCGGAGCTCGAGATTATTCTGCAAGAATATGAGTTTGAGCAATCGTTGCAGCAACAAGAAGCCGGAAGTTCACACCGCTGTAGATACATCCCCTGTGAACGTGAAGTTGCTAAAGCACGTCTAATGGCCGACTATTTTGGTGACGACCCAAAATATTTGGACGAAAATTTTAGGCGTCGCTATCGTATTAGCCGTAAACAACTTTTAGAAATAGTACAAGGTATTGCAACATTTATTGAAACTCATCATCCTCTTCCCAAGCATTTAATTTCTTTAGAGTTCGACCCGATGCTACGAGTGTAAGGGGTTTTAGTGTGATTATGAAATGCACATGCGCCATACGCCAATTGGCGTACGGCATAGAACCTGCTGTATTAGATTAGTATTTACAAATAGGGAAACATTGTGCATGCGATTGTCTATGTAGAAACTAGAAGGGGGGATTGAATAGTTTCACCGATTCTTTATACTTGTTAAAATGTTTCGCCGTTTTTAGGTCCGAATAATATTCTTTTGCAAACTTGTTGAATTTTACTAGTTATGTGATATCCATTAAGCTACAAATAAATTTAAACAAACAAGTAATGTAAAGAGTAAGGAAAGAGCACAACCAAAGAGACGCGGAGATTTATAGTGGTTTGGCACGAAGCTCACTCTTCGTCCTACTCTACTTCCCGAGTACCACACTCGAGAGTTATAAATCATTATATCAACACACTCCTTCAGGCGGATCAATCTGTACACAAGCTTACACAAAGTTTAACGACACTAAGCGGAATGTCGAGTTCTAATCGTAGTTAGAACCAATCTACTCCAAGGCCCACGTGGCCACACGAACAAGCACACTTGTCCTACTTGGATCTTTACCCAATCCATGCCTTCGCACAAATGACACACTTGGATCTTCACCCAATCCAAGCCTTCACACTAAGACACACTTGGATCATCACCCAATCCAAGCCTTCACACAAAGACACACTTGGATCCTTTCCCGATCCAAGCCTTCACACACCGACTTTACTAAGTCCTAAATTTCACACCAAGACTCCACTCTCCTCACAACAAATACAAGACCTATTCTAGTTACAAGACTTCTTGGATCTTCATCTTCTTCCAAGTTTACACAAATAACTCCATCCTCGACTCACACACAAGTCGAAAATATTTACAATATTTACAAGAAGAAAATAGAAGGAAGAATAGAACCGCAACACTTGTTACGTTTGTGTGTGGACTCGTACAACATCTCGATTCTTTATCTACGTCGAGAGTTCTTCTCTTTCACTTTGATATGAAGACGAAATCACTTATAAACATATACCGACATGTTATAGTGATCAAAGAAGAAAGAAAAGAGAAACAGAAAGTTTTTGTGTCAAGAGGAATTCCTTTCTGAGAAGGAACAATTCAGTATTTATACACGACAGAAAAGGAGGTGGTGGTCCCTTAAACATGCGACGGTCCTTTATCACTAAGGGACCGCCGGTCCATTTAAGGGACAGTCCCGATAAGACGCTCCTCTTTTTGTTCTGACGTGGTGAAAACTTATCTGGTGAAAACTTAACTGTTTTTTTTTTTTTTTTTTTTTTTTGGGGGGGGGGGGGGGGGGGGGAGGGGGGGAATATAGCGGTTACATATTTGAATTTTGAATATAATTTCTTAATAAAACATTTCTTTAAAAAAACAAAAATACTTTTGTGAAAAATGTTTTGTCAAACTTAAAAATGTAAGTTTAGGAGAAAATAAAATTCTCCTTCAGGAGAGAAAGAAGGAAACCACACACACCTAGAAATACAATGAGACATCCACCCTCCTAGTTGGGACTAGGAGGGGTATTTATACTAGAATACAAGCCTAACTTAGCACTATTGACAAAACTAGTCCTTGTACATAGAAGGAGATACTATTCCCGAATATAACATTACTTTTAAGGCTAACAGTTACATATTTGAATTTTGAATATAATTTCTTAATAAAACATTTCTTTAAAAAAACAAAAATACTTTTGTGAAAAATGTTTTGTCAAACTTAAAAATGTAAGTTTAGGAGAAAATAAAATTCTTTGATCACTTTACTAATGTCGGTATAACGTTTGTTCATACATGAAGTGACGTTGTAGTAGCTACGTGGAAGAAACGAGTTTCCTCAATTAAAAACTTATTAACCCTAACTTTACGTAACATGTCTTTATATTTTGTGATTATCAAAACACAAGAAGACCGAATAATGCGAATAACGTTTTTGACATTATTTGTATTAACAGTCTAGATAATTTTACTATGTGCATAATCCAATTGTATACGAGTGAGTTTTTAAGAAAACCATACGTGAATGACATTCACAACTTATACAACGCACATAACTTGGTTCATAAGATACTAGGAATGTTGGGAAGTATTGATTGTATGCACTGGGAATGAAAAAATTGTCCTAAAGAATGGCAAGAGCAATTTCACAGAGATGATAAAAAGTTTCCAACTATAATGCTTGAAGCCATTGCGTCATACGATTTGTAGATTTTGCATGCATTTTTTGGGGTGGCGGGTGCGAATAACGATATTACCGTTTTGAATAATTCTTCGTTATTCGACGACCTGCTTGATGACATCGCCCCCGAGGTTCTGTTTGAAGTAAACGGGCGTACATTTAAACAAGGGTCTTATCTCGTTGACGGAATTTACCCAGAGTGGTCATCTTTTGTCAAATCATTTACTGGTTGCACATACCGAAAAATGCCTTATTTAAAGCGGAACAAGAAGGTGTTCGAAAAGATATCGAAAGAACTTTTGGTGTCCTCCAAGGACGTTGGCATATTATTGCCCAACCGGCGCGTGCATTTACTGTGGGCAAGTTACGGTGAATCATGTACATGTGCATCATATTGTATAACATGATTTTGAAAGATTAAAAATTTGCGATATCCGAAATGAGCGAGATGTATATTTGTCCGCGAATAAATTTACAACGGGAATGGGTCGAGCGATGAGAAGTGCAACGAAAGAAATCCAGAGAACACCGTGATAAATGCACACACGCATCGCTCCAACGAAATCTCATCGAGCATATTTGGCAACAACATCAATGAGAACAATTTCAACAACAGAAACAACAACAAAATAATTAATTTCTTTATTAATTTGATGTATTTATTAAGTTGCGTACGTTTTTTTACCTAAATTTTTTTCGTATCGTTATTTTATGTTTCATATGTTTTTTAATATGATGTATTGTATTTTTAATTTTAATGAAATGAATTTTAGCTTATTTGTAAATGTGAAAAAAAAAAATAATAAAAAGTGATAGGACCCAAATGAGTAAATTGTGGTAAGAGGTTGTAGAAGTGAGTTTGTTAAAGTTGCGTGGCACCCGTAGGATCCAAACGAGAAAATAAATCTACTCATGACACCTTCTGCTCTAAGTACAAAAAACTATATGCACGAGCTTCGAAGCGGGTGCCAAAGCCTCATGGAATACTACAATGACATCTCTAACTAATTTTGACATTCGTACTTGTCCCAAATCCTCATGACATATTTTGACGAACATTTTTTTGTTAAGCTTGTGAAGGACCATTATGCACGTTTATGAGTTTTGAAATTCACATATGATTATTAATTGATGTTATTCACATTTGAATAAAGTTATGTGTTTAATAAACCGTGATTACAAATTGATGTATATTCACTGCTTTAGAAGGTAGTTGCCTGGATGTAATTCAGCAAGAGACAGATCTCCACCAATGATATGCTTCCATGATTTGTAATAAGCCAAATAATCTTCCTTCTTGTTGCCATCGTCGTACACAGGGCTGACCCCACATTCCCTTACACGAGCATAATTTGGTCCATCATCACTATAGCAAAGATCACCTCCATCATAACCATAATCATATTTAACACTTAAGTGAATACTAATATCATCACCATCTTCAAACTCATTGTTCTCAAATATCCAGTGACTTAACCATACTCTAACTACATCTCCATCTTCAAACTCATCATCTTCTGGGAGAACATATGTCATAGGTTGGTATGTCCAGGAGCAGTTCTTTGTCAAATTCCTTATATCAATTCTAAAAGGACCAACGTCTGTGAGGCTTGAAACTGTATTTACTATGCACACATTCAGCCCTCGAATCTTAGAATTCTTAGGAGATGATTTCAATGTAAACAATGGCCCGTTGCTTCTATGAGTAAACCACGTTGGAACCTCTTGGCATGCTAAATATGTGCTGAAAATTCCATGCTCATATAGCATCTGTCATATGAATGTTTTCTTAGCTAGACTCAAATACATGTGAAGGAAATAAAAGATAGAGAACGAGGTATGCACCTGTACTGGAAGTATTTTTCCTGTGTAATGGTAGCATCCATCACCATCTTCCATCGACACCTTGTAATGTTTCAAATATTCTACATCAATCCAGCCCAAACTGCGTAGTATCTCTTCATCAATTTCTTCTAACACTTGCAAGCTGAATTTGTCCTGAATCTCAGTCAAAGAATTAGCATCAAAATAGGAGACATCAGATGGTGCCGACTTTTCTGGATGAAAAGTTATTTTCTTCAATGAGAAACAGTCATATGTATGCAAATGTTTTATTGTATTTGGAGTAGACAAGATAGTTTTCAGCTTACGACACGCATTTAAACTGAGCCAATCCAATGTAGTAAGGCTTCTCACACAATCCGGCAGGGAGTCGATCGGATTTCCTGTTAAATTTAGACTCTTCAACATTGACAGGCTACTAAAATCCTTGGGAAATGACTCATTAGACAAATTATTGCTTTTTAGTGACAAAGTGACTAATGAGCATGGTAAAGAGATCAGAGTTGTCTTTAAACTTCTTGGTAGAGTTTGCACAATGGCATAGGAAGACACGTGCGGTTTTATGATTATATTATTAGCCTCAAGCACTTCTAGTGACACCAAATCCTTTATCTCACATGGAAATTCACCAAGATCAGAACAACCATCTATTGACAGGCTTCTAAGTTTCTTTAACTTTCCTATGCTACTTGGAAGTTTTTTCAGCATCGTGCATTTACTCATATCAAGAACTTCAAGATTATCACAATAAGTCCCAATAGATTCACAGACCTCAACTAGATTTGTACATCTTGCAAGTATCAACCTTTCGAGTAAAGGGAATCCAGAGAAGTGACCCACACTAACAAGCTCACGACAACTACTCAAATTCAAGAACTTCAGTGACCTGAGAAACTGTTAAATTTAAAATGAATAAAAAGAAGCAAGTTAGTGTTATAACGATAACCACACATTGAAAAATAAAGTGCAAAAGCTTCAAAACAAGTACCTTTGGATGCTTCCAAAGTTGTCGTAGATTGCTATTAGACATGTCAAGAGCAATTATGTTCTCCATTTTTAGGTCGGAAGGTATATAACTTAAACGGAATCCATGCATGCACAACCATCTTAAACCTTCAGGAAAATTCTTGTAGGATCCGTTGAATTGTACATAGTTTAGTTGTAGCAGTCTTAGGTTACGCATCTTACTAAATGCATGAGTCTCAAAGCCACATTTTTTACTCTGAAATGAGGAATACATTCCTAAAAACCAACTAAATAACCACCATATAACCGTGAGAAGTATGTGAACCCAGCCGATCAACAAAAATGATCTATTTCCAAACTTTCGTTTATTGGCATTAGATGGTTCATACATAGTCTCATTCTGTAATATTTTCATTTCAAGGACAAGTCCTTGAATTTTTGTTGTTCCCTAAAAGGAAAAGAAATAACATATGATGAAAAAAAATTATGTGCATATACAAATAATTTAAATTAGTGAATATTTACATAACAAGTAAATTTTATTACCTTATTTTTTAGCAACACATCCAAACATTCTTCATGATCCCATAACAGACTACGCTTCCATGGCTTATGAGGTGCTTCTTGACGGACTATATCTCTTCCCATATCTTGAAGAAGTTGATGCATCATCAATTTATTAGATGACCCTACTGTTAGAAGGCCTCTATTCATGAGAATCTTAATCCCAGATGTTTTGCATATTCCACAAGCTTTTAATATTTCTTCTGTAAACTTTATATCTTCTCCAACAAAAAAACAAGCAATGTGCTTAAACAGTTCCTTGTCTAGTACATATGGCAAAGACTCATAACTTAGATGCAAGACTTTTTTAATATCAGGATTAATTTCTTTACTTAGTGATTCTAAGATATACTCCCATGTAGTGTCTTCATTACGTAAAGAACTTCCCAGAACTTTCAGAGCCAATGGATGCCCTTTGCAATACTTCACAACCTTCATTGCCCCACTTTTGTCATTTTCTTTGGGTTCATCTCGTCCAAAGGCATGCCAGCTTAATAACTGAAGTGATTTCTTTTCATCTAGGCCTTCAAGCAAGTGCTTCATGTGCTTTGGAGGATCTTCTGTTCTAAACAACATACACTTTTCTGTTAATGATTCATTTTTAGATGTTACTATGATTTTACTTCCTTGATGAATGGATTTTGTCCCAATCAACATGTCAAGCTGTTCAATCTCATTAATACCATCGAGAACAAGAAGAGTTCTTTTCCTATGAAGTGATTTCTCAATCTTAAAGGTGCCCTCATTGGTATTATGTATGTCCATCCAACCTCCATCTCTAATGTCCTTAAGAAGTTGTTTTTGTAAATCAAGCAACCCATTTGGCTGTCTACACCTCCTTTCAATATCTTCAAGAAAGCTGCTTCTTTCAAAGTCGTGATAGTGCGACTTAAAGATATAGTCTACCAAATATGTCTTTCCAATCCCAGCCATTCCCCATATGGTGATAACTTTAGTGCTTTGAGGGGATCGATCATTCAAGAATGAAGTAATATCTATAACCAAAGACTCCATCCCGATTAATTTTGGAATTTTACTCCTTTTGTGTAGATCTAATATGTCACTGATCTCTTTAACAATTTCTTCAATAAGTATTGTCTCTCGCCTGTAATCGTATCCGTAACCGGTTCCAATGTCAATAAGAAGATACCATCCAACTAATTTAATAAATAAGATCATAAGTTCATCATTCATGGTATCATTTTTCTAGTTTAAATGACTCCTTCATCACTATCAGAACATAAGGTAAGGTTGGTGCCATAGGGGTGGTGCCGTGAGAAAAGTTATGCCACCTCAACACTTTTTCTTATAATACAAGAATCTATCAGTCAGCACAAAACACCCTCCTTCATGTTTCTGGTGCCATGTGACACCCTCTGGCCCACACATAACTCACAAAAATATAAATGCAAGACAAAAAAAAAATGCCCACCGTGTGGGTTGGGGGTGGTGGTGCGAAGCACTAGCAGCCGAGGAATATTATGGCCTTGGAGCCATAGATCTCGCTTTGTGGCACCAACCATGGCCTTGGCGCAACGGTACCATCCCCTCTCAAAACTATCAAATGACTACGATGACTCATTTTACCAGAGAAACTAAATATTGACATGCAAGGATCAAAACGAACAACTGACTACATGACTAAATATTGGTTTGTGACTAAGTGCACCCGTTGCTCCAACAGATTAATGTTGCGTAAGATTAGGCACATATTCACGCATATAATTTTAGGCATGACAACCATCTATGCTACTTTATAATGTATTTGGGACATTCCCAAAATGAAAGTTAAATTTTAAGCAACATACTTACTAATAATGGAAGACAAAGTTATATCTGAAAAATTAAGTGTCTTAAATTTATACTTGTAACAGCCATTCGATAAATACCTAATAAATATTTTTCTAAAACATACCTACAGTGAAAAATACATGTTATTATATATATTATACAAACTAATAAAACACATAAAACTTCATGCAAATTTATATGAAAAAAGTTGATCTTAAGATCTCGATCCGATCTTACAATCACGATCTTGCATAAACGAATACGATCCTAGGTAAGATCCTAATCTTGAAAACCTTGCCAAATGTAACTTAGTTTGTGTGAGCTAATAACTTTATATTGTAATCAATACTTGGAGGGAACCAAATAAACCTAAACAATAATGAAACTAAATCAGTCCTTTTGGGGCAATAATATATCTAAGAATGATGATAAAGTCAATATCCATAAATATAACTCAATTGGGCAAATTTAAGCATAATTGTTTTTAGAAAGATCATAAAGCAAGTGTATACCTGCCATTTGCATCTTTCCCTTTTAAATCAGCAACTTCTTTAAGTGCTTTCTCCCATTTCTCTATCTTTTGACCCCATTCACTTTTTTTCTCTGCATTTGTTTCAGCCTCCATCTTCTGTTTATAATCTGCCATTGCGACTGCAAAGCTGTTTTGTTGCTTCCTGACATCGGTGGGATTGACGTGATAGAATATTGGGAAAACTATTTGTTTGGAGGTCCTATGTTGCTCAAGGATTAGTACTAGCTCATCAAGGCACCATGTGGAAGAAGCGTAATTCTTGGACAACACGATGATTGAAGATCTAGATTCTTTAATCGCACTCTCCAACTCCGGCCTCAATTTTTCTCCAGTTCTAATCTCAGCATCATCCAAAAACGTGTCTATAGTGGCATTGATGAGGGCCTTGTGGAGGTGATCAGTGAAATTGTTACGAGTGTCGGTACCCCTGAAACTTAAAAACACATCATATGCATAATCATGAGTAGGTGAAGAAGATGAAGATTCTTGTGAAATTTCAGTTAGGATAACCATGATGATCGGTAAATAGAATGGAATCTGAACCAAATTGGCATATAAGATAGTTGTGAGTATTTAGTAAAAGATGAGGAGACTTTATTTGCAGCAAAGCCTTCCTTCAAATATTAGCGTTGACAAATATTAACTTTTATTTTAAATTAATGTATTTTGTCCTTGAAGTTGCTATTTGCTAACATGTCAATTCTAGCGAATATGTGAGCAAACGGACCGGATGGACCGGACCGACCAACCGGACCGACCACATTTGATCCGGTCATCGGTTTAGGCCTTTTGGTTAATTCGGTCTTCGGTACAGTCGGTCCGGTCCGGACCGAACAAAAAACCGAAAAAACTTGCCAAATCTTGTCTATTTGGACCGGACCGACCACATTTGGTCCAGTCTCGGTCTATGCTTTTTCCTTAACTCGGTCTTCGGTCCGGTTTTTTGACCATGATCACCCCTACATTAACTAGTCGAGATGAGATCAATATAGATCTCATATTTGACATAGAACTAATGAATCAATTATAGCTACTCATTTTTATTTTTCACCTTTTTTTAAAAACAAAATATCTTGCAAACGGTAAATCGTCAAGCTACAAAAAAAATACCATCGCGACGAGAATTAAATCATCTTTCTATAGATATGCATTGTTATATACTTTCGACGAACTTTTTTTAAAAAAAAAGTTTCGCCCAGAAAAATCATATATGATTTTTAAAAATCATATATGATTCATTAAAATCAAATCATATATGATTTTTAATCATATATGATTTTTCTGAGCGAAAAATTTGAAAAAAAAAATTATCAAAAAAAATTCGTCGAAAGTATATAACAATGCATTTCTATAGAAAGATAATTTAATTCTCGTCGCGATGATATTTTTTTTTTCTTTTTTGTAGCTTGACGATTTACGATTTGCGAGATATTTAAGTTTTAAAAAAAGAGTGATTTTTTTTTTTAAAAAATGAGTGGCTAAGATTGTTTGATGGGTTATATGGTAAAAGTTGGATCTATAAAGAACTTTTGCCTTAACTAGTCTCATGACATATTCAAATAGACGGGGCTAATCTAAGGTTTTTATTAATCGGTAGCATTTACATCTCCCGTTAAAAAACTTAATAATTACATAGATGTCTTTTTAAATTATATAGTTATTTTACTATCCTCCTAAAACTTTAAAATCTCAACCTATATATATAACAAGTGTGATTGCTATTTTTAGCATCAAAAACTCTCTCAAAATTCCTAGAAAACTACACGTGGAAACATCACTACTTTTAGAAAGATTTCAAAAAGAGTTTCTGATGAAATAGTCAACCGAATGGTTTAAGGTATTTTTTAAAAATCCCATAAAATAAGGAGTGATTATTTGGCTTCCAAAACTTCACCAGCATATGTGATTTGATTGAAAACATGTTACCCACCAACACACAGATCAAACACACGCACCAAAAACATAAATATTCATCCATCACCAGTTTGAATTTTTCATCAACCAATTGCTGGTCAAATTTGAATCAAAAACTTACATCAGAAACGATTTATTACTATCTTCAAATTTGAATCGAGGATCGAAAATGATAACGTAATGTAAGCTATCTTAATGTTCAATTCATAATCGCATTTCCAACTTTTTATGTATATTATGGAATTAAGATTATGTTTTATATTGATTGGTTTGTAATTTTTTTGATTTATTTTATTGAAATTGAATTAATTAGGGTTTTAGGCTGGAAATTTTGTTGTGATTAGAGAACCTGAAAACTGATATTTACTTACTTGATGTTTAACATGAGTAACCATGTTTTTGATAATAGGTGCTTGATGAACGAATCACCAACCATTTGATGAAATTTCTGAAAGAAAAGAATATTAAAATTCAAATGTTTAAGCGTTGTTTTTATTAGTTCAATGTATAACTCTTACTTATATGGGGTATTAGGCTGTCTGGGATTGCATAACTTATTGTATTATATAAAGCAATAATCTTTGCGAGATACTGAACTGATATGTTAGAGGTTTAAATGCTCAATAAGCACTTCTTGAGAGTTTGTATTGTCTAATTGCCTTTGTTAGTTTAGTTTGATGTTCAATAAGCACTTATGAAGGAATAATATGTACCGAAAGTTTTCCTGATTTAGAAAACATTGAGATACATAAGCTTAAATACTTCACTTTTAGGAAGATAAAAAACAAGTTGATGCAGAAAGGAGTATACATACTTCAGTTACTAATCTGTCAAAAGGTAAATTTCTAAACTAACTATTGATCCCTACGACTAGCATTGTATGTGAGTATGTTTTCACTCATGTTGAAGTTTTGTTTTTTTCACAGTTACGTTTCAAACACAGGCATGTTAGGTAAATTCACGTCTAAATAAAACATCGACCTTTTTTTTGTTACAAGGAACTTTCGCCCATCCACAACACAGAAATACACTTTCGAAGTTGGTGAAACCGGGTCTCGAATAACCAAAGATCTAAGCGACCAAGCTTAAAATCTCAATGCCTATTACTTTTAACCTTGATGATGATGGATGTGTAAGGAAAGTTTATGACAAATACATTGGTATATCTGGAGGTAAAAGTATTTTTTTTACATACTTAAGTTAATTGAGTTATAAAAAATTACAATATACATATTATTAAATATTTTATGTCAACACTTCAATAAGCATTCTTTTTCTTTTACAAAGTTACTGATTCAAATATAACACTATTATATTCATATGTATTATATGTTAACAGGCAGCCTTTGCAGGTCTTTATTTCATTCTTGCAATGCAATGAATTAACACCGTATCTATGTACATAGGAGTGGTCAAGATGGTTAAGCTTGTGATTCCATTAAAGTGGATCGAAGATCGAGTTACAAATCCCCGTTGGACCTCAACAGTAAGAACTAAGAAGTACTCAAACTCCTTAATGCATGTAAGTCAATGTTTGACTATTGTTTTCCGTTTCATAATCAATGAATCTAATTGTGGAATTTTAACTCATTTACTGATATTATAACAAAATCAAACCTATCAAATAGATCCAAGAGTAGAAAGTCGTCCATTGTGGTTTTTTTAACCATTTAACCTTTTAAATCATTCATACATCACACATTAAGTATAAAACTGAACTGTGACAAAAGTTGTTCGGGTCAACCTATACCAACCCATACAGACCCGTCAAATCTTTGTGACAATTAAGCGACCGGCCCATTTTACCACCTTTGCTCACGATCTTTGTGCTATCTGCAGCTACATCAATGTCATCAGGAACATAACTACTGTGATAGCCTACTGCAATTTGTCAAAGACTTGGGCCCCATGGCATAAACGATAGCTAAACGGAAGCTCCAATTTTTTTTCTTTAAATGGTACCTTGCAAGGACGGCATAAAAGGGACTTAAGGTATTTTGTGTGGCTCCTTATGGTGAAAAGGGGGAATTTTGATGTGTGTTTTCAGAATGGTTGTTGTGTCCTTTGGAATCTTCTTCAAATTTGAGTATCTTGATGCTAAAATGTATAGAAGGTCATAATGATGAACGGTTTTTGAGAAGCGCTTGAAAATGATTATTGTAACTTGAATTTGCAGCAAGCAGTTAAAAGTGCATCCAAACACCCCTTATATAGTGTTGTATACAATGTAGTACAGGTAATTTCAGGAGGTGAAAAAATGGGCAGATTTGGCAGCCGGTCAATAAGGGTAAATTATATATTTTTTTGTCTAAACAGGTTGGGTCTATCCGCAAACACTATATAATGGTTATTACAAAATGTTAGTTACTACAACAATAATCCATGAATTTTTAAGTGACGAATTGGATGACTATTGACTCTTTTGACTGTTATTTGTTTAAAGCTTATATTCTTCTTTTATAGCTTATGTTACTTTTTTGTATGATACCAGACTAAACCAACATGTGAAAGAGACATCCTAGATTGGTGGAAAGAACACTTGGATTGACGACCAGATAACAAAGTATATGTAAGGTAAGGATTTGCCTCTGATACCTCTCTTGAAGGTAAATGTCACTTCATATATGATTTGAAATATTCATGTGTTTTTGTTCATAACTTTAAAGTGATTTAGATTGATAAATTGATTCTGTGATTATGTATTCGGTTAGATATCAAAATTTTGAACAACCCTTATTTAAATCTTTACAGCTTTCTTAGGCAATTAAGTTTTTGGTCGTGTTAACAAGGTCAGGTAGATTTCTAAAGTATGGTAGTATGGTGATTTGAACTGCAATAAGCGTTTATGTTTTAGATTTTGTCGGCTGTTCTAAGTGTATAACGAGTGACTATGTCGCCTTATGTTAAATTTGGGACCTGAATTCTATGTTGTTTTTAGTTGGTTTTGAAGTTTGAATGGCTTTGTTTGGCTTACTTTGTGGTTAATTTCAGTCACAAATGATCATATTAGATCAATAATCTAAAGCACCCTCAAAACTGATGTATTATCACATTATAACGAGTATGTATGCGGTTTTAATAAGAAATTCCAAACACCCCGACCCTGAAAACCGATGTGTCATCATGCTATAAGGAGATGCACAATTTTAATAAGCAATCCCAAACATCCGCATTAGCACATAAAGGTTGGTTAGGTATCTGTATTTTAATGTTTATGGTTTCATGTTTTAACTTTTTGGTTAACTTATGCTGTTGTGTAGATGGAGAAGGTGATAAATACATATAAAGTGGAATTCGTGATTAACATTAGTGAGCTAGTTGAAGACGATCCGCTTGCAGAGAATGTAAGTTCTCACTTCTACTTTAGTGTAACATTCCACATTAGAGGTGATGAAGTGGACGTATGGGTAATGGCCAATTGATTAAAACAGATTTTGCTCAAAACAACTCTTTTTGTCCAAGTTTAATTTAGAAAATACTTTATGTATAATTAAGATTACAAAGTTGGACCACGTCAAAAATTCTTTACTATTATGCGACAAAATTTGTATTTGTGTTAACAGCCCACAATAGAGGTGGTGAAGTGATCATACACACGCTACCAACTTTTTCTTGCAGCCTTAACAAGTATGCTCAAGCAGGTTAAGTTCCCCTCCCATCCAAACATCACTAAAAGGTAAAAACACACTGATGAAGATGCCTTCATTCAATTTAAAGTTTTAGTTAAAATATTAATAACGGTTCCGCAAAATAATTTACATTTAGCATCTGACATTATTGGTCAACTGAAGTCCTTATACAGTAGTAAGAAAGTTTTAGATATTTGATGTTATATACATGAATCGCAACTGAGAGTTAACCGTCATTCAGGAAGAAGCTCATAGTTACGATTCATGTTTATCAATACTTAATGATATTTGTTATTAGTGTAAATAAGCCTTAATCCAACCAACTTGGAATCTGCTAATTATCTCAACAATAGAAATGCTCATTTACTATTAAAAGATAAAAAGGAATATGTAGTTTAACAGAATTATAAAAATTGCTATGGATGTGCATCCTAAAAAAGTTGTATGTTGTTAAGTTATTGGCTAAAAAAAAACCTTGAATAACTTTGAGTTCGTCCTTGATTTCTCATGATGGCCCGTGTTAGGGATCCATGTTCTATACTTTATTTTTTTATTTATATTAAACGTACTAATTATCTATAGAACACTAATGAAGTCTGGACCAAAAGTTTAAGTTCAACTGACCCCGTACATTTTGACCTGTTAACCGTCAACTATTTTTTTTCTTTTGTTCATGTGTATGCCTTTTCTTGATGAAAATGATTTATTAAATTTAGCCTTTTCATGCATGCCCTATACCATTTTATCTAAAATTGTGCTTATGCGTTGTAACAATATAGTTTTATATTCATATAATATATACAAAGCTAATTATCTATATAAGGGGGAAAATGGCTAGCATTTTTTTAGTGCACTAGCCAAACTCAAGGCATTTTGACCTACCTTGAAATTTACTAACATATGTGATCTTTGTTGCCTTCATCTCTGATATTAATTTATGCACTTTGTTTTAGTTTATTAACAGGCGTTTCATTAGAGCTATACGAAGAAGTTTGCTACATTGGTCATTTGGTAGTTTTAGGTTTCTTATTTGATATTTAGTTACATTTTTCTTTGTTGTGATTGTTAGTGTAAATATTAAGATATTTAATCTATACAGTCTCGTTTGTTTTGATTGATGATAAACATATAACTTGATACATAACGTAAAATGTACAAGTTACTTGTAATCTTATTTTGTCTCAACATACATTCAACACCTCTCAACGTCTCGAGTCCTCGTATGCTACAACACAGGTTCGTACATGTTTGTTATGTGGCATTATGATCAAAGTCCTTGACCAACCATTTAGAATGTTTAAAATACTTTTAGAGTCTTTAAGTATTTCAGGTGTCAAAGTGCACTTTATGTATAAAATAGAATAAGTGCCACATTAGGTGTCTAGATAATATTAGTAAGTTTACAATCTATAAAATGTGTCTTATAACAACATAAGTACATAAAACATTTTTAGCAACTTACTAAATATCATGTAGCAAACTAATATATACATTTTCTAGTAACTTACAAGTTTACATTGGTATACATTTTAATCAAAATAGAAATTGTATAATTACATCATTCCATGAATCACCATGTTCTATAATGTGAATCTTATAAGTTGACTTTAGAAGATTTGGAAAATATCTTAGGTAGATTTACACACCAGAATATATAGAAAGATCATGTAAGATCTTTGTTAGTTTTGTAATGTAGCTCATGGTTTTGGAACATGGTTTGGAAAAACCTCTTTACTTGGTTCCTATAAATAGTAGCTCATGGTTTTCTAATAACTTAGTGATGAAAGTTAAAAAACCACACATTCTCTCAACACTTAGCATAGATCTTAGATCAATAGAAAACCATGTAGAAAACACAATTAATCACCCTCATTATCATGATCATAATGCTTCTAACATTCATCTTTGTTGTAAGCATATCATACATCTTGCTCCACCAAAGAAGCTTGGAGATCTTGCCATCATAATCCACCACAAGCATGCATATATGAAGATCCATCACAACAAGCTTAGAGAACTTGTGATCTTCATCCATTGAAGGCTTTCTATCAATGGAAGTTATTTTAGATTAGTCATTCATATCCATTAGACATTTATGTCTTGGATCATCATTGTACTCATTATTATAGATTAGATGGTTTATGTGTTTGTGCCATAAAACACAAGGTTTCTATGTTGGGCCACAAAACATAGCGGGATTTGTTGTACCCTTGTAAAAGAACTAGCGAGAGTTGTTGTACCCTTGTAAAAGAACTAGTGGGAGTGGTTGTACCCTTGTAAAAGAACCCGGTTTGTAGCTTTGTACCGGAAAAATTGTAAGCGACGATTGTAAGGTTTTCTCTGCCAAGAAGGGAGCTTGTTGATCTAGTGAAGTAACTCTCGAGTTGGGTACTCGGGGAGTGGAGTAGGGCGGAAAGGAGATCCGTGACCGAACCACTATAAATCCTCGTGTTCGGTTTGCTCTTTCCTTTTACTTTTATACTTGCACTATATTATTGTTTGTGTTGTGACTTGATATTTATGCTTGTGTGACAACTTGTTATATCATATGCTTTATATTTGTCATAAGACTATTATTAGCATTTCTCATATTACAACAAGCTTGATCGAAAAATTTGTCATATGGATGTTTTTAGAAAATAAAAACAAACCGGACTAATAATGGCGTAACTTGGCACAATGGTTTACAATATATTTGATACAACAAGTTTAAAGATTTTTAAACGGAAACGTATTCACCCCCCCCCTCTACGATTTCACAATTGGAATCAGAGATTCATAGCTCTTATTTTCAAAACAAATGGTTTTTAAAATGGAGCACGATCCATGTATCAAATTACCATTGAAGAGGAATATAATATGAAAAATGTTTCACTAATTATGCTATGCTAATATGACTACTTGTTGTAGTTGTTTGTATACATGTTGTTTGCTTGTTTTAAGTTGGAATTACACTTGCTTATTTGTGATACATAAGTGTCAATCTTGCCTTGATATTCTATTTGCTTGTTTGATAGGACTTTTGATTAGATCTTGTGCACCAAGTTGATAAATTTCTTTTGTATTACTTATAGTCTTAGATTTTCATCTTTGCATATGTTAAGTGATTATTTTGCTTAATTAATTTAGGAATGAGTATTGAGTGATGCTAATTAAGTATCTTGAAATATGGTCAAGTGTCTAAATGAGTCACTACATTTTTAAATATATAGTAGTCTTGTAAAATGATGTTTGATATATATATGCTTCTACTATGATGTTTTATGAATGAGTCGTGCTATATGATAGAAAGTCATCTTTGTTTGATCATGTTAACTAACCATGTCATGTTTGGATGATAACACATTCATGTTATCAATTTTCCGTGTTTGGATTAATTTCCATTTATGGTAATATCATAATCATCGGCTTGATCTATATGCTAACATGTGTTAGAATA
This sequence comes from Artemisia argyi, assembly GCA_030686995.1. NCBI lineage: Eukaryota > Viridiplantae > Streptophyta > Magnoliopsida > Asterales > Asteraceae > Artemisia > Artemisia argyi. The sequence continues at coordinate 75,486,497 of CM060685.1, read as the reverse complement.
TGTATTTTTGGTTTTAATCTCTCACATCTAATTAGGTGCATATAGGGGTGGAAACGAGCCGAGCCGAGCCCGAGCTCGCCAGAGCTCGAGCTCGGCTCGTTTAAGTTTTAAAAGGCTCGAGCTCGAGCTCGGCTCGTTTCGAGCCTTAAATTTTAAGCTCGAGCTCGGCTCGTTGTATATTATATAGGCTCGGGCTCGGCTCGTTTATACGATTTGGCCATGAAAAGTTAAAGCTTGGCTCGAGCTCGAGCTCGGCTCGTAATATATCTTTACTAAGCTCGTTAATAAGCTCGAGCTCGGCTCGTATATATGTTTAATACCATGGGCTCGTTTAGGCTCGCGAGCCTAAACGAGCTTTCTATGTAAAGCTCGGGCTCGAGCTCGATTAATAAACGAGCTGCAACTTAGGCTCGAGCTCGGGCTCGAGCTCGTTTAGGCTCGGCTCGTTCGAGCTTTTTACCGATTCGATCCCGAGCTTTTCACGAGCAGCTCGGCTCATTTCCACCCCTAGGTGCATATGTTCCAAGTATTATTAGGATGTTTGAACGGGTTTTTGAAGTCGATAAATGTCCTTTGTTAAGGAGTGTTTGGCACTACTTGAAACTTGAACAATTTGATCGTTGATACCATGTTATTTTGTGTTTTTATGATCTTGTAGGATGATATTATGTCTGTGGATTATGTGTGAACTAACAATATGTCACACCCCCAAAATACCTGAATGGCAGCGGAATGGAATACCTGGGGGTGACTGCCATAGCATCACAGTTACAGTCATATTGAACGAACTAAAGTGTCGTTTAGAAAATACAGCGTTTGATCATTAAAACATTCAGAGTTTACAAAACATAGGTCCCAAAAGATGTTGTCAATTTCGGTAAAATAAGTTCAACAAGATCAAACGTTTCATAAGTGCAGAAATATATGGTAAGACGTGTCGACTCCGCGACTCCATGAAGGTCCAAATGTATGCAGCATGAACTACCTTAATAACCTAAAAATACATCGCTAAAACGGTCAACATAAAGTTGGTGAATTCCATAGAGTTATAAGTTAAAATGTATGTACAATTGCCATAAGTAGAAAGTAAGGTGACTTGATGTCAAAATGAAGTTACATTGGCTCTTAAGCTCACGACCCCGAAGCTAGACATAATAAGAATTTCGCTCCAAATGAGTGGTTACCAGCCACTCTAATAATGTTAGACATGAAATGCATTCGTAATTCCGTTGGAGCAACCCAAACACGAATGGAGGAGTCACCCTCAATAGATCTATTCACCCACTCTCGCTTAAAGAAAAATTAACGGTCTATGATAATATAAAGGGGACTTAATGTGCTATGATAACAACTTAAGCAATGTATGAAAGTTTAGCTACTTTAGCATGTACAAAAATAAGTGATGCAATGTATTCTCCCCCGTGGGATTTGAAATCAAATATTGAATTAAAAACGGGGCTATGAAAACTCACCTCGAAGTGATGATGTTATGAGATGAAATGATAGGGACAACAAGGAACGAAATCAACCGCAACCTATGATGAATGATAATGATCTAATTTAGATCATGAAATGATGTAGAGAATATGCATGCACATGATACCTATACCACTCATAACTTGAAAATACTAGTTATAGTCATAGTAGAATATATTCCATAATTAAGAAAAATAAGTCTTAACTAGACTTGTAAAAACTAGTCGTAGTGTATCGTATATAGAATGTTAGTGTTATAATCTTCGTCTTGAAAACCTTGAAATAACGTCTAATAGTCGTAAAAATAAACTTGTAATCACTAGTACTTCATTAGTTATGAATTTGGCACTTTGGTAGTATTTCTAGAAAATCTAGGATTTAGTACGTAGAAGTAGTATTATTATTATTTCTAGTTAAAAAGCTGTCAAAATATATATAGTTTTGCCGATATTGAAACGTGAATATCTTTGTCGTTATAAGTCCATTTTCTTCGTTCTTTATATCCACATATTCATCTTAGTATGTACTAATATATTTTTGATAGCTCGGCTTCTCTAGGTTACGTCTAATGCCTCGGTTTGTCCAACGAAAATTGTAACAATTCGCAATTTCAGGTTAACTTTTATTCCTGAAAATTTTACTATTCACTTTTTACTATTCACTTTTCACTATTCATCTCAGAAATTTTTATTTCATATTCTCGTAAGTTAAACTATTTTAACGATAATCCGAGAGTTTGACGCTCATCGGATCATTTCTGCAAAAATCACAAAGCCGTGTCCGAGATTTACTTTTAGGTTTAAACGTCCTTCCAGCATCCCGATATATCCATAAAACATTATAAACAATAGAAATATGATTTTCTATCATTTTATGACAATTCCAAAAGTTTTGGAATTTTACGTTTTTCAGTTCAGCGTTTTACGTGAATTACGCGTTTTAGACCCGCGTTTCCAGTTTTTTAGCAGGGTTTTAGCACCCGATAGAACCTACCACTCATTTTATATTTTATTATGGAGTATATTGACATGTTTGACCATACTTTCAAGTTTCATATTTTTAGGATACCCGGTTTTACGTTTCGTGACTTAAAAACTTACGGTTAGCAATTTACGGAGTCAAAACTAGCTACATACTTAGGATATTATCATCCAAAGACCATGACTACTCATCTAGTCACCCTATCCATATACAAACCGACTTAGGAGGGGGGGGGGGGAGTCACCATGTGTGGTTAAATCTTGACCATTGATTCTTTAGATCATTTTAATTACAACTTGGTCACCAAGTTTAGGAAGCTTACTAGTTACCTTCCTAACCGCCTCATTTTTAGTATAAAAGCAAGCTCATGTCTTCATTTATTCATCATTCAAACGCCACAACCTCAATACCTAGCACCATGATCCTTTGATCTTCAATATACAAGTTACACTACAAAGTTCAAGGTCTTAGTATTCTCTACCTAGTTCTTAAGTTTGTTTGGTGATTCCATGGTTGAATTAAGAGCTACACAAGGGTACTAGGGCTGAAGTTAATGGGTTTTCACAAGGGTTATATCAAGGCTAGCAAGGGTTACAAGAGTTATGGTGAAGGGTTTACAAGCTTAGGTTTAGTGTCCTAGTTCTATACTTGACTTCCTTTCTTTAGAAAGCCAAAAGTTGTAAGCAAACCCTAACATACTCCTTGCTTAATTATCATTTTCATGCTCTTTGTGTTCCTTTCATGCTATATATGTTCTTGTTATTGTGTTCATGATGTTTAAAAATGGATAAAACAAGTATTTGTATACATATGTTAACTTATGACAAGTAAATAAGCAAACTAGTGATTTTTATGGAAAACCACGACCACAATAGTATAACTTTGATATTTGACACTTACTTACTGTTAAAGAGGACTTAACAAGGAAAACATAGCAATTTGAATCACCCAAAACGAGTACCCGAGTCAAAAGTTATGGCCATAAGAAGTTAGCGAAACCAAAACGGCAAAACTACCTAAATAGCATTCTGATCAAATTTTGATTTTGAAAGTCACCCTTCTGATCCAATTCATCAAAAAGTTAAAACATGAAAGTTGTCCGGAACGACGTTTTCGTTCAGGAAGAAAGAAGCTCGAGCCCTGAAAACGCTTTCCGAGTGATAATTTCTTCAAATTCTTAACAGCCCATTTTTAGACCAAAGTTACTATATAATGATTATAATTAGATGAGACCAAGAGGTCTAATGACCTAAAGCCAAGACCACAAGCATGGCTAAAGCCAAGGTTGAGTCTCAAGACCATGGTAACAATGACCAAGGTCACGGCAAAGCCACGGCTAAAGACCATGTAACATTTCGAATCAAAAACTTATATATATATATATATATATATATATATATATATATATATATATATATATATATATATATATATATATATATGTTATCAAATACTACAATAGTAGGGAGCCTCATGTGAGGAGTTCATTAAGTAAGCCGTCGAGACGAGTTGTGGATTTACGAATTAAAGTGTCCTGGCTCCTCGAACGTTTACTCCTTGACTTCTGAATTATGTCGGCCCGAACGGTAGTAAGAGATATACAACCTATACATGTTTCATAGACCACTTATATTCAACGACTTACACTATATACTAAGTACTACATCATGAACTATATGCAAGACATATATAGGCAATTCTTCGTATTCTTAGACGTTACTCCAAACCTAAGTCGCAACGTTCTATTATAGGCTGCTCTTAGAGACTTTCACGATTCGACTACCACTTTGATTTCACATCACTTAAGCTTAAGGTGAGTCATAGCCCCTACTCTTTTCATACTTGTTTTAACTCTTGGGGGGGATACATGCTCAACTACTTGCTTACTTGTACAAATACTCAAAACATTTATACTTGATTGTGTTATACTTGATTGGCATTATACTTGAATGCGTTATACATGATAATTATACTTGATTGCGTTATACATACTTGTTACACTATACTTGCTTAATTTAAATACAAGATTTGTATTTACGTACATACACAATACTCTATGCTGTCAAAGGAGAGGTATTAATAGTACTAGTATGGGCCTACACCCCCCACCCAAGTCCAAGATTCGAGACGTTGGGTGACATGTACTATTTGGGATGGTGGTTCCCCGCCTATGGGTCCAAAATGACGTGACCATGGGTGAATATAATCCTTGGAAACTATATATTAGCAGTGGGTTGTGAACACACAGGTTGCAAGTCTCTTATGGCGGGACCTGCAACTGAGTGGATTCACGATGCCTTTGCTGTGTGAACATTCTTTTAAGGCTTTTCAACTGTTTTAAGACAAACTCTATGAACTCACCAACCATTGTGTTGACACTTTAGCATGTTTATCTCAGGTTAGTAAGGCGATAGCTAGTGCATGGAACTTAGAGTCAAGCTGCATATTCTGAAGACTTACGCTTTTATCATTTACCATTCAAAACATTTTGTATACATTTATGTATCATACTTTGGAATCTCATGTTTGTAACTCGGAATTTATTAATCGAATGGTAACTTTTCAAAACGTCTCATTTAGAGTTCGTTTTCTATACCTTGTACTTTGTATTATGAAGTAGCACCCCTATGACACAGTCTTCCGCTGTGGTATTTTGGGGGTGTTACAAAAATCATCCAACAGCATGAAATTTTCCGAAAAATAGTTTTCGTCATTAAACTTGCAAAAATCATATCCCCTTCGTTATAAACCCGTTTTAGTCCGTTCTTTCGCCAAAAGTTTCGTTTTTAAAAGTATTTTCTAAATCTTTGGTTGAAAGTCTCTCCTGAGTTACTGAGTTTTCCAGATTTTACATTTTGAGACAGTAGGTTTATAAACATGTTCTAAACTCATTTCCAATGTTCCAAACTAGTTTCTAATCCACCCAAATCACTTCCAATCACCACAAATCTAGTCTCTTCCTACCATAAACCTTCTTAGGGTGTCATGGGTTCTTAAACAACATCAGTCAACTAGATCTAACAAGGGTTTCCATTTCTAGGGTTTTAAAGACATAAGTATATATAATGAGTGGTATAAACTAACATATGCATGAAATCATGTATAGAAATCACATGATCATAAAGATAACTTGAAGAAATGATGAAAATAAATTTTGTAAACTTACTTTGAACGATTATGGATCTTGGATGATGAAAACCTAATGATCCTTGAGTTTATATTGCAAAACCCTAACAAGGATCACTAAATGAACTAGGAAATAACTTGATCTTGGAAAAATGGTGGTTTTGTTCTTGATTTTAATTTGGGTCGTGGGTTTTAAGAGGAAAAGGAGAAGAAAGTTTGATGTTTAGATCTAAAATTTATGGATGAAAAGTTAAATAAATTTTTTTTAGATATAATCGGGTGCCGGCTTTTCTAGTGAATTTACTAGTGAATTTTTAGTCCGTTCTTTCACCCGATTATAAAATTTTTAGATATTTACTAGCGAATTTTTAGATAAGTTTAATACAATCAATGCCAAGGGTTAAGGGGGGGGGGGATTGTGGCCGGTTTTTCAAAGGAGGAAAAAGGGCAAAAATGTTTTTGATTTACTTAGGATTGGTAGTGGAGATTTATGTAAGTATTAGTTGTTTAATTTAGGTAGTTTTAGTTAGTTTTAGTTATAATCGGGTGCCGGGTTTGCGAGAAATAAATTTTAACGAAGTTAACCTGGACTTAATAAAGTCATAAAAATGTTAAAAATATGTTGGGTACAAAAATTGAGCGTTTGGACAATTATTATTTAGTTTTCACGAAAACCGTCGTAATTATATTAAACTTACGATATAAATTTAATAAATTCCCAAAATACCGGGTAAATGAATTTTATAATTTTTGTGATGTTGCAAGGAGTTAAAGAATATATCAGAACCATTGTGGGAATTTTAGATATGTTGGTTATATTTATTAATCGCGTATTAACGTTTAATTAAAATAAATATACGTAAAACGTTAAACATACCAAAAATATTAATATGAATATTCTACGAGTGGTATAGTATGCAAATGCTATTATGATGATATGTAGACTATTTATAGTTCGTATGAAATGTCCCTACTGATAAAGCATGAATTCGTACCTGAACCAATTCGGTTACGCGAATTTAAATATCCGTAAACTAAATTTACGATGAAATGAGCAATGCACATGAATAGTGTTTTTCTTCCGAAAATGAATAGTGTTACGTGAATAGTAAAATTTTTGAAGTTCAGAAAATGACCTGAAATGGTGAGTTGTGACACAATATTTGTAGGGAATAATTTTTTAGCGCTATGCTATTTTCCATTTTTCGCTTAAAAAGTGTAAGTTAGGATCGCTCTCGTGATCTCTATCGGTAAGCATGTTTTTATCCGCATTTTTTGGTATTTCCTACCTACAACTAATTAATTACTTAAGTTTTACACTGTGTTCTTCTACTTAAATTTAGGGAAGAAAATGAGTGGAACGGAGACAAAGTCATTTATTGTGTGTTCTCCAAATTTTTATGGAAAAAGGAAAGGAGTGGGGACGGATGAAAGTGGGGGGGAACTATAGTGTATTTTTTACTCAAATATTCCATCTCATTTATGGGATGGAAGTTGATGAAAGAGAAACAATCATTTCATTTTCATCCATTCCCTTCCTCTAAGTTACTTTTCATTTCATTTCTTTCCAAAAGTAAATTAAAGAACACAGTGTTAGGAAAATTTTGGAAAATCGGAAAATGTTTACTGCTGCGAAAAAGTGTTCTGTCTCAAATCTGAGACTCCACGAATATGGCGGAACCAAAGACTTGGTTCCGTCCTTGTTGTCGATTGGTTCCTCCAGACATTCAGCAAACTTTTCAATCTTTGAATTTTTGGAATTTTTCTAGTAATCCTTAGGTTCCAAACTTGCTTCCTACATGCTTGTTAGTATTTATCGCTAATTCTAAGAGCCCTCTTAGCACACTTTCAACAATAGGATCATCGTTCCCGTCAAAACTTCAAACTTGGCTAAACTAACCCAAGGAACCTTTCTATTACAAGGAAGGAACCTTTCTGTTACATGGAAGGAACCTTTCCTTTGGTTCCTCTAAATCTATGGAACATTATCTTCCATGATCACATTGTACTTAGTGCATAAGTTAGTCTTTCGCTCCACCCAACTCCATTGGATTGACTTCAAATGATTTGAACTCTTCCAAATGATTAGGAACCTCCAAATGTGTATGAAACAACATCTAATCCAAACACTCCTTTTCATAACATGTTCTTCCTATAAATTGACAAACATTCATACTTCCAATTCACACCATCACCATCACTTCTCTTATTCTTATAATTCTAGCTAACCAAAGTCTTGAAATGATTAAATCCAACACTTCATCCGAATCATCTAGACCTATTAGGAAAACCGCTAGGATTAGTCTAAAACCATGATGCTTCAACAAAACCATTCAACTAAGCTAATCATCATCAAGTGATTCATCACTCAACATTTCCTCACCCATCAAAGATACAAACGTCCTCAACCTTGCTACTCCAACACCATCTCCAAAATCTTGCAATGCCAACGTAATCACCACTCCTACACCAAATCATTCACTTTAGTGAGAAACATTTTCCTCAGTATTCATTAAGCATATTAGGACCATTTTTACTCATTATAACCAATAGGAAACCACTTCCCGCCAATAACTCAATTTAAACAAAACTCACCCAAGGAACCCTTATGCATAAAGGATGGAACCCTTTATTTGGTTCCTTGCCATCCGTAGGTCCCTAACCACAAATGTTTTGTAGTCATTACCCATGGTTACTACATTCTTCCATCCTTAATTCATCCTTCATCTATTAGCTTCACTTATTTGGTGACTTGACAACTTCCTAACTAATCCGGACTCGTTACTTACTAAGATTACATATAATATCAAAATCACAAGTCTAACTTGTGACTGTTGATATTGTCTTATATCTACATATGTTACCTCACTTGGTTAACATGAAAGTAATGTGTCATCTTTCAAGACGATAAGTATTTACATCAAGTCTTAACTTACACTTAAGTTATAGATGTATTATCAAGTCTTACTATTCTTTAGTACTATCCAATCTCAACAAAGTAGGATTGACAACTTAAGTATTTCATCCAAAATATTTAAGTAAATCTGACTTACAATTTTAGTCATCAAAAGTCACATATGAAAGAATCTACACCCAAGTATTTTAACAACATATGTTAAAACACTTATCCAAACACTCTCTCAATCAATAGGGATAAAACAAATGACAATAGGTCTTCATCATTGAACATTGAGTACTGATAACGCTCAAATTGTACATGTTTTTAGGAGCGTTATTGTGGATTTTATGGTCACTTTTATGAACTTATGGTACTTAATTGAGTATAATTTGTATTTTAGGTTCATGGAAGGAAAATGATGAAAAAGACGAAGAAATGATCAATAAACGAAGATTTATGCATGTACGAAGAATTCCCGACTCATTCAAGTCTCTTGGAGTATGTTCGAGAAGATAAAATCATGAAGTTAGTGGCTCCAAAGTCTCAAGAATAAAGCACAAGAAGGAAAACGAGAAGTTAAATGAAGAAAAGAAGCTCAAACAAAGAATTATTGGAAGACTCGTTCCCGACACACCTTCACCATTTTGGCCATATCTTGAGTATACGGACTCCGTTTGACCCCCCGTTCACGGCCACGAAAAGCTAAGAGAAAGATATACAACTTTGATGTTTATGATTTTCTGCCAAAATGCATCCAACCGAACGGTTAGATGGATTACCGATCGGTTGGAGCTACATGTCTCATCCAACCGATCGGCATGGTCCCGTAACCAAACGGTTGGATGAATCTAACCTCCCCAAGTTATTTTTAATGCTCAATTAAGGTGCCATTATGCCCCAAGTCCGATCATATGTCCTTAATAACTCCATTTACTGCTACTTTATGACACTTAGTGCCCAAGTTTCATGCTTGGAGGCTAAGGGTGGTTTCTACCTATTAATAAGACCCTTTAGGCTTGTTTTCAGTGTGCAATTCTTTCCTCCACCTTTAAGGACGAATTGTCACCACTATTATCTCACCCAAAAGGCCACAACCCTCTGCCATTTCTAGAAGTGGTGCTCAAGTGCTCAAGAAAGTGTTCGGGTATTATTTTCTGGCTTGGTTAGAAGTTGTAGTTGATTGGAGGCTTGAAGGTTGCTATAAATCATTCACCTTTGCCTATTGTAATTCATACTTTGGGTAAACTCTTGTTACTTTTATATTTCATGATGTTTATGATTACCGTGATTGTTAAAGACTTATGTTTGGTTGAATACAATATGGTTTTGTTTTGATTACTTTTTTGGATATTATGAAAACTTGTGATAAAAGGATGTTTGGATACAATTAGTGTTTGTTTGGTTTATGATAAAAGACATCATATTTGGTTAAATTGGAACTTGTCTTGTTTATTATTTTGATTAATCATTGTTGAGTCTATAGTCGAAAGGATTCTCAAAAGTGGTTGATTTCAATTCATTAGTCGACGAATGGTTTTGGTCTTGTACTTTGTGACGATTGTATAATGAACTTAATAAACATAACAAATAAGGTTTAATTTGGATTAAAGGTCGAAAGGCATCTTTTGAATATGTTTTCTAATCATTTTCCAAGTAAATGGCACTTAACAAATTAATGGCATCAAAGTCTAGGACGAAAGGATTCTTTGTTGTTGTTTAGATATAAGGCTCATGATATAACCATTTGATTGAGGCTTATGCACATTTGATTTATAAAATACTAAATTATTATTGGTTCTAGAGGTCGTAAGGATTACCTTTGATAATATTTTTTCCAAACTAAGCATCCTAATATCCATATAATCATTTGTTCAAACATGTATGTTCTTCGTGTGCTTGTTCTTATATTGATTTTGTTGTTGGTTTGATCTGTGACAATCATAACCATCAACTTCTTGTTCTAATATTACTTTTCTTGTGGTTTGATCCATGACAATTATAACCACCAACTTGTTACTTGCTTAAACAAACAAACGACACTTGAGTGTAACTAAGTCTCTTGGGACGACCTTGACTTACCACTACTATACTACAATTGACTAGGGTATACTTGCCCGAATGTGTTCCTAGTTAACCGGTAATTCATGTTTATAAATTTAAAGCTTCGATGGAGCGCATCAAGTACTTAAGTTTTCTTGTTCATTCACCATCATCTCATTCACTTCTATGATATATCTCAGCCCCTAAGCATCACAAACATAACCAAAACCTCAAGAACTTCACTCACTAGTTATGGACCCCAAGGCTTAGTATCCATTCATTTTACTTTCAACATCTATGACACTTAAGTACTTCCATAGCACAACAAACCTCTACATTACCACATCCTTCTTTAGACACACTAGAAGACCTATCACCTAGATAAACCAATCACCATCTTTATCTTCATTTGAATCCATTGAATGCATTGCTCAAAAATCCCTTTGTCCAAACACTCGTTAAACAAACTCAACCATACTTTACCACCTAGAGAAATAAGAACCTTCACCATCAAATGAGCATGAAGCTCACATTCATTTACTAGGTTTAAGTAGTACCACTTTCACAAGTTATCAAAGTATTGATAATACTTTTAACTTTTGCATAAGTTTCATTAAACTTTAAATCAACATCTTAACAACATATGTTAAAATGCAATCTCAAAGCCAACCTCATGTACCCTGAGGAACAATGACTCTTGAGGAGTATACATAAGAAACTCGAGTTAATTCATCTTGTCATCATCTAGTATAATCTTGAGACCAAGTATGGTTAGATAGCACTATCCGATTCAAACACTTTGGCTTCATATCTTCATTTAGGAAAACATGATATTTTGGAAGACATTATGCCTAAGAAATCATGCATTAAATTTTCATCCTGTTAAAAGGATATTGTATATCCTATGCATCATTCTCTCCTTGAAACATGAACGGTTGTGAGATTTCATTACACCTCATCGGGTTAATGATCTTAAATAAACATCTGCAAGTTCTATGAACTAGAGCTTCTCCATCATCATGTCATTCTTGTTTTCATAAGCATGATGACTTTATTCCACGTAATAATTCTACTTATTGAAAGACACTATATGTGTCTATTTCCTTTCAAGCATTCATCATAACCAAACCTTGCTCATAACCTAGCTCAAACCTTATCTCTAGAGCATACACAAAATCTATTGAAGTTGGTAACTTCACTTAGATTCCTGTTCCAAAGAGCTTTCTTGAGAACGTTCTTATCATATTCCATTATCACACAAAAACTAATCTTTTGGTCTTGGATAACCAAATCACTTGCGTAACACATGCTTAAAGATGTCACCTTTTAGATCATTCAACCATAAATTCCAAACACAAAGATTAAAATCTCTTGCGTTACACATACATGTGTCATTTACATTTTATTTGTTTGATATGATTGGACATCTTAACATAACCATGATAACTATTTGATTGATTCATGTGTAAACCTTGGTTATTTATTTATGATGCATGCATGCTTATATGTTTCGTGTTACTATATATTAACATGATTTATATGATATTGTCATTCTTTATGTATATGATGTTTTGCATGATTAACGTGTTACTTGTTAACTCATGGTATGTCATTTTGATACATGATGTCTTTATATGATATTTATATATTTGAATGGTTGTGTTTTTTTCGGTCATTCATTAGATCCATGGTTAGGATGGTCTATATAATACATGACATCTTCATCACCTTAGTTTTATTAAATATAGTTGAGTCTCATTAAATCATGTATTAATTATCTTGTCTTAGAAATATTATTCAAACAAGAAGTAGATTTGAGTTTCTCTTTAGTTTATTAAGAATCACTTCCATTACACATATATGTGTCGATTAAATGTTATTTGTTTGATATAATTGGGTATCTTGACATAATAACTATTTGATTGATTAATATGTAAACCTTGGAAAGGTTTTGTCTGCATGCTTAAATGTTTCATGCAACTAAATGTTAACATGATTTGTATGATACTTTGCAAGATTAACATGTTACTTGTTAACTTATGATATGCAATTTTGATACATGATTCTTTTGTATCTATGTTTTAATGCTCTTATCTTTTGTTGACACTCATTAAATATATACGTAGGATGTTTTAATGATGCATGCTCCAAAATGTTATCTTTTAAACATAGTTTACATGAATCTTTCGTCTTGCTTCTTTTGTGTCCTTGTTATACTATTTCTTTGCAACGTGTGCACCTATAATTTGTCAATGTGTTTTTGGTATGATTAACATTTAGAATTCTTTTTATCCTACTAATTAATCACATAGATCTTTGTGCTAATTAATGGTTAAGTATGCTTAAATGTTTAAACCTAAACAACAAAACAACTTCACAATGAAGTGTCTTAAACAATGTCATGCTCTCTCGTAATATGATTGTTTGTCTTAATGTTATGCGGTAACTTTATATCTAGTTGTCGAATGTGTTGTTTGAATAAGATGATTTCTTTTTCTATCTTGTTGACATCTCTTCTCATTAACAAATTTGTTTTAGTGGATTGAGAACTAATCATTTGCTATCTCACTTCATTCTAGCTTTTATATGCTCATTTCACATAACTGTAATCCCTTCACTTGCATATAGTTTTAATACTAATAGGATTGAGTCTTAGAGATTTGAAATTTATGTTTGGGTATCTTTCAATTGACCTCTTTCCAAATCGCATTATTGCTTCCGCTTTCCAAAAATCACTTCCATCACTATTTAGCTATAAAAATACTCTAACCCTTTCCACCTCCTTTGAGAAAACCACATGCCTCGTCATGTAATCATCTCGCATTGATAGAGAAGAACTACGTGACTTCGTTGATGAAGTTCGTTGTATGCTAACCAACATCCGCAAAAACATTACTAAGCTCATCTCTTCTCTTTCATTAACCTTCAACCTCCCAAACACTTTATCGTCATTCTTTATACGATGCATTACACAATATGTTGGATGTCCACCGATTAAGGCAGAGAGAAATTCATTTACATATTTGTATTTTGTCAAAATGTATTTAAAGAACATCTACTCATGTTTCTTGCACCCTAAAATACCAACACATAGGTACCACCATTTAGTTAAAATCGGTTCACAAAACCACAAGTATTTCAAGCCTTTTTAACCCAACATCACTAGTTTGTACCAATATCTCATCATGTGAAAAACACATCATGTGTTTAACAATGTTCTTCATCTCCACAACCAACAACTAATGGAGTCTAGGATCTTTCCTAAACTAGGACTTCACAACTTCATTTTCTAGAACACCATCATAGGATCTCATCCTTTCGTACTCAACATATATCATGGACGTCATTGTCAGTGCAATCGATATTTTAATCAAAACTGTCATTCCCAACACTTTCTCAACACATCGGTTTAACCAACACTCTCCCATCACATAATGTCATTCTCATCCTCATATAGGTTCTTAGTATTCTTTATTCCTTCCTTATGAGATGTTTGTTCCTAGGAGCTTATTGTCTTCACATCTTTTTGAATCCATTCAAGCATATATTATGGCATGATACATCATCTTTGGTAGATGATAATGTCGTTAAAGGTCATGTAGAACTAAACCATGTTAGTACTCTTTCATCCATTGTCTTTCGATATAGGTCATTATTTCTAAACGTATTTAGTTTTCATTAACGTCAATCCTAATCGATCAAATCATAACCCATAGCCGTCACTGAATATCAATGTCCATTCACACTTTCCTTTTCTCTTAACATTATGTAAGTCGTATTCCTTTATTCCTTTAAGTTGTAAATTTTAGATTGCATATGTCCATATGTTCAATCTTTATTCGTTATAGCATTTGCTATACATACGAGTTTCTAATTCTTTAATTTAGTCGTCTACGTTATCACCATCACCTTCCATCATCAATTTCACTAATCTTCACCACTATCGATTAGCGAAAACTTACTTTTATCAATCTTGAATCCTCTACCGAGTTATCACCACACGAGTTCTTCTAGTAAACCAACACCAACACATGCACCACTCACCTTAACTTTTAATATTTCAATTTCAATTCATATCTTCCTTCGAGGCACTATCTTGTAGGATTTTATCATATTATATTCACATTTTTCTTTCATTGTATTTCTTATTAGAAGAATACACCTTATTTTTCTTAATTGTCTTATTTTTCTTTAAGATGTAATATATTGCACTAATCTTTTCATTGTAGGTTCATCATATATACTTCTTCGTATATAGGATACTCATCTAAGGATGTTGTTTGCATCAATTATTTTCTTATTTTAGATGCTTCTTGGCACCTTCGAACAAGGAGGAATCTTCATTAAGCACTCATATTGCATCGTCTATACACTTGGTTGTATATGACATACGTGTCTACTAACAAAGCTTCTAGTATACTAATATTTGTTTTGTAGGTTCATATCGACGCCCTAAAGCAAGGGGAGCTTTCGTCAAGCATTTTTAGAATGCATCATACACACGCATTACTATATATCACATACTCATTATAGGATAATTATTGTCTTACACTAACCTTTATTTTGTAGGATTCTTTATCCTTGTATCATATACGTTGGTACCCTAGCAACGGGGAGTATTGATCAAGGGGGAGATAATCATGAACTAACATTTATTCTTGTGTAGCTTTCTTATTTCTTGTGTCATATACATTGGGACCCTAGCAACGGGGAGTATTGATCAAGGGGGAGCTACAATCAAGGGGAAGGATGCACGCATTCATCTTTATTCTCATTCTTTGACACACTTTTGTATTTCGACAAAAAGAAGGAGATAAGTCAACATAGTCCAACATGCATTTCATTCATCATGCATTTTTATATAATTTTTATATTGCACAACACTAACCTTAATGTAGGTTTAAGATCTTAATTTGATCCATGGATCCGCTAACAACCTAAAGGACGCAACAACCTTAGGAAATTGGAGTTGAAGACTTAACTTCACTAGGGATGATGCAAGCTCGCCATTTTAGGGAGGAATGAAGCTAACTCCAAGGACACACCCTTTTTGTTTCGACAAAAGGGGGAGAAGAGTGTAAACGGAGAAGGAAATCTAGAAGGTGTAGAAGGAAATGTTGAAGGTGTTGCGGATACAAGTAAGTTATACGAACACAAGTAACTTTTTACATTTTACTATCTATCACGTTTACATATTTTGTCATCATCAAAAAGGGGGAGATTGTTAGTGCAAATATTACGATATTTAATCTATACAGTCTCGTTTGTTTTGTGATGAGGGAAAAAGTGTACCGATTTTAAAGGGTCATTTAAGCCCGAATTTGTGATTATTTGATCAAATATTGCCCTAAATAGTTTCTTTGGTCATTTTAGGTACTTTTGGAGAGAAATCTGGAAAAAGAAGCATTTTGGACATTTTTGGAGCATAAAAGTGAAGAAAATAGCAAAGTCTCAATTTTCCTTGCTGGAACAGTACCTGACGGCGTCAAGACTCTCCACATGACGGCGTCAAGAGTTACAAAAGAGGTGGAAGTGGAAAATACACGTGACGATCCAGAGAGTTTTTACAACTAGGACATGACGGAGTCACCCAAGGCCGTCAGGGTCCAAACATTAGTGACGGCCCAGAGCACAACTACACATGACGGCATCACAAATAGATCTAGGCAATACGATTTTATTATGGCGGCGAGTTGACGGCGTCACAATCTAATACATGACGCCGTCACGATGTGTATTCTATATTTAGTTTTCCAAATTTCATTCATTACTGTGCAACTTTGAGTGAATAAACCCTAGTCCAAATTTTATCAGCTTTTCAAGGGTTTCAACCCCTTGATTCTTTCATGTTCAATTAAAGATAAGTATTCCATCAAATCATTAAATATGTCTATGTGTTGTTTGATTATATCTTACGCTTGTCTTCTATTTAACATGCTAGGCTAGATTGTCATTGTGTTTGCTTAGATGTAGTGAAACCTAGATGTTAATTATGGGTTGATTGTTTGTTTATAATTGTTACGGATGATTGTATTCGATGTTAGGCTTAAGAAAACTAGCAGACTTCCATTGGTAACTTGCTTGAACGTCATAAGAAACATGATCGGAGGTGTACTACGATTTTTGGTTGTATTTAATGCGTAGGAGAATTCAAATGATCCCATGTTAGGAGAAGAAACATGATCGGAGGTGTACTACGATTTTTGGTTGTATTTAATGCGTAGGAGAATTCAAATGATCCCATGTTAGGAGCTTCTAACGGCTCGACATAGGAGTGAAGTAGGATCCTATAGAGTTAGGGAATACTGTACACGGCCCTACGCCTAGTATTAAGTAATATGACCCATCATCCATGCAATTGTAACAAGCTATCAACCTGTAAAAGATATCTAGGGAGTAATGAAATCTAAGTAAACACAACTTTCCTCATTATTGTTTCGACCACATTAGTATAATTAGTTTAATTTTTATTTCTGTTATTTTATTTTGATTGCATCTTTAGATTACTAAATATCATGTAGCAAACTAATATATACATTTTCTAGTAACTAACAAGTTTACTTTGGTATACATTTTAATCAAAATAGAAATTGTATAATTACATCATTCCATGAATCACCATGTTCTAGAATGTGAATCTTATAAGTTGACTTTAGAAGATTTGGAAAATATCTTAGGTAGATTTACACACTAGAATATATAGAAAGATCATGTAAGATCTTTGTTAGTTTTGTAATGTAGCTCATGGTTTTGGAACATAGTTTGGAAAAACCTCTTTACTTGTTTCCTATAAATAGTAGCTCGTGGTTTTCTAATAACTTGATGATGAAAGTTGAAAAACCACACATTCTCTCTACACTTAGCGTAGATCTTAGATCAATAGAAAACCAAGTAGAAAGCATAATTAATCACCCTTATTATCATGATCATAATGCTTCTAACATTCATCTTTGTTGTAAGCATATCATACATCTTGATCCACCAAAGAAGCTTGGAGATCTTGCCATCATCATCCACCACAAGCATACATATATGAAGATCCATCACAACAAGCTTAGAGAACTTGTGATCTTCATCCATAGAAGGCTTTCTATCAATGGAAGTTCTTTTAGATTAGTCATTCATATCCATTAGACATTTATGTCTTGGATCATCATTGTACTCATTATTATAGATTAGATTGTTTATGTGTTTGTGCCACAAAACACAAGGTTTCTATGTTAGGCGACAAAACATAGCGGGAGTTATTGTACCCTTGTAAAAGAACTAGCGGGAGTTGTTGTACCCTTGTAAAAGAACTAGTGGGAGTGGTTGTACCCTTGTAAAAGAACCCGGTATGTAGCTTTGTACCGGAAAAAGTGTAAGCGATGATTGTAAGGTTTTCTCCTCCAAGAAGGGAGCTTGTTGATCTAGTGAAGTAACTCTCGAGTTAGGTACTCGAGGAGTGGAGTAGGGCGGAAAGGAGATCCATGACCGAACCATTATAAATCCTCGTGTTCGGTTTGCTCTTTCCTTTTAGTTTTATACTTGCACTATATTATTGTTTGTGTTGTGGCTTGATGTTTATGCTTGTGTGACAACTTCTAATATCATATGCTTTATATTAGTCATAAGATTATTATTAACATTTATCATATTACAACAAGCTTGATTGGAAATTTGTCATATGGATGTTTTTAGAAAAGAAAAACAAACCGGACTAATAATGGCATAACTTGACACAATGGTTTATACTATATTT
Organism: Artemisia argyi; assembly: GCA_030686995.1. Lineage (NCBI taxonomy): Eukaryota > Viridiplantae > Streptophyta > Magnoliopsida > Asterales > Asteraceae > Artemisia > Artemisia argyi. The sequence goes on along the minus strand of CM060685.1, from coordinate 75,468,234 downwards.
GATACAACAAGTTTAAAGATTTTTAAACGGAAACGTATTCACCCCCCCCCCCCCCTCTACGATTTCACAGTGATAATGAGGGAAACTAAGAACTGCACAACCTACTTATTATTTAGTTACATTTGGTACTGAGACTTTGTTATGACATGGAAGGAAACTACACCGATGAAGCCACTAACGTTCTCTGGGAAGTGTTGCATAAGCTTTAAACATATTTTTTAGTATTCATTCAATGTTTTATTATTCCTTTAATACAATGTCTCTTTTTATTTATTTGTGTAACTCATTTTATACTTTTTATTTTTTTATTTATTTTTATTATTATTATTTTTTTGTTATGACATAATCAAATATAAATACTTTTATAATATTCATTAAAATGATTTCATTGAGCTAGCCCGCCCATCGGGCGGGTCTTGAAGCTAGTACACATGTATATATCCAAAGACAATTTTTCACCATATTATTAGATTTAATATTCTAGCTATTTAAATAAACACATTTTAAATGTAATATTACTTTTTTACCCTTCTTTTTGAGATTAAGCTGCAAAATAGCAACGAACTTTTTCAAATCTACCGATTTGGTACATGTAATTTTTTTAAGTTATAAAATAGCAATGTACTTTTTAAAGTGTCCCGTTTTGATACTGTATTTTTTTAAGTTGTAGAATAGCAATATACTTTTCATAAGTGTTCCAATTTGGTACGTCATCGCACATACCAAATTGGAATACTTGTGGAAATCACATGTACCAAATTGGAACACTTATGGAAAATACATTGCTATTCTACAACTTAAAAAAAAGTACACGTACCAAATGAAAACACTTATGAAAGTACATTGCTATTCTACAACTTAAAAAAGTACACGTACCAAATTGGTACATTTGAAAAAGTTCGTTCCTATTTTGCAGCTTAATCCCCTTCTCTTTTAATTAAAAAAAACCATAGTGTTGTTCCCTTATACTTGATAAGCCTTAACTACGAAGTTAATCTAACCAAGTCCCATGGTTTAGCAATGCAATGATTAATAACTTAAAGCAAATAAACGTAAATGATAAAAGACAATATTTTTCAACGTTTAACTCTTATTAGAAATTAATCAATTATACCCAAGTGTTTGCGGAACAACACTTGAGATTGAAAGACAAGTATGATGTGTTTACTCCTCACTAGACTTAAGTTATACTTAAGTAACAACTAATGACTAGTCTGAGCTATCTTAGTGGACTATTGTTATTTGGAGAGAGTAAAGATTTAGTTTGTGAATATCTAAGCATTTAGTGCACAAACTTAATCTTTATATCTCTCTTATTAAGCTATTTATACCCAAGTAAAATCCTATCAGTTACCTAAAAGACAAAGATGAAATAAGCCTACTTTGGACAAAATGCATAAGCATTTTGTCAATGTTACAATTGGCTATAAGTATTAAAGGATAAGGTTGCTTTCTAATCTTCAGTGTTGACAACACTCTTGGTTTTATACCCATTCAGGGAAAGTTAACTTTTGCCTGATAAGGACCCTTCCTTATCCATTCAAACTTATCCCGCCTAATCCCGCCTTTACTTCAGTCTTTACATATTCAGTCTTTGTTCACTCAGTCTTCATAGTTGGTGAGGAGTCTTGGGGATTCAATGAGTTATTGTCATCACTCACTGAATCCATCATCTTCTTCTTTGGCTCAGGTGTCATTCACTGAGTACCGCCTCACTGAATGGAGAACCTTTCTTCATAGGTTCGTCCTGAGCATCTTGAGGATGACTCACTGAACGACTATGCATTCAGTGACTTGAGATTTTTCACGGTTATCAAACACTTAGGATATTTCATGTTCAAATCCTAGTTTAAGGAGTTTAGGTATTCACAGACCCAACAGTCTCCCCCTATTTGGATATACAAATAGCCTATGTGTTTCTAGGTTCAGTGAGAGATAGCAAATGTAATTATCTCCACTGATTGATTTACTAAGTAATGTTCAGGACACTAATTGTGAAACAAAACATCAAATATTATTCATAGTTATTACTATCCTAAACAAAAACAAAGTAAAACAAAAGATAGATAGTGGTTGCAGATTTATTCAGGCTAGAACTTAAATCCCAGAGCTTCAAGCTTAGGTCTTTTGGCTTTAAGTTCATTGATAAGGATTTATTTGATACGCTTTTAGGGGGTCATTTAAGACCTAGATCGTGTTTTTATGGTCTAATATTACCTTAAATCATTTCTTTTGTCATTTTAGGTACTTGGGACATGAATTTTGTAAAATGAAGCATTTTGGAGCTTTTCAGATGTTTTTATGCTCAAGAATGAAGAAAACAAGAAAACCAAGAAAAGTCTGGATTAACACCAGATGGCGTCAGGCTTTGGAGCTGACGCTGTCGCCTTATGAAGTGATGTGATGGATTTTTACACTAGGCGCCCTAGAAAAGAAATTGGAAATTACTACGGGACTACGTCAGGCACAAAAAGTGCAAGGTCGTCTGGCTTTGTGCTATAATGAGACGGCCCATAAGTATTATAAAGGGACGGCATCAGGTACAAAAAAGGCAAGGCCACCTGGTTTTACACTAACAAGAGACGGCCCAGTGAAGTTTGTATGTGACGACGTCAGAAGGTCTCTTGGGCGATACGAAATTCTAAAAGCGGCGACCTGACGGCGTCAGGACTTATAACCTGACGCCATCAGCCTTGTAAATCTGTGTATAGTTTTTGCTTTTTCATTCATTTATGGTGGAACTTTTTGTACAAACCCTGGTCTGACTTTTGCAGTAAATTTAGGGGTTCAAACCCTCTTTTCTTCCATGTTCAATTAAAGATAAGTTCTTCCTTTAATTATTAAATATGTCTATATGTTGTTTGATTGATTGTTTGTCTTTTCTTTACATTAACATGCTAGCTTAGATTTCCTAGTGTTTGCTTAGATCTAATAAAACCTAGTTATTAATTATTGATTGTTGATTCGTTATTGATTGTTTGGTTGATTGTCTAGTGTTAGGCTTAAGAAAACTGGCTAATCTCCTATACGGTAACAATCTTGAACGTCTTAAGAAAAGTAATTGGATGTGTACTACGGTTTTATTGGTTGTATTTAATGCATGAGTAACTATTAATGAGGCTATGATAGGATACTAAATGTGTCGTCATAAGAAGAGATAAAAGCTCATAGGGTTGGGGAAGGACGTACACGCGCCCACGAATGGTATTAAGGAATACAATCCTTCATCCAAATAAAATATATTGCAAAATGTGGTTATAATATTAGAGGGGGGGGGGGTATGTAAGGAGTTTGCAAAATGCGGTTATAATATTATAGGCGAAATGAGGGGACGGTGGCAAAAAAAAGGAATTAGGGTAGGGGGTGTTTAATGTTGGGAATGGGATTGGATTAGAAATATTATAGGGGGGGGGGGTATGTAAGGAGTTTGAAGAACTACAAAATATATTGCAAAATGTGGTTATAATGTTTAATTGTAGGGATCGATGGAGATGGGCGGTTCATGAGAGTGGAGAACTCACAGCTAAAGAGTTAACAAAGATGGTGGAAGAAAAGATTCTGAACGTTGATATTGGAGGTGATGTGACGATATGGAACAAATGGGTGCCTATAAAAGTTAACATATTCGTGTGGCGGGCTCTAAAAGGAAGACTACCGGTTCATGAAGAGTTAGACAAGAGAGGTATTGACTTGGATTCACTTCTTTTTCCATCTTGCAGCGACATGGTGAAACCATGTTCTCATTGTTTAGTTATGTGTAATTTCGCTATGAGCGTGTGGAAAAAAAATATTTAATTGGTGGAAGGTTGGGAATGTCAATGCTTTCTCCATTGAGGAATTGTTTTCTCACAATGGGAATGCAAATGTTCCTAGTCGTTCATCAAAATTGTGGCAAGCAGTTATTTGGACATTCGGATATTTCGTTTGGAAAGAGAGAAATACACGTGTCTTCAAGGGTAAAGTTTCTAGTATAAATAAGATTGTTCAAGAAATTCAACTTAAAAGCTTCAAGTGGATCGTGAGAAGCTAGGAAATAAAAGTGAGATGAATTGGCAACATTGGCTCTTTGATCCATTAAAAATATCAAATATGAAGATATATGTAAGTGTGCTACAGATTTTGCTGTCTGAAAGTCTGTATATCAGGTTGCAAGTTTGAGATTTCTGAGTTTGAGTTGCATTATGTTTGTGTGGTACAGGTTCTGAAGTCAACTCCTATATGGTTTTTTAGTCAAAATAGTTTCCATTTAGTTTGGTACTCCATGACAACATCTCATATATGGTGTTATATGGTGTTTGGCAATGTCAGCTAGTTCTGATAGGATTTTGTGGGATATGGTCATTTATAGTCCCTGGTCTTGTCTCTTTTTATTCAATTTCTTTATATATGTTTTCTTTCTTTTATCCAATATCCTATTGGATGGGGCATATTTATAGTTATTGGATTAATTTGTGACTTGGCCATTGTTAGTACAAAATTTGGGCTCGATCCAATACCTAGCTTGGGCTAGCTCTTGGAGAAGTGAATTTCGGACTTTCAAAATGTGTGGTAAGCTGCTAAGAAAGAAAGACACCATTTGCCTCACCGTGGAAGAGGGACTTCCGCGGTCAACCTCTGGTGTGTGAGTAAGTAATGATTTTTAGAGAGATAAAGTATGGAGTTGGAGATAGAAATTGTGTTACCCAAAGGTGGAGATTTCTTCTCCTTATATAGGTGAGGTATGCTTGTCCTTTCCGACCATTTGTGCATGTTTCTCGGAGTTGTGCACCTTTCCTTGTTGTTCGGTTTATTCCCACTACCTTGTACCTTGTGTACTATTTGTCTTTGGTTTTGGTAGTTATCGTGTGGAAAACTAGAAGGGGGGTTGAATAGTTTTACGTCAATTTTATTTTTATAAAAACTTTGTTTGCAAAATAATCGATTCTAGTTTTATATGAGATCAATAAACAACACTTATATATACTAATATCTACGAAATGAAATGACAACAATATAAGTAAATAAGTAAAGAGATAGAGATGGAAAGATCGCACCACAAGACAAAGGATTTATAGTGGTTCGGCTACGAAGCACCTCTTCGCCCTACTCCACTCCCCGAGCACCTAACTCAAGAGTTTTCTTCACTACGTCAACAAGCTCCCTTATGGCATAGAAAACCTTACACAACTTTTGCTTACACCAATTTACGACACTAAGCTAAATGTCGAGTCCTAATAGTAGCTAGAACCAATCTCACACTACTACACACCTTCTTCACAACTTATACACACCACTATAACTACACTACTTCTCACACCTTCACAACTTCTTCTTCACAACACAACTATTTCTTCACTACTTCTATTCACAACTACTAACACACCCAGATCTATTTATTACACAACTTCTACACCTTTACAATATACACAAGCCTACAATACTTCTTAACAAGATGTTGGAGGAGTATTATTCTCTTGCACTTTGAATGATGAAGGATTGGATCACTTGAAACAAGAACTAATATGTTTATAATCAAAGGATTTAGGAATTTGATTTGAGAGAATTAGAACAGAAAGTTTTAGTGCAAAAGGTGAGGAAAAAATTCAGATTTGAACCAGTATTTATAGGCAAAGAAATCTGACACACGAGCATATTTCGGCCCCCTTAATTGTGTGCCGGCCCCCTTAAAATTAAGGGGGCCGCCCACTGAAACGGCCAGATTTTTTGTCTTTTCTGAGGAAAGTTTATTTGGTGAAAATTTAACTGAATTTGGTTAAAATTTTGAATTCATTTATTTATTATGAAATAAACATTTCCCTTTAATTACCAAAAGTATTTTTCTTAAATATATAAAGTGTTTTATACCATTTTATATAATTTGTAATTAGTAAATAAACCTTCCTTTGATCATAAAATGTATTAGGCACTTGTTTATTCATACCTTAAGTGAATTAGTTGGATATAATGATATTTTGTCACTAAATACTTATTTACGTAATGATTTTATGTTTAATGATTTTATATTTTGTGATCGTCAAAACATAGGGATATCGAGAAATATTAATAACGTTTTTACGCATTATTTATATCAACATATCGTTTGACCGCGGCCTAGTGTCTTGGGCCACGGATTCCTGGCCCGGTCTTTATAGCTTTATACTCGGCCTAGTGAATTGGGTCCGGGGAACGCTATACGCGATCAAGTCCCCCTAGTCTAGTATGCTTGTCCCCTTTTTGTGGGTCAGTGTTCTAGACTCTTTGCGTGTGTCGTTCTTGGCGACCATTTTGCATGTTCTGACTTTGTTTTCGCGGTTCACCTTGCCGTGTGTTGCTGACAAGGATTCTGTAACACCCCCAAAATTTGATACAGCGGAAGACTCAACAAGCTTTCGGGGTGCTACGGGGATTGGTATCCAACACAAGACATAATAGAACGAGATAAAGTAAACATAATAAAAACGCAACCAAAAACGGGGTTTTAAAGTTTACATTTATCCCAACATCATTCAGAGTCAGGCCCAAAATAACATAACAGTAGGTCCATAATTAATTATCAGAGTTTAGAAAAATAGATCCATAAACCATGAGCCTTAGCCGAGCCTTCCATTCCAAGCATCCATATCATCACTTAATTACCTGAGAAAACGTGCTAAAAGTCAGCTTTCGCTGGTGAGATCATAGGTTTAAATTCATCTAACAATATAGTGGACGTATACGCAAAACGCTTGCTAGCTAGACTAAGGATTCACTAAAAGCCTGCGGATACCCTCCGCTCCAATCCTAACACACGGATACCCTCCGTTCCAACATAGATATTCGGGTAACCCCCGCAATACCAAATAAATACTCGGATAACCTCCAAAGTATCAATAACCTATAGGTGCACGCTACAGTATCTAAATAAGCCAACCTTGAATAGTACACACAACCTGTGTGACTAAAGCTGACAATTCACCAATAACCAAATAAGCCAACCTTGAATAGTACACACGAAACTATGTGACTAAAGTTGACAATCCACCAAAATCAAAATAAGCCAACCTTGAATAGTACACACAAAAATATATGACTAAAGTTGACAATACATCCTAGTCCATACGCATAGCAAGTTTTAGAAAGAATATAGAAGCGATAATAGTCCACATAAATGATTTGCACGTTTCTCACCCCAAGTATTGAAAACATAGTTCAAGAGTAAAAAGTGGGGCTATGACTCACCTCAAGTCCAGAAAATAGCAAGAAGAAGTCGGTAGAAATAAGATGTATAGTAACTCACAACACAGCAACTACGGACTCGGCACGACCTAACAATATCAACTCGTTCAGAAATCATTTCCTCAAATTCAAAATATTCCCAAACCCGGACGTAATCCGTTTTATTTTCCGAAAATCCATTTTGTATTAGTTTGGTGTATTTACGTTTGGTATCCATACGGGTGGTGGGTCGACACAAAACAAACCAAAAAGGTCACACAAAGAATAATAAAATGAACTATAGATCTAATATTAGCCCAATATATTATTTAAATAAATCGCCGAAGTTTATTAAATCCGTCGATTTGATAATCCTCGTATTTATTTACGTAACATACCGTTCCAAGATTACACCCAATCCTAAGCACATAGCACATAAATACTATATGGTATATATCGTAGTTTAATAAATTCCTCATATACATCGTCAAATTGGCCGGATTTCCCGATATATATATTCGTAATTTATTACCCTTTACATATACAACAACCTATGGGCGTCGTAGGATACGATGCCCATTAATATATTCCTTTCATATAGCCAAATAACCCGGTTCAACCCTGCGGTTAAGTGGTTATTTAGTTATAGAAAACGTTTATATTAATCGTCATATATCCGTGACAACACGATAATCACAAATAAAACTTACCTGAACTCGAGTGACTACGACTCCGCATAACTCGATAAGTTTACTCGTTATATATATATAAAATGACATTTTATTTAATATTTAGTAATCGTCGAGAGTTTCTCGTTTTATAACACATTTTTATAATAATAATACGTTCAATAATATTACACCACTTTCGTAGCCTAATATATATATCTAGTCGTATTATTTATAATATGACTCGTGATTATTATTATTATTAATATACGCACTTATATAATTATATATCCGTTATTCACGTCTATATATTCATATAAACGTTTATATTATCAATAACTATTATTACGAGTTTTATTACTTATGTTTTATTTGTAAATAGTTATCGAGTCATACGAAATGGTCATATGTCCGAGTCATGACTCTCGGCTCATTGTCCAAGTCCAAAGTAATAAGCAAATGTCATAAATACAAAAGTATCTCCGTCCAACACAATCCCAATCCACGTGCTACAACAATAGGGTCCGACTACGGCACCCGACTAACCTATCTCCGTCAATCTAAGTGGCCGTCTCACAATCGGTCCCCAATATCACAATTCGTCAACACTTCTCAATACCAAAATTCAATATCCAATGTCGAGACCCAAACATGGTCTCGTCTCACATGTATTCGGCCAAGGAACAAATAACAACCAACTAATAACAATTAATCCAAACCAAGTTATAAACCAAGAGCAAAGTTATCAAAGTCATACTCGGGTGGGTTTACCAAGCCACACCCATGTCCACATGACTCGACCGAGTCATGGCAAATACCACGAGCCAAAAGGGCTCGAACCAAGTATCAAGGGTCACCAAAAAGGCTCCAAAGAGCACCCCAAAATAACCATTCGACCCAAAAAGGTCTCGGCAACAACAATAATAATACGGCTACGAGCCGCGACTCACAAGAGTCGAACCAAGGCAATAACGAGCCCAAGGCTACAAAGAGCCAAACCACGGCTCCAAAATAACAAGACAACGAGCCCACGGCTCGAGTCAATATCCAAGCCGTGAGTCGAGGACTCACGGTTCAAACCAACCCACGGACAAAATGACCCGGATACCAAACCATTTATAAAAATCGAGGTTCCAACAAAACCCCATAAGTATTACTCCATTTTTGGGTGAAAACCCAACCGAATCCAAACCCATCGTGACCAAGGGTCACGTTTTAATAAAATACGCGAGTCTCACTCGCCTCACCTTCAGCTAAATATGCTCTAAACCGTGTAAACCTTCGAAAGTGGTGATTGGTGGTGAGATTTGGTGATAATACGTGATGAAAATGATGTAATAAGGGCGCGTGTAGGGGCAGATCTTGGAGATTCGAGGGTGAGGACCTCAAAAATGGTGGTTGTTTGTTGTGGTGGTCGGCGGTGGAGTGGTGGCGGCCGGATTATCAAGCGGCGGCTAGGGTTAGAGGGGAGGGGGAGGATAATGAGAGAGATGAGTGTTGGTGTTTTTGTTGTGTGTTTATGTGAACTGGCCCCAAGGACCAATTTGTAGTTTTATTCTTTTTTTTTATAATTAATAATAATAATAATAATAATAATAATAATAATAATAATAATAATAATAATAATAATAATAATAATAATAATAATAATAATAATAATAATATTACTAGTAGTGTGGAGCGGGTAAAGTGGGTAAATGTAAAACATGTGGCCCGAAACCCGAACTCATTTCAAACTTTAATATCTCCCGAAGAACATCTCGTAATTACTCAAATATCATCGGACTCGTAAAACGAATCATAAAATTTTCCGTTAGGTAAACCTAGTGCCAGAGTCAACGTAGTACCAGTGAGAGTTTAAGAATACATCACCGAGCATAATATCCAAAATGAATTATTAAAATAATTCACGAATTCCATAACGTCATTAAATATAATTATCCATAAAAATAGGTCTTACAAGTTCGTTGTGAATAAAAATTCCAAATAAAATTTATAACGAACTTTAACGTAATGCGGGTTTTCAAAATAACTCCCTAAATTACCGGTTGTCACATCCCACTCAAGATGTGCCAGCCTGTCATTGGTACTTACGAAGCATTTTTTTTTACCCACTAATTTACTGACAGAAGTGACAGCTTGACGGCTGACCGTTCATCTTCTGCTGTCATCGTGGCCGTTGGTTTAGATCGACCCTTATCCGTTTGATTAGCGGTTGGTGGTACGTGGCATGCTTTCGAGTCCTTGATCTGTGGTTGGGGACACGTGGATGTTGACTATAAATACTCACGCTTACTTCATTTGAGCAACTTTTTCACACACGCCCAAACTTTTTACCACTTTCTAGAAAAGGTTTTCCATCGCCTTTATTTTTCTTGCCTAGGACACCAGGTTAGACTCATTTCTTACTTCCGTAGTAGCATTACTTATTTTTCTTTTCTTCTTCGCTTTTTATGGCTTCTTCCGACCACATAGATACCACTTACTCTAAGCTTTCCCAAGAGGCCGTAGATGATTTTTGCAAGAAATACCACATACCTAGTCAATTGTTGCCGGAGGCCCCTGGCCCTGGTGTCAATATTAGGAGTGCCCCAGAGGGCAAGATAGGCGTATATACTAGGTTCTTTGAGCTGGGAAATTTTAGGATTCCTCTCTCCATCTTTCTTCTTCGCATTTTAGAATACTTCCAGATACATTTGTCCCAGCTATCCGTATTGGCGGCCTGTACGATTAGCCATTTCGAGATTTTGTGCCGCGTTCATGGTGGTACCCCCACCGTCTCCTTGTTTAGGAAGTTTTATTATTCTGGTGTAAACTGTGGTTGGATGACTATGGAGAAGATAAAATGACCTAAATCTTTGGCTGTCCCCGTTCGCTACACGGCTGTTCTTGACTCCGTGAAGCACAGGAAGGACCATTTTTTTTATTAAACGAACCGTGTAACACCCCCGAAATACCTGAATGGCAGCGGAATGGAATACCTGAGGGTGTAACGGATCATAGCACACAACCAGGATATATTGAACGACCTAAAGTGTCGTTTAGAAAATACATCGTTTGATTCATTCAAAATATTCAGAGTTATAAAACATAGGTCCCAAAGTTAGAAAAGGTTTAGAGAAACAAGTTTAGTACAATCAAACGATAGTTTCAAAGTGCATGAAATCCAAAAGAGACGCGTCAGCCTTGATACACAAAGTGACTCCATGCAATGCCATGAGAAATGCCTTAGATACCTGAGAAATACATTGCGAAAAACGGTCAACATAAAGTTGGTGAATAATCATAGGTTTATAAGTAAAATCAAGTGTATAAATGCCATAAGTATTGCCATGAATTAGGATGTCCGGAAAGTATATACATTGGCTCTTAAGCTCATGACCCCGAAGCTAGACGATACTTGGCCCCAATGAGTGTTTACCAGGCACTCGAATAATAAAGACATGAAATGCATTCGTTCCATTTGGAGCAACCCAAACACGAATGGAGGCGTCACCCTCGATAGATCTATCCACTCACTCCCGCTTAGTACTAGAAATTAACGGTCCATGATATAATAAGGGGACTTATCAAGACGTGGTAATTAGGCAACTTAAGCAATGTATGAATTTTATACTTAGGCATGTACACGAAAACAAGTAATGCAATGTATTCTCCCCCGTGGGATTTGAAATCAAAATATAGAATTAAAACGGGGCTATGAGAACTCACCTCGAAGTAATGGTACAAAGACGGTGCAATGAGGTGAAAGTAGTCAGGACAATGAGGCGCGAGTACTAGCCGCAACCTAAATGAATAACCATGATCTAACTTAGATCAAGCCGTAATGAAATGAATGCACATGCACATGATACTCATACCACTCGTAATTTGAAAATACAAGTTATCGTCGTAGAAAAATAGATTTCCATACTTAGGAAAATAAGTCCTTATATAGGAGTATATAACTTGTCGTACTATCTCGTTAAAAAGTTTTAGCGTTAAATTCCTTGTATTGAAAACCTTGAAATATGTCGTTAAGTCTTATAAATATTACCTCGGGTCATACGTATTCGTTTAATAAGAAAATAGTCCTTAGTAATATTTACTAGAAAATATACCGTTTAGCGCGTACGTTATTATTTTTATTTGTATCCATATATATATATATAGTTTGACGATGTTAGAATGGTCATAACTTTGTCGTTTCAAGCCCGTTTTCCTTGTTCTTTATGTCCACGGATTCGTCTTTGTATATACTAGTACATTTTAGATAACTCGGCTCTTTTAAGTTACGTTTAATACCTCAAAATACCCATTGTATTCTGCCAAACAGCAAGCAGTTTTCTGAAAAAGTAGTTTTCGTCGTTAAGTTTGCAAAAATCATAACTCCTTCGTTATAAACTCGTTTTAATCCGTTCTTTCGCCTAAAGTTTCGTTTTTGAATGTATTTTCTAAATCTTTGGTCAAAACTTAGTCATCACTTACTGATTTTCCCACGAATTTAAAATAAGGACAGTAGGTATTTCAAAAGTTCCAAAAATCATTTCCAAGTCTCTAATCTAGTTCCATCATCCATCAATCCACTTTCAAACACCACAAGACTAATCTAATCCTACCATACACCTTCTTAGGGTGTCATGGGTCCTAAAATATCATCATACCACTAGGTCTAACAAGAGTTTCATATGTTTCCATTTCTAGGGTTTCAAAGTTAATATATACAAAATGAAGTGGTACAAATTGATACATGTGCAAGATCTTATAAGAAAAATATATGGACATAATAATAACTTGTAAAAATCATAAAAATGAGTTTGTATACTTACTTGGTGGTTTAGAGAGTTTAGATGATAAAAAGCTTACTAATCCTTGAGTTTTTATTTCAAAACTCTAACAAGGATGATTATACTAACTAGTTTATGAAATGATCTTGTAAAATTTCTTCTCCTTGCTCCTTGTTTAACCCAATTCGAACCAAAACACCAAGAAAAGAGAGAAAAGTTTGCTAAGTGTAAGTAAAAAATGATTTTGTGATAACTAGTGTGAAAAAAAGTTTAATATATACTAGAGACATAAGTTTGGTGAGCATTTAATTGGTTTGGTGAGTTATTAAGGCTTGAAGACTTTAGAGGGGGGGGGGTGGCCGGTTTTGGTGAGGGAAATGGGGAGGGTGTTGGGTAGTTAATTAGTAAATATTAGTGTTAGTAATTAAGTATAGTTAGGTTAGGTTTAGGTTTAAGGTTTAATCGGGTACCGGGTTTGTTAAAAATAAGTTTTGTTGAAGTTATTCGGGACGAAATAAAGTTATAAAAGTTGTAAAAATAAGTCGGGTACAAGTACGGAGAGTTAGGGTGATTATCGTTCAATTTTGATGAAAACCGTCGTTATTAAGTTAAGCGTACGATACGTATTAGTTAAATTTCCAAAATACCGGGTAAATTAATATTATAGTTTTTATATTATAGAAATGAGTATAAAAACGTATTAAGATCAAAATCGAGAGTGTCGGACATGTTAGACACATTTATAGCTCGCGTATTAGCGTTTATTGAAATAAACGTACGTAATTCGTTAATCGTACCAAAAGTAGTAATTTAGATATCCTACGAGTGGAATAGTATGCAAGTGCCCTAATGATGAATTGCAGACTATTTCTAGTCCGTATGAAGTGTCCCTGACAATAATGCATGAATTCGCTCCTGAACCAATACGGTTACGCGAATTTGAACACACGTAAACTGAATTTACGATGACATGAGTAATGCACATGAATAGTAGTTTTCCCTCGGAAATGAATAGTGTCAAGTGAATAGTAAAATTTCTGAATATGTCTCGGAATGTCAAATTGACCTCAAAAACGATGAATAGTAAAACGATGAATAGTGATCGATGAATAGTAATTTGTGAATAGTAGAATATCGAAGTTTGGAAAAATGACCTGAAATTGTGGGTTGTGACAGTCGCCCATCCAAAAAGGAATTCAGTCCCTGAATTCAGTTAGTGTTGGTCTCGGTACTAGGCTCGGTGAAAAGTTGTGGATACTTGCGTCGCATTTGGTCTTCTCGTTCCCAAGTAAACTCGGGTCCTCTTCGAGAATTCCAGCGAACCTTCACGATCGGAATTCGACTTTGTTTCAATTTTTTTGATCTCGCGATCCATGATTTCAACTGGTTCTTCCACAAAGTTAAGCTTGTCATCGAGTTGTATTCCTTCCAATGGTATAACGGCAGACTCGTCCGAAAGACATTTCTTAAGGTTCGAAACATGAAACGTGTTATGTACGTTGCTAAGTTCTGATGGAAGTTCAAGTTTGTAAGCAACCGGACCAATCCTTTCCAGGATCTTGAATGGTCCAATGTATCTCGGGTTCAATTTCCCGCGTTTTCCAAAGCGTATTACGCCTTTCCAAGGCGAGACTTTCAACATAACTTTGTCTCCGATCTGAAATTCCAATGGTTTGCGTCGAACATCGGCGTAGCTTTTCTGTCGACTTCTAGCAGTTTCGAGTCTCTCTCGAATTTGAATTATCTTTTCTGTTGTTTCTTGTACCATCTCCGGGCCAGTACATTGTACTTCACCGACTTCGGCCCAACAAACTGGAGATCGACACTTACGACCATAAAGTGCCTCAAATGGTGCAACCTTAATGCTCGAATGGTAACTGTTGTTGTAAGAAAACTCGATCAACGGCAAATGGTTAGCCCAACCATTTCCAAAGTCAATCACACATGCTCTAAGCATGTCCTCAAGTGTTTGAATAGTTCTCTCGCTCTGACCATCGGTCTGAGGATGGTAAGCAGTGCTCATGTCTAATTTCGATCCAAAAGAATCTTGTAATGACCGCCAAAAGTTTGAAGTAAAACGACTATCTCTGTCGGAAATGATGGAAACTGGTGCACCGTGTCTTGAGACTATTTCCTTGACATAAAGTCTAGCGAGTTGTTCCATTGTATAAGTCTCTCTAATGGGTATGAAATGAGCTGATTTGGTAAGTCGATCAACGATTACCCAAATAGCATCGAAACCTCCTGACGTCTTAGGAAGTTTAGTGACAAAGTCCATAGCAATACGTTCCCACTTCCATTGTGGAATCTCTGGTTGTTGAAGTAACCCTGACGGTTTCTGGTGTTCGGCTTTCACTTTAGCACAAGTAAGACATTTACTGACGTACGTAGCAATCTCTGCTTTCATGTTCGGCCACCAATAAAACTTTTTGAGATCCTGATACATCTTATCAGAACCTGGATGAATAGAGTACTTCGACTTGTGTGATTCATGCATAATCAATTCTCGCACTCCGCCATAGAGTGGTATCCAACTTCGGTCCTTGAAGCATAACACTCCATCCGATCTCTTTACAAAGCCATTATCGCTTTCTGGCATACCATAAAGTTTCTCATGCGGTCGGTTTTCTTCTTTGAGAGCCTCAATCTGAGCTTCTAGAATTTTCGATGGCAATGGCGAAATGATAGTCATTCCCAATGACCTGACTCTCAAAGGTTTGAGTCGTTCTTTTCGGCTAAGTGCATCTGCTACAACATTCGCTTTCCCTGGGTGATATCGAATTTCACAATCGTAATCACTCAACAATTCTAGCCAACGACGTTGTCTCATATTAAGTTCCTTCTGATCGAGTATATGCTGTAAGCTCTTGTGGTCGGTAAAAATTACACACTTAGTACCATAAAGGTAGTGCCTCCAAATCTTGAGTGCAAAAACTACCGCACCCAATTCCAAGTCATGAGTAGTGTAATTCTTCTCGTGTATCTTAAGCTGTCTAGATGCATAAGCTATCACCTTCTCGTGTTGCATTAACACAGCTCCAAGTCCTTGATGCGAAGCATCGCAATATACCACAAAGTTCTCAATACCTTCAGGTAGTGACAAAATCGGCGCGCTACAAAGCTTTTGTTTCAATAGTTGAAACGCGGACTCTTGTTTTTCTCCCCACTCGTACTTCTCATTCTTTTGTGTCAGTTTCGTCAACGACTTCGCTATCTTAGAAAACCCTTCAATAAACCTTCTGTAATATCCGGCAAGTCCTAGAAATTGACGAATTTCCGTAGGAGACTTGGGCGTAGCCCAATCCTTAACTGCCTCGATCTTTGCCGGGTCGACTTGTAAACCTTGGCTATCAATGACGTGACCAAGAAATTGGACTCTACGTATCCAAAAATCACACTTAGAAAATTTGGCATACAATTGCTCCTTCTTGAGTAGATCCAGGATTGTCCTGAGATGTTCTTCGTGTTCTTCCTTACTCTTGGAATAAATCAAGATATCGTCAATGAATACGATCACAAACTTATCGAGATACGGTTTGCACACCCTATTCATGAGATCCATAAATACCGCAGGTGCGTTAGTTAATCCAAAAGGCATCACTTGAAATTCATAATGACCATAGCGTGTTCTAAATGCCGTCTTCGGGATATCCTCTTCCCGAACTCTAAGTTGATGGTAACCGGATCTTAAATCAATCTTGGAATAAAAACTAGAACCTTGTAACTGGTCGAACAAGTCGTCAATTCTTGGGAGTGGATAACGGTTCTTAATCGTTAACTTGTTCAGCTCACGATAGTCGATGCACATTCTGAAGGTTCCGTCCTTCTTTTTCACAAACAAAACCGGTGCTCCCCAAGGCGAGGAACTCGGTCTAATGAATCCTTTGTCCAAAAGTTCTTGCAATTGATTCGACAATTCTTGCATTTCCGAAGGTGCAAGTCTATACGGTGCTCGTGCAATTGGTGCAGCTCCTGGCACTAATTCAATTTGAAACTCAACTTGTCGTGTAGGCGGAAGTCCTGGCAATTCTTCCGGAAAAACTTCTTGAAATTCCTTAACAATTGGCACATCTTCAAGTCGTTTCTCATCCGACTTCTTCTCCGTGATGTGAGCCAAGAATGCATAACAACCTTTCTTTATGTACTTCTCGGTTTTAATGCACGATATAATACTGAGTCTAGTTCCACTTCGCTCTCCGCGAACAACCAAAGTTTCACCGTTATAAGGAAGGTGAACAACTTTCTCATCACAAATAATTCTCGCTCGATGCCGAGATAACCAATCCATACCGATCACAACGTCGAAACTTCCAAGTTCTACGGGCATAAGGTCTATATTGAATGGATGGTTTAGGAAATTTATAGTGCAACCACGGATAATGGTGTTGGTGTTAACTAAAGATCCATCGGCTAATTCAACGATATAGGAAATGTCTAATGGGGTCGGTTCTATGTTAAGTAAAGGTGCAAATGCAATAGACACAAAACTTCTATCCGCTCCTGAATCAAATAAAATGGATGCATAACGATTATTAACGAGGAACGTACCCGCAACAACATTCGGGTCTTCTTTGACATCGTCTCCTCCCATGACATAAGCTCTTCCTCGAGCCATTCCATTTTGGTTTCCAGTTCCTTGATTCTTCTTCTTTGGGCACTCATTCTTAAAGTGTCCAAGTTCTCCACAGCCAAAACATGTTACCGGTGGTTTCTGATTGTCACCCACGATTGGAAATCTACAATCTTTGATGTGGTGACCAAGCTTCTTGCAATTGCCACAAATATCTGGACAACGACCTGGGTTATGATGCTTCTGACACCTTTCGCACTTAGGTAGGGTACCAGTGTAACCTTTTCTGTCATTCGGTCCTGCAGCATAAACCTTTGCTACTTCCTGTCTCTTAGGTGGCGGCTGAACAGCATTTCCACCTTGGTTGTAATCAAACCTCCTCTTGTTGTTGTTGTTGTTGTTGTTGTTTGGATTGTTGTTTCGGTTGTTGGGATAGTTGCGGTTCCGATTGTTGTTATAGTTGTTGTTGTTCCGAGTGTTGGTGTAGTTGGTGTTGTTTGAACGGTTATTGTTGTTGACAGCAGCTTTTCCTTTGACTACTTGAACCATGAGTTTCTGAGTTATACGAATAGCCTCTTCCATTGATTGAGGATCAAAAGAAATCACATCTCCTCGAACACTTTCGGGCAATCCACCAACAAAGTTTTCCATCTTTTTCTCATCATCGGGAACCATAGTTGGACATAGTGCAGCCAACTCCTGAAATCTTCTGAAATAAGTCTCAATGTCATCACCTTTAGTCACAAGCTCATAAAATTCCGTTTCCATCTTTTGCACCTCAGTACGAGGGCAAAACTTCTTTGTCATCAATTTCTTGAATTGATCCCAAGTGAGTTTGTGAGCATTTTCCATACCAATCGGCTGAGCATACGAATTCCACCAAGACATAGCTTCATCAAGAAGCATACCTGTAGCAAACTTCACCTTGCTGACATCCGGGCATTCACACATGAGAAATACATTCTCAGTCTTTTCAAACCAGCGGATTAGAGCAACCGCTCCTTCGGTGCCCTTAAATTTGACGGGATCACTAATCTTGAAATCTTTCCATGTACATCCACGCCTAGCAGTGGGTGGTTCAACGACTTCTGTATTAGAAGCAACCTCAGCAGCCCTTGCAGCAACCTCAGCTCTCTCAACCTCTAGAGCTTCTGCAATACTATCCCTGACCAACTTGCGGATAGCGGCTTGAGTCATAGTGGGGGTTTCCTGTGCAGTCTTACCCTTCCTTGGTGCCATATTTCTGATAAATCACAATGGAAATAACCATGAGAAAAATCATAATAGAAATAGTCATCGTACCAAAGATGTACACCCACAACATGTATATAAATATACAACCACAACAAATATAAATACAACCACGACATGTACGAATACAACCACAATCTGTGTCGATACAACCCAACACGTACGAATACAACCACGACATGTACGAATACAACCACAATCTGTGTCGATACAACCCAACACGTACGAATACAACCACGACATGTATATATACAACCACAACCTGGATAAATACAATAATAATAAAGAGCAACCACGAAACATCATAAATATAATCACAACACATGAATATATTACATGAAAATTTCGGTCTACATGGACCGATATAATATATAGCACAACATTTCCACATAGTAGAGTCGCACTTGATAATATTTGTTTGTACAACAATCAAAAGATTATAAGTTCTTGAACTATGTCCCACATCCCGGGACTAGGAAAATAATACAAGCTAATATATAATACCAGTCTACGTCTAGGCTCCTCACGGTGCTCTAGATTGTCCAGGCTCTCCCCTCAAGCGGCGAATCTCATGATCCATCGCCACCACAATCTCCTCAAGATGCTCAAGTCGTAACCGAGAAGAAGCATCCCTACGCTCCAAAACAACTACCCTCTCTCGAAGCAGTGTCAACTCATCTACCTGCTCCCACTGGGTCTCCTGTGTCGCCTGAGCTCTATCTCGAATCTCAGGTAACTCATCCCTAAGTAGCTCAATCTCCTCCTGATGCCTCAACTGTCGTGCCTCTAGTCCATGGTAAGACACATCAATACTAACCCTGCCCTGAATCAAATCCTCAACCTGCTCCTCAACAGTCTCAAGTCTAGTAGTAATAATCTCATCGACTCGATACCCCAACCTATCAACTTGCTCCTGCTGAGCACCCATCTGATCCTCTAGTGTGACAGCTGTAGGGCTCCTAGCCGCAGCAGCTCTAGAACTCTCACCTATGTGGTACTCTGGTGGTGGTGAAAAGTCATCAGTCTCAGTGGTAGGTGAATCTGAAGTGGTAAGCCTTGCACGCTTCCTGAGCGGCAAGAGTGAGGTAGGCATAGTAGTAGTAGTGGGTAAGGCTGGTGGTGGTGGTGTAGGCACAGTAGGACTCGGGAGACTCCTATAAGTAGATGTAGAAATACGAACCCTCTTCCTAGGGCCCTGAACAGTCTTCTCCCTAGGGAACATAAGTCTCGGCTCTGAATAGACAGTAGTAGTAGGAGATGATGGTATGTCAGTAGGTATAGTAGGATGGACATGGGGAGTAGGAGCCGTCTCCTCCTCCTCGAAAGGTTCGGTATCATCATCTGACGCCAAAAGTGGCAACTCAGGTGTAGGAGAAACAAGTGGTGAAACAGCAGTAGAGGACACAGAGTCCTCATCATCAGAATCTGAGATGGTGTAAAGTATGACAGTGTCGGGATACGAAGACATGACTCTGTGATAATCAAGGTGAAATAAATAAATGACTCGTAATATGGCATCACCAGAAATAAGTAAATATGCACTTATGATGAAATGATGATATGCTATGATGGTGTGGTTATAGTCTAGGGTCAATGATGCAACCTAGTTCGCTATAACCTTAGCTCTGGTACCAATCTGTAACACCCCCGAAATACCTGAATGGCAGCGGAATGGAATACCTGAGGGTGTAACGGATCATAGCACACAACCAGGATATATTGAACGACCTAAAGTGTCGTTTAGAAAATACATCGTTTGATTCATTCAAAATATTCAGAGTTATAAAACATAGGTCCCAAAGTTAGAAAAGGTTTAGAGAAACAAGTTTAGTACAATCAAACGATAGTTTCAAAGTGCATGAAATCCAAAAGAGACGCGTCAGCCTTGATACACAAAGTGACTCCATGCAATGCCATGAGAAATGCCTTAGATACCTGAGAAATACATTGCGAAAAACGGTCAACATAAAGTTGGTGAATAATCATAGGTTTATAAGTAAAATCAAGTGTATAAATGCCATAAGTATTGCCATGAATTAGGATGTCCGGAAAGTATATACATTGGCTCTTAAGCTCATGACCCCGAAGCTAGACGATACTTGGCCCCAATGAGTGTTTACCAGGCACTCGAATAATAAAGACATGAAATGCATTCGTTCCATTTGGAGCAACCCAAACACGAATGGAGGCGTCACCCTCGATAGATCTATCCACTCACTCCCGCTTAGTACTAGAAATTAACGGTCCATGATATAATAAGGGGACTTATCAAGACGTGGTAATTAGGCAACTTAAGCAATGTATGAATTTTATACTTAGGCATGTACACGAAAACAAGTAATGCAATGTATTCTCCCCCGTGGGATTTGAAATCAAAATATAGAATTAAAACGGGGCTATGAGAACTCACCTCGAAGTAATGGTACAAAGACGGTGCAATGAGGTGAAAGTAGTCAGGACAATGAGGCGCGAGTACTAGCCGCAACCTAAATGAATAACCATGATCTAACTTAGATCAAGCCGTAATGAAATGAATGCACATGCACATGATACTCATACCACTCGTAATTTGAAAATACAAGTTATCGTCGTAGAAAAATAGATTTCCATACTTAGGAAAATAAGTCCTTATATAGGAGTATATAACTTGTCGTACTATCTCGTTAAAAAGTTTTAGCGTTAAATTCCTTGTATTGAAAACCTTGAAATATGTCGTTAAGTCTTATAAATATTACCTCGGGTCATACGTATTCGTTTAATAAGAAAATAGTCCTTAGTAATATTTACTAGAAAATATACCGTTTAGCGCGTACGTTATTATTTTTATTTGTATCCATATATATATATATAGTTTGACGATGTTAGAATGGTCATAACTTTGTCGTTTCAAGCCCGTTTTCCTTGTTCTTTATGTCCACGGATTCGTCTTTGTATATACTAGTACATTTTAGATAACTCGGCTCTTTTAAGTTACGTTTAATACCTCAAAATACCCATTGTATTCTGCCAAACAGCAAGCAGTTTTCTGAAAAAGTAGTTTTCGTCGTTAAGTTTGCAAAAATCATAACTCCTTCGTTATAAACTCGTTTTAATCCGTTCTTTCGCCTAAAGTTTCGTTTTTGAATGTATTTTCTAAATCTTTGGTCAAAACTTAGTCATCACTTACTGATTTTCCCACGAATTTAAAATAAGGACAGTAGGTATTTCAAAAGTTCCAAAAATCATTTCCAAGTCTCTAATCTAGTTCCATCATCCATCAATCCACTTTCAAACACCACAAGACTAATCTAATCCTACCATACACCTTCTTAGGGTGTCATGGGTCCTAAAATATCATCATACCACTAGGTCTAACAAGAGTTTCATATGTTTCCATTTCTAGGGTTTCAAAGTTAATATATACAAAATGAAGTGGTACAAATTGATACATGTGCAAGATCTTATAAGAAAAATATATGGACATAATAATAACTTGTAAAAATCATAAAAATGAGTTTGTATACTTACTTGGTGGTTTAGAGAGTTTAGATGATAAAAAGCTTACTAATCCTTGAGTTTTTATTTCAAAACTCTAACAAGGATGATTATACTAACTAGTTTATGAAATGATCTTGTAAAATTTCTTCTCCTTGCTCCTTGTTTAACCCAATTCGAACCAAAACACCAAGAAAAGAGAGAAAAGTTTGCTAAGTGTAAGTAAAAAATGATTTTGTGATAACTAGTGTGAAAAAAAGTTTAATATATACTAGAGACATAAGTTTGGTGAGCATTTAATTGGTTTGGTGAGTTATTAAGGCTTGAAGACTTTAGAGGGGGGGGGGGGGGTGGCCGGTTTTGGTGAGGGAAATGGGGAGGGTGTTGGGTAGTTAATTAGTAAATATTAGTGTTAGTAATTAAGTATAGTTAGGTTAGGTTTAGGTTTAAGGTTTAATCGGGTACCGGGTTTGTTAAAAATAAGTTTTGTTGAAGTTATTCGGGACGAAATAAAGTTATAAAAGTTGTAAAAATAAGTCGGGTACAAGTACGGAGAGTTAGGGTGATTATCGTTCAATTTTGATGAAAACCGTCGTTATTAAGTTAAGCGTACGATACGTATTAGTTAAATTTCCAAAATACCGGGTAAATTAATATTATAGTTTTTATATTATAGAAATGAGTATAAAAACGTATTAAGATCAAAATCGAGAGTGTCGGACATGTTAGACACATTTATAGCTCGCGTATTAGCGTTTATTGAAATAAACGTACGTAATTCGTTAATCGTACCAAAAGTAGTAATTTAGATATCCTACGAGTGGAATAGTATGCAAGTGCCCTAATGATGAATTGCAGACTATTTCTAGTCCGTATGAAGTGTCCCTGACAATAATGCATGAATTCGCTCCTGAACCAATACGGTTACGCGAATTTGAACACACGTAAACTGAATTTACGATGACATGAGTAATGCACATGAATAGTAGTTTTCCCTCGGAAATGAATAGTGTCAAGTGAATAGTAAAATTTCTGAATATGTCTCGGAATGTCAAATTGACCTCAAAAACGATGAATAGTAAAACGATGAATAGTGATCGATGAATAGTAATTTGTGAATAGTAGAATATCGAAGTTTGGAAAAATGACCTGAAATTGTGGGTTGTGACAAACCGATTTTCCAATCTCCATCCCTTGGAATGATAAGGTTTCAATAGATCGTGATCCGCCGCCGTCTGACGCGGACATAGATCATGAATTGCTACATCTTCTAGACACCAAGAGGGCTCCTTTCAAGAAATTTTCTGAGGTGTTTCTAAACGTCATAGGTTTTAGTCTGACTTGGAATGATGATTCTTGTCGTCCGACCTTTTTGTGGCCGTCCGAGGAGGGTAGGTTACTAGATGCAATTTTTTGTGTGTGCATTTTTATGTGGGTGTTTTATCCGCGTCTGACTTCTTTGTTTTCTTTTTTGCAGAAATGGACTTGTTCTCTTTTATTAACCAACCGGATCCTTTCAAGGTGGCTACCGGGGAAATGACCCTGAAGAAGGATGAACCTACTCTTCGTGCAGAGACTGTTAGCCGGGTCGTCGAACCTTCTGAGAATATCATAACCTTGGTTGAGCGCACCGTGGTGCAAGAGCTGGAGGTTGTGAAAGCTGATAAGAAGGCTGGGAAGAAGAGGGTGACTCTCCCTGCCCCCTCAAAGCCCAACAAATGGAAAATAATTACACCTTTGTCGAAGAAAGAGGCTGGGACTGGCTCAGGTATTGGCTTTTGCTCTGTTTTCTCATGTGTTT
Organism: Artemisia argyi; assembly: GCA_030686995.1. Classification (NCBI taxonomy): domain Eukaryota; kingdom Viridiplantae; phylum Streptophyta; class Magnoliopsida; order Asterales; family Asteraceae; genus Artemisia; species Artemisia argyi. Next base: position 75,444,531 of record CM060685.1, on the reverse strand, counting down.
TTTTTTTTTTTTTTTTTTTTTTTTTTTTTTTTTTTTTTGGAGGATGACGCGGTTTACTTGTTTATTTTAGGTGCTGCTCCATCAGTGGATCCTCCTGCCTTCGAGATACAGGATGAGTCCAGGGACGGGCTTGCACGTTCTGGTCCGCATACAGATGCGAACATTATGAAAAATGAAACCGTCCTCTCTTCTGATTCAGCTACCCCGGCTCAGCCTGACTCCGCGAGCAAGGTGGCTGAAAGCTCTGCTCCCTCTATTGAAGAGTCCACGCGGCCAGAGTCTGTCACTCCCTTTGCTGAAGATTCTGGTCCGGCCAATGTTCAGCAAGAATCTGAGCGTGTTGATGCTGAGGATGATACTTCGGTCTTGTCGAATGACTTTTACCAATCCTTGTCCGTAGATACTGCTGAAGCCTCATCTGCCTATGTCCCTAAATGGCTGGCTACTAACGGGTTTAAAATGGATGACCCTTGGGTTTGTAGCAGTTTAGTAGACAACTTTCCTACTCCTAGTTATGTATCAGTGTTGCGGAATATGGAAATTCGAGAGCTGCTGGACCGTCATAATCTTTTGAATGCTCAAAAAATTGGGATAGATTCAGAGATTAGGTAGATACTTGAGTACGAGCTTCATTTGAATAACAAGTTAAGTGGGAGGTTGGAGAGAAAAGAGAAGCAAGTTTTCGTCCTCCGAGAGAAAGTTGATGGCCTTGGTGGTGAGTCCTCTCACGCGGCTGAACTCCGTGCTAATTTGGCTGAGATGGAGGTAGCCGTAGCTTCCAAAGACAAAGAGACCGTGGATCTTCAGACCAAAAATTCTGAGTTATCCGAGGAAGTTGCAAGGGTAACGGATTTGGGGTCTCAGAATGCAGCACTAGAGTCCCGCAACAAGGAACTTGAAGAGAGGGTTGCGGGTTTGGAGATTGTTTGTGAGACCTTGGAAGGGCAGGTAAAGGGAGAAGAAACTCTGAGGCAGCAGCTGAGTGACAAAGAAGAGGAAATCCGGTCTAGCTTTAAGGATCAGCTAGCCGCATTGGATTCTAAGTTGGCTGTCTTAAATGATGAATTTGATACAGAGTTGTTTCCTCAATGTTTGATGGCAGTGGAGGGTAAGAGGTGGGTGATTGGCCATGGTTTTCGCAAAGCCTTCCAAAAATTCAAAGAGTGCCCGGAGTTGAAGTCCAGGCTTGGGGGCTGTATTACTGCTGCTCTTGTTGAAGGGCTTCGACAGGGTTTGGAGGCTGGGGTGGAGCATGGTTCCAAAGGGGTAAAGTTGGAGAGTATAGAGGCTTATGACCCGGCCGCTAAACAGAGGTTTAATGAGGCCGTGGTACGATTAGTGAGGTCCCTTTTCCGCTGCTGAATTCCCTCGAGGCCTGCAAGGATTCCCCTATTGAATTTCTGATGTCGTAGTTGGTGTTGGAGGAGGAATGTGTTCCTGGGACTTCCGAGGTTCCATTTAGACCTCTAGTCGTGGAAGAGCGTATTATTCTAGAATCCTTACTCAGATGCATAACCGCTCGTCCTCGGGCCATTCTTTCCTACAAGGAAATGAAAAACAAGAAGTATGGGAGGACATTTGATTATAGCGACAGGGGTTTGTCCGTTGTTGTCCCCTCCGTGGTTGCCCCTTCCCAGCCTTCTCCTACTATCGTTGATTCGCGAGTCAGTGTTAATCCTTCTGGGCCGGTGACAGCTCCTGCAGGGGATGATGAGGCCTAGAGAGATGATGACATGTTCGATCCGAGTATTCTGGGGAAGATTGACCCGAAGGATTTTTCTTGATCTGGGACTGTTGTCTTTGTTGTGGAGCATTTTGACCATGACCCCCTTTTCCTTACCTTGTGAAGCTTTTTTAATTTATTGTAATAGTTTGGTGGCATCCGGAGTGGATGTTAGTTAGTACTTTGATGTGTTGAGCCCGCGGCTTGTGCGGTTGCCTTTTACCGGACGCATATATCCGCGGTTTATTTTTGAACGGATTAGCATATTTAGTTATTTTTTCTGCACTTGTTAATAGTAACTTAGTGTGGTCAATGGGTCTGAAGTTCCACTTACATGCCTTGTTGTTTGTGCTCTTACGCTGGGCTTACATTACCACTTATGTGTTTTTACTACTATCCATGTGTATCCGTACTTGGTTCTTTCCGGGGATAGTTTGTTAGGAATATAAATATTCATATGAAAGACTCGGTCACCCCGAGTATAGATTAGCATTGAGTAGCTCGTAGTCTTATTTATATTTAGTTAGTTCGTAGATTAGTTTAAGTAACACCGTGGAGGAAGGACGGGTCTTTACCCACTGTATGCCTGATCCACAGCCCGGGAGTGGGCGTTTTCTTTGTAACTATAAATACCCCTCTCCCACCAAGGGAGAGGGTTGGACCTTTCACTTAATCTAATATTCTTCTTGTTTCTCTCTCAAGAAAAGGCTCCCAACTATCTTTCTACATCTCTCTAATCTCTTCATCTAATTCGATCCATAAATCACAAGAACCATACATGTTATGTTTATGAGTATACTAAAATTGGTATCAAGAGCCAAGGTTTCATCTTAGGGCCTTGTAGAATCAGATTTGGTGTGGTTTTTGTGTAGTTTTTGTGAGTTAGAAGAGTTTTCTTGAAAACACCTTGGTTTGATCTTTTTAGTGTTATTTGATATGTTATGGGTGTACTTTTGTGATCATTGGTGTTAGTACTACATAGTTTTTTAGTTGGTTATGCTACATCAAACGTTTATTTGAAGTTGTGATTGATTATGGGTCGTTTTCTTTACTGCGGTTTGCTATTCTGTTTCACATTCCTGGTTGCTGTTTGCTGCTGATTCTTGTGGTTTGCTTAGTTGCGTTTACTTTATTGGGTATAAAAACAAATCGCAAGATAGCGACTGTTTTAGACTTTAGTGAGTTGCGGTTTACTCCTGCGGTTTACGTTTTCTGCGTTTACCTCACTTGCGTTTTACTCATCCTGCGGTTAACTCCTTGCTGCGGTTTGTGCCTAGCATTTTACTCACCTAGCGGTTAACTCACCTTGTGGTTTGCTTATTCTGCGGTTAGTTACTTCTGCGGTTAGTTACTCTCTGCGGTTAAATCTAGAGTTTAGCGGTTTGCTCTAGCGGTTTGCTCCTGCGGTTAACTTGTTCTAGCGTTTAGCTCAGTTAGCGTTTACCTCCAGCTAGAGATTAGTTCTCACTAGCGATTAGCTCCAGCAATTTGGTGGTGTTTAGCGATTTGCAAAAGTTGCAGTTTGACCAAAGTTGACTTTTTACGTCAAAACTTCAAACGACCATAACTTTTGAACCATAACTCCGTTTTCAGCGAAATACCTGTCAAAAAGACCATGAGACCAAGGAGAATGACACGCTGAATGATTTATTGATTTAGGCGAAGATTCGAGGCCTAAAAACGCTCCAGAGTGAAGTTATTGAGGTTTTAAGTTTTTAGACCAAATTTTCATCAATTTTTCGAGGCCAAACTTGCACCAACCAAACCAAGATCACAACTAAACAACATATAACCTAGTCCATCAACTGATCATCAAGTCCATCAACTGATCATCAAGTTCAACTCCAGTCTTCGGTGTTTTCACTGTTTCTTTTGTTGACTTTAGTAAAATCCCGGGAAAGAATCGATTTCTCAGTTTAAGTCACGAGAGTTGTAAAATCCCGTTTAAGTTTGCAACATGTCAAACACTTCGAATTCAGTCATAGCTGAGGTACTTAAACTATACGACATGGTTGATGAATAAAAGATTCCTAACAAAGTACAACTAACAAACGTTATTGTTTCAGATAATGCTAATATGGGAAATAGCAATGTTTTCCCATGCGAACAATATGTGAAACACAACGAAACGTCTGTTGTACCTTGTAGTGCATCTTCTGTTGATAATGATGTGATGCATGAACAAAGGATTCCTAACAAAGTACAACAAACAAACATTGCAGAATTAGATATTGCCAATGTGGGAAATAGCAATGTTGTCCTATATGAACAATATGTAAAGCACAACGCCGAATTTGTTGTATCAAGTGATGCATCCTCTGTTGATGATAATGTGTGTGAATTAGATGAGTACACTGTTGTTGCACCTGATGATACTCTGACCACTAGGATTAACATTCTTAAGGATCAAGTTAGGTGTTATGAACAACGTGCAAAATTTGAGCTAACCGAACGTGAACAAAAAATGAATTGGCAAATGCATGCTTACATTACTGAACAAAACTTAAAGGAAATGGCCTATAAACAAGAGATAAAATCTGTTCAAAATCAACTTGATCGTGCTGTTAAAGAAAAATAGGAAATTCAGAATAGTTTAAATGTCCTAAAAGGTGAATTTCAGGAAAAGGAAACTAAACTGTTAAATGAATTTTCCAACCTTAAGCAGTTGAAAAACAAACTTGAAAACAAGTTGTACATTCAAGGCCAAACCTGTCAAACAGCTCAAATGATGGAAAAGCACATTAAACTGAGGGATAAGCATAGTGATAAGGATTTAGGGTTGCCTAAAACAAACTTCCTTAAGAGCATTAGAGCCTCTCAACCTGCACTCTATGATGCTAAGGTTATGCTTACACCCAATCATGAACCCCCAAATAGTTGGTCGGATAAAGAATTGAAAGATCTTGATTCTGCCGATAGAGAGAGATTTGATAAAAAAAAATGAAGGATCCAAAGTACATTAAAGACCGAGTCATTGTTAAGCCCCATGATTATTATGAACAAAACCGAGTGACTGTTTTTGCACCTCAAACTAAGTTAACACCAGAACAGATATTTTGGCCATTAGATGTTGAGAAAATGAAAGCTGAGGAACTTAAGGCCAAGACTCCTCAAAAGTTAGCTGACCCAACGGTGTATCCTCCCAATACACCAATGCCCTTAGTTCAATTGTCACTTCCCACATAATGTAAAACTCTTATTAGCATATATGTCCTTTGTCAAATGTTCACTGATTTTGATAAAACATGCAAAAAGAGAATCACGCCAACGGGAATCACTGAGGATGAAAGGGGTTTTGAGCTTACAAAAGAGTGTTATTTAACTGAAGTTATCCCATTTTTTAAACTAATCAAAGAACACTTCGATGGTTTAAGACAATCCCTTGAAATTGAAGTGAAAGAGAAGAAAGAAGTGTTTAAAAATGTGGAAAACGAAGGAAAACAAATTGCAATTGATCTTAAATGCAGTGAAATTGAGAGGAAAAATATTCTCATCATGAATGAGAATTTGATTGCTAAATGTATTGCACATGATGTATTTTATACTGCTACTGATTCTGCATTATTTGCCTGCCAATTTCATGAGATGTCTATTGCATTGAATGTTTTCCAGAATCATGTTAGTGAGCTTGAGGGGGAGAATTTAAAATTGCGTGAGAAAATTCAAAACGATGACCATGATAACATGGTCAGGCATTTGTCAAAACTAGAGATTGACAATCTTAATTTGCAATTAAAGTGTCAACATTTAGAAGAAATAATTAAAAACTCAAATGTCAAGACATCTTCGGATGCTCCTGAATTTGATGCATATTTTGAATTAGCCAAACATGATGAAAAGATTCAAGCTCACACTAACACGATTCGGAAATTGAGGGTTCAAATTGCCCAATTGAAGTCAAACAATAGTGATGTGATTGGCACCCAACAGTCTATAGATTCTCAGAATTATCAATTTCAAGATACCAGCAATAAATTGCAACATGAAAATGATTGGTTTCGAGTTGAAAATTCAAAATTCAAATAACATTACAAAGAGTTATATGATTCAATTAAGATCACACGTGATAAAAACAATGAAAAGATAACTTCTTTGCTTAACGAGATTGAGAATCTAAAGACTCAGGTGAAAGGGAAAATGCCAATCATCACTTGTGATAATGTTGTTCAAAAGGTTTCTGCTTGTAAGAAGTACGCAATTGATGTTGTGAATATTCCTCTTCCCATTAGGAATAATAAGTTAGTTCATAGTGACTATCTTAAACATCTTAAGGAGTGCCTTGACTTACTTCGTGAAACCATTGAAGAGGATAGGATAGCAAAACCACTTGATGATGCTATTGTAGGTGCCTGCTTTCTCACTAATAGATCTCAGGAACTCTTAGAATATGCTATCGGTACATGTCCTAAGATTGATAGCAAGCAAGATAGGTCATCGGCTTCATCCTCTAAGTCAACAAACAAGCATGTTACCTTTGTTGAACCTTTGGAAACTTCAGATCCCAACACATCAAAACATGTTAAGCAACTAGAAGTGAAAAAGACTAAGGTTCCCATCACTCCTTCTACAAGAGTTAATAGTGTCACTAATGCTAGCAAGTCAAAACATAAGAGTAATATGAAGGATTATAGGACTTCTCTAGCTAAAAGTGTTCCTAAGACAAAAGTAGAAGACCACATGAGGAACTATAAGTCTGAATTGAGCAAAAGGAACCATAATTCAAATCCTAATTCACTTTGCAAAACATGTAATAAATGCATAATCTCAAGAAATCATGATAAATGTGTTGAGATATTTCTGAAGTCGTTTAACAAAACCCCTGTTATGAAAGTTTGGAGAGCTAAAAAAAATTAAGCAAGTTTGGAAAGCAATAGGAAAACTGTTTGCCAATGTTGGTTATCAATGGAAGCCCACTGTAAGGAAATTCACTTTAGGAGAACAGTGCCCTTTAACTAGGATAACTAATTCTAAAGTAGTGCCTATTAAGGAATGGAAGCCATCTGGTAAAACTTTCCCTTTGGAGACCCAATGTCCTTTACCTAGGCCCATTGCATCTACTAGTGAAATTTCCACCATTGAAACGAATGCACCTAAGGTCTTAGTGGCTCCAGAACTTGTTTGCACTAACCAACTAGAACCCAACTCAAATTGGGGATCCGACACTCCAAATCTTCTGCTTTCATCTATTTTTAAATGCAGGTCGTACATTTTGTCCTTTGGTATTTGGACTCAGGCTGCTCAAAACATATGATTGGAGATCGCTCAGGGCTTGAGAACTTCGTGAATAAGGTTATCGGGACAGTTAGATTCGGGAACTACCATTTTGGGGTAATTATGGTTTATGGAGACTATGTATTTTGGTGACAATGTAATCTCTTGGGATCTAGAAGTGCTCTCAGTAAACATTCATGCTTCTTCAGTAAAATTGGATGGTGTTGATCTTCTTAAAATCAATCGTGGCACTAACTTGTACACCATCTCCATTTAAAGACATGATGCGGCCTTCTCCTTCTTGCTTGCAGTCTATGGCCTCAAAGAACATATCGTGGCTATGGAACCAACGTTTAAATCACTTGAACTTTGGTACCATCAATGATCTTGCTTGCAAGGATTTTGTATGTAATCTGCCCAGATCAAAGTGTGAAAAAGATCATCTTTGTTCAGCTTGTCAACTGGGCAAAAGCACGAAGCATACACACAAACCCAAACTGTCAATACCATCTTAGAAGTTCTTCACACCCTTCACATGGATCTATGCGGACCAATGAAAATGCAAAGTATAAATGGGAAGATGTATGTTCTTGTGATAATTGTCGACTATTCTCGGTTTATATGGGTGAAGTTTTTGAGAACCAAGGATGTGACTCCAGAGGTTATCATCTAACACATTAAACAGCTGCAAGTATGACGCAACAAAACTGATACTTGACACATACTCTTCACAACAAAACTCCATATGAGCTGATGCATGGCATGAAACCGGATCTCTCCATTCTATGTGTGTTCAGGGCTTTATGCTTCCCTACAAATGATAGTTAAAGATCTAGGGTTATTAAAAGGTAAAAGTTGATATTGGATTCTTCGTTCGTTATGCTCTAAATCGTAAGGGATACCGAATCTACAACAAACAAACTCGATAAATCTTGGAAACCATTCACGTCACATTCGTTGAGCTGTCTGAGCATATGATTCTGGTACACATCAGTGCAGGACCCGTGTCTAAACTTTTGTCTCCTGAACCAATCAGTTTAGATCCTTGTACAGTATTCCACGCCTGCAGTACTTTATGTACCTCCTAGAAGTGAGCATTTTAAGATCTTATTTGAACTGATGTTTGATGAATAATTTGAGACACCTACTGATGATACACCGACACCACCAGCTGCCGCTGCTCCGATTTTGTACAACTCAAATGGTCCATCAGTGTCTACTTGAATTAATCAAGATGCTCCATCTGCTAGTTATTCACCATCATCGTTAAATCTTCAATCTCCTTCTGTACATCAAGGCACTGCTGTCGACAATTCTTTTGAAGTGAATTCATTTGCTCCTCTTGAGTTCCTACCCTCAACCACATCAAAATCTCATAAAACGGACCGATGATCATCCGATTGATAACATTATTGGGAAGCTTTCTCGACCGATATTCACACGAAGGCAACTTACCACCTTTTCCTTGTGGTGCTTTTATAATTCCGTACTATCCAAAGTCAAACCCAAAGATGTTAAGACTTCTATCTCTAAAGACTGTTGGGTTAATGCGATACATGAAGAAGTTCGCAAGTTCGATCGACTTGAAGTATGGGAATTGGTCCTATCTCCAGACTGTGCAATAATTATTGCTCTAAGTGGATCTTCAAAGTGAAACTTGATGAGGATGATGTCGTTATGAAAACAAGGCAAGGCTTGTTGCTAAGGAATATCGTCTAAAGGAAGGCATTGATTTTGAAGAATCTTTCACTCTAGGTGTTCACATTGAAGCTATCAGAATATTTTTCGCCAATGTGGCATGTCAGAACATGACGGTCTATCAAATGGATGAGAATTATTGCATTTCTAAATGGCGAGCTGAATGAAGTTATTTATATCAGTCAACCTGAAGGATTTGTGGATCTTAATCGTCCTACCCATGTCTATCGTCTGAAAAAGGGATCACTATGGCCTAAAGCAGGCGCCTAGGGCATGGTATACACTATCAAAGTTTCTCTTGGTAAATGGATTCTTCAAAGGTGTGTTGGATTAAGTTGAGAAAGGGGTAGTGGAACTTTTACTTCGTGAGGATAGAATCTCAGCTGGCAGATTTCTTCACAAAAGCACTTCTGAGAGAACGGTTTCAATTCATTCTCTCGTGATTTGGAATGAAGAGTCCTTCGCCAGTATCACTCTAATGTCTTCAAGAAGAAAATGAGGAGTAATGGATTTACTTCACATATCCTTTGTACATAGTTTAAAATAAAAAGAAAATAGAAAAATATAAAACATATAAAAACCATAAAAATCTGAAAAATCATAAAAATCCAAAAATATTCTTCTCGCGACATGTCTCTTGTGTAATCAATATTATGTACGTTTCTAGAAATGTCATTCAATAATGACACGGAATCATACATATGCTTGAGCAAGAGTTTTTCGTTTTCAAATAATGTTTTTTTCTAAAACATGTCGTTTCTCAAAACATTCTTTAATTATGGCTTACAATTATCTCAGACTGTAACCCGGTCTTAAATAATTATGGCTTGCTATTACTTCAGATAGCAACCCGTTTTTCAAAATAAGGAAAACACGTCACCAAAAAGACGGTTGTTCCTTTTACCGGGTGAAGTTCACCTGGGCATGGATTACTTTATATCCATGTTTCCTCGATCTAATGTACACTTCAGTGCATTATTTCTGGTATAAGAAGAGAAATCTTCTCTTCTTTGTATGCAAATGATTTTCATTCTATGATTCTTCTGAAAATTATTTGTGAGACACATGGCGGTAATTTGTTGTTTGATATTCTATCAGATTTGGATTGTTCATAAAAATTTGTCACTCAATCTAATGACTACAACTCTTTAACTAGAATACGGGTCATTGATTGAGGGGGAGAGTGGTTTCAAATTTTATATCATCAAATGGATTTCTTGGTTATCTGATAATTGTTAGAAAAAGGTTTTGTAGTTAATAGGGTATTAGTTGAAGAGGAACTTACTGAGCTTTATCTCTATTGGCCAAATGTGTTAGTTGCTAGAAAGTTTAGGACATTAGGTGCAATTTGCTTATAGTTTCCTAGCTTTAGGTAACTATTGAGTTCATTTGTGTCACTTTGGAATCCTCGTATAATCCCCTAAATACTTTTAAACCCAAAATCTAAAACAAGTTAGATAACCAGTGTGTTTGATGTTCATGTTTTCTTCTCTGCATTTGTATGATCTGATTGAATGTGTATTGCATGTTGTTAGATGATAATTGCTCAACTACTGTTGATTATGTGCTTAAGTTTTCAGGATTTGCTTAGGTATGTAGCTACCGAGCTAAAATCTAGTTCCTAAGCTCGTGATTTGAAAGATGAAATATGTGTGAAATGCCATGTTAGTGATTGCTATTTATGTCTTATAGTGGCTTGCAATGAATGTTTATGATTGCTAGTTGCTTTTTAATGACTAGATAGCATCTTGATGAGTTGCTTGAATGTGGTTTGACCATGATATATATGGTATTATGAGTAGGCATGCTGCTACGTGGTAGCGGTTAATAAAGAATGAATCTGTATGTATATATGTGTCGATATTCTTATGCAGATTCCATGTCTAATATGAATGTGCCTGCTCCCACTCTAACCATATGATCAGACGTTCACACTCTACTAACTGGTTCTGAATTCATCACAACAACAACATCGGCAGCAGCAACAACAATTTCATCACCACCACCACCTTCACTTCAACAAAGCATTACTATTCTGGTCCTGCCAAGTGGGGATCTACAATTCTTTTTGGAAGTTTTTGTTGGTGGATGGATAATTGATGTTGACTAGTGACTCATTCATAGAAGCAAAAAGGTCAATTTCATTTGTGTCATAATTGTTATCTTGTGCATTCCAAAGTAGTGTAATATCAAATGTTAGGTGTCCGAGTATGAATTTTTTATGAGTTTCTTGTTAAACTCTAAATCATTTAAAAAACTCATCATTTCTGACACATAACATGCTCCCTCAAGGATTGAGGGGGAGCAAATGTATCGTCTCATAATCAGTCATTCTTAAATCAGACCACATTTTTCTCCCAAAATCTTTAAACGTATTTAAATCACTTGGGATCACAAATCTCAAATGGTTTGAAATTTTTGATCGGGGGAGAAAATGTGATTTAAATATGAAATCTGATTAAAATTTGATGTTTTGGACATAATTGTATGCTCTCCCATATGTGATAAACTCTTTTGTACATCAATGCACATATTGAGGGGGAGCAAATGGTTTGTGGTGACTAAAAGGACTTAGCATCTCATGTGAGTGCATCTCAGGCTTAACCAATGAATTGACGGAACATATAATGTCATGAATCGAAAGGACTAGTCCTGGATGGGTAATAATTTCAAGCTGGTTTAACCAGTGATGTAAGCGTGTCTCGAAGAGGACTTGTCTGAGTAGAGCGTACCGTTTCGAGAAACCTTTTGTGGATTTGATCGGGCCGGGTAATAACTTCAAGCTAGTCTAACTAGTGATGTAAGCATGTCTCGAATGCCCGTTCATGTTCACTAAAGGTGGATCAATTCAAAAGTGCAAACTCTTCCCGACATGTGCAAATTTTCGAATCAAAACATACGAGCACATGCGAAGGGGGAGCATTTGAAAATGATAAAAACTCTCAATGCGTTAACAAAATGTGTTTCTTAATCATAAACACGTTGAGAGAATTTTCAATGATTTGGTGTTTTGCAACATAGGATAGTCATGAAGTTATAAGGTGGCTAAGGTTAGGAAAACCGTCTTATGATCCGCCAGAGCCGGAGGGATCTACCCAATGACAATACCCAATAGGTAGTATTAGAAAGTCCTCAGGTATGATTATGAAAAAAGGAGATAAATGAGAAACGGGAAAGAAGGGGTTGAAGAATTAAAAAGAAATGAAATGAGAAAGGGTGAAAAGAAATAGCCCTCCCATTATTCAACCTTAGGGCAGAAACCGGGTTCAAGTCATATGCTACTGGTTGTTACTAAGGTAACACCGGTATTGAAGACAAGACGTCATGGACCCAGTGACGCATTGCACTAAACCTTCTAGCCACTCAAGTTCTCTTAAAAGGTCTTGTTTCATTCTCACAAGGAACCGGTGTAATCTATCAACTTATCTCTTAGAGACGGTTGATATTGAAGCAGGAGACCTCTCCCTAGTCTCTGCATAGGATAACCAAATTGCACTTATTGAGTCTAGAGCCATGAGATGCATCAAAATATCTCTTAGGAACACTTGATTCTTCTACGTTGGTTGTTCAACATTAATGACACCAGCTGTAATATTTTGAGTCCTTCGCAGATCTTAGCAATCTGCCAAGAACACTTATGAGGGAATATACATATGTAATTCCCAGTGATTGAGTGGAAATCCCTGCCAGGGTCAACATTAAACAGCCCTGAAAACAGGTCACTTCGGTAATTCCTTGTGGATTACGCTTAGTGGTCGCGGCGATTACCAATGGTCTACAGTCGTGGAGTGAACTCCAGCGACTCACCCAGTCGTTGATTTACTTAGGTAGATCATGTAAATCCTCTCGGGGGTTGCCGATTGGGAAAGTTCTTGGTAAGGGTTAGAAGGAGTCTTCACACTATGTTGTTGACGATCTCTAATTCCAAACCTGTAAGTACCGGGTGATTTGTTGCTAACTGTTTGCTTGCAGGAATTTCTGACGGTTGCGGTAGATGGCTGAAAAGATGCTGATCCATCACCCCATGCTCACACTTCGACATCTTAATCAAGAAATCATGATCATTGAATGGGCTTCATCTATGCTTCCACAACTCTGATACTGAAGATCATGATCCTGAAAAGTGTGAGCATGATACAAAAATGTCTACGTCACATGGAAATGATATTGCACAAAGATGACTTGGAGACATTCATTTGGATGATAAATTCGAAGAAACGTCAAGGATCATCCAACACATTAACCAAGTCATCAAAGGTCAACTGCTGGAAGCACAAAGATTAATGACTGTGAAGAATCACTGACTACGAGCTACGAAGATTCAATTCGAAGAATAGAATGCTAGAATTCAATTTGTATCTTCCGGGGTGACCTCCTGATTGGTGCTAAACCGTCAGACGATTATTAGTCAACCACTTGTGAATGGTCAACCATAAAAGTCAAACAGCTTAGAATCAATCTCCGCGGAAGTATAGTGTTTCCCCGGGTCGTTATGTCCCGACGAGGTGTGAATTGTTATCAAACGGTTATTTGATCGGGTGAAATTGGACAGGAAAAGGTTTTGAGTGATTAGAACTAAGGAAGATACTAGAAAATAGCTTAAACAAGCTATTTGAATAAGACAAGAAAGTGGGAAAAACCAGAAACGATTTAAACCTAAAAACGCGTACGTTACGTTTAAATAAAACGTAGACGTACGAAATAAAACGTGAAAAGTGAATTCTGAAAACACCCAGGGGGTGAAAATAACTTTTTTACAAACTAAAATGTAAAAGAAAATTTAAAATGAAAATGAAATTATTAAAATGATTATTTTAATATTTAAATTCTATTTAATTAATTAAAACTATTTTAAACCTAATTTACTAATAAACTAAAAATGATAAAAGTTACAAAATAAACTAAAAACTTACAAAAATATTTTCTAAAATTAAAAATGAACTTGAAGAAAGTATAAAAAATAAAAATAAATATTTTTTGTCTTTTTGTGAATATTCTATTAATTAATTACTAATTACTTACTAATTATCTAATTAACTATTTTAAATTAAGAAAAATGGCAAATGAACAGTAAAAATTCTAATAAAATTTCTAAAATTATTTTATAACATATAAAAGCTATAAAAAATATAAAAACTAGGTTTTGCTTAATAAAAACTAATTATGCTATTTTAAACTTAATATTAATTAATTTCTAATAAAACTAATATTAAATATAATAAACACCAAATGATGAAATAAAAATCTGAGAAAATTAATATAAATACTTTAATATAAGAGATAATTAATAAAAATATAAAATAGCTAAGTACTTAATTAAAATTAAAAAATGAAAATTAAAATTAGATTACATTAAATAGAAACTATCACTTAATATTAAATTGATTTTTCTTGATTTTTCTTTTACAAACTTATTTTACAACTAAAAACAACAAACTTTCACAAAAACAACTTTTATGAAAATCAAAAATAAGCACTTGAGGTGCTTATTTGGTCAACAGTTAACTTCTGTTGACCAAATGGTAAAATGAGCTGAGATGGCTAAAAGTGGGGTCCACTCTGGTTGATTCAAGTCCAAACAAGTTAAGAGAACAAGAATAAGCTATAAAAAGCAAGGGAGAACCACAGAATAAGCTATTAAGCTGATAATAAGCACTTGGATACTTTCTATAAACTCAGAACTGGGACAGATTTCATGGACAATTCCAAGTGGGGTCCACTGGGTTAGGGGTCAAACTATTGGTCAAAGTATCAAGCCAGGTAGGAGGGGGGATGGAAGGAACCAAGTATGGTGGCCTGGGGCCCACTGAAATGGCTGGAAACCACCACCAAGTGGTGGTGGTGGGAGCAGACCTGCTGGTGCAAGGGAGGGCTTTGCCCTGCAGCCCTCTTTGGAGAGATGTGGGGCCAAGGAAAAAAATTCACAAAAATTAAAAGGTGATGGGAAAATGGAGTTGAGGTGGTAGGCAACAAGACCTGAAAATTTTAAGTCCTAGATCTAAGTAGAAAAATCACAAAAATTCTTGGAATTTTTAGAAAAAACTGAACAATAGGAATTTGACTTTTGAACTAAGCTTGAAATGTTGACTAAATTGAGTTTCTAATGCACCTAGATGATTAAGTATGCTATATTATGCCTAAATAAAGTAAATTTATGGAAAACCTAACCATATATTAGCCATATTTAAGGATTTGATACCCCAAATCACAATAGCTTAGCTGTTGTGATCACTAAATTGCAAAGTTGACTTTTCCTTTATTTTACCTAAAACTAAAGCTTGATTTTGACTAATAGAAACCTAAGAACACCAAATCATCATTCCTACACTAATAACTCTATCCATAGCATACCTAAAAATCTTAATCCAAACACCCCTTTAGTGGGCAGTTTCACTAACTAATGCTCATCTAAATCTAAAACTACCAAACCAAAGATCAAATCCTATTACTAAACTGATTTAAAAACTAAATAAGCAAAAAGAACAATAAAGATCAACAAAAACATAAAATACAAAGTATAAGATGGAATTTGAACATCACCTAAACAACCTCAGCTGAGCAGAAGTTCATATGATCACAAACCTATGCTCCCTAGAGCTCTAAACCACACTAATCCATGCTTCTCCTTTCTTCTTCTTCACTGCTTCTTTTCTTATTTTTTATTTTTTATTTTACACTATTTTTTTTTTTTTTTTTTTGTATTTTTAGTAAACTGAGTTGAGACAAGCTAAAATGAGTAGGAAGCTTATAGAAGCTGTTCAGTAACTTATATTACTCCAAAGAAACAGAAATCAACAACTTGTAACAACATAAAAGCTAAAATGAGGTTTTCACTTGAAACTTGAAATTTCAAAATTAGGACTGAAAACTTGAATTTAAAGTTAAAGATAGTTGGAATTACACTGAAATTATTGAATACAATACTTTATAGCTAAAAATTACAACTAGAATTGAGAATTACACTAAAACGACATACTACACTAAGCTACAACTACAAACTAACTAACTGCCTTTTTCTTCTCTTTTCTTGACTTTTTATAGACCTTGGAGTCTCTCATGACTTTCCCACTTCTGTTTGCAGCCCTTGGATGGCTTAAATGGATCTCAGTCGTCCATTGTATTTTGGCGGGAAAAGGGTAAAAGCAGCCTTGAGTGGGTTTGGTGAGGTGGGTTGGGTGTAATAAATGAGGAGGGGGAATTGGAGTGGTGTGGTTGAGTGTTTGGTGGAAAAGGAGGAGGGGGGAGGTGGACAAAAGCCTGGAAATTAGGGCGGGTTAATTTGAGGTTAGGGGTGATGAACAGTGGTATGGCTGGGAGTTTGACTGGGGTCAACGACGGGGTATATTATAAAAATGGTGTGGGCTTTGGTGGGCTGGGGTTATTGGATCAGGGGTGCATTTTGGGTTTAGGGTAAATGGTGGTTTGGTTTGTTTGTTTTGTTTATTTTGCAAAAAAAAAAAAAAAAAAAACACAAGGACCACTCATGTAATTAGTGAAAGTTCAAGGGCTATGATTGTAACTTTCCAAAAGTAACCATAAGGACTTATTTTGACACATTTGAGAATTACGAGGATGAAAATTAATATTTTCCAAAATAAAAATACCCGGGGACCAAAATTGCAAATTTCCAAACTCCGGGGACTAAACTTGTAATTTTCTCAAAATTTTCATCCAGGGATTAAAAGTGATTTTTATGAATTTCCAAGGACCAAAATTGATTTTTCATTCAAAATTATCCCACCAGGGACTGAATCTGCCAAAATCTGAGACTCCAGGGACTAAACTGTAAATTTCCAAAACTTTTCCAATTTTTCACCAAAGGACTAAATATGACCACTTATGATTTAAAAAGGACCTTTGGTGATAATTTTCTATATTTTGAATATCCAGGGACTAGTTTTGTAATTTTATGAAAGTTGAGGGACTGAAACTGCCAATTTTACAAACTTTGTACGTTTTTCATCTGTTTTTGCTCATTTTGCATCTAAAACATATAAAACACAATTTTGAAATATTTTTAGTATTTTGATGCATTTCTGAGTGTTTTTGTATGTTTTGCAGTTCAGATTAGACCAAAAATGATGAGTGTTTGAGCACTCATCAATCCCCCACACTAAACTATTGCTAGTCCCTAGCAATACTGTTTTGAAAACTTGATGGATTTTAAACTCTTTACCAAAATCCATCACTTCTGGAGTAGCCAGGTGTAAGAACTATGGCACACCTGATAACCGTGTGATTTTGAGCAAACCTCCAACTGTCAACGGATTTGATTCGTCTTTACCAAAAGCCGTTTGCTTCTGGACTAGCCAGCTCTTGATGGAATAGTCAACATCTTGGTGAGCTGATTACCAATTATGGATTTTCCACGGCCTTTACCACAAGCCATAATCTTGCGGGCTAGCCAACTCATTTGTTTTTGGGGAGTTGAGGAACCATACAATTTTGGGCAAATTGCAAGCCGTAAACGGATTTGAGATGTCTTTACCAAGAGCCGTTTGCTCCTGGACTAGCCAATCCCTTTTGTCGTTAAGACAAGGCGGACTGATTACCACAAAAATTTTGAAGCACCAGTGAAAAAATTTTTAAAATTTTTGAAATTTTGGCTAAAACGGGAGTATTATATAGTAAAATGTGATAAAATTCGCTAGAATAGCGAAATACCCCCCCCCCCCTCCACACTTAGCATGAATATTGTCCTCAATATTCAAAATCCCGGCTATTATGCCGACATTTTGAACGTAAAAGGGCGACATTACAAGCTAAGCGTGGAAAACACCATTTTGTTTTTCACTCTTGTAACCATAGTATGGGTGATTCCCCCACACTTAAGGTGAAAACCCTATAAGTATGCTACTGTTTTTGTTTACCGAGTCGCTAGCTTGACTTGACCCCGAATTCATTTGTCCATGAGGAAGCATGATGTGGAAGAAACAATCTCAATCGGACTTTCATTCAAGATGTTTGGACAAACATTTGAAGCACGTGAAAGTTCCACACCGATGAGATAAGTATCCGGCTCAAGATAATGATACATGAAAATGCCGGGATCAAATATAGTGTCCTCACTCCCGAAGGAGTGAAGAAGAGAGGAAGGAACCTCGAGAACAGGCTCATTAGCCTGAGTTTGGATTTCAAAGGTTAAGCTCGAAAACATCCCGGGAGGGTGGGTGGGAATTTGCAAATCCTCAAGATTGAGGATATTTCCCCCCGGGCTATCATACTCCGGTGGAGTCATGATAAGGTGATCAATGATGGGCTCAGAAGATATTTCATCAACATCACTGATGTCTCCATGAGATAAAGACTTTTCATCAGTGGGTGAATCATTAAGCCCGATATTAAGATAGGAATTGAGTGATGGATCATCATTCAATAAGCTTTCAAGAAATAGAATATCCCCCTCAGAATCAAGATAGTTATCATCAACTTCATACGACGTTGAACTATCTAGAGCAAGGAATGCTTCGACTTCCTCCATATCATCTTTGAAATCAAAGAGATCATCATCACTTCCCGATGGAATTGGATTGGTGTGAGTGAGTTCATCGGTGAACTCCTCGAGAAGAAAGTCAACATTAGAGTGGGGAAGGGATGCATCAACATACTCAATGTCTCCATAAGATAAACAATCATCACTAGAATCAGAGACAGTCTCAATTTGATCATTTGGATTATTAGGGTATGAAGGAATATCACACACTTGGTCAAAAGTCCCCTGTGACTCTCTCGGGATTGGGACAAGGATCTCAACACTAGACTTTATTAATTCGTCCGATTCCTTATTAGGAACAGTGCTAAGATGCTCATCCCCCATGTTTAGAGAGTGAGTGTGAACTTTGGGTGTGATAACAACAGACTGAGGGAGATGAGAGGAGCTAGCATTCATGGATTGTACAATTTCCATTTGTTCAACGGCTAGTAATTTCCTCGTCTCATTATTTTCTCCCTGATTTTCCGTGGGAGGAATCACCAATGATGAATCTGATGAACCCTTATAAAATTGAAGGATATCAAGGGTTTCTTCATTATCACTATCATCATCACAGTCTAGAAGAGCAGCTTGACGAAATTTAGCACGTGTTATAGCTGCTTGCTCTAAGACAAGTAATTCTTCCATGCTCAATTCGTTTCTAGCCTCTCGTTCTTCAGCAAGTAATTCTGCCATAGATTTCTCACGAGAGTCTCGAAACGGTGTAGTAACCAACTCCTCCTTAAGTTCTTTTAAAATATCAAGAGCCTTTAGTAAAAGGTCTTGCTCGGTTTCTTGAGGAGTTGTGTGAATCATATCGTACTGTGGAGGTGGGTCTGAAAACGAATAGTCGTAATTGTTACAAGGAAATGGCTTCCTTGTTTGACAATCCGAGCTAGAGTGTGGACCTCCACAGTAATCACAACAGTGAAACTGATGTGGGTGTGGGTGGTATGTGCTAGAGTTATAATTGTGATCAGGAAACTGCTCATAGACAAGCGTGTTTCCCGATTGACAATCGGAACTATAATGTGAACCACCACAGTACTCACAACAGTAAAACTGTTGAGTCTCATGGTGTGGTAACTGATGGAATAAGTCAGTCATGTCATGGTAGGAATAGGGATCTTGGTTATAGACAGACCCGTTTCCTGATTCTACCATGCCACAACTGGGGCAATTGCCACCATTATAAGGATTACCACACCAATGGCAAACCAGAAAATGTAGATAAGACATAGAAAGAATCAAATGTGTATAGAGGGTGAGGAAATGAGAATCAAAAGGGTAGGAGGGTGAAGAAGGATATTTTTGGGTTTTTGGAAAGACATTTTGTACAAATAGAAAAGAAAATGTTTTTGTGTTTTTGTGTTCGTTGAAAACTGAGTTTAAAAATTTTTCGGGAACGGTTTTGTTTTGATAATGGGAAAATATGAACAAAGGATGGATAAATGTACAATGGAATGAATCCCAAAGACACTAATCAGAAAAACCGTTCAGAATAGCGCGTACACCTCCCAGGCAGCGGCGCCAAAAATTGATTGGTGCTAAACCGTCAGACGATTATTAGTCAACCACTTGTGAATGGTCAACCGTAAAAGTCAAACAGTTTATAATCAATCTCCGCGGAAGTGTAGTGTTTCCCCGGGTCGTTATGTCCCGACGAGGTGTGAATTGTTATCAAACGGTTATTTGATCGGGTGAAATTGGACAGGAAAAGGTTTTGAGTGATTAGAACTAAGGAAGATACTAGAAAATAGCTTAAACAAGTTATTTGAATAAGACAAGAAAGTGGGAAAAACCAGAAACGATTTAAACCTAAAAACGCGTACGTTACGTTTAAATAAAACGTAGACGTACGAAATAAAACGTGAAAAGTGAATTCTGAAAACACCCAGGGGGTGAAAATAACTTTTTTACAAACTAAAATGTAAAAGAAAATTTAAAATGAAAATGAAATTATTAAAATGATTATTTTAATATTTAAATTCTATTTAATTAATTAAAACTATTTTAAACCTAATTTACTAATAAACTAAAAATGATAAAAGTTACAAAATAAACTAAAAACTTACAAAAATATTTTCTAAACTTAAAAATGAACTTGAAGAAAGTATAAAAAATAAAAATAAATATTTTTTGTCTTTTTGTGAATATTCTATTAATTAATTACTAATTACTTACTAATTATCTAATTAACTATTTTAAATTAAGAAAAATGGCAAATGAACAGTAAAAATTCTAATAAAATTATAAAATTATTTTATAACATATAAAAGCTATAAAAAATATAAAAACTAGGTTTTGCTTAATAAAAACTAATTATGCTATTTTAAACTTAATATTAATTAATTTCTAATAAAACTAATATTAAATATAATAAACACCAAATGATGAAATAAAAATCTGAGAAAATTAATATAAATACTTTAATATAAGAGATAATTAATAAAAATATAAAATAGCTAAGTACTTAATTAAAATTAAAAAATGAAAATTAAAATTAGATTACATTAAATAGAAACTATCACTTAATATTAAATTGATTTTTCTTGATTTTTTTTTACAAACTTATTTTAAAACTAAAAACAACAAACTTTTACAAAAACAACTTTTATGAAAATCAAAAATAAGCACTTGAGGTGCTTATTTGGTCAACAGTTGACTTCTGTTGACCAAATGGTAAAATGAGCTGAGATGGCTAAAAGTGGGGTCCACTCTGGTTGATTCAAGTCCAAACAAGTTAAGAGAACAATAATAAGCTATAAAAAGCAAGGGAGAACCACAGAATAAGCTATTAAGCTGATAATAAGCACTTGGATACTTTCTATAAACTCAGAACTGGGACAGATTTCATGGACAATTCCAAGTGGGGTCCACTGGGTTAGGGGTCAAACTATTGGTCAAAGTATCAAGACAGGTACGAGGGGGGATGGAAGGAACCAAGTATGGTGGCCTGGGGCCCACTGAAATGGCTGGAAACCACCACCAAGTGGTGGTGGTGGGAGCACACCTGCTGGTGCAGGGGAGGGCTTTACCCTGCAGCCCTCTTTGGAGGGATGTGGGGCCAAGGAAAAAAATTCACAAAAATTAAAGGGTGATGGGAAAATGGAGTTGAGGTGGTAGGCAACAAGACCTGAAAATTTTAAGTCCTAGATCTAAGTAGAAAAATCACAAAAATTCTTGGAATTTTTAGAAAAAACTGAACAATAGGAATTTGACTTTTGAACTAAGCTTGAAATGTTGACTAAATTGAGTTTCTAATGCACCTAGATGATTAAGTATGCTATATTATGCCTAAATAAAGTGAATTTATGGAAAACCTAACCATATATTAGCCATATTTAAGGATTTGATACCCCAAATCACAACAGCTTAGCTGTTGTGATCACTAAATTGCAAAGTTGACTTTTCCTTTATTTTACCTAAAACTAAAGCTTGATTTTGTCTAATAGAAACCTAAGAACACCAAATCATCATTCCTACACTAATAACTCTATCCATAGCATACCTAGAAATCTTAATCCAAACACCCCTTTAATGGGCAGTTTCACTAACTAATGCTCATCTAAACCTAAAACTACCAAACCAAAGATCAAATCCTATTACTAAACTGATTTAAAAACTAAATAAGCAAAAAGAACAATAAAGATCAACAAAAACATAAAATACAAAGTATAAGATGGAATTTGAACATCACCTAAACAACCTCAGCTGAGCAGAAGTTCATATGATCACAAACCTATGCTCCCCAGAGCTCTAAACCACACTAATCCATGCTTCTCCTTTCTTCTTCTTCACTGCTTCTTTTCTTATTTTTTATTTTTTATTTTACACTATTTTTTTTTTGTATTTTTAGTAAACTGAGTTGAGACAAGCTAAAATGAGTAGGAAGCTTATAGAAGCTGTTCAGTAACTTATATTACTCCAAAGAAACAGAAATCAACAACTTGTAACAACATAAAAGCTAAAATGAGGTTTTCACTTGAAACTTGAAATTTCAAAATTAGGACTGAAAACTTGAATTTAAAGTTAAAGATAGTTGGAATTACACTGAAATTATTGAATACAATACTTTATAGCTAAAAATTACAACTAGAATTGAGAATTACACTAAAACGACATACTACACTAAGCTACAACTACAAACTAACTAACTGCCTTTTTCTTCTCTTTTCTTGACTTTTTATAGACCTTGGAGTCTCTCATGACTTTCCCACTTCTGTTTGCAGCCCTTGGATGGCTTAAATGGATCTCAGTCGTCCATTGTATTTTGGCGGGAAAAGGGTAAAAGCAGCCTTGAGTGGGTTTGGTGAGGTGGGTTGGGTGTAATAAATGAGGAGGGGGAATTGGAGTGGTGTGGTTGAGTGTTTGGTGGAAAAGGAGGAGGGGGGAGGTAGACAAAAGCCTGGAAATTAGGGCGGGTTAATTTGAGGTTAGGGGTGATGAACAGTGGTATGGCTGGGAGTTTGACTGGGGTCAACGACGGGGTATATTATAAAAATGGTGTGGGCTTTGGTGGGCTGGGGTTATTGGATCAGGGGTGCATTTTGGGTTTAGGGTAAATGGTGGTTTGGTTTGTTTGTTTTGTTTATTTTGCAAAAAAAAAAACACAAGGACCACTCATGTAATTAGTGAAAGTTCAAGGGCTGTGATTGTAACTTTCCAAAAGTAACCATAAGGACTTATTTTGACACATTTGAGAATTACGAGGATGAAAATTAATATTTTCCAAAATAAAAATACCCGGGGACCAAAATTGCAAATTTCCAAACTCCGGGGACTAAACTTGTAATTTTCTCAAAATTTTCATCCAGGGATTAAAAGTGATTTTTATGAATTTCCAAGGACCAAAATTGATTTTTCATTCAAAATTATCCCACCAGGGACTAAATCTGCCAAAATCTGAGACTCCAGGGACTAAACTGTAAATTTCCAAAACTTTTCCAATTTTTCACCAAAGGACTAAATATGACCACTTATGATTTAAAAAGGACCTTTGGTGATAATTTTCTATATTTTGAATATCCAGGGACTAGTTTTGTAATTTTATGAAAGTTGAGGGACTGAAACTGCCAATTTTACAAACTTTGTACGTTTTTCATCTGTTTTTGCTCATTTTGCATCTAAAACATATAAAACACAATTTTGAAATATTTTTAGTATTTTGATGCATTTCTGAGTGTTTTTGTATGTTTTGCAGTTCAGATTAGACCAAAAATGATGAGTGTTTGAGCACTCATCACCTCCCTTAGGGGGAGATGGTTAGGAATATAAATATTCATATGAAAGACTCGGTCACCCCGAGTATAGATTAGCGTTGAGTAGCTCGTAGTCTTATTTATATTTAGTTAGTTCGTAGATTAGTTTAAGTAACACCGTGGAGGAAGGACGGGTCTTTACCCATTGTATGCCTGATCCACAGCCAGGGAGTGGGCGGTTTCTTTGTAACTATAAATACCCCTCTCCCACCAAGGGAGAGGGTTGGACCTTTCTCTTAATCTAATATTCTTCTTGTTTCTCTCTCAAGAAAAGGCTCCCAACTATCTTTCAACATCTCTCTAATCTCTTCATCTAATTCGATCCATAAATCACAAGAACCATACATGTTATGTTTATACTACATAGTTGGTTGTGGTCAATGGGTTTTATAATACCACTTATATGCCTTAGATATTGTTACGTGTCTCGAGACTTATGTGTATACATGTATGGATGAGTAATTATTGCAAAAGATAAAAAATAAGGATGGAACAAAATAATGTTTGTAAAATCTGTGGAGCTGATCGGACTCCACATTTCATTAAAAGAAATACATTAAAGATATGAACTAAATATATATCTAGTGATGAGTTCCTGCCGCCGGTACAGCCACGGTCGGCCAGAGGGGAACACTTACATTCAATAGAGATCACATGTAACATTTTTTCAAGTTCCGAATGTTCCATGTGCGGGGGATGTCTTTGCCGTTCGGGCTTCTAAGCTTGTATGCTCCTCTTCCTAATGCCTCTAAGACTTCGTACAGGCCTTCCCACTTGGGACCTAGCTTTCCTGTGTTTTCTACTTTGCTTGCTTCATTGCTGCGGTACATGTAATCTCCTGGTTTGAAAGATGTGCCGCGGACTTTAGTATTAAAGTATTTTTCCATCTTGGATTTGCTTCTTGCTTCTTCTATAGCTGCTACTTCTCTTTTATCTTCCAAGAGGTCTAAACTGAGGTGCAGAGCTTCATTATTCTCTACCGGATCAAAGAGGGCGCATCTTACTGATGGCATGCCTATTTCCACAGGTATTACTGCTTCACTTCCATATGTTAGTGAAAATGGGGTGTCCACATTGTTGGATTTAATCATGGTGCGGTGGGCCCAGAGCACGTGCGGTAATTCTTCCAACCAGTCCCTGCTTCCTTGGTCTATCCTTGCCTTTATACCTTCTCCCAGGCTTCTGTTTGCTCTTTCTACCAGCCCATTTGCCTGTGGGTGTTTTACTTATGCAAAATGTTGCTTGATGTTGAGCTTTTCACACCAGTCCTTGAAAGGGTTGTCTCTGAATTGTTTGCCGTTGTCCGACACGATTTCTCCGGGAAGGCCGAACCTGCATACAATATTGTCCCACACAAATTTTTTGACTTGGTTTCCGGTGATGATTGCCAGGGGTTTTGCCTCTATCCATTTAGTGAAGTAGTCGATTCCCACTATTAGGTACTTGATTTTTCCTGGGGCTTCTGGGAATGGGCCGCAAATGTCCAACCCCCATTTGTAAAACAGCCATGGAGCGGTAATGGGCACTAGTTTGTGTTTCAGATTTCTGGGTACTGGCCTGTGAACCTGGCAATCTTGGCACTTGTTTATTACTTCCCTTGCGTCTTTGTGCATGCTAGGCCAGTAGTATCCGGATCGGATGGCTTTAGCTACGATAGCCCGGGGACCTGAGTGCATGTTGCACGATCCTTCGTGGATTTCTCTGATCACATAGTTCGCTTGCGTTGGGCCTACGCACCGCAGCCATGGCTCTAGAAAAGGCTTGCGGAATAGAACTCCGTTAATGATGGCATACTGCCTTGCCTTTATTCTTAGCTTTCTGGCCTTCTTTGGGTTTGAGGGTAATACGCCTCCTTCTAAGAATTCGCGGATTGGGGTCATCCAAGTGTCTCCCTCTTCTTCGATTATCGCCGTGACTTCCTTTTCTTCAATTGACTTCTCCTTCAAAACTTCCACTGGAATTTGCTTTGTCAGGTGAGCGAAGCTGGTGGACACTATTTTGCTTAGCGCGTCTGCTTGCTTATTCTGACTCCGCGGTATTTGTCTTATCGAGAATGTGCGGAAGCTTTGAATCAGTGCTTGAGCTTTTGCTAGATACTGTATCATGCTCTCTTCTTTGGCCACGTAGGTTCTGTTGATTTGGTTTGCAACTAACCTGGAGTCCACGTTCGCGGATATATCCTTCACCCCTATTTTTTCAGCTATCCTTAAACCAGCTAATAGTGCCTCATACTCTGCTTCATTATTGGATGTGTCAAACTCAAAGCGTAAGGCGTACGTGAGCTCCATGCCTTCAGGGCTGGTGAGGATCAGGCCTGCCCCGGAGCCTTCTTGACAAGAGGATCCGTCCGTATATAGATCCCATGGTACATCATATGGAAGGTTCTTCACGGATTCTGTGACCGCTGCGGGGTCTTCTTCTGGTACTTCTGCAATGAAGTCTGCCAGGACTTGCCCCCTTATAGCCGTGCGTGGCCTATAGTTGATGTCATGTGCCCCAAGCTTAATTGCCCATTTTGTCATTCTTCCAGTCTTTTCAGTCTGTGTGAGGACCTGTTTGATTGGCTGGTTTGTGATGATTACTACTGGGTATGCCTGGAAGTACCTCTTGAGTCTTCTGGTTGCATGGACTAATGCTAGCACTACTTTCTCCATCGGGTCGTAGTTTACCTCCGGACCTTGCAAAGCGCGACTTATGAAATAAATAGGTTTTTGACGCGATCCTCTTTCTGCTAGCAGCACGGCGCTTATGGCTTCCTTTGTTGCGGACAGGTACATTATCAACTCCTCTTTGGGGCACGGAGCCGTTTTCCATGGTCCACTGGAAATCACTTTTCTTGATGCACTTTTTCAGTGTTTTAAAGAATGATAGGGATTTTTCCGCGGATTTGGATAGGAAACGATTAAGACTTGCTAGCTTACCATTCAAGCTTTGTACCTCCTTTAAGGTCCTTGGTGATGGCAACAAGGTTACTGCTTCGGATTTCTCCGGACAGGCTCTGATCCCGTTCTTACTAACCACATGACCCAGGAAAACTCCTTATTCCGCGCCGAAGGTGCACTTTTTTGGATTTAGTTTCATGTTGATCTTTCTGAGTGTTTCGAAAGTTTCTTCCATATCCCTCAGCACGTCTATTTCCGAATTGCTTTTGATCACCAGGTCGTCCACATATACCTCCAAATTTCGCCCTATTTGTTTTTCGAAGGCTTTGTCCACCAACCGCTGATAGGTGGCACTTGCGTTTTTTAGTCCAAACGGCATCTTTGTGTAGCAGAAGATTCCTTGACTTGTATGGAATGCGGTTTTCTCCTCATCTTCCGGGGCCATTTGAATTTGGTGGTACCCTTTGTACGCATCTAAGAAGCACTTAAAGGTGTATCCGCATAAGGATTCCACTTTCCAATCTATCTCCGGAAGTGGATAGCAATCTTTGGGGCAGGCTTTGTTTAGGTCCTTGAAATCCACACACATTCTCCAACTTCCGTCACCTTTTTTGACCAGAACCGGATTGGATACCCAATCATGGTAGTGGACTTCCCTCATTATGTCGGCCTCCACTAGTTTTGCTACATCATCATTAATTGCTTTGTTTCTTTCCGGGGCTTGTCCCTTTTTCTTCTGCCTCACCGGGGTCTAACCTTCTCTAACGTTTAGCTTGTGTTCTGCAATATTCCGCGGAACGCCGGTCATATCCGAGGGCTACCAAGCAAAGATATCTAAGTTGTTCCTTAGTAGCTCACAAAGATTCTTTTTTCCTTGGTCCGTCATTCCGCCACCGATAGTAATTGTTTGATCCGGGAATTCTGGATGTATTGCCACTTTTATCCCTTCTGCTGGGGATTTTGAGTGACCTTGTCCTGGCTGGGCTTCTCCTACCATCCAGCATTCTGCTGGAATTACTTTATCAGTATGTAACATCACGACTCCTCCTTTGGTAGGGAACTTCAGCATGCCGTGAGCCGTGGACGGGATGATTTTAAGCAAACGTATCCCCGGTCTTCCAATGATCCCATTATACGGGGATGGTGATCTGACAACCATGAAGTTCATCCAGGTGCTGGCTGAGTTGTCTTCATCCCCTAATGTCACCTCCAGAAGGATTTGTCCGAGTGGCCGAGATATTTCGCCGCTAAACCCAAGAAGTGGAATGGTCGCAGGAATCATTTTCCTTTGGACTTCTGGACTAAGACGGTTGAAGCAATGCTTATAAAGTACTTCTGAGGTGCTTCCGTTGTCCACGTACATTCTGTGTACGTGGTGTCCGCCAACCTTTGCTTTAATCACCAGCGGGTGATCGTCCCAGTCATCTCCTGCAACCGGTGGAAAGGATATTTCCACGTTTGGATCTGACCGCGGTAGTGTCCTTGGTTTCACGTTACGTTGCCACGTTTGAAGCATGAATATGGCCGGAGCTTTAT
Source organism: Artemisia argyi (assembly GCA_030686995.1). NCBI lineage: Eukaryota > Viridiplantae > Streptophyta > Magnoliopsida > Asterales > Asteraceae > Artemisia > Artemisia argyi. Next base: position 75,416,748 of record CM060685.1, on the reverse strand, counting down.
CTTTGGGTGCGGCCTCCTTTTTGTCACCTTTCAACCCTCCCTTCTGAACACCATTCTTGATTTCTTTGACCAAATGTGCGAACTGGCCGGACCTCACTGCTTCTTCAATTTGCTTTTTTAGTTGGAAACACTCGTCTGTGTTGTGCCCTTTTTCTCTGTGGAAGTCGCAGTATTTGTCCTTGTTTCTCGATTCCGCTGGGCTCGCCATTGGAGGTGGAGCCGTGAATTTGACCAAACCCATTGCAAGGATCTCTTTTGGTGTTTTGACGAGGGGGGTGAATCGGTCGGAACGCCTCCGGTCAGCTCTGGACCGCCCCTTGAACTCCGTCTTTCGCTCAAATGTCCGGCTATTATGGCTGATTTTAGCTTCATTCTCCTGGGCCTTCCACAAGGGACGGTCTTGTTTCTTCTTCGACTAATTTGCCGCCGCTGTGGCACCGCGGAGGATGGCCGTTGTTACTTTCCACATTTCATCCACGGTTTGTGGGATATTGTCGTTGAGTCTTTGGATCAGCTCCGGGTTGGTGATGCCGTGCATGAAGCCTGAGATTTTCATGCATTCCAGAGCTCCTTTTACGTGCATGCTTTCAGCCTTGAAACGGTCCACGAAGGCTCCAGTTGATTCTCCTTCCCTTTGCTTGATGTGGTGTAGTTCCACTGGGTCTTTTGCGTACTTCTTTTGTTGGAGAAAGTAAGATAGGAAACTTTTTCGCATGTCTTCAAAACTGTCGATGCTTTCTGTTGGTATCATGTCAAACCATACGCGAGCGTGCCCCATGAGGGTTGAATTGAACATGTGGCACCAAGTGGGCATGGACCAACGCTCTACTTTAGCCGCGGTGCAGAAGTTTTTTAGGTGGTCTTCCGAGTCGCTGGTTTCGTCATAAGTCTTGACATTGGATGGCATTCTGGTTCATTTTGGGAATTCAAAACTTCTTATTCGGTGCGTGAATGGGTCAGTATCATCGATATCGTACGGGCTATAGAGATCATCATCCCTGCCGCTTCTAGGTTTGGATTTCCAATGCCCCCATCACTGTTTTCGCTTTTCGGTGACGACCGCTCTCTCCGCCTTCTAGGTTCAGTCCATGCGGACCTATCTCCGGCGTTTCTTTTTCCATGTTTATGAGTGCTGCTGAAAGTTGGGCTAGGGCTTCTCCCTCTCCTCTTTTCTGCTCTTCCCGCACTGTTTCCACGCCAAGTGTGTCTGGCTTCTGCTCCCCGTCCTTCTCGACCGCGGGCTTCAAACTTTAGCCGGGAGAACACATCTGACTTCCTATCTCCTAGTCGCGACTTGACATCTCGCCGTTTTTCTCCTAGACGCGAAAAAAGGGCTGACCGAGGGTATCTTTGTCTCTCATAGTCTTCTCTGGAGGTTTTTGTTTCTCCGTTGTTTAGTCGGGAAAAGACACTTTGGGAATAAGAGTACCCGGAAGGCCTGGACTTGACGCTCGCTGGTTTGTCGCTTCTTTTTGGGCTCCCTTTCTTCCACAGATTTGGACTCGGAGTTTCGGGGTTATTCTTGAGACCTTCCACACTCTCCCTTCTTATTGTTGAAGTCGAGGCGTGTTTGTACTTGCCTTAACTTCTCTTGGTGAACCTTTTCAGCCATTAAAGGTAGTAACTGGTCATAGTGCTTGTCGCAAAATTCCCGTAATGCCGCGTCTGGCATTGGCTCACTTATCCCTTGGCTCTTTAATTTTTCCAGAGTGTTCCGCGCTGCAGAGCGTTCTTGGGTTGGAGTAGAGCCGCTTCCTGCCGGTTTACTCATGTTGGTTAGAGTATCTTTTGAAACGTAGTTAAGTAAACGAGTTCCAATACGGATGGCGCCACTTGTTAGTACGAAATTTGGGCTCGATCCAAAACCTAGCTTGGGCTAGCTCTTGGAGAAGTGAATTTCGGACTTTCAAGATGTGTGGTAAGCTGCTAAGAAAGAAAGACACCGTTAGCCTCACCGCGGAAGAGGGACTTCCGCGGTCAACCTCCGGTGTGAGAGTAAGTAATGATTTTTAGAGAGATAAAGTATGGAGTTGGAGATAGAAATTGTGTTACCCAAAGGTGGAGATTTCTTCTCCTTATATAGGTGAGGTATGCTTGTCCTTTTCGACCATTTGTGCATGTTTCTCGGAGATGTACACCTTTCCTTGTTGTTCTGTTTATTCCCACTACCTTGTACCTTGTGTACTATTTGTCTTTGGTTTTGGTAGTTATCGTTTACCGCGGCCTAGTGTCTTGGGCCGCGGATTCCTGGGCTCAGCTGGTTGGTCCTGGCCCGATCTTTATAGCTTTATACCCGGCCTAGTGAATTGGGTCCGGGGAACGCTATACGCGATCAGCCATATAGGTATGTCACAACTCACCATTTCAGGTCATTTTCCGAACTTCGACAATTTACTATTCATAAATCACTATTTATCAAAACACTATTCATCATTATTGAGGTCAGTTTGATATTCTGAGGAGAGTTCAGAAATTTTACTATTCATATGACACTATTCATTTCCGTAAAAAAAACACTATTCATGTGCATTACTCATTTCATCGTAAATTTAGTTTACGGATATTTAAATTCGCGTAACCGAATTGGTTCAGGTGCGAATTCATGTATTATCAGTAGGGACATTTCATATGGACTAGAAATAGTCTACATATCATCATAATAGCATTTGCATACTATACCACTCGTAGAATATTCATATTAATATTTTGATATATTTTACGTTTTACGTATATTTATTTTTAAATAAACGTTAACATACGATTAATAAATATGACAAACATATCTAACAATCCCAAAATATACACTAATAACTAATGATACAAATTATATAGCAAGCAAACTACCATTTTACTACCTCAAATACATACATGTCACATGGTTTCCTCCATTTGATAACTTAATTACAAGTTTACCCTAAAACTAGATATTTATAAAACACCAAGACTTTAACATAACCCATTTTTACAAGATCAAAAAGCAAACTTTCCTCTCTTCCTCCCTTATCCAAAACCCACGGCCAAACCAAATCAAGAAGCAAAAACCATAGATTTTTCAAGATCAAGCTACTTTCTAGTTCATTTGGTGATCCTTGTTAGAGTTTTGAAATAAAAACTCAAGGTTTATTAGGTTTTACTCATCCAAGCTCTATAATCTTTCAAAGTAAGTTGTCAAACTCTTTTTCATAATTTCTTCAAGTTATTTTTATGATCATATGATTTCTATACAAGATTACATGCATATGTTAGTTTATATCACTCATTTATATATATATATATATATATATATATATATATATATATATATATATATATATATATATATATATCTCTTTAAAACCCTAGAAATGGAAACCCTTGGTAGATCTACTTGGATGATGTTGTTTAAGAACCCATGACACTCTAAGAAGGTGTATGGTAGGAATAGACTAGATTTGTGGTGATTGGAAGTGATTTGGTTGAAGTTGAAACTAGTTTGGAACCCTATAATTGATTTTTAAACAAGTATAGAAACCTACTGTCCCAAAATGCAAAACCCAGAAAACTCAGGGACTCAGGGGTAAGTTTTGACCAAAGATTTAGAAAATACTTTCAAAAACAAAGCCGTAGGCGAAAGAACGAATTAAAACGAGTTTATAACGAAGGAGATATGATTTTTGAAAGTTTATCGACGAAAACTATTTTTCTGAAAATATTCATTCTGTTGGACGATTTTCGTCGGACAAACCGAGGTGTTAGACGTAACCTAGAGAAGCCGAGCTATCAAAAATATATTAGTACATACTAAGACGAATCCGTGGATATAAAGAACGAGGAAAATGAACTTATAACGACAAAGATATACACGTTTTAAAATCGACAAAACTATATATATATATATATATATATATATATATATATATATATATATATATATATATATATATATATATATATATATATATATATATATACACTAATAGAAATAATAAACTACGTACTAAATACTATATTTTCTAGAAATAATGTTAAAGAGCCATATTCTTAACCATTGAAGTACGTATGACTAAAAGCTTATTTTTACGACTAATTGACGTTATTTTAAGGTTTTCGAAACAATGAATACAACACTAACATTTTATATACGATATATTATGACTAGTTTTTATAAGTCTAATTAGACTTATTTTTCCTAAGTATACGATAAACTCTTTCATTTTAGGTCATTTTCCGAACTTCGACAATTTACTATTCATAAATCACTATTCATCAAAACACTAATCATCATTTTACTATTTATCATTTTTTAGGTCAGTTTGATATTCTGAGGAGAGTTCAGAAATTTTAATATTCACATGACACTATTCATTTCCGTAAGAAAAACACTATTCATGTGCATTACTCATTTCATCGTAAATTTAGTTTACGGATATTTAAATTCGCGTAACCGAATTGGTTTAGGTGCGAATTCATGTATTATCAGTAGGGACATTTCATATGGACTAGAAATAGTCTACATATTATCATAATAGCATTTGCATACTATACCACTCGTAGAATATTCATATTAATATTTTGATATATTTTACGTTTTACGTATTTATTTTTAAATAAACGTTAACATACGATTAATAAATATGACAAACATATCTAACAATCCCAACATTGGTTCCGATATATTTTTAAACCCCTTACAACATCACAAAGATTATAAAATTCATTTACCCGGTATTTTGGAAATTTATTCAATTTATATCGTAAGTTTAATATAATTACGACGGTTTTCGTAGAAACTAAACAATAATCATCCAAACACCCAATACTTGTACCCGAGATATTTTCATAACTTTTATGACTTTATTATGTCCCGATTAACTTCGTCAAAATTTATTTCAACTCGTCACGATTTATTTTTAGTTAACCCGGTACCCAAAACTTATAACATAATACATTATATACACTAATAACTAATGATACAAATTATATAGCAAGCAAACTACCATTTTACTACCTCAAATACATACATGTCACATGGTTACCTCCATTTGATAACTTAATTACAAGTTTACCCTAAAACTAGATATTTATAAAACACCAAGACTTTAACATAACCCATTTTTACAAGATCAAAAAGCAAACTTTCCTCTCTTCCTCCCTTATCCAAAACCCACGGCCAAACCAAATCAAGAAACAAAAACCATAGATTTTTCAAGATCAAGCTACTTTCTAGTTCATTTGGTGATCCTTGTTAGAGTTTTGAAATAAAAACTCAAGGTTTATTAGGTTTTACTCATCCAAGCTCTATAATCTTTCAAAGTAAGTTGTCAAACTCTTTTTCATAATTTCTTCAAGTTATTTTTATGATCATATGATTTCTATACAAGATTACATGCATATGTTAGTTTATACCACTCACTTATATATATATATATATATATATATATATATATATATATATATATATATATATATATATATATATATATATATATATATATATATATATATATATATATATATATCTTTGAAACCCTAGAAATGGAAACCCTTGGTAGATCTACTTGGATGATGTTGTTTAAGAACCCATGACACCCTAAGAAGGTGTATGGTAGGAATAGACTAGATTTGTGGTGATTGGAATTGATTTGGTTGAAGTTGAAACTAGTTTTGAACCCTATAATTGATTTTTAAACAAGTATAGAAACCTACTGTCCCAAAATGCAAAACCCAAAAAACTCAGGGACTCAGGGGTAAGTTTTGATGAAAGATTTAGAAAATAATTTCAAAAACGAAGCCGTAGGCGAAAGAACGGATTAAAACGAGTTTATAACGAAGGAGATATGATTTTTGCAAATTTATCGACGAAAACTATTTTTCTGAAAATATTCATGCTGTTGGACGATTTTCGTCGGACAAACCGAGGCGTTAGACGTAACCTAGAGAAGCCGAGCTATCAAAAATATATTAGTACATACTAAGACGAATCCGTGGATATAAAGAACGAGGAAAATGAACTTATAACGACAAAGATATACACGTTTTAAAATCGACAAAACTATATATAGATTAGTAGTCACTAATAGAAATAATAAACTACGTACTAAATACTATATTTTCTAGAAATAATGTTAAAGAGCCATATTCTTAACCATTGAAGTACGTATGACTAAAAGCTTATTTTTACGACTAATTGACGTAATTTTAAGGTTTTCGAAACAATGAATACAACACTAACATTTTATATACGATATATTATGACTAGTTTTTATAAGTCTAGTTAGACTTATTTTTCCTAAGTATGAAAAATATTTTACTTTGACAATAACTAGTATTTTCAAGTTACGAGTGGTATAGGCATCATGTACATGTGCATTCATTACATCACGTCAAGATCTAAAGTAGATCATTATTACTAATATTAGGTTGTGGCTAATGTTCACGCCTTATTGTCCCTATCATTTCACGTCTTAGTATCATCACTTCAGGTGAGTTTTCATATGTAAAACCCTAAAATCCGTTTCTCCTAAATTCCCATATAATTTGAATTTTTGTGAACTCTAGCCTAAGTAATATAATTTAGACACAACATTGTACCTAGATTATAATACCCTACACATCAGCTATAATATATAGTAGGAATGATATGGATATTACCCTTAGTACAACAATAAAACCAAATATAAGTTTGATGTATTTATCAGATACTACATTAATATCATGGGTAATATGTGGCATGCTATAATATTATAAAAACCATGCAAAAGATTGATACTAAAACTTCAAATAAATAAAACAATCCTAAACCATTACTTAAGTTGAACATGTTATAATGAACATTGACGAAACTTATATCCTAAATAAATATCACATGTTACATATATGTCATATACGGGCCGAATACTTATTAACTTTTGTGCACAACCTAATCACCTAAATACATATCTTATGGTAACATATTATTTGGACTATTTGCTAGCCTTGTGCATGTGGACCACGTTTTGGAAATAAGTAAAGATAGTATACGAGTACATTTGGAATTTTGAAAGAGGATTTGAGTCTCCCTTATCTCCCTAATACTCGGTCACCACTTCCTTCATAATCTCGTAATATTCGAACACTTTGTTAGGTATTCATTCATATAGTACATGCTTCTTTTCATAAACTTGAACACAAAACTAATACAGAACCACAATTTAGTTTACATAAATAAAAGAGTTGTAGACAAACATAAATCAAGCTCAGATTCATGTTGATATTGTGTTCCTGGTTCGTGTTCATGTCTGGAACTTCAGTTTCGTTTGCTCTAGTCAAGTATAGTTCAGGTTGTGGTTCGCGATTAGGTTCATTTGAGTTCGTGTGGGATAAAGGTTTTGGGTTCGACAGACCTTGGTTCTGGTTTCGGTTCGAAAGGTTCCTGGTTTTGGTTCATTGATTCTTGTTCGTTCATTGATCTGACTTGAGGTACTCCTATAATCATTTCGTGTTCTATTTGATTCAACCTATGAAGTATGTATACGTATATAACATGAAGATCAATCTAATGTTTCGTTAAATTGTGATTAAACAAGATATATATAAACACTACATGAAATCATGAAAACGGGATAATATACATGCCGATCCATGTTTCTGTTTCTTTTCGAATCTGTTGTCACGTAAGCTTCTATATCTGGTCATTTAAGATCTAACACAATCTCATTAATACGACTAGAATCTGAGGAATGAAACCAAATAATTATCATGAGGCGTACAGATAATCAACTTGATTAAAAGGCTAGGATAAGTGTGAGTTATCGATTATGTTGGTCTCTGTGTATGGGTGTAGGTCAATCGTGGGCTGGAAACATGCTTGTATTATGTGTATTAAACAAGAGTTAAAGCGTGTGTGCGTGTGTGTTATAATCGGATTTAAATGAGAATAGACATGAGAGTGTATAGTCTAGTTATTGTGGCTGAATATTAGCGTGCATGTGTGTGATTATGCATGAGTTAATATAAGTTGAAAGGAATTAAGGTTGTTTTGTTTTATTTATAAAAGTAACAATGAGGGTGCTTTTATCGTAATATACATGTGCATGTGTAATCAAATCAGGATAGGGATAGGCGTCAGGTTGTGTTGGGTTTTATGATTTCGCGTGTTTGTTGTTTATCAAATGGTGCGTATAGGTGTGAATATGGATGTGTTAACGAGAGTTTGTTGTGTTTGCTGCATGTTATACTAAAACCATATAGAGGTGGGGTCGTAGGTTGCTTACATGTGAGTAATTTGGTGTTGTGGTCTCATTCAACTCATCTTGAGAAAGGGTGTGGCTCGTTAGGATGTAAGGCTTTTGGTTTCTTGGTGTGAGTTGAAGTCGAATATAGTAGGAGTGTGAGTGTATTTCGGGAGTTTGTACGTGTATGTGAGTGTGTTTGCTTAAAGCTTAATTAATCCGAGATGTGTTCATATGTTTACTAAAATTTGCTAAATCGTAAGTTGTCATTAATTAATTGAATTAAATATACTATAAACCCTAATCTTTGATAATTGTCATAATGGGATCTAAATCTATAATAATAATCATTTTAAGCATTTCTTAATTTAATTAAGTGTTAATTGAAATCATAACTGGTTAACCTTGCTAATTCAGGAAACTTACTAATTCGAGAAACTTACTAAATCTGGAAAGTTACTTAATTCAGATAAAAATATAAAGTTACTTAAAATGGTTAAGTTACTATAAATGGAAAGTTACTATATTTGGCAAGTTACTAAAAATGAAAAGTTTCTAAAAATAGAAAGAAACCTCAAATGTGTAATCTGATTAAAGTGAGCTTATAAATAATAAGACGATTATTAATTCGTTTAGATTCGCTGAAGAAGGAGTAACTTCGAATCCTTGTGTGTTTCTGATATGGTTTCATTCGCAGTTTGAGGTACAGATATTCTACCCTATTTCATTAAGGGTTTCGATCTCATGACTTTCGATCCTTTGACTTTGATTCATTTGCTATGATATGATTCAGTTGATATAAGCCTTTGCTATGATCCCTTTTGATATGATTCGTTGATATGACTCGTTTGATATTATCCTTTGATTGGATTCTGTTTGCTATCCATTCTGTTATGATGATCTAATTACTATCTCACTGATATGAGATTCTGTTGATATATTCTGATTGATATGCTATGATTGTTTTGTTTATGGATAGCTCTGTTCTGATATGTATGATTCTTATGCCCGAGTTTTTATTCTACTCATGGAGGTACCATGGGCGTGTCATCGAGGCACCGGTGGCATGACACTATCTGGGACGGTGTAATTAGTCCCCGGCGTTCCCTTCTGTTATGATATGATATGATATATGTGATCACTTATGGCCATTCTGTTATATATATGCATAGTCTTGCACTTGTATATGTATTCTGTTTCAGGGAGCGTATGGATGCATCCTAGGTATATGTTTGATGTGATATGATATGATATAACTTAGTAACTGGCTGTACGTACCTTGTACCCCTTTCACTTCTGGTACTTAGAGGTCTCCCCTCTATGTACACCCTATGAATTGACGGATATGTGATTATGTGATTTGAGACCTATTCGAGTGGCTCTGGTAGGTCGGCTCGTGGCTTTTCTATATTTCTTTGTGTCTATTCGACTGGCTCGGGTAGACAAGCCTTTGTTGATACGTGCTCTATGATTCTGATTATTCTTTCACTTGATATCTTTATGATGCTTCATTCATTTCACTCATGATATTTGTTCAGTTGATCGTTGATCTCTTATGCATTTGACAGATGATATTCATTTCAGCAGGAGTTTATGATTTCCTTTTTCCTATACTTATATACGTTTCGATTATCAGTTTTGTTATATATCTGTTCACTGGGCTTTTTAAGCTCAGCCGCATTTCTTTTCCTGCGGCAGGTTTTAGGTTGGAAGCTGGGATTGAGTGAAGAGTGCATAGGAGCTCTTAGTGGACTACCTTGAGGATTAGAAGCCAATTTGCATCTTGATTAGACTTGGATTGGATTTAGCTTGGATTTATATTACATACTATATAGAGTTAGCATTTCATTTGTTTCCATAGAATACCTTTGTAATTGTTATGTTTATAAGTCTTCCGCTTGTGTTGTATGTTCTGATTTGGCACCATAATGTGACATTTTGACCCATGTCGGGTTGGGGTGTTACAATTATGGTATCAGAGCTCAGGCTGCGACTTGTAGTACATAAGTTATGACCTGTGAAGGTTTTGACCCTTAGATTTGCACTTTAGGAACTCATGAAATAACCTTGAAAGGAATTGCTTTAGGTTTCTTCCTTTAGGAACTTTAATTATGACCGGTGAGGATTGGGTAGATTATATGATAAGATGTTAGTTAGTTATCTTGCTTCCGCATAACTTTTATTTCTACTTCTACTTTTAGATGAGGCTTTATAAGATCATTCATTCCGGAGATTTAGAAGATATATCAGGATACGCAGCATAAGATTAGAATGCATTGAGACTCTCTAGTATTGCCTAATAAGTTTCACTTTCTGAGGATTATCACTTTATTTTGAACTTCTATCTTTAATTCATTTAGATGCCTTTTCATCCATTCAGAGAATTCGTAGATGTAGGAATCCGATGTGGTTGACACATTTTGTGGTTTTCCTTGCTTTGTTAAGCATATTAAGGTTCCTTCTACACTATTGGTTTTTGCCCAATCTATTCTATCTCTATGAGAAATCTTGTGATTATCCATCACGAGTATCCGAATTGTTTGATGTGTTTTGAAGATATTTGAAGAGGATTTCATTCTAGTAATTTGTTTCCGTTGTAAATGTTCGATTCGATGATTATTCTGGGGTTGGAATTGTTGACTGAGCACTATGATGCTACCAACTTTCATATAATAATTTTCATCTTTGGCGATTGGAGAAACTCAAAATTCTGTACCATGGTTCCCAACCTGGTGAATTATTATGATCACCTTTGTTGAAAACTCGTGCATTAATCCCTCGTGGTTGTGAAGATACTTCGTTTGATGAAACTCGGCTCTAGGATTTTTCAGTTGTTTGAGATGTTCGCGATGTATTCCCTAATAAACTACCAAGATTGCAATCTGAATGTGAAGTTGTTTTGATCTGGTTATGAGAATTTGTTTAGTCACGACTCGAGGTAGAATGTGATTGCAATAAAGGCATGTTTATATGATGCAAGTATTATTACGCCTGGCCAACGTAATAATAGTTACATCATATAACTTGAACTTATTGGGATCATAGGATGTCTTGAGAAGTGCCTGAGAACAATATGTTGGTTGATTTAGAACTCTATCTGTATAAGAGAAACATTTGCATGATTCTGAAACTCCATTTTGAATGACATCAGTTGAAGGGAAAGAACTGAAGGACCAGTTTCTAAGAAGTGATCTTATCTGTCCAGGTGTGTATCTTAGATGTGCTTCTGTTTTAGTAGTGGAGAAGAATGATGATAGCATGAAGTTGTGGGTTGAATTCTGGAAGCTAAATCGTATTATGTTTCGTTTTAAAGAGCGAGTTGTTCTCAAAATTGCTTTTCGTATTCGTTATAATCTCTATGAGCGTTGTGATGCCGATTGTATTGGCTACTACTCCGACTATCTCTATAAACTTGTTAAATCGTGTCTTTCATGAATATTTTGACAAATAGTCATAGTATGACATATTAATATGTTCAGAGATGAAAGAGGAACACGAGGATCATATTCGTATTTTGGGTTGACATTCCTATGTTAGGAGAAGCTCTAGGTGATATTTTCAAAGAGTAACTTTTGTGGGAGGAAGAACGAGACGAGAATTTGGAAAAGCTGGAAAGAAATTTGTTTCTAATTCAGAAGAAGACTTAGCTATGTTCTTATGCAACATGAGAAGATTATCGGTTATGCACCAATACATCCAGAACCGTAGGAGGTGAACTATCCTGATGCATGATTTGGGAATGATTTGTGGCGGCATGAAGAAGCTTAAGACCAAGACGGTAGAAGATTAGCTATGTTAGAAGATGGAAGGAAGTGGTTTTGAAGTGAAGCACACGGTTCTATAAACTCTATTCATCTTAGTTAGACTAATATGTATAGAGTCTTGAAGTAGAAGCTGGAACGGGATGGTATGAAAGTGGTTGTGACTACATCAGAGATTGCTTGGAAGATCGGCAGAGATATCTTTTGACAAGAGATTATTCAAGCAACATGGCGCACCTGCAGTGATCGTGACAGAGAATCGCATTTTGCAGCATGCTTCCAGAAGAGGTACAGAAGAGTTAGACTTTCTGACAGTTAGACGTTTTGGCATTTGAGGAAGCTTTAGTTCGCTATACGTTGGTCCTTGGATTCGTTCTCATTCGTACGATTATTCTACCTATTCTGTTATGCCTTTTGATACATTTTGATACTCTGATTTGTGATTTTGAACGTCAGTACGAATGTGTTACCTATCTCTTTGTGATACTCTTGATATGTTTAATGATTAGATTTGTACTCCTCTAACTTTGGCAAGTTCCTTTGTTCGTTCAGAATTTGGTAGGAGTTGATGAGGATCTATCGTTTAGTATTATCTTTGTGCTTGGCTCGTAGGTATATGTGTTTTGTGTATCTCCTTGTGGGATTTCAACTATCATCTGTCATCTGTCATCTGTCATCTGCTACGCATTTGTTTTGCATTCGTTGGACAAGATTTATTACGATTTATGTTCAGTGGAGAGCCTGGGGCTATCCGAGTTGTCGGGATCGAGTCATGAGAAAAAGTTTTTATTTGAGAAGATTCTGTTGGAAAGATCTCCCTGAGCGTGAGGTTATTTGTTGTCGTTCTTTTGTGATTTGCTACGTCTCCATCTAACTTTTGCGACTTCAATTTTCGAGGACGAAAATTTTCTTTTTAGAGGAGAAGAATTGTAAAACCCTAAAATCCGTTTCTCCTAAATTCCCATATAATTTGAATTTTTGTGAAGTCTAGCCTAAGTAATATAATTTAGACACAACATTGTACTTAGATTATAATACCCTACACATCAGCTATAATATATAGTAGGAATGATATGGATATTACCCTTAGTACAACAATAAAACCAAATATAAGTTTGATGTATTTATCAGATACTACATTAATATCATGAGTAATATGTGGCATGCTATAATATTATAAAAACCATGCAAAAGATTGATACTAAAACTTCAAATAAATAAAACAATCCTAAACCATTACTTAAGTTGAACATGTTATAATGAACATTGACGAAACTTATATCCTAAATAAATATCACATGTTACATATATGTCATATAGGGGCCAAATACTTATTAACTTTTGTGCACAACCTAATCACCTAAATACATATCTTATGGTAACATATTATTTGGAATATTTGCTAGCCTTGTGCATGTGGACCACGTTTTGGAAATAAGTAAAGATACTATACGAGTACATTTGGAATTTTGAAAGAGGATTTGAGTCTCCCTTATCTCCCTAATACTCGGTCACCACCTCCTTCATAATCTCGTAATATTCGAACACTTTGTTAGGTATTCATTCATATAGTACATGCTTCTTTTCATAAACTTGAACACAAAACTAATACAGAACCACAATTTAGTTTACATAAATAAAAGAGTTGTAGACAAACATAAATCAAGCTCAGATTCACGTTGATATTGTGTTCCTGGTTCGTGTTCATGTCTGGAACTTCAGTTTCGTTTGCTCTAGTCAAGTATAGTTCAGGTTGTGGTTCGCGATTAGGTTCATTTGAGTTCGTGTGGGATAAAGGTTTTGGGTTCGACAGACCTTGGTTTTGGTTTCGGTTCGAAAGGTTCCTGGTTTTGGTTCATTGATTCTTGTTCGTTCATTGATCTGACTTGAGGTACTCCTATAATCATTTCGTGTTCTATTTGATTCAACCTATGAAGTATGTATACGTATATAACATGAAGACCAATCTAATGTTTCGTTAAATTGTGATTAAACAAGATATATATAAACACTACATGAAATCATGAAAACGGGATAATATACATGCCGATCCATGTTTCTGTTTTTTTTTGAATCTGTTGTCACGTAAGCTTCTATATCTGGTCATTTAAGATCTAACACAATCTCATTAATACGACTAGAATCTGAGGAATGAAACTGTCACAACTCACCATTTCAGGTCATTTCCCGAACTTTGGAAAAACACTATTCATCAAACACTATTTATCAAAAACACTATTCATCAGTTTACTATTCATCATATTTGGTGTCAGTTTGACATTCCGAGAAGCATTCAGAAATTTTACTATTCACTGAACACTATTCATTTCCGGAAAAGATTTCATCATTCACGTGCATTACTCATTTCATCGTAAATTTAGTTTACGAGTATTTAAATTCGTGTAACCATATTGGTTCAGGTGCGAATTCATTTCATTATCAGTAAGGACACTGCATACGGACTAGAGACAGTCTGCATATCATCAGTAGGTCATTTACATGTTATACCACTCTTAGGATTTTCAAATTTACATATTTGATACATTTAACGTTTTACGTATAAGTATTTATAATAAACGTTAACACACGGTTTATAAACACGACGAATATATCTAAATATTCCCACAATAGTCCCGACATATTTTTATATCCATTTTATCATCATAAAAGTTATAACATTCATTTACCCAGTATTTTGGAAATTTATTTTATTTATAACGTGAGCTTATGAATATTACGACGGTTTTCGTGAAAACTAAACAATAATCACCCGAACACTCAGTAATTGTACCCAACATATTTTTAACATATTTACAACTTTATTTCATCCCGAATAACTTCGTTAATATTTATTTCTAGCAAACCCGGTACCCGATTATAACTATTACTTACACTAAACTACAATTATTATTACACTACATTTCCTAAGTGATCAAAACCGACTTTGCTACTCTTTTATACATTGAAAACCGGCCATGAGCACACCCTAAACCACTTGACCTTTATTTTCTAACCTCATGCATACATGTGCTCATATTATACTATATAACTTATAACTAGTATTTACAAAAACCACTAAAACATAACTTACATAATTTTCAAGAATCATAAGCTCTCATCCTCATCTTCCCCATCCAAAAACCCACGACCCAAACCCAATATCCATGATCAATCCATTATTTTTCGAAGTACAAAGCATCAAAGTTGTTCATTTCATCATCCTAATCAAGAATCATAACACAAAAACACAAGTAATCCAAGGTTTCTCATCATCTCACCACCTATTATTTCAAAGTGAGTATTCAAATTTATTTTCATGTTTTCATCTAATTAACATATGTATCTTATAGTATTCATGCTTAATTTCATGCACAAACTAGCTATACCACTTTATTTTTGTAGACTTTTGAAACATACAAACCCTAGATTGTGATTTAGGTGTTCCCTTGTTAAATTAACTTGATTACTAGTCATTAGGAACCCATGGCACCCTAAGAAGGTGTATGGTAGGATTAGTATAGATTTGTGGTGTTTGCAAGAGTTTTGGTTGATGTAGAAACTAGTTTTGAACCTTGGAAATGGTTTTGTAACAAGTAAATATACCTACTGTCCCATTTTGTTAAATTCTGGAAAATCAGTAAAAACAAAGGAAACTTTGGCAAAATTTTTAGAAAATACTTTCAAAAACGAATCCGTAGGCGAAAGAACGGATTAAAAAGAGTTTATAACGAAGAAGTTATGATTTTTGCAAGTTTATTGACGAAAACTATTTTCCGGAAAAATACATGCTGTTGGACGTTTTTCGTCGGACGAAAAGAGGCTTTAGACGTAACCCGGAGGAGTCTAGCTTTCCAAAATATATTACTACATACTAAGACGTAACCGTGGATATAAAGAACAAGTAAAACAGACTTATAACGACAAAGATATTCACGTTTGAATATCGGCAAAACTCATTTTAGTTTGACAGCTTTTATAAATATTAACACTAAAACTACGTAGTAACTCTAGGTTTCTAGAAATAATATCAAGTACCCAAATTTCATAACTAACGAAGTATTAGTGATTACAAGTATATTTTATCACTACAAGACGTTATTTCAAGGATTTCAACCCGAGGATTTCAACACGAACATTGATTCATACGATATATATATATATATATATATATATATATATATATATATATATATATATATATATATATATATATATATATATATATATACACATTTCAACTAGTTTATTTTCTAGTAGCCATATTTTCCCAAGTCTTGGAAAATGTATTATTTTGATAACAACAAGTGTTTTTCAAAGAGTAGAGTGGTATAAGAACATGTGCATGGACATTCATAACATCATTTGGTGATCTAAATTAGATCGTTCATCATTCACATTAGGTTGCGGCTAGTGTGCGCGCCTTGTTTTTCAGCTCGTTACATGTTCATGGTTGTTCATTTCACTTCATCACAGTATCATCATCTAGAGGTGAGTTTTCATAGCCCCGTTTTCAATTCAACATTTTTGATTGTTTTCAAATCCCACGGGGGAATACATTGCATCAATCATTTTAGTACGAGCCCAAGTACCAAAACATATGTACATTGCTTAAGTTACTTTACCATTAAGTTAAAGTCCCCTGTTTATTATCATGAACCGTTAATTTGCCGGTAAGCTAGAGTGAGTGGATAGATCTATCGAGGGTGACGCCTCCATCCGTGGTAGTGATTACCAACCGTAAGCGGATGCATTTCATTTTGACACAGTTACGAGTGTTCTGGTAAAACATTCGGGAGGGGCATATAATTTCATCAGTCATAGCTTCGGGGTCATGAGCTTAAGGTCTATTGTACAATTTTCATGAGATTTTTATCTTGCACTTTTACTTGTGGTGGTCGTACATCATTACAATTTACAAACCTATGGAATTCACCAACATTCGTGTTGACGTTTTAACAATGTATTTCAGGTTATTAAGGTAGCTCATGTGACATGCATTTGGACCTTCATGGAGTCGCGGAGTCGACGCGTCTCATCATTATTTCATGCACTTATGTAAATATTTGATCTAGTAGGACTTGTTTTCATAAACTTGCAACACATTTTGGGGACCTCATTTTGTAAACTATGGATTATTTCAATGATCAAATGCAATATTTTCCAAACGACACTTTAGGTCGTTCAATGTAACTGTAACTGTGGTGCTATGACAGACACCCCCAGGTATTCCATTCCGCTGCAAGTCAGGTAAATTGAGGGTGTGACAGAAACCAAATAATTATCATGAGGCGTACAGATAATCAACTTGATTAAAAGGCTAGGATAAGTGTGAGTTATTGATTATGTTGGTCTCTGTGTGTGGGTGTAGGTCAATCGTGGGCTGGAAACATGCTTGTATTATGTGTATTAAACAAGAGTTAAAGCGTGTGTGCGTGTGTGTTATAATCGGATTTAAATGAGAATAGACATGAGAGTGTATAGTCTAGTTATTGTGGCTGAATATTAGCGTGCATGTGTGTGATTATGCATGAGTTAATATAAGTTGAAAGGAATTAAGGTTGTTTTGTTTTATTTATAAAAGTAACAATGAGGGTGCTTTTATCGTAATATACATGTGCATGTGTAATCAAATCAGGATAGGGATAGGCGTCAGGTTGTGTTGGGTTTTATGATTTCGCGTGTTTGTTGTCTGTCAAATGGTGCATATAGGTGTGAATATGGATGTGTTAACGAGAGTTTGTTGTGTTTGCTGCATGTTATACTAAAACCATATAGAGGTGGGGTCGTAGGTTGGTTACATGTGAGTAATTTGGTGTTGTGGTCTCATTCAACTCATCTTGAGAAGGGGTGTGGCTCGTTAGGATGTAAGGCTTTTGGTTTCTTGGTGTGAGTTGAAGTCGAATATAGTAGGAGTGTGAGTGTATTTCGGGAGTTTGTACGTGTATGTGAGTGTGTTTGCTTAAAGCTTAATTAATCCGAGATGTGTTCATATGTTTGCTAAAATTTGCTAAATCGTAAGTTGTCATTAATTAATTGAATTAAATATACTATAAACCCTAATCTTTGATAATTGTCGTAATGGGATCTTAATCTATAATAATAATCTTTTAAGCATTTCTTAATTTAATTAAGTGTTAATTGAAATCATAACTGGTTAACCTTGCTAATTCAGGAAACTTACTAATTCGAGAAACTTACTAAATCTGGAAAGTTACTTAATTCAGATAAAAATAGAAAGTTACTTAAAATGGTTAAGTTACTATAAATGGAAAGTTACTATATTTGGCAAGTTACTAAAAATGAAAAGTTTCTAAAAATAGAAAGAAACCTCAAATGTGTAATCTGATTAAAGTGAGCTTATAAATAATAAGACGATTATTAATTCGTGTAGATTCGCTGAAGAAGGAGTAACTTCGAATCCTTGTGTGTTTCTGATATGGTTTCATTCGCAGTTTGAGGTACAGATATTCTACCCTATTTCATTAAGGGTTCCGATCTCATGACTTTCGATCCTTTGACTTTGATTCATTTGCTATGATATGATTCAGTTGATATAAGCCTTTGCTATGATCCCTTTTGATATGACTCGTTTGATATTATCCTTTGATTGGATTCTGTTTGCTATCCATTCTGTTATGATGATCTGATTACTATCTCACTGATATGAGATTCTGTTGATATATTCTGATTGATATGCTATGATTGTTTTGTTTATGGATAGCTCTGTTATGATATGTATGATTCTTATGCCCGAGTTTTTATTCTACACATGGAGGTACCATGGGCATGTCATCGAGGCACTGGTGGCATGACACTATCTGGGGCGGTGTGATTAGTCCCCGGCGTTCCCTTCTGTTATGATATGATATGATATATGTGGTCACTTATGGCCATTTTGTTATATATATGCATAGTCTTGCACTTGTATATGTGATTGATGCTAAACCACCAACTTAAATTGACCAGGGAATGGTCAACAAAGTCAAATAGCCTAGATCAATGCTCCGGGTAATATAAGGTATCACCGGGTCGTTAAATCCCGTTGAGGTGTGAATTGTAACTTTAGCGTGCTTTGTGATCGGGTGTTTATTCACAGAAAGGGTTTGTTGTGAAAATTATTTGGAGATTATTAACAGAAATAGCTTAGGAAAGCTATGTGAATGATTACTGGAATTGAGATTGAGAAGAAATCACCTAAAACTTAAAAACCGTACGTTTGCCGAAGACATGAACAAACGTACAAAAATGTGAATACGGTGATCTGGAAGTGCTGAGTAGTTGGAGTGATGGCTTGATTTTGATTGGGAAAATTCTGGCCCCGGTTATTTTGATGGGGACCATGGTTTTGGAAATTTCCTTGATTTTGGTTGCCATACCCATGAGAGTTGTTTCCCTGAAAGTTGTTTTGACCTTGGTTTCGATTATAGTTTCCTTGATGTTGGAAACCTTGGTTTTGGTTATGATGGAAACCTTGGTTTTGATTGACATTTCCCGAATTTTGGTAACCTTGGTTTGTTCGATTCTGATTTTGGTTCTGGTTACGGTTGTTTTGGACATTATTGTTTTGATTGAAACTGGGTGGTCCAAGGAAATTGTTAGAACGATAGCTTAGAAGATTGCGGTCCCCTTGTGGTTGGTAGCCAGTACCTCCCGAGTTATAGGACCCTTGAATAGCATGTACGTTCTCTTGAGTGTAATCACCGGTGGTTGGACACTCGAAGTAGGGATGTGGACCTCCACAAGTTTCGCAACTTTGATTGACAGCCTTGGCTTGTTGGTTTTGAACTTGTTGATTTTGCATAGTTTGGTTCATTCTCAACACAGCCGTAGAGATATCATCCATCCTTTTAGCGAGAATTGCTATTTCAGAGGATGAGGATGCTGAAGTGGTAGACTTACATGACTCTTCCCTCTCGGCTGAGGAATCCCAGAAATTATGATGGGCAGTCATGTTCTCAATGAGGTCGTAGCATTCTTCGGGACGCCTTTTCATAAAGGTCCCTCCAGCAGCAGCATTGAGGATGTCTCGGTGTCTCAAGGTCAAACCATTATAGAAGGTATCTATAATGGTGACTTGTAACATATTGTGGTTGGGACACCGATCAATCGCAAGCTTATAGCGTTCCCAAGCTTCGAATAAAGATTCGTTGGGAAGCTGACGAAAGTTGCTAATGTCATTACGCAACTTGGTAACCATAGATGGTGGAAAGTATTTGGCTAAAAATTTAGTGACCATCTCTTCGAAAGTGTGAGTCGAATTTTTCGGAAGTCGATCAAACCATGCAGTGGCATGATGTGTTAGAGAATAGGGAAAGAGAGATAGATGAAGGGTATCATCGGAGACACCATGCTGTTTCATGTTTTGGGTGACGGTAAGGAATTTATCAAGATGCTTGTTTGCATCGTCACCCGGTAAACCGTGGAATTGGCATGAATTCTGGACTTGTTGTATCATATGATGTTTAAGTCCAAAATCAGTGGCCGCAATATTAAGAGGGGCAATGGGTCCTCCCTTCCCTTGCATTGTGGGTTGACACAACTCCTCCATCGTTCGGAGATCAGGAGCTGCATCATCTATGATGGGTGGGTCATTACCGTCCATTTTCGGAACTGGATCCTCAAGTATAGGACGTAACTCAGTTACGTTTCTTGGTTGACGATTTCGTTTCGATTGTGAACGAGTGCGCATGCACTAGGGATAAAAACTTTTTGGAGATTATTTTTGGAACCGTCCCGTAATCTAAAATCGTTTTTCTTTAAGAATCACCTTAAAAGAAAATCGAATCAGAAAATGTTACGATATGTTTTGTTGTTTTTTTTTAATTTTTTTGGTGCTTCAACACTTTAGGAAAAGTGTCAATGACTTTTTTATGTGTTTTAATTTTGAAAATATTCACAAGTGGTGGTATTTGTACAGTGAGTGAGGTGAGATAAAACTAATCTCGAAAGACGCTGCAGAAACGCGCACACCTCCCCGGCAGCGGCGCCAAAAATTGATTGATGCTAAACCACCAACTTAAATTGACCAGGGAATGGTCAACAAAGTCAAATAGCCTAGATCAATGCTCCGGGTAATATAAGGTATCACCGGGTCGTTAAATCCCATTGAGGTGTGAATTGTAACTTTAGCGTGCTTTGTGATCGGGTGTTTATTCACAGAAAGGGTTTGTTGTGAAAATTATTTGGAGATTATTAACAGAAATAGCTTAGGAAAGCTATGTGAATGATTACTGGAATTGAGATTGAGAAGAAATCACCTAAAACTTAAAAACCGTACGTTTGCCGAAGACGTGAACAAACGTACAAAAATGTGAATACGGTGATCTGGAAAGGCTACTGGTATGAAAATTTACTTTTTACAAACCTAATGATAAGAGAAAATTTTTGGAAATTTAAAATTAATTTTTACACTAATTTTATAATTACTATTAATTAAATACTATTTTCTAATTACTTTTAATTAACTAAATTATCCTAAATTATAAATAAATATGAAATTAACTTGGAAAAATAAAAATTAAACTTAGAAAAATCTAAAATACTATAAAACTAATTTTAGAAATGAAAATATATTTTTAAGACTATTTAATTACTTATTACTAATTATTAACTAATTATTAATTACTTTTTAATTATCTAAATTAACCTAAATTCTAATTAATTATTAAATTACACTAAAAAAGTGAAAATAAAATTTGGAAAAATTAAAAATAACTAAGAACTAATTTTAAAATTTAATTTATATTTTTCTGATTTACTAATTAATTATTATTAATTATTAACTATTTAATAATTACTAAAAACTATTTTAAATTAGGAAAAATACTAAATGATAAAAGAAAAATCTGAAAAAATTACAGAAATTGTTTTTACACACCAGAAGCCTAGGAGAATTATAAAAATGAGAATTGCTTATTAATAAGCTGATGAATAAGCCAATTGGCTTAAATAGAAGCTATCACTTCTATTAAGTTGGGCTTATTTGAGATTTTCCTTTTCCAAACTGCTTATTATGAGTTTTTAGACAACTTTTGTGAAGTGACTTTGACTGTGGTCAAGGAAATAAGCACTTCAAGTGCTTAAAACCTTAACAGTTGACTTTCTTTGACCAAAGGTGGAAATAAGCCAAAATCAGCTTGTGTGGGGTCCACTTTGGTGAAAACAGATGTAAACAAGTATAATGAACAAGTTTAAACAGATAACATACAAATAAGCTATTTAAATAAGCTACAACACCAAAATAAGCACTTGGCTTATTTGGTTCTGAGGCAGTCTGGGGACAGACTTTTGATGCCAAACTAAGTGGGGTCCACTGGTCTACAGGTCAAACTCTTGGTCAAATATTACTCCCTGGTAGGAGGGGGTTGGGAGAACAAAAGGGTGAAGTGTGGGACCCACTGGGTTAACCACAAAACACCACCAAAGATGGTTGGGTGGTTTGGGTCTGCTGAGACAGGGCAAGATCCTTGCCCTGCAGTCAACTTCCAAGGGCAATTTGGTCCATAAAAAAAATTACAAAAATGTAACAATTGTGAAAATCCAAAGTTCAGCTGATAGTGTAAACACACAACAAGTTTCAGGTCTTGAATCACAATACAAAATTCAATTTAATTCATGCCATTTTGGCAAAAATCTGAACTATGCACTTTTGACTTTTTAGTAAAACTTGAGTTTTGACTTTTGGGAACTTTGATTGCTGATTTAGTGATCAAATAAGTTTAGTTAAGCTATATAAAGACTAGACTAAGTAGAAATCCCAACTTATGAAAAAGTTTGATGAACTTTGGGTTCAAAAATCACCACAGTAAACTGTGGTGATCACTTGGTTGTGATTTTGACTTTGGTTGAATTAGTGACCAAGTAAATTGTTTCCCTGAGCTTATATCCACCCCAACAACTGAATAGAACACAGAATGGTGCAATTACACAAGTAGAGTAGTGCAAACAACCTACAACCAAACACCCCTTTAACAGATTTTTATGATGAAAAAGTGATTTAAATAAGTACACAAAGCAACCTACTGATTACAACTATTAAATTAAATACTAAATAAGTAAATGAGACAATAACAAGTGACTAGACTACTTAGGAAAGTGAAAATGAAAAGCAAGGCTTACATAAGCCTTCCAAGCTAACTGCAAAGTGCCAAAGAACCACAATCACCAATCCTATGTGACTTCCACAAGTCTCTAACCCACAGCCATCCACAATAAACTGTGCTCCTTGCTTTCTTCTTTCCTTTCACCAACTTTTTATTTTATTTTTATTTTTTGTTTATTTTTGCTTATTTTTCTTAAACTGAGATAGGTACCTTTTACAACTTGGAAACTTATGTAAAACAGATGTAAGATGAATTATATGAGTAAACAAACAACTAACTATCAATAAGGATCTTGGAACAATGCTTTGAAATTTCTAAATTAACTTGAAAACTTGGAAAAGAGAATAAACTTAAAACTGATGCTTCATTAACTTGAAAACAGATTACATAAGTATAATTAGCTACTACAATGACTTAACTACAAAACTACACACACTACCAGGCTCCAATGAGCTACATATATATAAACGACATGAAAATAATTGCCTAAGTCTTCCACATGGCCTCCTTTTGAATTCTGATAGTCCCACATGTCTTCTCTTTGACCAGAGACCAAATCCTCACCATCCAATTGTATTTTGATCAATCACAGCCCTAGATTGCAAAATTGGCGCCAAAACTTATACGGGGCAAATTGAGTGGTTCTGGTGGGTGTTGGTGTGGGTATTAATTGTGGTGGGTTTGTTTGGTGAGGAGTATTAATTGTGGGGGGGGATTGGTGAAAAAGGTGAGGAGGGGGGAAGATTGTCTCCCTGGTTTCACGCTTGGGTGTTGGGGGGAAGGAGATGGTCAGCGGGGAAGGTTTGACCGAGGGGTTTTTTATTTAAAAAGGGAGATGGGCCGGGTCATGTGGTGGGTTGGGAGTTAATGGACCAGGGGTGGAATTGGATTGGGGTTTGGTTTTGGGTTTTGGGAATAAAAAGGGGTCCGGTTGTGTAGTTTATAACCATAGGGACCATTCTTGCAATTTGACAAAACCAAGGGAGTGAAAGTGTAATTTTCCCAATTGTTTCCAAGGACCAAACATGTTATGATTCAAAAGTTCACAAACCATTTTTTCCTTTTTCCAATTTCAAAATTTCCCAGGGACCTATTTTGCCATTTTTGGATTTTCAGGGACTAAATATGTAATTTTGGAAAACTTGCAACCCAAGTGTAATATTTTGTGAAATTGACTTTCAAAACCTTGGGTTGACTTTTCATTTCAAAATAAATGCATAGGGACTAAAATTGACAAGTTTTGAAACTTGGGGGACTGAAACTGCCAATATTGCAAACTTTGTACGTTTTTTCTTTGTTTTTGCTCATTTTGCTTTTAAAACACATAAAACACAATCCCTGGGATAATTTAAGTATTTTGATATCTTTTTGATTGTTTTTGTATGTTTTGGCAGTTTAATTACGTCAAAAACGATGAGTGTTTGAGCACTCATCAATCCCCCACACTAAACTATTGCTAGTCCCTAGCAATCTTTTTAGAAAACTTGATGGATTTTAAACTCTTTACCAAAAGCCATCACTTCTGGAGTAGACAGGTGTAAGAACTGTGGCACACCTGATAACCGTGTGATTTTGAGCAAACCACCAGCTTTCAACGGATTTGTTTAGTCTTTACCAAGAGCGGTTTGCTCCTGGACTAGCCAGCATCTTGATGGACCTAGTCAACATCTTGGTGAGCAGATTACCAATTATGGATTTTCCACTGCCTTTACCACAAGCCATAATCTTGCGGGCTAGCCAACTCATTCACTTTATGGGATATGGGGAGCTGAGGAACCATACAATTTTGGGCAAATTGCAAGCCGCCAACGGATTTGATTTATCTTTACCAAGAGCCGTTTGCTCCTGGATTATCCAATCCCTTTGTCGGTTAGACCTGGCGGACTGATTACCACAAAAATTTTGAAATAAAGTGATTTTTTTTTTTTTTTTAAATTTTGGCCAAAAACGGGGGTATTTGAAAGATATTTTGATAAAATTCGTTAGAATTTCCCCCCCACACTTAGAAATGAATATTGTCCTCAATATTCAAAGTCCCGGCTATTATGCCGATTCTTTGAACGTAAAAAGCCAAGATTCGAATCTAACTGCGGAAATACCAATTTTCACTTTATTTCTATATATATACAACTTTTTTTTTTTTTTTTTTTGAACTTATATACATATATACATTTTTTTTTTAAACAGCAGGGGGTTGGCCATTCCCCCACACTAGGTGGTAGAAAATAAAAAGAATCAGAGATACGGGTGAAAACCCGTATTGTGCTATTGTTTTTGTTCATCGAGTCGCTAGCTTGACTCGATCCCCGAATTCAATTGTCCTTGGGGAAAGTTTGGAGATCCGGGACGACCATGGATGGTACGTCCTCTCCAAAGTAGTGCTTTAAAAGATGTTCATTCACTTTGAAGTTAGGACCGTCATTTTGAGATAATTCGACGGTACCATATGGATAAACTTTTGTGATAGTGAATGGACCAGTCCATCGGGTTTTGAGCTTCCCCGAGAAGATCTTGAGTCTAGAATTGAAAAGAAGGACTCGATCACCAACGTTGAAAACGCGGTTTTTGATTTTTGAGTCATGAATCTTCTTTGTCTTTTCTTTATAGATCAAAGAGTTCTCGTAAGATTGATCACGAAGTTTGTTTAATTCATTTAGTTGAACTTTTCTATGATCACCCGCCGTTTTGAGGTCAAAATTGGCATGCTTGAGGGCCCAATAGGCCTTGTGCTCAAGCTCGATCGGAAGATGGCACGCTTTCCCGTACACAAGGTTATAAGGTGTACACCCAATGGGTGTTTTGTAAGTCGTACGGAAAGCCCAAAGTGCATCATCTAGTTTATCCGACCACGATGCATGATTCTCACCTACAGTTCTTTCCAAAATTCTTTTAATGCCCCGATTGGAAACTTCGACTTGTCCACTCGTTTGAGGGTGGTACGCAGTGGAAAGACGGTGAGTTACACCGTACTTTTGCATGACTTTGTCAAATTTGTCATTACAGAAGTGCGTACCACGATCACTAATAATAGCACGTGGAGTTCCGAATCGGGCAAAAAGAGCTTTTAAAAATTTCACAACTACTCGGACATCATTAGTGGGTAAAGCTTTCGCTTCAACCCATTTTGACAAGTAGTCAACTGCCACGAGTATGTATTTGTTGCCGTGAGAGGATGGAAATGGCCCCATAAAGTCGATGCCCCAGATATCAAAGATTTCACAAACTTGAATTGCATTCTGAGGCATTTCATTCTTTTGTGAAATATTCCCGTGACGTTGACAAGCGTCACAGGACTTGACCAAATCTTGGGCATCCTTGTAGATCGAGGGCCAATAGAAGCCAGAATCAAACACCTTTTTGGCGGTGCAGTTGGGATTGTGGTGGCCCCCCGTGGGACCAGCATGGCAAGCCTTTAAAATTTCAGCGGCTTCCTGACCATACACACACCGTCGGATGACTTGATCCGCGCATATCTTGAACAAGTAGGGGTCGTCCCAAAAGTAATGTTTTACTTCTTTGAAAATTTTATTTTTTTGTTGGGACGACATCCCTTTCACAATGAAGTTACCCGCAAGATAGTTTGCAAAGTCGGCAAACCATGGGGTAATCGAGTCTCCACGAAATGAAACCACATTGAGGGTCTCGAGAGTAAATGTTTCATTTATTTCCTTTTTCTCGAAAGCATTTTGGTGAGGGTTTTCAAGACGGGAGAGATGATCAGCAGCTAGGTTCTCAGCTCCTTTTTTATCACGAATAATGATATCAAATTCCTGAAGGAGGAGAACCCAACGAAGGAGTCTCGGCTTTGCATCTTGTTTTGCAAATAGATACTTCAAAGCCGAGTGATCCATATACACTATGCTTTTAGTCAGAATCAAGTATGGCCGGAATTTTTCAAAAGCATACACCACAGCTAATAATTCTTTTTCAGTGGTGGTGTAATGACTTTGAGCCTCGGTCATAGTCTTGCTAGCATAGTGTATAGGCTGAAAATGTTTTGTTTTGCGTTGCCCCAAGACTGCCCCTATAGCATAATCACTAGCATCACACATGAGCTCGAAGGGCAAGTCCCAATCGGGGGCAACAAGAATCGGTGCTTCGGTAAGCCTTTTCTTTAATGTTTCAAAGGCTTCGATGCACTCAGGGGAGAAGATAAAAGGAGCATCCTTCTCGAGGAGATGGGTCATAGGCCGGGCGATTTTTGAAAAATCTTGAATAAACCTACGGTAGAAACCGGCGTGACCCAAAAAGCTCCTAACACCTTTCACAGTCGTGGGATGAGGCAATTTTGCAATGACGTCCACTTTGGCACGGTCAACCTCAATCCCGTTTTTTGAAATTTTATGGCTGAGGACAATGCCCTCTTTGACCATAAAATGACTCTTCTCCCAATTTAGACATAACTTTGTGTCTTCACAACGTTTTAGCATGCTGTCTAAATGGGAGAGACATGATTGGAACGATTCCCCAATGACCGAAAAATCATCCATAAAGACCTCCATAGTTTTCCCGATCATGTCGGAAACAATGGCCATCATACATCTTTGAAACGTGCCCGGAGCATTACATAAGCCAAATGGCATACTTTTATATGCGAAAGTTCCATAGGGGCACGTAAAAGTGGTCTTTTCTTGGTCTTGCGGGTTAATGGGAATCTGAAAGTAACCCGAGAAACCATCGAGGAAGCAATAATACTCATTCCCGCTAATCTCTCGAGCATCTGATCCATAAAGGGCAGAGGAAAATGATCCTTACGGGTGGCGTCATTCAATTTACGATAATCAATGCAGACGCGCCAACCCGTAACCAAACGAGTTGGAATTAACTCATTTTCCTCGTTTGTGACAACAGTAATGCCACCCTTTTTTGGAACACAATGGATTGGGCTGACCCAAGGACTGTCCGAGATAGGGTAAATCAATCCGGCTTCAAGAAGTTTTAAAACCTCTTGTTTGATAACCTCGTGAATTTTTGGATTCACCCTTCTTTGTTGTTGGACCGCAGGTTTGAAGTCATCCTCCATTAATATCTTGTGAGTACAAAACTCAGGGTCGATGCCCTTGATGTCAGAGAGACGCCAAGCAATTGCTTGTTTATGAGACTTCAAAACCTTTATAAGAGCAGCCTTTTCCTCAACACTTAAGTTTTTAGCAATAATGACGGGTAATTTATCATCACCCTCCAGAAATGCATATTCAAGATGAGGCGGCAAGTCCTTAAGTTCAACCTTAGGAAAGTCATCAGTTATTTCAACATTTTTTACTTCCACTTTATGAAGTACTTTTGGAGGAAGAGGGGGAGATGGATCTTCATTTAACAATTTTTCTAGCAAAAGAATATCCCCCTCAGGATCAAGATAGTCCTCGTCAAATTCACCTGAAATTGAACTATCTTGGGCGAGAAAAGCTTCGACATCTTCCAAAAAGAAGTCACTTCCCTCAAAAGGAGTGAGAGAAGGGGAAGAGTCGGATATGATAGGCTCAGAAGATGGAGTGGGACTGCCACTCGGAAGGTAACCTAGAAGTTCTTGAGAATACTCCTCAGACGCAACATCAATGACATCAATTCGGTTAACCGATTCGGCGTCATAATTAGAGGAGTACCTCGAGGTTTGATCGAGGTTAAACGTTACTGCTTCATTACCAACACGAAGAGTTATTTCTTCTTCGTGCACATCGATTAACGCACGACCCGTCCTTAAGAATCCTCTTCCAAGAATGAATGTAACTCGTGGGTCAGCGTCGAAGTCAACAATCACAAAATCCGCTGGAAAGTGGAAATTTCCCACCTTTACAAATACATCTTCGGCAATGCCGAGGGGACGAGATGTTGAGCGGTCTGCCAGCTCAAGAGTCATACAGGTGGTGGTGAGTTCTGGAAGAGAGAGCTTTTTCCATATTGAATAGGGCATCAAGTTGATGCTCGCACCTAGATCGGCCAGGGCGAAGCACTCAACCATTCCGGGAAAAACACATGGAATGAGAAATTTTCCCGGATCTCCTAGCTTCTCGGGAAGCTGTTTCAAAAGAACTGCAGAGCAGTTTTCATTGAGCGGAGTTCGTGCCATCTCGAATAGTTTCTCTTTATTGTTCAACAGATTTTTGATTGTCGATGCGAATTTAGGCATCAACAAGAGAGCATCCGCGAAGCTGATATCAAAATGAATATCTCGGAAAATTTGAAAAAACTTTTCCATTTGATGATTTGCTTTTTCGCGGAGCTTCTGGTCTTGTAACCTAGATGGATATGGTAGTGAAGGTTTGGATTTAGGGTTCTCTCCAGGAGTTGTTGATGGTTCAAACACAACTCCCGGTTTTGGTACAATTTCTGGTACAACCTGAGGGTGGACGTGTGCGGTACTTCGTGGGCTAGTAATTTGCACCTTGTCCGTGGTTGCCTCAGGCTCAATTTCCACTTCCTCGGAGTAAAGAGGAGGAGGAATAGGAGGAAGAGAAGAAGAGGTAGTAGGGGCCTTGGGTCCATCATATGCAACACCGCTTCGGGTAGTGATCGCCTTAACATCGCCCCTCGGGTTAGCGATCGTATTGCTCGGAAGTTTTCCTGAGCCCGAGGGTTGATCATTTAAAGACTTCTTGATGTCTGCGATCTGAGTCATTATCACTTTGTTCATCTCCTCCTGAGATTTCATGAATTGTTTCAACAACTCATCATTCGATGGGCCAGTTGGAACAATTGCTCGAGTTGGGTTAGGAGGAGCAGGATTTGGGAAGTGCTGAGTAGTTGGAGTGATGGCTTGATTTTGATTGGGAAAATTCAGGCCCCGGTTATTTTGATGGGGACCATGGTTTTGGAAATTTCCCTGATTTTGGTTGCCATACCCATGAGAGTTGTTTCCCTGAAAGTTGTTTTGACCTTGGTTTCGATTATAGTTTCCTTGATGTTGGAAACCTTGGTTTTGGTTATGATGGAAACCTTGGTTTTGATTGACATTTCCCGAATTTTGGTAACCTTGGTTTGTTTGATTCTGATTTTGGTTCTGGTTACGGTTGTTTTGGACATTATTGTTTTGATTGAAACCGGGTGGTCCAAGGAAATTGTTAGAACGATAGCTTAGAAGATTGCGGTCCCCTTGTGGTTGGTAGCCAGTACCTCCCGAGTTATAGGACCCTTGAATAGCATGTACGTTCTCTTGAGTGTAATCACCGGTGGTTGGACACTCGAAGTAGGGATGTGGACCTCCACAAGTTTCGCAACTTTGATTGACAGCCTTGGCTTGTTGGTTTTGAACTTGTTGATTTTGCATAGTTTGGTTCATTCTCAACACAGCCGTAGAGATATCATCCATCCTTTTAGCGAGAATTGCTATTTCAGAGGATGAGGATGCTGAAGTGGTAGACTTACATGACTCTTCCCTCTCGGCTGAGGAATCCCAGAAATTATGATGGGCAGTCATGTTCTCAATGAGGTCGTAGCATTCTTCGGGACGCCTTTTCATAAAGGTCCCTCCAGCAGCAGCATTGAGGATGTCTCGGTGTCTCAAGGTCAAACCATTATAGAAGGTATCTATAATGGTGACTTGTAACATATTGTGGTTGGGACACCGATCAATCGCAAGCTTATAGCGTTCCCAAGCTTCGAATAAAGATTCGTTGGGAAGCTGACGAAAGTTGTTAATGTCATTACGCAACTTGGTAACCATAGATGGTGGAAAGTATTTGGCTAAAAATTTAGTGACCATCTCTTCGAAAGTGTGAATCGAATTTTTCGGAAGTCGATCAAACCATGCAGTGGCATGATGTGTTAGAGAATAGGGAAAGAGAGATAGATGAAGGGTATCATCGGAGACACCATGCTGTTTCATGTTTTGGGTGACGGTAAGGAATTTATCAAGATGCTTGTTTGCATCGTCACCCGGTAAACCGTGGAATTGGCATGAATTCTGGACTTGTTGTATCATATGATGTTTAAGTCCAAAATCAGTGGCCGCAATATTAAGAGGGGCAATGGGTCCTCCCCTCCCTTGCATTGTGGGTTGACACAACTCCTCCATCGTTCGGAGATCAGGAGTTGCATCATCTATGATGGGTGGGTCATTACCGTCCATTTTCGGAACTGGATCCTCAAGTATAGGACGTAACTCAGTTACGTTTCTTGGTTGACGATTTCGTTTCGATTGTGAACGAGTGCGCATGCACTAAGGATAAAAACTTTTTGGAGATTATTTTTGGAACCGTCCCGTAATCTAAAATCGTTTTTCTTTAAGAATCACCTTAAAAGAAAATCGAATCAGAAAATGTTACGATATGTTTTGTTGTTTTTTTTTTAATTTTTTTGGTGCTTCAACACTTTAGGAAAAGTGTCAATGACTTTTTTATGTGTTTTGATTTTGAAAATATTCACAAGTGGTGGTATTTGTACAGTGAGTGAGGTGAGATAAAACTAATCTCGAAAGACGCTGCAGAAACGCGCACACCTCCCCTGCAGCGGCGCCAAAAATTGATTGATGCTAAACCACCAACTTAAATTGACCAGGGAATGGTCAACAAAGTCAAATAGCCTAGATCAATGCTCCGGGTAATATAAGGTATCACCGGGTCGTTAAATCCCGTTGAGGTGTGAATTGTAACTTTAGCGTGCTTTGTGATCGGGTGTTTATTCACAGAAAGGGTTTGTTGTGAAAATTATTTGGAGATTATTAACAGAAATAGCTTAGGAAAGCTATGTGAATGATTACTGGAATTGAGATTGAGAAGAAATCACCTAAAACTTAAAAACCGTACGTTTGCCGAAGACGTGAACAAACGTACAAAAATGTGAATACGGTGATCTGGAAAGGCTACTGGTATGAAAATTTACTTTTTACAAACCTAATGATAAGAGAAAATTTTTGGAAATTTAAAATTAATTTTTACACTAATTTTATAATTACTATTAATTAAATACTATTTTCTAATTACTTTTAATTAACTAAATTATCCTAAATTATAAATAAATATGAAATTAACTTGGAAAAATAAAAATTAAACTTAGAAAAATCTAAAATACTATAAAACTAATTTTAGAAATGAAAATATATTTTTAAGACTATTTAATTACTTATTACTAATTATTAACTAATTATTAATTACTTTTTAATTATCTAAATTAACCTAAATTCTAATTAATTATTAAATTACACTAAAAAAGTGAAAATAAAATTTGGAAAAATTAAAAATAACTAAGAACTAATTTTAAAATTTATTTTATATTTTTCTGATTTACTAATTAATTATTATTAATTATTAACTATTTAATAATTACTAAAAACTATTTTAAATTAGGAAAAATACTAAATGATAAAAGAAAAATCTGAAAAAATTACAGAAATTGTTTTTACACACCAGAAGCCTAGGAGAATTATAAAAATGAGAATTGCTTATTAATAAGCTGATGAATAAGCCAATTGGCTTAAATAGAAGCTATCACTTCTATTAAGTTGGGCTTATTTGAGATTTTCCTTTTCCAAACTGCTTATTATGAGTTTTTAGACAACTTTTGTGAAGTGACTTTGACTGTGGTCAAGGAAATAAGCACTTCAAGTGCTTAAAACCTTAACAGTTGACTTTCTTTGACCAAAGGTGGAAATAAGCCAAAATCAGCTTGTGTGGGGTCCACTTTGGTGAAAACAGATGTAAACAAGTATAATGAACAAGTTTAAACAGATAACACACAAATAAGCTATTTAAATAAGCTACAACACCAAAATAAGCACTTGGCTTATTTGGTTCTGAGGCAGTCTGGGGACCGACTTTTGATGCCAAACTAAGTGGGGTCCACTGGTCTACAGGTCAAACTCTTGGTCAAATATTACTCCCTGGTAGGAGGGGGTTGGGAGAACAAAAGGGTGAAGTGTGGGACCCACTGGGTTAACCACAAAACACCACCAAAGATGGTTGGGTGGTTTGGGTCTGCTGAGACAGGGCAAGATCCTTGCCCTGCAGTCAACTTCCAAGGGCAATTTGGTCCATAAAAAAATTACAAAAATGTAACAATTGTGAAAATCCAAAGTTCAGCTGATAGTGTAAACACACAACAAGTTTCAGGTCTTGAATCACAATACAAAATTCAATTTAATTCATGCCATTTTGGCAAAAATCTGAACTATGCACTTTTGACTTTTTAGTAAAACTTGAGTTTTGACTTTTGGGAACTTTGATTGCTGATTTAGTGATCAAATAAGTTTAGTTAAGCTATATAAAGACTAGACTAAGTAGAAATCCCAACTTATGAAAAAGTTTGATGAACTTTGGGTTCAAAAATCACCACAGTAAACTGTGGTGATCACTTGGTTGTGATTTTGACTTTGGTTGAATTAGTGACCAAGTAAATTGTTTCCCTGAGCTTATATCCACCCCAACAACTGAATAGAACACAGAATGGTGCAATTACACAAGTAGAGTAGTGCAAACAACCTACAACCAAACACCCCTTTAACAGATTTTTATGATGAAAAAGTGATTTAAATAAGTACACAAAGCAACCTACTGATTACAACTATTAAATTAAATACTAAATAAGTAAATGAGACAATAACAAGTGACTAGACTACTTAGGAAAGTGAAAATGAAAAGCAAGGCTTACATAAGCCTTCCAAGCTAACTGCAAAGTGCCAAAGAACCACAATCACCAATCCTATGTGACTTCCACAAGTCTCTAACCCACAGCCATCCACAATAAACTGTGCTCCTTGCTTTCTTCTTTCCTTTCACCAACTTTTTATTTTATTTTTATTTTTTGTTTATTTTTGCTTATTTTTCTTAAACTGAGATAGGTACCTTTTACAACTTGGAAACTTATGTAAAACAGATGTAAGATGAATTATATGAGTAAACAAACAACTAACTATCAATAAGGATCTTGGAACAATGCTTTGAAATTTCTAAATTAACTTGAAAACTTGGAAAAGAGAATAAACTTAAAACTGATGCTTCATTAACTTGAAAACAGATTACATAAGTATAATTAGCTACTACAATGACTTAACTACAAAACTACACACACTACCAGGCTCCAATGAGCTACATATATATAAACGACATGAAAATAATTGCCTAAGTCTTCCACATGGCCTCCTTTTGAATTCTGATAGTCCCACATGTCTTCTCTTTGACCAGAGACCAAATCCTCACCATCCAATTGTATTTTGATCAATCACAGGCCTAGATTGCAAAATTGGCGCCAAAACTTATACGGGGCAAATTGAGTGGTTCTGGTGGGTGTTGGTGTGGGTATTAATTGTGGTGGGTTTGTTTGGTGAGGAGTATTAATTGTGGGGGGGATTGGTGAAAAAGGTGAGGAGGGGGAAGATTGTCTCCCTGGTTTCACGTTTGGGTGTTGGGGGGAAGGAGATGGTCAGCGGGGAAGGTTTGACCGAGGGGTTTTTTATTTAAAAAGGGAGATGGGCCGGGTCATGTGGTGGGCTGGGAGTTAATGGACCAGGGGTGGAATTGGATTGGGGTTTGGTTTTGGGTTTTGGGAATAAAAAGGGGTCCGGTTGTGTAGTTTATAACCATAGGGACCATTCTTGCAATTTGACAAAACCAAGGGACTGAAAGTGTAATTTTCCCAATTATTTCCAAGGACCAAACATGTTATGATTCAAAAGTTCACAAACCATTTTTTCCTTTTTCCAATTTCAAAATTTCCCAGGGACCTATTTTGCCATTTTTGGATTTTCAGGGACTAAATATGTAATTTTGGAAAACTTGCAACCCAAGTGTAATATTTTGTGAAATTGACTTTCAAAACCCTGGGTTGACTTTTCATTTCAAAATAAATGCATAGGGACTAAAATTGAAAAGTTTTGAAACTTGGGAGACTGAAACTGCCAATATTGCAAACTTTGTACGTTTTTTCTTTGTTTTTGCTCATTTTGCTTTTAAAACACATAAAACACAATCCCTGGGATAATTTAAGTATTTTGATATCTTTTTGATTGTTTTTGTATGTTTTGGCAGTTTAATTACGTCAAAAACGATGAGTGTTTGAGCACTCATCAATATGTATTCTGTTTCAGGGAGCGTATGGATGCATCCTAGGTATATGTTTGATGTGATATGATATGATATGACTTAGTGACTGGCTGTACGTGCCTTGTACCCCTTTCACTTCTGGTACTTAGAGGTCTCCCCTCTATGTACACCCTATGAATTGACGGATATGTGATTATGTGATTTGAGACCTATTCGAGTGGATCTGGTAGGTCGGCTCGTGGCTTTTCTATATTTCTTTGTGTCTATTTGAGTGGCTTGGGTAGACAAGCCTTTGTTGATACGTGCTCTATGATTCTGATTATTCTTCCACTAGATATCTTTATGATGCTTCATTCATTTCACTCATGATATTTGTTCAGTTGATCATTGATCTCTTATGCATTTGACAGATGATATTCATTTCAGCAGGAGTTTATGATTTCCTTTTTCCTATACTTATATACGTTTTGATTATCAGTTTTGTTATATATCTGTTCACTGGGCTTTTTAAGCTCAGCCGCATTTCTTTTCCTGCGGCAGGTTTTAGGTTGGAAGCTGGGATTGAGTGAAGAGTGCATAGGAGCTCTTAGTGGACTACCTTGAGGATTAGAAGCCAATTTGCATCTTGATTAGACTTGGATTGGATTTAGCTTGCATTTATATTACATACTGTATAGAGTTAGCATTTTATTTGTTTCCATAGAATACCTTTGTAATTGTTATGTTTATAAGTCTTCCGCTTGTGTTGTATGTTCTGATTTGGCACCATAATGTGACATTTTGATCCATGTCGGGTTGGGGTGTTACATCATAGCCCCGTTTTAATTCAATATTTTGATTTCAAATCCCACGGGGGAGAATACATTGCATCACTTATTTTTTTTGTACATGCCAAAGTATAAATTCCTTACATTGCTTAAATTGCCTTATTACCACGTCACGACAAGTCCCCTTTATTATCATGGACCGTTAATTAATCTACAAGCGAGAGTGAGTGAATAGATCTATTGAGGGTGACTCCTCCATCCGTGTTTGGGTTGCTCCAACGGGATTACGGATGCATTTCATGTCTAATATATTTAGAGTGTCTAGTAAACACTCATTTGGGGCCAATTTAATTGCGTCTAGCTTCGGGGTCATGAGCTTAAGAGCCAATGTAAATTTTATTACTGAAATCTTATTACTTTACTTTTTACTTATGGCGATTGTACATCCGATTTAACTTATAAATCTATGATTATTCACCAACTTTATGTTAACCGTTTTAGCAATGTATTTTCAGGTTATTAAGGTAGCTCATGTTGCATGCATTTGGATCTTCATGGAGTCTCGGGGTCGACGCATCTCACTATATTTTCTGCACTTATGAAACGTTTGATCTAGTATGACTTGTTTTTCATAAACTTGCAACACCTTTTGGGACCTATGTTTTGTAAACTCTGAATATTTTAATGATCAAACGCTGTATTTTCTAAACGACACTTTAGGTCGTTCAATATGACTGTAACTGTGATGCTATGTGAGAGGATCACTTGATTTGATCACACACTATGAGGTGTTGGACCTTTGTAATGTGTAAAGATGATACTTTGAATGAATATGATTAAGTATGCGGAATCTACTTAACCACACTTAGAATGTTTATTGGAAATGGAACTGTGACGCTTGTGTTTATTGAACAAAGAACAATGAAAGTATTTCACCAAACGATTCAATATTATTCAGAATAATACGAGTGATCTTCACTATCACTAGGGTTACAAAGACCTTGAATCTTGTGTTTTGTTCTAATGTTTTTCTTTTTGTATATGTCTATATCTATCACAATTTTATCACGCACGTATATAAATCATATCTAAGATCTTCCTTTTATAGTCCAAGGAAAGATCTTTTACAAACTATATGACTCATCTTAAATACTAGCTTATGACTAATCTTCATTCTAGCTAGTTGATGACTTATCATGTCAGTCATTAAGATACAACATGTATCTAGGATTACAACTCACTTGGAGTGTTCAATTTGATGACTACAACAAAGATATTATCTTGTATATGAGTCAGTAGAATAAGTTGTACTTATCTACACAGTTGTTATATGAGTCATAGTAGCATCAGCAGAATCCATCAGCAGAAACACTATCAGTAGAAAACGTTCTTCAGCAGAATCCATCAGTGGAAACTTGCTTTGTGCTTTATCAGCAGAAACATACTTGATGTATTTCCTTAAACCTTTATGCTGATTCTTCTGATTATTTAATTCCCAACAATCCTCCCCTAAACATGTAAATTACATTCAAACATGTTTTTCTGAATTAAAGGAGGACTTTGTGAAGATCTTTCTAACACTTCATTGTCAGACTGTGATCTGAACTTTCTTCTCTTTTGAGTGATTGAATGTCTTTCTCTGTAACTCATCTGCTTTCTGTTCTTTGCTCCAATCTTGGACTAAAAGATGGTGCAATATACAACTTGAAGAATTATAAGAGTCAATGATGCTGTGTATCTTGGATGCTTGTTCCATGAAGTAGAAATTATCTTTCAGCATGTCTTTGGAAGTGATGAACAAACGTAGTGAACTGAACTTGAAACCTTTCATCTTTTGATCTAGATAGAACTTTCTCCTATCAGCTTTGTTCTTGTTCTTTATCAGTAGAAACCATGTCATCATCTTGTATGCTCTTATCTTTTCCTTCTTTTTCTTTGGTTAATCTTCCTTTAAAGGGCTTTTGTAACCTCCCCTGAGATTTATTTCTCTCCTGAGCAATTTCGACTGAGAGGATCACTTGATTTGATCACACACTATGAGGTGTTGGACCTTTGTAATGTGTAAATATGATACTTTGAATGAATATGATTAAGTATGCGGAATCTACTTAACCACACTTAGAATGTTTATTGGAAATGGAACTGTGACGCTTGTGTTTATTGAACAAAGAACAATGAAAGTATTTCACCAAACGATTCAATATTATTCAGAATAATATGAGTGATCTTCACTATCACTAGGGTTACAAAGACCTTGAATGTTGTGTTTTGTTCTAATTTTTTTCTCTATGTATATATCTATCACTATCACACTTTTATCACACGCACGTATATAAGTCATATCTAAGATCTTCCTTTTATAGTCCAAGGAAAAGATCTTTTACAAACTATATGACTCATCTTAAATACTAGCTTATGACTAATCTTCATTCTAGCTAGTTGATGACTTATCATGTCAGTCATTAAGATACAACACGTATCTAGGATTACAACTCACTTGGAGTGTTCAATTTGATGACTACAACAAAGATATTATCTTGTATATGAGTCAGTAGAATAAGTTGTACTTATCTACACAGCTGTTATATGAGTCATAGTAGCATCAGCAGAATCCATTAGCAGAAACACTATCAGTAGAAAACGTTCTTTAGCAGAATCCATCAGTGGAAACTTGCTTTCTGCTTTATCAGCAGAAACATACTTGATGTATGTCCTTAAACCTTTATGCTGATTCTTCTGATTATTTAATTCCCAACAATCCACCCCTAAACATGTAAATTACATTCAAACATGTTTTTCTGAATTAAATGAGGACTTTGTGAAGATCTTTCGAACACTTCATTGTCAGACTGTGATCTGAACTTTCTTCTCTTTTGAGTGATTGAATGTCTTTCTCTGTAACTCATCTGCTTTCTGTTCTTTGCTCCAATCTTGGACTAAAAGATGGTGCAATATACAACTTGAAGAATTATAAGAGTCAATGATGCTGTGTATTGATGAGGCGAAAAATGATCCGTTTTTAGGGGGTCATTTAAGCCCGAATCCGACTTTATTTGATCAAATATTGCCCTAAATCGTTCCTTTTGTGATTTTAGGTGTTTGGAGAGTGAATTCTGGAAAAGAGGCTATTTTGGACGTTTTTGGAGCATAAAGTGAAGAAAACGGCAAAGTACCAAAAATCCAAGTTGAAAATACAAGGTGACGGCGTCAAGACCAAAAGCTTGACGGCGTCAGACATGAAGAATTAAATATCGAAGGTGGTGACGGCGTCAGATGGAGAGGTGACGGCGTCAAAGTGGCCAAGAATAAAATACCGAAGGTGGTGACGGCGTTACATAGGCCGTCACAAGTGGATCTAGGGCGTCCGAGGAAGTTTATGGCGGCAAGGTGATGGCGTCAGAATTAACTCTTGACGCCGTCAGACGATTTTTCCTATATATAGTTTTCTAGTTTTTTCATTAAAAAAAGAGAGAAGTTTTGGTGAAACCCTAAAGACGATTTTGGTGCCTCTTTCACAGGTTTTTCAAGGGTTCCAAACCCTTGAGACCTTGCATTGTAATTGAGATAAGTATACTCTTAATTCAATCAATATGTCTATGTGTTGGTTGTTTATCTTTTGTTCTTATCTTAATTCTACTATGCTAGGCTAGATATCTCTTGTGTTTGCTTAGATCTAATGAAACCTAGATGTTGATTATGTGTTGATTACTTGTCTATTCTTGTTTTGAATGAATGATTTATATGTTAGGCTTAAGAAAACTGGCAGATCTCCAAATGGTAACATGCTTGAACGTCTTAAGAAACATGAACCGAGGCGTACTAGGTCTTTATTGGTTGTATTTAATGCATGAGCCACTGTTTACAATCCCTATAGTTGTGCTGGGTCATGGTGTAGGAGGAGATAAGAGCTCATAGAGTTGGGGAGTTATGTATGCCACTCCACGAATGGTATTAAGGAATACAACCCGTCATTCATACAAGTGTAACAAGTAATTAACATGTAAAAGATATCTAGGGAGTAATGAAGTCTAAGTAAACACAATTTCTCCAATTACTGCTCACAACCTTAGTTTAATTTAGTTTAATTTCATTTTTATTATTTTATTTTAATTATATCTTAGCTTTGGGTTAGTTGAATAGCAACTAATTCCGCCCACTCCTTCAAAACCAGAGATTTTAATTGCTTTCATAAAATATAAAAACACAAAAATAATCATCTCTCATCTCTAGAACTATTAATTAGGTTTTCTAATCCTAGCGACACTATTCCTAAGCTGAACGATCAATCCCCCGGTACTTGTCACTATACTATACTACAACGATCAGGTACACTGCCTGGTGGGGGTTGTAAGCCTCGCGAGATCCCTCGAGAGGTAAAGCAAGGTGTGATTCCCACGCATCATGTATCTTGGATGCTTGTTCCATGAAGTAGAAATTATCTTTCAGCATGTCTTTGAAAGTGATGAACAAACGTAGTGAACTGAACTTGAAACCTTTCATCTTTTGATCTAGATAGAACTTTCTCCTATCAGCTTTGTTCTTGTTCTTTATCAGTAGAAACCATGTCATCATCTTGTATGCTCTTATCTTTTCCTTTTTTTTCTTTGGTTAATCTTCCTTTAAAGGGCTTTTGTAACCTCCCCTGAGATTTATTTCTCTCCTGAGCAATTTCCTCCCCTGTTTGGAAGATCTCTCACAATCATATTATATGATCTAGCAATTTTCATGTTTTCAGACAATTTGTACATGAAGCCATCAATTCCTTAAGAGTTTAAGATTCTGCCCTCATCACTTCTAGGTGTGTTAACTCCTATGAGAGGTGATTCAATGGACGTTTTTGACTCATGGTCCATCTGTTGATGGTTTTTAAAGTCATCTTTTGAAAATCCTTTTAAGAAACTTTTGCCTTAGCAGTATGTATATGATTTTACGATGAAAAATCATACTGCTTACAACCATTTTGAAGGGATTAAGTGTGGTAACTAACACTTAATCAAAATTTCGGTTTAAAGCAACCTCTGGTTGTGTGAGAACCAATGTTTTCAATTATAAATAACTGCCTGTGTACAGATAAACCTATTCAAAAGGCTTTCTTTACAGGGTTTCCAGCTCGTAGCATTTGTTACCTCTAACACAAGTGTTAGATTCACTGTTGCTCGCTGTTCTTTCTATCAGATATCCGTAGATTAGTCACATTATACTTTAGAGTATAAAAAGATAGAAAGTGAGTTGTATCAGTTATTAACTTATCAACTAATTTATCAATTCAATGTGAAACATCATAATCAGATTTCAAGAAAGAAGTTTTAAGGAGTTTTGAAGTCCCAAACTTTTTCTATCATGAACCTATTATATCAGCAGCAATGATCAGTTTTCAGCAGCAATGATCAGCAGCTTTGATCAGCAGATTTCACTTGAAATAGCCTTTCAGCTCAAACATTCATACCTGAAACTGTTAGTCTAAAACCAAATAAACAAAGTACAAAGTACTTGTCTTGAATTAGAATAAAAATAGAACTAACTGTATGAATAACTTTAAATTGGTAATAGTAGTTTTTAAATGACAAAGTTAGATGCATTAACAAAATCTATATACAAGAACACATTATTTTGAAAAATTTAAAGATTAAGCATTCCAATACCTGCTACCAAGTACTGAAATCTTCCAACATCAAAAGCTTTTGTAAAAAGATCTGCAAAGTTTTGTTCTGAAGCAATTTTCATTACTTGAATTAACCTCTTTTCATTGCAATCTCTAATAAAATGATGTCGTATTTCAATGTGTTTTGTTTTAGAATGTTGCACTGGATTTTTAATAATGCAAATTGTACTACTATTATCAATATGAATAATGGTATGTAAGAAATTGTACCCATAGTCAAGAAGTTGGTTTTGAAGCCATAGGACTTGACCACAACAATTTGCAGCAGCTACATATTCAGCTTCAGTTGTTGAAGTAGCCACCATTGTCTGCTTCTTACACTGCCATGAGATAAGTCTACACCCAAGGAATTGACATCCTCCTGTTGTTGACTTTCTGTCCAAGCTAGCACCAGCATAATCACTATCTGAGTATGCTACCAAGTCAAAAGATGACTCCTTAGAATACCACAGACCCAACCTAGGTTGACCCTTGAGATATCTAAAAATTCTCTTGACTGCTGTTAAATGAGAAACCTTAGGAGTTACTTGATATCTTGCACAAGCACAAACAGAGAACATGATATCAGGTCTTGATGATGTAAGATACATCAAAGAACCTATCATAGATCTGTATGTGTGTACATCCACATTAGTTCCTTCTACATCTTTAAGAAGTGGCTTCTCAGGATCAATTGGTGTGCTTGTTGTTTTGGAATCAGCAAATTGAAACTTTCTAAGAATCTCTGCAACATATTTGTCTTGACTAATAAAGATTCCTTCTCTTGATTGTTTAACCTGCAGACCCAAAAGGAATGTAAGTTCCCCCATGGAACTCATCTGAAACTTATTGTGCATAAGCTTCTCAAACTCCAAACACATCTCCTTCCTTGTAGATCCAAAGATGATATCATCCACATACACTTGAACTAGCACAATATCCTTCTTATGCTTCTTGGTGAAAAGTGTCTGATCTATCTTGCCTCTTTGAAATCCATTTGAAATTAAGTAGGAAGCCAGTGTTTCATACCAAGCTCTTGGTGCCTGATGTAGGTGATTGGTGCTAAACCGTCAACTTATATTGACCAATGAATGGTCAACAAAGTTAAAAAGCCTAGAAACAATCTCCGGGTAATATAAGGTATCACTAGGTCGTTAAATCCCGACAAGGTGTGAATTGTGACTGAGTGTGCTTTGTGATCGGGTGATTATTCACAGAAAAGGTTTGTTATGAGAATTATTTGGAGATTATTAACAAAAATAGCTTAGGAAAACTATGTGATTGATTACTGGAGCTTAGATTAAGAAGAAATTATTTAAAACCTAAAAACTGTACGTTTGCTGAAAACGCGGACAAACGTACAAAGAATAAAAGTGAACGAGGTGATCTGAAAAGGCTACTGGTACGAAAATGGTATTTTTACAATCCTAATGATTAAAAAAAAATTTTGGAAATTTAAAATTAATTTTTACACTAAGTTTATAATTACTATTAATTAAATACTAATTTTCTAATTAATTTTAATTAACTAAATTAACCTAAATTACAAATAAATATGAAATTAACTTGGAAAAATAAAAATTAAACTTAGAAAAATCTAAAATACTATAAAACAAATTTTAG
Source organism: Artemisia argyi (assembly GCA_030686995.1). Lineage (NCBI taxonomy): Eukaryota > Viridiplantae > Streptophyta > Magnoliopsida > Asterales > Asteraceae > Artemisia > Artemisia argyi. The sequence goes on along the minus strand of CM060685.1, from coordinate 75,373,693 downwards.
AAATGAAAATATATTTTTAAGACTTTTTAATTAATTATTACTAGTTATTAACTAATTATTAATTACTTTTTAATTACTTAAATTAACCTAAATTCTAATTAATTATTAAATTATACTAGAAAATTGAAAATAAAATTTGGAAAAATTAAAAATAACTAAAAACTAATTTTAAAATTTAATTTATATTTTTCTGATTTTCTATTTAATTATTATTAATTATTAACTATTTAATAATTACTAAAAACTATTTTAAATTAAGAAAAATACTAAATGATGCAAGAAAAATCTGAAAAAATTGCAAAAATTATTTTTACACACCAGAATCCTAGGAAAATTATAAAAATGGAAATTGCTTAATAATAAGCTGAAGAATAAGCCAATTGGCTTAAATAGAAGCTATCACTTCTATTAAGTTGGGCTTATTTGGGATTTTCTTTTCCAAAACTGCTTATTATGTGTTTTTAAGCAACTTTTGACTTTTTGAAAAACTTTGATACTTTGACTTTGATGAAACTCAGATGCTTTTTATTGCTTGTATATGTTATGATAAGCTAAATAAAGACCACTTTTAGTAAAAATTCCAATTTGTGAAAAGGTTTAATAAGTTTTAGACTCCAAAGATCACCACAGTTAACTGTGGTGATAATTTCCTTGTGATTTTGACTTTTGCTGAGTTTAAGACTCAGAATTTGGTCACTTTGGCCCTAAAACAACCCAAGCAACTTAAGGAAACACAGAAATGAACAATGAAGCAAGTGGAATATTACACACAAGCTTAAACCAAACACCCCTATCTAGGACTGTTTTGAGTTTTTGTTAAACAAAATGAGATTCAAACATACAAAACTATAACCTACTGATTCGTTATGTTATATTAGATTACTATAAGCCTAAGAACACAAGTTTAAACTGCAAATGCTTGGATTCACTTGATATTAGCAAAATGACAGTTAAATGAGTACAATGAGCAACAAGCAAATCCAAACTATAACTATCCAATTTTAAGCTATAATTCAACTTAGCTACACCTAATAAACACAAAACAATCAAATCTAAGCAAATTTAAGTACAACACAGTGGATTGAAAAGAATGGAACCAAGACTTACAAAAGCTTTCCAAGCTTAGTTGAAAACCAAGGACCAAATGAACCAACCTAATGACTTCCACAAGTCTCTATTACCCTGTGCAATCCAGAAATCAACCAAATCCCAAGCTGCTTCCAACTTTGTCCATTCTTTTTATTTTATTTTTATTTTTTTTAAATTTTTTAGTATTTATGGAAACTGAGTTTAGGATGTTGACAACAGCTTGTAAAGCTTTTAAAAAGTTATTTTCTGAGTTTATAAGAGCTTATGAATAGCTTAAACACACATTGGAACCTTAACTTAACACTTGAGAAATTTAAATGGAACTTGAAAATTGAAAATGAGAATTAACTTAAAACTGACTTTTTCATTAACTAAAAATGGATTACAGAAATACAATGAACTACTAAAACCATAAAAATTACATACTACACACATTGCAAGGCTCATATGAGCTACATATATATATACGACATAAAAATAAAGCCTAAGTCTTCCCACATGGCTCCTTTTTGAATTCTGAGAGTCCCCATAGCTTTGTGTTGACCCCTTGACCAAATCCTCACCATTTAATTGAGATAGGATCAATCCAAACCCTTGATTATGATTTTGGCGCCAAAATGTATACGGGGTAAAATTAGTGGAATTGGTGAGGGAAATTTATTGTGGTGGTGTGGGTTGGTGTAGTAGATGAGAGCATTAATTATGTGGGGGGGGGGGGGCTTTGGTGAAAAAGGTGAGAGGAGGGGGAGGCAAGATGCCTGGTTTTACGCTGGGTGTTGGGGGGAAGATGATGGTCAAGGTGGGGTTTGACCGGGGTTTATTTTATATAAAATGGGAGATGGGCTGGGGAAGTTGGGCTTTGGGTGGTGGATCAGGCCTGGGGATGGTTTTTGGGTTTGGTTTTGGATTGGGGTTTGGTTTTATAATAAGGGTCCGGATGGTTTGTGATTTAACAAGGACCAATTTTGTAATTGTACCAAACCTGAAGGACTGAATGTGTAATTTTCCCAAATTGCTTCCAAGGACCAATTATGCAAATCATCAATAAACCAAGAAGCAATTTTGCCATTTTTGATTTTTCAAAATTCCCAAGGACCTATTTTGCCATTTTTGAAAACTCAGGGACTAAACATGTAATTTTGGAAAGTTTATGACCCAAGTGTAATTTTTTATGATTTTTGACTTTCAAAACCTTGGGTTGACTTTTCCTTTCAAAATAAATGCGTAGGGACTAAATTTGACAAGTTTTGAAACTTGGGGGACTGAAACTGCCAATATTGCAAACTTTGATCGTTTTTCCTTTGTTTTTGCACATTTTGCATTTAAAACACATAAAACACAATCCCTGGGATAATTTAAGTATTTTGATATCTTTTTGATTGTTTTTGTATGTTTTGGCAGTTCAAATACGTCAAAAATGATGAGTCTTTGAGCACTCATCAATCCCCCACACTAAACTATTGCTAGTCCCTAGCAATCTTTGTAGAAAACTTGATGGATTTTAAACTCTTTACCAAAAGCCATCACTTCTGGAGTAGCCAGGTGTAAGAACTGTGGCACACCTGATAGCCGTGTGATTTTGAGCAAACCACCAGCTTTCAACGGATTTGTTTAGTCTTTACCAAGAGCCGTTTGCTCCTGGACTAGCCAACTCTTGATGGACCTAGTCAACATCTTGGTGAGCTGATTACCAATTATGGATTTTCCACGGCCTTTACCACAAGCCATAATCTTGCGGGCTAGCCAACTCATTTGCTTTATGGGATATGGGGAGTTGAGGAACCATACAATTTTGGGCAAATTGCAAGCCGTAAACGGATTTGATTTATCTTTACCAAAAGCCGTTTGCTCCTGTATTAGCCAATCCTTTTGTCGGTTAGACCTGGCGGACTGATTACCACAAAAATTTTGAAATAAAGCGAAAAAACTTTGAAAATTTTGGCCAAAAACGGGGGTATTAGAAGATATATTTTGATAATAATTCGCTAGAATCCCCCCCCCCCCCACACACTTAGAAATGAATAATGTCCTCAATATTCAAAGTCCCGGCTATTATGGCGACTCTTTGAATGGAAAAAGCTAATATTCGAATCTAACTGCGGAAATACCAAATTTCACTTTATTTCTATATATATACAACTTTTTTTTTTTACTTATATACATATATACATTTTTCAAACAGCGGGGGGGGGGGGGGGGGGGGGGGGGGTTGGCCATTCCCCCACACTAGGTGGTAGAAAATAGAAAGAATCAGAGATACAGGTGAAAACCCGTATTGTGCTATTGTTTTTGTTCATCGAGTCGCTAGCTTGACTCGATCCCCAAATTCAATTGTCCTTGAGGAAAGTTTGGAGATCCGGGACAACCATGGATGGTATGTCCTCTCCAAAGTAGTGCTTTAAACGATGTCCATTCACTTTGAAATTAGGACCGTCATTTTGAGATAATTCGACGGTGCCATAAGGATAAACCTTAGCGATAGTGAATGGACCAGTCCATCGGGTTTTGAGCTTTCCCGAGAAGATCTTGAGTCTAGAGTTGAAAAGAAGGACTCGATCACCAACGTTGAAAACGCGGTTTTTGATTTTTGAGTCATGAATCTTCTTTGTCTTTTCTTTATAGATCAAAGAGTTCTCGTAAGCTTGATCACAAAGTTCGTTTAATTCATTTAGTTGAACTTTTCTATGATCACCCGCCGTTTTGAGGTCAAAATTGGCATGCTTGAGAGCCCAATAAGCTTTGTGCTCAAGCTCGATCGGAAGATGGCACGCTTTCCCGTACACAAGTTTGTAAGGCGTACACCCAATTGGTGTTTTGTAAGCCGTACGGAAAGCCCAAAGTGCATCATCTAGTTTATCCGACCACGATGCACGATTTTCACCTACGGTTCTTTCTAAAATCCTTTTAATGCCCCGATTAGAAACCTCGACTTGTCCACTTGTTTGAGGGTGATACGCAGTGGAAAGACGGTGAGTTACACCGTATTTTTGCATGACTTTGTCGAATTTGTCATTACAGAAGTGCGTACCACGATCACTAATAATAGCACGTGGAGTTCCGAATCGGGCAAAAAGAGCTTTTAAAAATTTCACAATTACTCGGGCATCATTTGTGGGTAAAGCTTTCGCTTCAACCCATTTTGACAAGTAGTCAACTGCCACGAGTATGTATTTGTTTCCGTGAGAGGATGGAAATGGCCCCATAAAGTCGATGCCCCAGATATCAAAAATTTCACAAACTTGAATTGCGTTCTTAGGCATTTCATTCTTTTGTGAAATATTCCCGTGACGCTGACAAGCGTCACAGGACTTGACCAATTCTTGGGCATCCTTGTAGATCGAGGGCCAATAAAAGCCTGAATCAAACACCTTTTTGGCGGTGGAGTTGGGATTGTGGTGGCCCCCCGTGGGACCAGCATGGCAAGCTTTTAAAATTTCCGTGGCTTCCTGACCATACACACACCGCCGGATGACTTGATCCGCGCATATTTTGAACAAGTAGGGGTCGTCCCAGAAGTAATGTTTTACATCTTTGAAAAATTTATTTTTTTGTTGGGACATCCCTTTCACAACAAAGTTACCCGCAAGATAGTTTGCAAAGTCGGCAAACCATGGGGTAATCGAGTCTCCACGAAATGAAACCGCATTGAGGGTTTCGAGAGGGAATGTTTCATTTATTTCCTTTTTCTCGAAAGCATCTTGGTGAGGGTTTTCAAGACGGGAGAGATGATCAGCAGCTAGGTTCTCAGCTCCTTTTTTATCACGAATAATGATATCGAATTCCTGTAGGAGGAGAACCCATCGGAGGAGTCTCGGCTTTGCATCTTATTTTACAAAGAGATACTTCAAAGCCGAGTGATCCGTATACACTATGCTCTTAGTCAATATCAAGTATGGCCAGAATTTTTCAAAAGCATACACCACAGCTAGTAATTCTTTTTCAGTGGTGGTGTAATGACTTTGAGCCTCGGTCATAGTCTTGCTGGCATAGTGTATAGGCTGAAAATGTTTTGTTTTGCGTTGCCCCAAGACTGCCCCTATCGCATAATCACTAGCATCACACATGAGCTCGAAGGGCAAGTCCCAATCGGGGGCAACAAGAATCGGTGCCTCGGTAAGCCTTTTCTTTAATGTTTCAAAGGCTTCGATGCACTCGGGGGAGAAGATAAAAGGAGCATCCTTTTTGAGGAGATGGGTCATAGGCCGGGCGATTTTAGAAAAATCTTGAATAAAAACCGGCATGACCCAAAAAGCTCCTAACACCTTTCACGGTTGTGGGATGAGGCAATTTTGCAATGACGTCCACTTTGGCTCTGTCAACCCCAATCCCGTTCTTTGAAATTTTATGGCCGAGGACAATGCCCTCTTTAACCATAAAGTGACTCTTCTTCTAATTTAGACATAACTTTGTGTCTTCACAACGTTTTAGCATGCTGTCTAAATGGGAGAGGCATGATTGGAACGAATCCCCAATGACCGAAAAATCGTCCATAAAGACCTCCATAGTTTTCCCGATCATGTCGGAAAAAATGGCCATCATACATTTTTGAAACGTGCCCGGAGCATTACATAAGCCAAATGGCATACGTTTATATGCAAAAGTTCCATAGGGGCACGTAAAAGTGGTCTTTTCCTGATCTTGCGGATCAATGGGAATCTGAAAGTAACCCGAGAAACCATCGAGGAAGCAATAGTACTCATTCCCCGCTAATCTCTCGAGCATCTGATCCATAAAGGGCAGAGGAAAATGATCTTTACGGGTGGCGTCATTTAACTTACGATAATCAATGCAGACACGCCAACCCGTAACCAAACGAGTTGGAATTAACTCATTCTCCTCGTTTGTGACAACAGTAATGCCACCCTTTTTTGGAACACAATGGATTGGGCTGACCCAAAGACTGTCCGAGATAGGGTCAATCAATCCGGCATCAAGAAGTTTTAAAACCTCTTGTTTGATAACCTCGTGAATTTTTGGATTCACCCTTCTTTGTTGTTGGACTGCAGGTTTGAATTCGTCCTCCATTAAAATCTTGTGAGTACAAAACTCAGGGTCAATGCCCTTGATGTCGGAGAGTCGCCAAGCAATTGCTTGTTTATGAGACTTCAAAACCTTTACAAGAGCAGCCTTTTCCTCAACACTTAAGTCTTTAGCAATTATGACGGGCAATTTATCATCACCCTCCAGAAATGCATATTCAAGATGAGGCAGCAAGTTCTTAAGTTCAACCTCGGGGAAGTCATCAGTTTTCTCAACATTTTTTACTTCCTCCTTATGAAGTGTTTGTGGTAGAACAGGAAGAGGAGATGGATCTTCGTTTAACACTTTTTCAAGTATAAGAATATCCCTCTCGAGGTCGATCTCTTGGTTATCGATTCCATCGGGAATCGAGTCACTTTTGAGAAACGCCTCCATTTCTTCTAAGATGAAGTCACTTCCCTCAAACAGAGTGAGGGAAGGAGAAGAATTGGCTATGATGGGATGAGAAGATTGAGTGAGGTTTTCACTCAAAGAATCATCAATGAAACCTAAAATCTCTTGAGCATACTCCTTAGCAGCAACATCGATGACATCGATTTTGTTCACCGATTCATAGTCATAATTGGAGGAGTATCTCGAAGTTTGATTTAGGTTGAAGGTAATAGCTTCCGTTCCAACACGTAGTGTGATCTCATGCTCAAATACATCGATAAGAGCGCGCCCAGTTCTAAGGAATCCCCTCCCAAGAATGAGAGGGACCCTAGAATCGGCATCAAAGTCAACAATCACAAAATCTGCCGGAAAATGGAACTTTCCCACTTTAACGAATACGTCCTCGGCAATGCCAAGAGGACGAGAAATCGAACGATCGGCAAGCTCTAAAGTCATGCACGTGGGAGTGAGTTCGGGAAGAGAGAGTTTCTTCCACACAGAATATGGCATCAGGTTAATGCTAGCACCTAAATCAGCTAAGGCGAAGCATTCAACCATACCCGGGAAAGTACAAGGAATGAGAAATTTCCCGGGGTCTCCAAGCTTTTCAGGAAGCTTTTTCAAGAGAACTGCTGAGCAGTGCTCATTCAGAGGAGTTCTTGCCATCTCAAAGAGTTTTTCTTTATTACTCAACAGATTTTTGATTGTCGATGCAAACTTGGGCATCAAGAGAATAGCATCCGCGAAGCTAATATCAAAGTGCAAATCTTGGAAGATTTGGAAAAATTTATCCATTTGGTGATTAGCTTTTTCGCGGAGCTTTTGTTCATTGAGACGTGATGATAAGGAATAGAAGTTTTGGATTTTGGGTTGTCCCCTGGAGTTTCTGGTGGTTTAAAGACAACTCCAGGCTTACATCTGGTTTCAGGATTAGCCTGAGGATGGACGTGTGCTGTACTTCGTGGGCTAGGAGTTTGCACCTTGTCCTTTGTCACCTCAGGCTCACGATCCACTACCTTTGGAGGGGAAGGAGAAGAGGTAGTAGGAATCGCGGGTTCATCATATGAAGCACCACTTCGTGTTGTGATCGCCTTAGCATCGCCCCTCGGGTTAGCAATCGTGTTGCTCGGTAAAGTAGTACCTGAGCCCGAAGGTCGATCATTTAAAGACTTCTTGATGTCAAAAATCTGGCTGACCAACAACTTGTTCAACTCTTCTTGGGACTTCATGAATTATTTTAACAACTCATCAGATGAAGGCCCGATTGGAACAATGGCTTGATTCGGATTAGGAAGATTTTGAGCTCGATTGTTCGGATTGGGGCCTTGATTGAAATTTCCTTGGTTTTGATGATGGAAATTTCCTTGATTCTGGTGATTGTTTCCATGAAAGTTCCCGGGGTTGAAATTACCCTGACCTTGGTTCCGGTTAAAGTTTCCTTGATTTTGGTGTTGGAAACCTTGATTTTGGAAACCTTGGTTTTGATTTTGGAAACCGTGACCCTGATTGAAGTTACCTTGGTTTTGATAACCTTGGTTCACTCTATTTTGATTTTGGCCACAGTTTTGGACATTTTGGTTTTGATTAAAACCGGGAGGTCTAGGATAATGGTGAGGACGATAGTTCGGGTCCATAGGAGGGCGGTATTGATTGCCTCCTTGATTTTGGGACCCGACAACAACATTAGCTTCATATGGAGTACCATCAGTAGCTGTGCAATTGTAGTAGGCATGCGGCCCACCACAAGTCACACAGACTTCCACTTTTTTAACCTCAGCAGGGGGAGGTTGTTGTGGAAATGAAACTTTCTTTGTGTGGACGAGAACCAAAGTTGGATCGCTTCAGTGAGCTTGTCAAGCTTAGCATCCGTGCTAGATTGACCCATAGAAGATGAAGAAGAAGGACCCGCATTAATTTGAGAAACAATCGGTTTGCTTCATGTAGAGCGGACCTTAGACTTGTTTTCTATGATCTGTAAAGCTTCTTTTGTGGTTCTACTCAAGAAATTACCTCCCGCGGAGGCATTGAGAGAATCCTGATCATCTTGGCTCACGCCATTGTAGAAAGTATCGAGTTGCATCAACTCGGAGAAACCAAGATGTGGACACTTGCGAAGTAATTCTTTGAAACGGTCCCACGCTTCACCAAAAGATTCATCGTATTTTTGAGTGAACTTGGTGATTTCGTTCTTAAGACTCGTGGTCTTGGAAGGTGGGAAGAATTCATTCACAAATTTTTTCATAAGATCTTCCTATGTCTCAATAGATCGTGGAGGTTGTTTTTCAAGCCAAATCCGAGCTTGTCCCTCTAGGGAGAATGGGAAGAGAAGAAGTTTGATTGCTTCACAAGGGACATTTTTGTACTTGATGGTCGAAGTGATTTTATTGAACCATCGAATGTGAGCATGAGGATCGTCCCTCTCAAAACCGTAGAATTGACTTGAGGTTACAAGATTGAGTAACCTGGTTTTGAGCTCAAAATTATCAGCCACGATGGCTGGAACAACAATGGCATCTCCGTAACCCTCGATGGGTGCTTGGAGAAGCTCACACATGGGGCGGTCTTCCGCCATGGTGACAGTGGGTGTGACAACAGTACGGATCTCAGATCCGACTGTTGGTGCAGAACGTCTACGAGGTCTTCGAGGTTTCCGGACAAGCTCACGTAATGGGCTAGTGGACCTTGAAGAACGAGTGCGCATGCACTAGGGATAAAAACTTTTTAGACAATATTTTTGGTATCGTCCCGTAATCTAAAATCGTTTTTCTTTAAGAATCACCTTAAAAGAAAACCGAATCAGAAAACGTTACGATCTGTTTTGTTGTTTTTAATTTTTTTTTTGGTGTTTTAACACTTTAGGAAAAGTGTTAATGACTTTTTTGTGTTTTATATTTGAAAATTCACACAAGTAGGGGTATTTGTACAGTGAATGAGGTGAGATAACACTAATCTCGAAAGACGCTGCAGAAACGCGCACACCTCCCCGGCAGCGGTGCCAAAAATTGATTGGTGCTAAACCGTCAACTTGTATTGACCAATGAATGTTCAACAAAGTTAAAAAGCCTAGAAACAATCTCCAGGTAATATAAGGTATCACCAGGTCGTTAAATCCCGACAAGGTGTGAATTGTGATTGAGCGTGCTTTGTGATCGGGTGATTATTCACAGAAAAGGTTTGTTATGAGAATTATTTGGAGATTATTAACAAAAATAGCTTAGGAAAGCTATGTGATTGATTACTGGAGCTTAGATTAAGAAGAAATTATTTAAAACCTAAAAACCGTACGTTTGCTGAAAACGCGGACAAACGTACAAAGAATAAAAGTGAACGAGGTGATCTGAAAAGGCTACTGGTATGAAAATGGTATTTTTAAAATCCTAATGAATAAAGAAAATTTTTGGAAATTTAAAATTAATTTTTACACTAACTTTATAATTACTATTAATTAAATACTAATTTTATAATTAATTTTAATTAACTAAATTAACCTAAATTACAAATAAATATGAAATTAACTTGGAAAAATAAAAATTAAACTTAGAAAAATCTAAAATACTATAAAACAAATTTTAGAAATGAAAATATATTTTTTAGACTTTTTAATTAATTATTATTAATTATTAACTAATTATTAATTACTTTTTAATTACTTAAATTAACCTAAATTCTAATTAATTATTAAATTATACTAGAAAATTGAAAATAAAATTTGAAAAAATTAAAAATAACTAAAAATTAATTTTAAAATTTAATTTATATTTTTCTGATTTTCTATTTAATTATTATTAATTATTAACTATTTAATAATTACTAAAAACTATTTTAAATTAAGAAAAATACTAAATGATGCAAGAAAAATCTGAAAAAATTACAAAAATTATTTTTACACACCAGAAGCCTAGGAAAATTATAAAAATGGAAATTACTTAATAATAAGCTGAAGAATAAGCCAATTGGCTTAAATAGAAGCTATCACTTCTATTAAGTTGGGCTTATTTGGGATTTTCTTTTCCAAAACTGCTTATTATGTGTTTTTAAGCAACTTTTGACTTTTTGAAAAACTTTGATACTTTGACTTTGATGAAACTCAGATGCTTTTTATTGCTTGTATATGTTATGATAAGCTAAATAAATACCACTTTTAGTAAAAATTCCAACTTGTGAAAAGGTTTGATGTGTTTTAGACTCCAAAGATCACCACAGTTAACTGTGGTGATAATTTCCTTGTGATTTTGACTTTTGCTGAGTTTAAGACTCAGAATTTGGTCACTTTGGCCCTAAAACAACCCAAGCAACTTAAGGAAACACAGAAATGAACAATGAAGCAAGTGGAATATTACACACAAGCTTAAACCAAACACCCCTATCTAGGACTGTTTTGAGTTTTTGTTAAACAAAATGAGATTCAAACATACAAAACTATAACCTACTGATTCGTTATGTTATATTAGATTACTATAAGCCTAAGAACACAAGTTTAAACTGCAAATGCTTGGATTCACTTGATATTAGCAAAATGACAGTTAAATGAGTACAATGAGCAACAAGCAAATCCAAACTATAACTATCCAATTTTAAGCTATAATTCAACTTAGCTACACCTAATAAACACAAAACAATCAAATCTAAGCAAATTTAAGTACAGTGGATTGAAAAGAATGGAACCAAGACTTACAAAAGCTTTCCAAGCTTAGTTGAAAACCAAGGACCAAATGAACCAACCTAATGACTTCCACAAGTCTCTATTACCCTGTGCAATCCAGAAATTAACCAAATCCCAAGCTGCTTCCACCTTAGTCCATTCTTTTTATTTTATTTTTATTTTTCTTAAATTTTTTAGTATTTATGGAAACTGAGTTTAGGATGTTGACAACAGCTTGTAAAGCTTTTAAAAAGTTGTTTTCTGAGTTTATAAGAGCTTATGAATAGCTTAAACACACATTGGAACCTTAACTTAACACTTGAGAAATTTAAATGGATCTTGAAAATTGAAAATGAGAATTAACTTAAAACTGACTTTTTCATTAACTAAAAATGGATTACAGAAATACAATGAACTACTAAAACCATAAAAATTACATACTACACACATTGCAAGGCTCATATGAGCTACACATACACACACACACACACACACACACATATATATATATATATATATATATATATATATATATATATATATATATATATATATATATATATATATATATATATATATATACGACATAAAAATAAAGCCTAAGTCTTCCCACATGGCTCCTTTTTGAATTCTGAGAGTCCCCATAGCTTTGTGTTGACCCCTTGACCAAATCCTCACCATTTAATTGAGATAGGATCAATCCAAACCCTTGATTATGATTTTGGCGCCAAAATGTATACGGGGTAAAATTAGTGGAATTGGTGGGGGAAATTTATTGTGGTGGTGTGGGTTGGTGTGGTAGATGAGAGCATTAATTGTGGGGGGGGCTGTGGTGAAAAAGGTGAGAGGAGGGGGGAGGCAAGATGCCTGGTTTTGCGCTGGGTGTTGGGGGGAAGATGATGGTCAAGGTGGGGTTTGACCGGGGTTTATTTTATATAAAATGGGAGATGGGCTGGGGAAGTTGGGCTTTGGGTGGTGGATCAGGCCTGGGGATGGTTTTTGGGTTTGGTTTTGGATTGGGGTTTGGTTTTATAATAAGGGTCTGGATGGTTTGTGATTTAACAAGGACCAATTTTGTAATTGTACCAAACCTGAAGGACTGAATGTGTAATTTTCCCAAGTTGCTTCCAAGGACCAATTATGCCAATCATCAATAAACCAAGAACCAATTTTGCCATTTTTGATTTTTCAAAATTCCCAGGGACCTATTTTGCCATTTTTGTAAACTCAGGGACTAAACATGTAATTTTAGAAAGTTTATGACCCAAGTGTAATTTTTTATGATTTTTGACTTTTAAAACCTTGGGTTGACTTTTCCTTTCAAAATAAATGCGTAGGGACTAAATTTGACAAGTTTTGAAACTTGGGGGACTGAAATTGCCAATATTGCAAACTTTGATCGTTTTTCCTTTGTTTTTGCACATTTTGCATTTAAAACACATAAAACACAATCCCTGGGATAATTTAAGTATTTTGATATCTTTTTGATTGTTTTTTTTATGTTTTGGCAGTTCAAATACGTCAAAAATGATGAGTGTTTGAGCACTCATCAGTAGGCCATATAGAGCTTTAACAACCTTGTACACTTTATCTGGATGGTCAGGATCAACAAATCCAGGAGGTTGTGAGACATACACCTCCTATTCAATAGTACCATATAAGAAAGCACTCTTGACATCCATTTGATAAACTGTGAAGCCCATAAATGAAGCATAAGCCAAAAAGAGTCTAATGGCTTCAATCCTTGCTACTGGAGCAAAAACCTCTTCATAGTCTATCCCTTCTTCTTGTGTGTACCCTTGAGCTACTAATCTAGCTTTATTTCTTATCACTATGCCCCTTTCATCCCTTTTATTCCTAAAAACCCATCTAGTGCCAATTACCCTTACACCACTAGGTAAATCAACTAGCACCCATACCTTTTGAATCTTAAACTGAAGAAGCTCCTCTTGCATAGCCTCCAACCAGATTGAATTCTCTAGGGCTTTATGAATATTCTTTGGTTCATCTTGTGAGAGAAAACATACAAATAAGCAAGAGTTTGAAAACTCATGCTGTTTTGAAGCATAAAGGGCATCAAGAAGCCCTTGTTGATCTGAAGACATCAATTGTTGTCTTGTCTTCACTCCTGATTGTACATCTCCAATTACATTGTCCAGGGAGTGGACTTTGTGAATCCTTGAGAGTGGAGTAGAAAGAACTTGATAATCAGGTGGAAGGTTGTTGAAATCCACCTCATTTTCTGAGAGATTTGCTTGTGTTTCTTCTGATGGTCCATCAGCAGAAACATTTTGCTTATCAGTGGGAACGATTTGCTTATCAGCAGAAACAGCAGTGTTACTTCTGACTTGAAACTCTTGTTCCTTAGCTCTTTCTTCCTTGTATTCATCTTCAACATCTTCTTTAGAATTTCCAGAAGAAGATTCACCATTTATTGAAGTTGAATCCACACTTTTATTTGTCCATATTGGCATTATCACATAATCTTGATCTGTCTCCTTCTCTAATCCTTCTCCATTTGTTGCATCAGCAGTTTGTGAACCTGAAAATTCATTAGTTTCTGCAACAAAAGGCACATAATTCATTGATTTGGATAGAGATTCAAGATCAAATAGCCATTTGGGACCTTGACCTTCTACATTGATTTTATTTTCCAAAAACTTCACATGTAGATTTTCCTCTACTCTTCTAGTTCTCATGTTGTATACTCTGAATGCTTTACTATTGATAGAATATCCAACTAAGAATCTGATTCGTTGTGTTTTGGTGTGTGTAAACAACAATTTATCAAAATATCAACAAACGTGAAGTTTAATTTGTTGTGAGACAAATAAACGTGAAGTAATACGAGTAAACCGTTTAGGAAAACGATTACGTCGCAAAACTTGTGAAAGTGATATTCAAATTGTGAGACCGGGAAGTGATTTCCTGGGTCATACCCCAACGAGGTGTGAATGGAAAGCTTCGAATGAGATTGGGATTAAAATCTTGTATGATTGGAAAGGTTATTTGGTTTTATGGTACGTTAAATTAACGAATTTTGAAAATTAACGAACGAAAGTGAAAATAAATTATCCTAAGGCAACTAACTAACTAGGAAAAGCCTAAATCACTACGGGAAATCATAATTAGGTATCGGGAATCCTAAAACGCGAACTAAATTAAAAACGCAAAAGTTATTTAAAAATTACGCGAGTGCGCAAAATAAAATGCGAGTTTTAAGCTACGAAGGTCCTACGGGTTTCCAACTAATTTTCTAACGTACTACAAGTCAAAAGAAAATTTTTTAAAAAAAAGAAAATTAATTTTTCAATAAAAATCCTATTTATTATAATTTAAATACTATTTTACCCTAATTAATTGAAAATAAATATTAAACTTATTATAAAAATTCTGAAACTTTTTTGGAAAATAATACAAGTTAAAATGAACCTAAGAAAAAATAATAAAGTGGTGACACAGTAGAAAAATAAGCTGGAATTAAGCTACCAAGGACTGATAAGCTAATAAGCAAAACAAACACAACTAGTTATACATTAAACTTTGCAAGGATTTATTGAAAAAGACCAAAGGGCAAGTGGTAAGGGTTGTGTGTGTGAGCTGTGAGACCAGGGTTCGACCCCTGGTTTTGCACTTTTATTTTCTTTTTACTTGTCTTTCTTTTTCAGTTTTCTTTTCCCTTTTTCCCACAACTCACATACTCAAATGCTTCTTAAGATAACAGATTTCACAAGCAAAACTTGTTTACTTTTCAGAATTTAAGATTCAAAGCAGCTTTTAGATTTCAAAATTTTGTTTCTCTATTTTTTTTTTCTTGACTGATGGATGGCAAAATATAAATAAGCTTGGTCAAGCTAATTTATTGCCCAAGTATCAACAATCCCAGCAAGCAATAATAAACACAACAACAGGATCAAAGAACAACACAAAGATTCGAATTTGACAAGAACAACAAGAAGTTTAGTAGCAGCAGTATTGTCAACCAACAAGAACAAGAACAATGATATAAGAAGTAGCAGCAAACCAAATTACCAATAAACGTATCCTAACAAGACTTGTACAAACTGAGTTCCAACAACAAGCAACAACAAGAACAACTGAATCAACAATTTAAACAGGTAATTATTCTAAACTAAGAACAAGCTCAGTTGCTACTTCGATGACAACTTAGCAGCAGTTAGGGGGAGAAATTTGCAGCCCAAATTTCAAATTCTAAATGGCTCTAAACTCTCAAATAAGCGCAGACATAAAGACTCTTAACTACTAACCAGTTGTAAGGTAAAAATTACACCTAATTTCTATTTAAGCTCACTTAAATTGACCTCAAAAAGGGTGTTACAACAAGCAAATAAGCAACTGATGAGCAGCAGACCAAAGATATGCATTCCAACACTACTCAATTTGATCACAATGCTGGAAAATCTGAAATACGCTAAAATCATGAAACCCAAACTAATTTACCCCTAACTTTCCAAAGCCAAATGACAATTCTAAACACCCCTAACTTAACTGCTTTTTAAAACTTTACCAACCAGTTACTAAGTTAACTTATGAGACTCACTAATTTACCCCTAATATGCTAAATAATACCAAGCAACAAACTTTAAAACACCAATTTAAACTTTGCGAACTTTGCAAAAAAAAGTATGTAACACCTACTTGAACTTCGAATATGCAGTCGAGAACCAAGGACCACCTATATGCTCACCCGAGCTCTAAACCATGCTCCCATCCAAGCTTCTTCTAACATTTTTTTTTTCTTTATCTTTTTTTTCTGACTTTTGTTTTTCTCAAATAAAATACCAGTGACCACGTTTAACAAAAAAAAAATGAATCTTAAATAAGGATTTAGAGAAAACTTAAAGTTCAACTTTCATTAATACTTAAAAACTTCGAATTACAAATAAACGAAAGAAACTAAACTGAGATAGATTAAAAGATAAAAATTGATGATGCCCTAAGGCTTACAAAGCTCTTCTATTTATACTAAATCTAGAAGTGGTAGGTACCAAAATAAGCTCCTCTTCTTGTCATCATCTTCAAACAGCCAAAACCCTATCTTTGTGCTTTCTTCAATAAGTTTCCACCTTTGGATCAATCTAAACTCATCCCAGCCTTTAAATCACATCTTGGCGCCCAAATTGTGTTGTGGATCTCCAGCTTGTCACTTCATGATAGGTTGATGGTGTTAGGTATAAATTGGAGTGGGATTAGTGGGATTGGGGGAAGGTTTTGATGGTGATAGGAAGATGGTGATGGGGGTGTTGGAGTTATGCAGTCACGGGGGGGTTTAAGAGGTGGAAGTGGAGGTGATTTTTTATTCAGAGGGTTTGAGTGGAGAAGATGGAAGGGATACGTATAAACGTTTTAGGGTTAGGGTTGGGTGAGAGGTGAAGGTTATTAAACGTAGAAAGGGGGTGGGCTTGCATTGGGCTTGGGTGGATTTGTTGTAACTTGGGCCAAGGGTAGATTATATTAAAACGTGGGCTGGGTAAAAAGGAGGTTTGGTTAAGTAGTTGGTCCGTTTGGTATTAGTTGTAAACACAAGGACCAAGTTTGTTATTTTCTGAATTTGACGGACCAAATTTGCCAATCTTCTGAAACTCAACCAAGGACCACACTTGCCATTTTATAATTCCATAAGGACCTTGATTTATAATTTTTTTCATTTAAAATGCTTAAGGACCAAAACTGCCAAGTTTGCAACGTGCAGGGACCAAACATGCCAATTGTGAAATTTCAAAGGTTTGGTTTGCAATCTTTTGAAAACATTTTACCCAAAGATCATTTGCGATTTATTTTGACTTTTAAAGAGCGCGGGTTGACTTTTCTTTGAAAATGATTGACCAGGGACTAGTTTTGTCAAATTTGAAAGTCGGGGGACTGAAACTGCCAAATATGTAACTTTTGTTCGTTTTTCGTTTGTTTTCACTCGTTTTTCATCAGAAACATATAAAATACGATCTTTGGGATTTTCTTCGCATTTTGGTGCGTTTTTGAGTATTTTTGATCGTTTTGCAGCTCAGATTTGACTAAAAATGATGAGTATTCACACACTCATCAGAATCCTTCATCTGCTTTTCCATCAAACTTCCCAAGATGGTCTAAGGTATTAAGAATTGTCACATGATATCCAAAAGGTCTAAGAAATCCTATTTCAGGAGTTCTACCTCTAAAAAGTTCATATGATGTCTTATTGTGAGGTTTTACAACTAAAACTCTATTTTGAACATAGCAAGCAGTGTTGACTGCTTCTGCCCAAAAAGTTATAGGCAACTTAGAGTCAGCTAACATAGTTCTAGCAGCTTCTATTAGTGTTCTATTTTTCCTTTCAACAACTCCATTCTGTTGTGGAGTTCTTGCAACACTAAATTCTCTTTTAATACCTTTTTCTTTGCAGAAATCATCCATAACTCTATTTTTAAATTTTGTCCCATTATCACATCTAATGACTTTTACTCTTTTGCTTACTAGGTTTTCTATCTCTGTAATGAAGGTCTTAAGGATGCTAGAAGTCTCATCCTTAGTACCTAAAAAGAATACCCATGTAAATCTACTAAAGTCATCAGTAATAACTAGACAATATCTCTTATGCAACAAACTTCTAACATTTGTAGGACCAAATAAGTCCATATGCAGCATAAACAAAGATTGATTGATAGAGTTAAAAATTTTGGGCTTACAAGTGGCTTTATGTTGTTTGCCTTTAAGACAAGCAATGCATGTTTGATCATTTTCAAATCGTTTTTGAGGTAAACCTCTTACCAAACCATCTTTGACAATTTTATTTATGGTTTTGAAGTTAATATGACCAAGCCTCCTATGCCATTTCATAGATTCATCCAATGTGGCCTTAGCAATATGTAGCCTCTCGTAATTTTCCCAACGGTTAGTAAATACCTACAAGTTGTTATGTTATTTAAATACCCACTTTTACGTATGACAAAAAAATTTTTTTTTATAAGACTTGATATATAATTCACAACAGTAAATTGGGAATTATCTTTTACTTAGAAACGTTGCTTGCACACAAACCTAGATAGTCTAAATTATCGCGGATATATTTATATTAAAAACATTTATAATTTATAATATACGTTTCGTTAATCTATACCGTACAATATTTATATATTCCGGAACCTACGAAAATTCCCGAGATTGCTCACTATCGTTACTTGAACTTATCCCGACTCCCTAAAATTTCTATGTGGACCCCACATCTTAAATGGGCCCCACTTCCTAGTATTTATACCAACCGGACCCTTTCATTTTTTTTTTCTCTTCTTTCTGCTGGACCGAAACCAAAGCCAAAGCCCAAAGGGCTCAAAGCCCAAACGCACCTTTATATTTTTCTCTTGTTTTGTTTCCAGCCACGATCGAGCCAAGGAACACCCCTAGTTATTTCATTTTTCGACACACAACCCATGTATATTATTACATAACTTGTTTCATCACCTAGCTAACTTTCATGAATAACAAATCTCGTTCCATAACTCTCACATTTAGACATCCAAATTTAGCCAAAGTAAACTACAAAAATCGTATGTGTATAAAACCAAATTTTGTCACAAGCCTTCTTTATCACCACCCAATGTACCCAATGACTTCTAGACCAACTCAAATGCACAGTAGAATGTCAGATAGTGAACAGAGATTGCATGCAAAATTCCTATTGTTGCTAAGCCTCGATTGGTAAAGAAAATGGTGCCATCGTATACACTAGCCAACGCATGAGTCTTGTGACTCTTGAACTTATCCTCACCACCCTAAAACAGCCTATATAAGCTTTACATGCAAACCACATCACTTCATACACTCATACGTACCATACCACTAAAATTAATAACGAAAAGGAGCTATGGAGGGACGAAAGGATTGCTAGGAGTACCACGTTTCAAGACGAACCTAGGAAGCAAAGTTTGGAGTCTACTTGAACCTTGGTGTGCCGTGAACCACGCTACAATCCTCCTTGAACCAAACTCGATCCCTACGAACCATTTAAACCACCTATTTTGAGGTGAGGTGAGCACTTGGAGTTCCTTTATTATATTCTATTTTCGTTATTATGAAGTTTTGCACATTCACTTTGCCTCATTTAGTTCGTAAAATATAAACGTGACATATATATTTTAATTCACATCCTAAATGTTTAATGTACTAACAATCAAGTGACGTAAAGTTTAATCTAAAAATAACATATACTTAATAAGAAAACGACACGATTTGAAGTAGTCTTGACCCATTCGAAATAACTAAAAAGACTTAGAATATTTTTAAGCCTTCAAACTGTTTTCAAAATAAATTTTAGTTATTTACTTGGCCTCGTTATTTCGAAATCTAGAAATATAACATATTGTTTTTAAAACTCGATCTCATAAACAACTTGGTAAACAATTGGGAACCATATTTTATTCGAAGTTACTAACTCGTATAACCACTTTACTCGACCCTTTTGTCTCGACCAAAAACCAGATTTTTAGAAAACTTATATAAGCTACGTGGGCTTATGTTAAGCCCACTAAGCTTATGTGCTACACTGGGCCTGGGAGCCCAACACCGGTGTTTTTAGTATTCTAAAATGAGTCCAAAGTCAGGCCCAAACCTTTCGTAAGCCCATTGGATCACAAAACGTTAACGGACCCTTAATTTGGCTCGTTAAGGCCCATTTTGTAAAAAAAATTGGTTTTTAAGCTAATAAGCTAATCAAATAAGCTATTTGGAATATTCTGAGCTTATTTAATAAATAAAAATGTTAAACTTTTCATTTGGTGAAATTTGGACTAAGTTTGCAAATTTTTCAAATCGAGGGACTAAAAGTGTCAAAATGAGAAACTATGGGTAGAAACTGTCAAAACGTAAAACTTTGAGTTCTAAACTGATAAAAATGATAATTAGAGTTGAAAAATGTAAATATTGATGCTATTGGACCAAAAATGCAAATTATAAATATTTTGGACTAACGGTGTAATATATATATCGTTAGGGTTAAAAATGTAAATTATGGAAACTTGAAGGAATTTTCAGTAAATATTATATTATAAAAATAATATTAAACTTTTACATATTTAAACATATATAGGACTTATATAAACATAAACTTATATATATATATATACGATATATAATTAAACAATATAACAATACGTTAATTATTCTTGTAAAACGATACGTTTATTTCTGTTATAAAAACTAACTTTATATCAATCATCGATATTTTTACTTACGAGATATAATTATATATAACGTTGTTTTTAAACTTAAAACACTTAAACAAACACGAGATTTATTCGTAACTAAATAACAAGTATTCGCGATAAAACCAGATTTAGACTATTAACTGAAACTTGCATTATTTTTTAGGTTGTGTTGTGTGAAGCCATTTCCTTGCTTTGTTAAGACTACGATACCACTGTACTACTAAGGTGATTTCATAGCCCACTCTTTAACTATTTTCCCGTGGGGAGATACATGCTTAAAACTCGATCACAAGTCTTTTATACCGGGTATTGAAATACTGTCAGGCAAATGTTATTAGCTTAAGTTACTATTGTCAGAAGTCCCTCTATCATGAACCTTAATCACCTGAAGGGTGAACGTAAATAATTGTGAATAGTACTATTAGTGATTAACAATCCTCGTTTGGTTGTTGGAGAAAACACCAGGCGCACTTTATTGTTCTTATAAATAGGTTATTGACAAATATCTATCTTTGGGGGCCTATTACTTACCATCATAATTCATATTTATGATTGGCTGTTAATCGTTGAGTATCATGAGCTTAAGGCAATAACAGGAACATTAAATTTTCTTAACATATTGATTGTATGTGATTACAATACATTCGTAACTTGTGATTAAACTCTTAAACTCAAACCTATGAATATCACTCAACTTTATGTTGACTTTAGCATGTTTATCTCAGGTAACTAAACAAGATGGATCTGGATGGCACGGAGTGGGCAAAAGCATGACAAGAACCATAATAAACTACTTATTTTCCTTCAGAATAAAACACGTTCTTGACTTAATAATGTTATGTATCCCAGATATTTGGTATTTTAAAATAAATTTAACTTTAATACTTCACTTTGTGTTGTCTACTATGATTGTGACAAAGATCCTCGAAGTAATACCCCGAAAGTCTCCCGCTGACATGTTAAGTCTTCCGCTGTTAAAAACGACTTTTGGGGGTGTTACAGATTGGTATTCAGAGCCACGGTTATAGAGAACCAGATGTTTTAAACATTGGACTATAACTACACTTTAACTGGACCATTTTTACAAAATACCACTTCATGCTCTCCGTGCCTACAATCCAACATCTGGTAGAAAAGTTACTTCTCATTATTTCTTACTTATATAACTTGATATATGCTTACATGTTATGATTATGCTAATAACTATGTTTACTAACCGGGATTATTACAGTACCATGTCTTCCAAACCCAACTTCATTGTGTTGTTATCGGATTCGGAAACTGAGAGCTCTACACCTATTGTACCAACACTTGCTCCAATGACTGTGTCACCTACAACAGATAAGAATAAGGAAAGTCAGCAATCCTCTACTTCACCTCAAGCATCATCTGGTCCAATCAGACGCAGTAAGCAAACTTCTCCATTCCAGCCTTATGAACCAGCCACTGCTGGAAAAGCTCTTTCATATGCTGAAGAAAAAGACATCTGGGATGATACTAAATGGAAAAAGGAAGTTGCTCCAACTGCAGAACCAGTGATACTACCTAGCATATTTTATCAACAGACTACTACTGTACCAGTGACAATCAACAGTCCACCACCTGTGAAAACTTCCAGTGCTCCTCTATCTTATCAACCAAGGAATTACCAGATTCGTCCTACCTCCTCAGATCCTTACTATTATGCAAGAACCAACCATAAGGCTCGTAAGCGGGTCAATGCTCGCAAATGGTCATTTCTACTACCAATCCTTAAGTATTAGAGATCTCAAGAAGGTACCCCCACCAACAGAGAACTTGGTGAAAGATCATCATTTGCTGCATCTAAGATCCTTCCAGTCACTGGAGAACCCATTCATCATACCATACCCCTCTTGGCAGCTAGGTTAGTAAGACATGAAGACAGGTTAGACGCCATAGCCACCTTGGTGAACAACATCCCTAATGAACTAATAGAAGTCATGTCAGCTGAGATCGAACAACTTGTGATGGGACACCTAGAGATGGGAACCATGATTGAACAACTAAGTACCCAATTCGGTGAAGCTATGGAATTCATCGGATTACTTTGCTCTGCTAACACCGTAAACAGGGACATCATGTGTGACATCGATCAAGCCCTCGACACCACAAGAGCCCAAGTCATGTCTCTGCGACGTGCACAACAAGAAACACAAGCTAGGGAGAGAGACCGAGACCAAATCATAGAAACCATGGCCGCCAAAATTCAGGAACTAGAACGTCGTCTTGATGATAACCAAGGAAAACCCTAGAATGCCATAGATTGTCGATTTAGCCTCACCCACATCACAGTAATAACTTGTATTTGAATGTCCTAGAAGATATGTCAACAAGAATAAATAAGTGATGTAAACTCAAAACGACAATCTAATCAATGATGTTATGTTTGCTTTATTTTCATAAGTGTTATGATATCGTATATTGCATCGTGATATATGTGACACTATTATAACTTTGAACCTATTGATGTTACTAAATAGTCTAACACAAGATGGTTATTATGAAAATTCTGAAAATATATTCTCATTTTTAGGAATATGGCACCTAAGAGAACCGTGACCACTACCTCAGCAGCAACCATGACCCCGGAAGAGATCCAACAAGCAATCACCAATGGAATCAATGCAGCCTTAGCCGAACAAGCAAATGCTAATGCACAACCGGCAAGAAATGTTGCTCCCGCACCTCGCCAATGTACCTATAAAGACTTTATGGCTTGTCAGCCAACTTACTTCATGGGTACTGAAGGGATAACTAAACTTGCGCATTGGTTCGAGAGATGCGAAACGGTATTCCAAAGGAGTGGATGCTCAGAAAACAACAGGGTCACATTTGCCACCGGAACCTTAATGGATGACGCTTTGTCATGGTGGACCGCTACAACTCAAACTTTAGGTACAGAAGCAGCATACCAACTCTCCTGGACGGAATTCAAAGCCAAGATCCTAAAGAAGTACTGTCCTCGATCCGAAATAAGAAAACTGGAAGACGAATTCCATGTCCTTGCAGTCAAAGGAATCGATCTTAGGGCTTACAACAGGAGATTCCACGAGCTGATGGCATTATGTCCTTCTATCGTACCAGATTTAGAGAAAACTCTGGAGAAGTATATTGAAGGTCTTCCCCGGAATATTGAAGGAAACGTCACAGCATCCAACCCACCATCACTAGAAGTCGCAATGGAGTTAGCACAAAAACTCCTAGACCGCGAAATCAAGTGCAACGAACTCAAAAGAAAGCTCGATGACAGGAGAACCACCCACCACCAAAACCACAATCACTACCATAACGGCCATCGCAACAACAACCATCACCACAACAACAACTACAACAGGATCAACCAACAACAACACCAGAACAAGAACCCACATCGTCAACAACAGAACCAACGACAAGAACCTCCTAAGATATTTACGGCAACCAATGGCAATGGATATCAAGGTATTAAGCCACAGTGCAACCGATGCAAGCTTCATCACAATGGTGCTTGTACAGTGAAATGCCATAAATGCCAAAGGATAGGTCATGCCACAAAAGATTGTAGGACCCCTGCTACCGGCAGCAACCTACAACCAATAGCACCAACATGTTACTCATGCGGAGAAACCGGACACTTCAAGAATCGCTGTCCAAAAGGAAATGGTCAGAACACTGCACGAGCAAGAGCATACGTGATGGGAAATGAAAATGAACCACAAAACCCCGACGTTGTCACGGGTACGTTCTTATTAAATCATCATAATGCTAGAGTATTATTTGATTCTGGAGCAGATAAGAGCTTCGTGTCAGATACGTTTGCCCCTTTCATTAACTCTAACCCTTCTAAGCTAAAAACCACATACGAGATAGAAATGGCCAATGGGAACTTAATTAGCACCAACTCGGTTTTAAAAGATTGTACCATAACCCTCGTAGGAGAATCCTTTCCTATTGACCTGATGCCTGTCCAACTCGGTAGTTTTGATGCTATCATCGGAATGGATTGGTTATCCAAACATCATGCTAAGATTCATTGTGACGAGAAAGCCATACACATTCCTTTTAAGAATGAAACCCTCGTTATCCATGGCGACAAGAATAAAAACCGATACGGAATCATCTCATGCCTCAGAATGATAAAATACATGAACGAAGGATGTCATGTATTCATGGTTCAGGTGACGGAAAGTAAGTTAACCAAGAAACAACTTAAAGATGTACCTATCGTTAAGGAATTCCCCGAAGTATTTCCTGAAGATCTACCCGGTCTTCCACCGACACGCCAAGTAGAGTTCCAAATTGAACTAGTGCCTGGAGCGGCACCAGTAGCAAAAGCACCTTACAGGTTGGCACCTTCCGAAATGGAGGAACTATCGGAACAACTAAAGGAATTATCCGATAAAGGTTTCATTAGACCAAGTTCATCACCTTGGGGAGCCCCAGTTCTATTTGTTAAAAAGAAAGACGGATCATTCCGAATGTGCATAGATTACCGAGAATTAAACAAACTCACTATAAAGAACCGATATCCTTTACCTAGAATAGACGATTTATTTGATCAATTACAAGGATCGAGTGTATACTCGAAGATTGATCTAAGGTCGGGATACCATCAATTGAGAGTTCGGGAAGAAGATATTCCCAAGACAGCCTTCAGAACCCGTTATGGACACTATGAATTTCAGGTAATGCCATTTGGTCTAACAAACGCACCCGCTGTGTTTATGGACCTAATGAACCGAGTATGCAAGCCATATTTGGACAAATTCGTGATAGTGTTCATTGACGACATTCTGATCTACTCTCGTAACAAAGAGGAACATGCCAATCATTTGAGAACAATCCTAGAGTTACTTAGGAAGGAAAAGTTGTACGCGAAATTCTCAAAATGTGACTTTTGGATTCCCACGGTGCAATTTTTGGGACACGTAATCAATAGTCAAGGAATACACGTGGATCCTGCAAAAATAGAGGCAGTTAAAGAATGGTCATCACCTACAACTCCCACAGAAGTACGTCAATTTTTAGGTCTTGCAGGTTACTACCGGAGATTTATTGAAGGTTTCTCTAAAATCTCAAAACCATTGACCAAGTTGACCCAAAAGAACGAAAAGTACGTTTGGGGACAAGAAGCAGAATCAGCCTTCCAACTGTTAAAACAAAAGCTTTGTGAAGCTCCAATACTAGCATTGCCAGAAGGAAGCAAAGATTTCGTGCTATATTGTGACGCTTCGTACCATGGTTTAGGTGCAGTTTTGATACAACGGGATAAGGTAATAGCATATGCCTCACGTCAACTGAAGAAACATGAGGAAAATTACACAACCCATGATCTAGAACTAGGAGCAATAGTATTCGCTCTTAAATTATGGAGACACTATCTATACGGCACCAAGTGTATCGTGTTTACAGATCACAAAAGTCTTCAACACATCCTAGATCAAAAGGATCTAAACATGAGACAACGCCGTTGGTTAGAATTGCTTAGTGATTATGATTGTGAAATCCGTTATCACCCAGGAAAGGCTAATGTAGTAGCAGATGCATTAAGCCGAAAAGAAAGACCAAAACCTCTCAGGGTCAGATCGTTAGGCATGACTATTTGTTCACCCCTTCCAACACAAATCATTATCGCCCAGAGCGAGGCTCTCAAGAAAGAAAATCGACCAATTGAAAAGATTTTTGGTATGCCGGAAAACGAAAACGGATTTGTGAAAAGATCAAATGGAATGCTTTGTTTCAAGGAAAGAAGCTGGATTCCTCTCTTCGGAGGTATTCGTGACCTTATCATGCATGAATCTCACAAGTCAAAATACTTCATTCACCCAGGTTCCGACAAGATGTACCAAGATCTTAAGAAACTATATTGGTGGCCGAACATGAAAGCCGACATCGCTGAGTACGTCAGTAAATGTCTAACATGTTCAAGAATAAAAGCAGAATACCAGAAACCCTCCGGATTACTCACCCAACCTGAACTCCCCATGTGGAAATGGGAACGTATTACAATGGACTTCATCACCAAACTTCCCAAAACTTCTACTGGCTACGATACGATATGGGTTATCGTTGATCGTCTCACCAAGTCAGCTCATTTCCTACCAATCAAAGAAACTGATGAAATGAACACGCTTGCTCAGGTATATCTGAAGGAAATTGTGTCACGACATGGAGTGCCGATTTCCATTATATCAGATCGCGACAGTCGTTTCACGTCTCATTTTTGGAAATCATTGCAAAAAGCTTTAGGAACAAAGCTGGATATGAGCACAGCCTATCACCCACAAACCGATGGTCAAAGTGAGAGAACAATACAAACCTTAGAAGATATGCTACGCGCTTGTGTTATAGACTTCAGAAAAGGTTGGGACAAACACTTACCATTAGCAGAATTCTCATACAACAACAGTTATCATACCAGTATCAAGGCAGCACCATTCGAAGCACTTTACGGTAGAAAGTGTAGATCGCCCGTTTGCTGGGCAGAAGTCGGAGAAGTACAACTCACAGGACCGGATCTAGTTCATGAGACAACCGAGAAAATCATTAAAATCAAACAACGTTTACAAACCGCTAGAGACCGACAGAAAAGTTACGCCGACCTAAAAAGAAAACCCATGGAATTTCAGATTGGAGATAAAGTTATGTTAAAAGTATCACCATGGAGAGGAATGATACGATTCGGAAAGAGGGGAAAGTTAAACCCAAGATACATCGGTCCATTCAAAATCCTAGAAAGAATTGGACCCATGGCATATAAACTTGAACTACCCGAGGAACTTAGCCGAATTCACAACACTTTTCATGTGTCAAATCTCAAGAAGTGTTTATCCGATGAATCTTTGGTCATTCCATTGAAAGAATTACAACTTGATGACAAACTCGTTTTTACCGAGGAACCAGTAGAAATCATGGATAGAGAAGTCAAACAACTAAAACAAAACCGTATCCCTATCATAAAAGTTCGATGGGACTCTAAACGAGGACCAGAGTATACTTGGGAACGCGAGGACCAGTTTCGCACCAAGTACCCACACCTCTTCTCTTAGACACCCTTGGCAACCCTCCTAAACTCGAATTCCGGGACGGAATTCACTGTAAGATGTATGTACTGTAGCCTCTCGTAATTTTCCCAACGGTTAGTAAATACCTACAAGTTGTTATGTTATTTAAATACCCACTTTTACGTATGACAAAATTTTTTTTTTATAAGACTTGATATATAATTCACAACAGTAAATTGGGAATTATCTTTTACTTAGAAACGTTGCTTGCACACAAACCTAGATAGTCTAAATTATCGCGGATATATTTATATTAAAAACATTTATAATTTATAATATACGTTTCGTTAATCTATACCGTACAATATTTATATATTCCGGAACCTACGAAAATTCCCGAGATTGCTCACTATCGTTACTTGAACTTATCCCGACTCCCTAAAATTTCTATGTGGACCCCACATCTTAAATGGGCCCCACTTCCTAGTATTTATACCAACCGGACCCTTTCATTTTTTTTTTCTCTTCTTTCTGCTGGACCGAAACCAAAGCCAAAGCCCAAAGGGCTCAAAGCCCAAACGCACCTTTATATTTTTCTCTTGTTTTGTTTCCAGCCACGATCGAGCCAAGGAACACCCCTAGTTATTTCATTTTTCGACACACAACCCATGTATATTATTACATAACTTGTTTCATCACCTAGCTAACTTTCATGAATAACAAATCTCGTTCCATAACTCTCACATTTAGACATCCAAATTTAGCCAAAGTAAACTACAAAAATCGTATGTGTATAAAACCAAATTTTGTCACAAGCCTTCTTTATCACCACCCAATGTACCCAATGACTTCTAGACCAACTCAAATGCACAGTAGAATGTCAGATAGTGAACAGAGATTGCATGCAAAATTCCTATTGTTGCTAAGCCTCGATTGGTAAAGAAAATGGTGCCATCGTATACACTAGCCAACGCATGAGTCTTGTGACTCTTGAACTTATCCTCACCACCCTAAAACAACCTATATAAGCTTTACATGCAAACCACATCACTTCATACACTCATACGTACCATACCACTAAAATTAATAACGAAAAGGAGCTATGGAGGGACGAAAGGATTGCTAGGAGTACCACGTTTCAAGACGAACCTAGGAAGCAAAGTTTGGAGTCTACTTGAACCTTGGTGTGCCGTGAACCACGCTACAATCCTCCTTGAACCAAACTCGATCCCTACGAACCATTTAAACCACCTATTTTGAGGTGAGGTGAGCACTTGGAGTTCCTTTATTATATTCTATTTTCGTTATTATGAAGTTTTGCACATTCACTTTGCCTCATTTAGTTCGTAAAATATAAACGTGACATATATATTTTAATTCACATCCTAAATGTTTAATGTACTAACAATCAAGTGACGTAAAGTTTAATCTAAAAATAACATATACTTAATAAGAAAACGACACGATTTGAAGTAGTCTTGACCCATTCGAAATAACTAAAAAGACTTAGAATATTTTTAAGCCTTCAAACTGTTTTCAAAATAAATTTTAGTCATTTACTTGGCCTCGTTATTTCGAAATCTAGAAATATAACATATTGTTTTTAAAACTCGATCTCATAAACAACTTGGTAAACAATTGGGAACCATATTTTATTCGAAGTTACTAACTCGTATAACCACTTTACTCGACCCTTTTGTCTCGACCAAAAACCAGATTTTTAGAAAACTTATATAAGCTACGTGGGCTTATGTTAAGCCCACTAAGCTTATGTGCTACACTGGGCCTGGGAGCCCAACACCGGTGTTTTTAGTATTCTAAAATGAGTCCAAAGTCAGGCCCAAACCTTTCGTAAGCCCATTGGATCACAAAACGTTAACGGACCCTTAATTTGGCTCGTTAAGGCCCATTTTGTAAAAAAAATTGGTTTTTAAGCTAATAAGCTAATCAAATAAGCTATTTGGAATATTCTGAGCTTATTTAATAAATAAAAATGTTAAACTTTTCATTTGGTGAAATTTGGACTAAGTTTGCAAATTTTTCAAATCGAGGGACTAAAAGTGTCAAAATGAGAAACTATGGGTAGAAACTGTCAAAACGTAAAACTTTGAGTTCTAAACTGATAAAAATGATAATTAGAGTTGAAAAATGTAAATATTGATGCTATTGGACCAAAAATGCAAATTATAAATATTTTGGACTAACGGTGTAATATATATATCGTTAGGGTTAAAAATGTAAATTATGGAAACTTGAAGGAATTTTCAGTAAATATTATATTATAAAAATAATATTAAACTTTTACATATTTAAACATATATAGGACTTATATAAACATAAACTTATATATATATATATATATACGATATATAATTAAACAATATAACAATACGTTAATTATTCTTGTAAAACGATACGTTTATTTCTGTTATAAAAACTAACTTTATATCAATCATCGATATTTTTACTTACGAGATATAATTATATATAACGTTGTTTTTAAACTTAAAACACTTAAACAAACACGAGATTTATTCGTAACTAAATAACAAGTATTCGCGATAAAACCAGATTTAGACTATTAACTGAAACTTGCATTATTTTTTAGGTTGTGTTGTGTGAAGCCATTTCCTTGCTTTGTTAAGACTACGATACCACTGTACTACTAAGGTGATTTCATAGCCCACTCTTTAACTATTTTCCCGTGGGGAGATACATGCTTAAAACTCGATCACAAGTCTTTTATACCGGGTATTGAAATACCGTCAGGCAAATGTTATTAGCTTAAGTTACTATTGTCAGAAGTCCCTCTATCATGAACCTTAATCACCTGAAGGGTGAACGTAAATAATTGTGAATAGTACTATTAGTGATTAACAATCCTCGTTTGGTTGTTGGAGAAAACACCAGGCGCACTTTATTGTTCTTATAAATAGGTTATTGACAAATACCTATCTTTGGGGGCCTATTACTTACCATCATAATTCATATTTATGATTGGCTGTTAATCGTTGAGTATCATGAGCTTAAGGCAATAACAGGAACATTAAATTTTCTTAACATATTGATTGTATGTGATTACAATACATTCGTAACTTGTGATTAAACTCTTAAACTCAAACCTATGAATATCACTCAACTTTATGTTGACTTTAGCATGTTTATCTCAGGTAACTAAACAAGATGGATCTGGATGGCACGGAGTGGGCAAAAGCATGACAAGAACCATAATAAACTACTTATTTTCCTTCAGAATAAAACACGTTCTTGACTTAATAATGTTATGTATCCCAGATATTTGGTATTTTAAAATAAATTTAACTTTAATACTTCACTTTGTGTTGTCTACTATGATTGTGACAAAGATCCTCGAAGTAATACCCCGAAAGTCTCCCGCTGACATGTTAAGTCTTCCGCTGTTAAAAACGACTTTTGGGGGTGTTACACAATAAGACAAGTAAGAGAATCTTTTGGAACAATTTTCTTCATATCAACACTGTACATGTTGCCTTTTCTTGGAATTCTAAGAAGTGCTTGACTTTCATCAGGCATCTTAAAATCAAAAGAAAATACAAGACATTCAGTGTCAGTAAAGAGAACTTTGTTCTTTTTGTCACACATTTGTGAGACACTAAAAAGATTATACTTAAGCTCTTGCACATAGTACACATCTTCAAAATCTAATTTACCAGTTTTAATAGTACCTTTACCAGTAATTTTTCCTCCAATTCCTCCTCCAAAGGTAACATAGCCTCCATCTACTGATTGAAAATTTGAGAGATAAGACTTGTTGCCTGTCATGTGCCTTGAACATCCACTATCTGAGAATCCTTGATCTTCAGTATCTGCTGATGAATGTCCCTGCACATAAATAAAGGAATTAGTTTTGTTTTGGGATCCAAACCATTTCTGACTTAGATCCGCCTATTGCATCAATGAAATGTAATCTTTTGAGAATTGTTGATGCAACATTGGATTTAAGAATCCAACATGCTGAGGCCTTAACAGCATTTGCCCTGTTTCCCTTAGCAGTGATATGAACTGTTTGGCTATCAGCAGAAACTGATGGCTTTGCAGTTGTATCTTTTGGTTTCCAAATTTGTTTTTAGACCACTGCTTTTGTTTTAATGGGCCTTTGAACAATATTAGATGCATGTTTGAAAGTTGTTTTTGCACCCTTAATTGTTGATTTTGGGTAAACAGTCATATATGGTTTTTCAGCAGAAACCATTTTCCTTTCAGCAGGAACAGTTTTTGCTCTATCAGCAGGAACTGCTTTTGTGACTGTTTTGGGTTTTGATCTTTTAGAATTAGAGTGAAAATGAGATTTAGGTGTTTGCCTTTTGTATTTCACTCTATTACTTTCATACCCATATACCCATTGGTTGCAGAAAGCTGCCAGATGGTCAAAACTACCACATGTGTAACAAACTTTGTTATCTCTTTGTTGGAGAGACATGAGGCTATACCAATTCCTTTGGTTACCTCTAGGTTTGTTTATGGTTCTATATTGTTCACAATATCTTACTGGTTGCCTAATATGTTTAACATTGTTTTTAGGCCTATCAGTATTGTGTTTAACTATCTTAGGAACTCTTGTTCTTGCTTTCTTAACCACTTCAGGTTTAGACATAACCTGTAATAACTTTTTATCATCAGATGTTGAGTCCTCAAAGATTGGACCATCTGACTTTCTACAAGAACACACCTTGTCCTTAGGAAGTGAAGTTGTAAGGGGGGGTTGAATAGTTTTACGTCCTTTAAAAATTTATAAGCACAAGTTTGTTTTAAAAACTTTGATTCTAGTTTATGTGAATTCAATACTTGCACTATATGAACAATTGTATAATAACTAACTAACAAAACTAATATAGTAAAGATAAATAAATAAGTAATGAGAAGAGTTAGAAAGATCAAACCACAACACAAGGATTTATAGTGGTTCGGCTACAAGGACACCTTCCTTGTTCCTACTCCACTCCCCGAGTCACCTACTCGAGAGTTTTCTTCACTATGTCAACAAACTCCCTTATGGCGGAGAAAACCGTACACACCAATATTCACACCAATTTACACACCAATCTACACACCAATCTACACACCAATCTTCACACCAATCTACACACCAATCTTCTTCACACCTAGCTTTTACACACCAATCTTCTACACACCTTCTTCTACACACCAATCTTCTACACACCTTCTTCTACACACCAATCTTCACAACTATCCTACTTCACTACTAATCAACTTCTACTATCTACACAACTTCTATATCTTCTAAACAAATAATAGCATGCACAACACAATATTCACAAATGAATATATATATACACTATACACAACAACTCTTCAACACTTCTTGAACTTGGTTGTAGAGAGTTCTTCTTTTGCACTTAGAATGAGAATGGATGATGAGGGATTGAATCACTTGAAACAAGGATTAATATACAAATGATCAAAGGGTTTTTGATGGGTTTTAGATGATTGTAGATCTGAAAATTTCGTGCAAAAGGTGAGGAAAAATTCCAGAATTAAGGTGGTATTTATAGGGGAAGAAATCTGACAGTTTCTGACAGGGGAGCCTGGCCGGTCCCCTTAAAGCATGGCCGGCCCCCTTAAAATTAAGGGGGCCGCCCCTTATAATTAAGGGGGCCGCCCAACTGTAACGGCCAGAAACTTTGTCTTTTAGTGGGGAAAGTTTATTTGGTGAAAAACTAACTGATTTTGGTTAAATATTTGAAATCATATATTTAGTATGATTAAAACATTTTTCCTTATTACCAAAAGTGTTTTTCAAAAATATATAATAAGATTATATAATTAAATAAACTTTGTATTAGTTAATTAAATACCCCTTTGATCATGAGATGTATTAAGCACTTGTTTATCCATACCTTAAGTGATTAAGTTGGATATAATGATATAGACTAGCTTAATACTTGTTTACGTAGTAATCAAACGATTGACGAGTTTACATTTTGTGATCGTCAAAATATAGAGATATCGAAAAATATAAATAACGTTTTCATACATTATTTATGTCAACAGAAGTTTTACTCAAACTTTCACTTTCTTTCAAAGGTTCATTATCAACTACATTAGATTTTGGTTGAATACCATATTTTAATTCAGGTAGTTGAAATTCAGATAATCATGTGTGTTCTAGGTCAATTCCTGGGGGTGAAGGAATACCTCTATATGGTGGAGGAACAGATTTGTATCCAACACCAGACTTAGCTTTATTAATTACTTGACATTCAATTAAGTTAGTCACACCTTTAGATGTATAATCTAGTGTTTCTACACTCATTTGAATATTCTCTTTAGCCTTACTAAGCCTATCTACTTCAGCTTTCAAATTACTAATGTCATTATCTTTAAACATTATTTCTCTTTCAAGAAGAATTTTGACATCAGTAAAGGTAAATTCATTTGTTCGAAAATGTATAACTTGTTCCTCTAGAGTAGCTATACCTCTTTTATGATTTGTTAAGCTATGAGCTGTATCAATTAATTCTTTCCTTTGATTCTCATAACGTTTGGTTAAGGTTTCTAAACTTTTAAGAGCAGAACAATTATTTGAACAAACTTTATCAGATTGTACCTCTGTAGAGAAAGCCATAAGAGCTGTCTGAGGAGAAGCTTCTTCTTCTTCAGCAGTAAAGCTCCAATCAAATCCTAATCCATCAATAGCTACCATAGCCTTTGGAATGGTTGATTCCCCTGTCTTGGACTTGCTTCCAAAACCTCTATTCTTGCTATCTTGCTGCCTTGGCCTTCTACATTCTCTTGAGAAGTGCCCCAACATATGACAGTTATAGCATTCTATCTTTGACTTGTCAAAACCAGCAGTATCATTGCTGCTAATGGTGAGTTTCTTCCCCATCCTCTGATAGAATTTCTTAGCCCTCATGCTAAGAAGAGAAATTTGCCATTTTAGGTCCAACTCTTCTAAATCATCATCATTGATTTCTAAGAGATCTTCATGAGTAAGCATGGACCCATTATTCTGGCTTGTGAAAAAGGCACAACAAGCCTTTTCATTCAATATACCAAAAGTACTGCTTGATGAACTAGCAGCACCAGCTCCACTATCAACCTTTTCATCTTTAATTGGGTTTGAGATACTAGGAGATGGCATAAAAGCCATGTTCCCAGTATATGAACTAGAGACACCAGTTTTCTTTACTTCTTGTTCCACAATTTTAAAGTTGCTATACAAATCCATAAGATCCATAGTGTCTATGTCTGGTTTATTCTTCCAAACAACAACATGCATAGCCCACTCTTCTGGTAAGCTTCTCAGAAATTTTGAGTTTAAATCTTCTTGAGGTATATCAACCCTAAGAACAGCAAGTTGACTCACAATTTTCTGTAACCTTGTAAACATGTGGTCAAGAGATTCATTCATGGTTGATGAGAAATTTTCAAACTGCTGCTTGAGAAGGGTTTTCTGGGTCTTCTTGGTGGCTTCATTCCCTCCATACCTTGCAACAATTGCCTCAAATAATGACTTGGCATCTTTGAATTTGCTGAAGTTTATAAGTTGATCATTTGGAATGGTCATCATCAGCATGCTTCTGGCCTTAAGGTCATTCTTCTTCTTTATTCTTTCATCAGCAGTTGTAGGGATAGTTTGAACAACTGAAATTTCCCTACTTTCAACTGTTGATAAAGTGGTTGTAGGTTTGAAAGAGTTTCCATCTTCAATGATTTCCCAGAGAGTGTAATCCTGCACCTGGAAAAACTGTTCTATTCTTAACCTCCACAATTCAAACTCATTCTGTTTGAGAATTGGCAACTTTGCAGCAACATTTGTTTGAATAGATTCTGTATCCATTTCTTCTTCTAAATCAAAGATATCAACCTGGGAGCTCTGATACCAACTGAGAGGATCACTTGATTTGATCACACACTATGAGGTGTTGGACCTTTGTAATGTGTAAATATGATACTTGGAATGAATATGATTAAGTATGCGGAATCTACTTAACCACACTTAGAATGTTTATTGGAAATGGAACTGTGACGCTTGTGTTTATTGAACAAAGAACAATGAAAGTATTTCACCAAACAATTCAATATTATTCAGAATAATACGAGTGATCTTCACTATCACTAGGGTTACAAAGACCTTGAATCTTGTGTTTTGTTCTAATGTTTTTCTTTTTGTATATGTCTATATCTATCACACTTTTATCACGCACGTATATAAATCATATCTAAGATCTTCCTTTTATAGTCCAAGGAAAGATCTTTTACAAACTATATTACTCATCTTAAATACTAGCTTATGACTAATCTTCATTCTAGCTAGTTGATGACTTATCATGCCAGTCATTAAGATACAACATGTATCTAGAATTACAACTCACTTGGAGTGTTCAATTTGATGACTACAACAAAGATATTATCTTGTATATGAGTCAGTAGAATAAGTTGTACTTATCTACACAGCTGTTATATGAGTCATAGTAGCATCAGCAGAATCCATCAGCAGAAACACTATCAGTAGAAAACGTTCTTCAGCAGAATCCATCAGTAGAAACTTGCTTTGTGCTTTATCAACAGAAACATACTTGATGTATTTCCTTAAACCTTTATGCTGATTCTTCTGATTATTTAATTCCCAACACTATGGCAGTCACCCCCAGGTATTCCATTCCGCTGCCATTCAGGTAAATTGGAGGTGTGACAAGGTATTATAATGGTCGGATATAGTTTTATTCTTTGATCGAGCTGCTAGTTTTTGTGTAAGCCCTCTTGGGTGATATTTTTTTGAGTCATGCTTTTTTAATCGTCTCGATCATATGAAAACCGGATGCCTTTGTTTGTATTGATGTTGTTTGTTGGTAATATATCGATGCCTTTTAAAAAAAATAATAAAAAAAGGGGTTTTTGCATATATATCATTCCGAAAATGCATAATTGCATATCTATACTATTTATAAAGAGTAAATGGTCAAAAAGTCAAGAAGTGAAAAATGAAAAACTTAAATTAATGTTTTACCTAAATTACCCTTAATTAATGTATTTAACACTCCTTAATACCTCTTATTTAAAACTTAATCAAAACTTAAATGAAAACATGGAAACTTATATTACACATTCATTTTTTTTGTCAACTTAAAAACATGGAAAGTTAAATGAATAATTAATAAATGAAAACATAAAAATGCAATGTTTTGAAAACCGGGTTCGAAATCGACCCAGTCAAGTCACCGGGCACCGGGTCAACCCGGTTTTCAATTTATTATTATTATTTTTTTTACCGGGTCAACCGGTTCGACCGCCGGGTCAACCCGGGTTTTTATTAAATTTTTTTGAAAAAATGAAACCCGGCCGGGTTTCGAGAACTGGGTTGACCCGGGTCACTCAAAACTCGGTGGGTCACACCGGTTAACCCGGTTTTAGAAACCCGGGTTGTTTTGACTCGTTTTTTCGGTCGGAGCCGGTCGAACCGGTTAACCCGGCCGGGTCGACCCGGGTTTCAAAACCTTGTAAAAATGTAAAATTGTTTTGTCAACTTAAAAATGAATACACACGTATATAAAAAATAAACTTTTAAATACCAGATGAGTAGCTGTACATAGAAACGGAATTTTATAGCGGCAGATAGTTATAGTGATATTTTGGTTACGGAATTTTATAGCGGCAGATAGTTATAGTGATATTTTGGTTACACAAAACGTTACACAAACCACTTAACCAAAATATCATTATAATTAAATGTCGCTATAAAATCCCGTTACTATGCACGGGTACTCGTCTAGTATATTCAAAGCATGCATAAAAACCATTGTATTATATGCATCAAAAACTTGTACAAAGGATATATATGCAATTATTCGCTTTGAGAGGGATATATATAGAATTCTGCCTAATAAAATAAATTAATAAATAAATAAATAATGATTCAACTGGAAACCAAAGGGTAAAACATGAGATTCCAAACATATAAAAACCCAAGTTCTTTCCAAACACTCGCGGCAACAACACACTCCACGACATCTTTGTTCTTGATCAAAAACTAAATCCAACCCATCAAATTAAACCCTATTATGATCACAAAACCAAACCCAATATGATGCAATTTCCAAGATCAATTTCAAGAAACCTGAAATTGAAATTGGGGTTTTGTCAAACAAGGTTCATAAGGGTATTAGCATGTGAGGAAAATGAATTGGGTAGTAATGTTGTTGAGCGTGTTAAGGATAGAAAGATTGTAGCTTTATGGGGTAATGGTGATTATGGGAGGTTGGGTTTGGGTAGTTTGGAGTCCAAATGGAGACCCGCTTTTGTTTCGGGTTTATGGGATGGATGTTTGAAGGATGTCGCGTGTGGCGGAGCTCATACGTTGTTCTTGACAGGTAGAATTGTGTTAGATATGTTAATAAAATGAATTGTGAAGTTTGTTGCTTTAAAGATGTAACTGTTTATACCGGTCGAGCTAGCCAACATAGTTGTTGTATTAGTGTAATTGCTGTATTTGAGGGATTTTCGTATTTGAGGGCTATTAGGGGGTGTTTGTTTCGACTTATATAGTCAGCTTATGACTTATTTGGTTTTCGGCTTATGTTTCATAAGCTCACTTCTTGTGGCTTATTTTGAAACTTTCCGAACTTATATAAGCCTGAAAGTTTCAAAATAAGCCATAGAAAGTGAGCTTATGAAACATAAGCCCAAAACCAAATAAGCCATAAGCCAACTGTATAAGCCGAAACAATCATCCCCTAGATTGTTAGTTCTATGTGTGCAGTGGCGGAGATAGGAGGGGGGCAGGGTGGGTACCCGTCCCCCTAGCAAAAATATTTGTAATGTGAATTTTCTAAAATATATAGCTATTTATTTTAATTTGCCTTCCTAGCAACAATATTTGTAGTGCAGTTTTAAAAGGATATCAAAGTTTGCCTCCTCGACCATAACTACTATTAGTATGTGGGTGATGACGATACATATCGTGTACGAACTCTAGACATGTTGGGTAGTTGATTGCGCAAGTGTAAAGTTCTTTGAGATGTTAGTGTGCGATTATTTAATCCTACTTTTTCATCTCTAGTTATTATATATAATGGGAAGGGTTTTTCTTCTCTAGAGAAGTGTTGGAAAGTTAGAAAACGCGTTTAGATGCTGTTACATTTTCCATTTTAGAAAAGTGAAAATGTAGATAAGTATAAATTGTTGTTCTCAAAATTTTAGTTAAAGAGTGGGCTTTTTACTTTTCAAGAAAATTTTGATTAGACCACGTTTTTACTATTCCATTTGGCTTTTTACATGAAGACTTATCCAAGTTTTTTGATATTTTGATCAGAAAGTAGCAATCCTTTTTAAAAAAAATTGTTATACCCCATATCATGATATTGGGGTATGAGTTTAGTATGAGTTTTTTAAGTACGTCCAAAAGTTTATAGAAATCTCTAACTTGGAATAGTGTTTGGATTCTTTGACATTCTAAATGTGCTTAGTGATGGACAAGGTACGGAAGGGTTTACTTATGTGTATCGGTTATTAAGGTTTTACATTGTAGTAGTTTAGTGGTCTTTATCTAGATTGGTGTTGTGCTCTTTTGAGTATCTTATTAGCATGACAAGTTACAAAGACGTGGCTATGAGTCAACATTAAGTTATTAGGAATCTTAGAAGTTATGCTATAGGGCCTTTATTGAGTTATGAACCTGATAAATATTTTTGTGTCCCACAGACAATGGAAGCGTATATGCTGCTGGACTAAATGACCATGGACAACTGGGTGTGCCAGATGGTATAGACTACACAATTGTATGAGATCTTATGCTTCTTGTCAATTTGTTATATTACTCGGGGTTTGGTTATTAAATATCACTTAATTATTAACTTGCTAACTTTCCCCCCATGGTAATTTGACTTGGTGCTAATCTTAATCATTGGCGACACTTAACTTTGAGTATTAGAATTTCAGACAAAATTATATAATTTATAAATAAAAATAGTTTCTTTTGGAGCATGCCTTGTGAAGGAATCATAGAATTAAGAATCATCTATATGCTGCTGTGCTTGCGAAATATTCATTTGACATGGATTGGCTTGTTTTGCAGGACCCACTGGAAGTTTCTGGACTTCCGAAGAATATTGTGAAAATTTCAGCTGGCTATTACCACTCTTCAGCTATTACAGGTTTGTAACATCCAATCAAATAAGGTGTCAGCCAATTTATGAATTGGCCTCTTATGCATATTGTTAATTAGTTGGCTAAACATGCTTGTCAATTGCAGAAAGTGGTGAACTATATACGTGGGGCAAGAATACTAGTGGTCAACTTGGGCTTGGAAGAAGTAAGATGCATATCTATGGTTCTTTCATAAATCCTAGTTTTTTAAAATTTCGTTAAATAAGTAACATTTGTCAATCTACTTTTGTCAATAGTTTCTATGATATGATGCTTTAATGATCATTTCACGAAAAAAATTTGTTTGCCTTGATGACTCCATTTTTAAAGCTGAACTTGTTTATTTGTATGTTCATTTTTGCATTCATAATTTGTAGTGGTAGTACAATTTAAAGTCCATTAGTCTGCAAGTGGAAATAATGAGCTCAATCCACATGTTGAACTTCACAGAGGTAGCAAAGGTAATTCCAGTCCCAAGTAAAGTGGAATTCCTGAATGGAGTCCCCATCAAGATAGCTGCTTTGGGTTCGGATCACTCTATAGCTGTTACAGGTTTGAAGCATATACGTACTATTTTTTGATATATATGAGTATATGCTTATATTGATATTGGTTGGAATGTGTTTCAGAAACAGGTGAGGTTTTGAGTTGGGGAGGAGGAGAATCCGGAAGGCTTGGTCATGGACACAAATCGAGTCTCCTGGGTTTTCTGAGTTCAAGCAGGTACATTTTCATTATCCAGTACATGTGCAATATAAACGAGTAGTTAGAGGGTGTGGAAAGGCTTGAGAGAGTGTACCTTATTATGAAGTAGGCCTATGTTTTCTTTATCCTTTTTTGGGAATGGCAACGTATTACAATCTCATTACATACAATCCACTCTTGTCTGTGGCGGGACTTGAACCTACAGCCTATTGGTTGGGAAGCAT
The DNA here is from genome assembly GCA_030686995.1 of Artemisia argyi. Taxonomy (NCBI): domain Eukaryota; kingdom Viridiplantae; phylum Streptophyta; class Magnoliopsida; order Asterales; family Asteraceae; genus Artemisia; species Artemisia argyi. The sequence goes on along the minus strand of CM060685.1, from coordinate 75,333,273 downwards.
CTCACACTATCTCATGGCACCATTGGGCTACAAGCCCTTTGGTTTTCTTTATCCATTTTGTGTTTGCACTTTACACCATTAGTATCTATATATGAAAGGCTATGAGTGATCCATGAACTTTTTGTAGTTTATAGGCATATTCAGCATCACATTTTTGTTGCATTTAAATAAAAGTGAATATTTTGAGCTTGAGTATCCTTGTTGACCTTTAATGAGTTCAATTCCACTGATTGATTTGGGAATTGACAAAAAAAAGGTGGTTACAAGAAGAAAGGGAAAGAAAAATATTGCTGTAAAAGTTTTGCAAATTTTGTTTTTTGTTCTTACTGCATTATATCTTCTTGCATTCATCTGTACAGAAAGTCGATATGTCTGCTGTCAGCATATGCTTTACAAAAGCCCATTGATACAAAGTTTAGCATAATTACCAGTATTTCATGCTCTATACCTAACTATTGGTCGAGTCTCTAATGCCCGTAGTATAAGAAAATAACGTCTATGTTTTGTTCTGATGCAGTGAATATACACCTAGGCTGATTAAGGAACTTGAAGGTGTCAAGGTATTTACTGTAACTTATTCCATTTCTTCATAGTATATTCTTAAATGCCGATACTCTTTTCGCTCCTAAATAAATAAGTGAGTATTGGTATGCGCAGTACGTAGAAGATTAGGATTTTTGTGTGTGTGTGTGTGTGTGTGTGTGTGTGTTTGTGTAGTACATAGAAGTTATTTTGTCAAAACGTTACTTTTGGATAAAATTATTACTGATAAATGTGGTAATAAAATCAATTTACATAATTAACAAAACATTTGTAAAGACAACTGCTTGATTAGCACCATTGAATAAGAGAGCTTTTTTGAGACCAACATTTACCTCATTTTAATGAGACAAAAGCTCACTAAAATTTTGGACGGTGGTACAACATCGTTAACTGAATTTCAATCAGCTCAGTTCTGATTTTTTATGTTCCTCCGATGTTCCCATAAAACACAGGTTAGAAGTATTGCTGCTGGGATGCTGCATTCAGCATGCATTGATGGTACCTCAATTTTTTCCTACTTAAACTTGTACTCGTACATGTTACTATACATTCGATCTTGCATTTTATAACCTTCAATCTGTGAATATCAGAAAATGGTTCCGTATATGTCTTTGGGGAAATAACAGTTAAGAAGTTGGTGAGTGCCAGAAGCGTATTTAGTAAATCTTGATTGCTTATCTCTTAAGAACAATTCTTATAAAATCGTAATCTTATCTGCCTTTGTTGATCTGTAACTAAAATCCTCGTGTAGGTCTCCAGAGAAGGAAGTACTGTTTCTACTCCATCTAAGATAGGGGAATTACCGTTTTCTGAAGAAGTTGCATGCGGTGCTAATCACACATGTGTCATCACAAGTAATTTCTTCCTCTCGTTACTCTTTCTTATTATATTGTGATATCCGTCATTTTAACTTTGAACCTATCTGGTAAACTTTTCCACAAAGGGGGAGGTGAACTATATACGTGGGGCTCCAACGAAAATGGCTGTCTTGGTACTGGGTATGTAGTTTATGCTTCATTTCAGATATTTAACTAGTGTCTATTTAAATTAGTAATTGTTAAATTCCATCTCAGAGATACACATACTGTTTATGTGCCAGAGAGAGTTGGAGGTCCATTCCAGAGGCATCCAGTTTGCAAGGTCTGTTTTTTAAAAGTTGTTGTTGAATGGCAGACTCACACACAGACGACACCTATGTTCACAATGGGACTTGAACCCTTATCCCCTAATAAGGGAATAAACACCTTGATTATTAGATGTGGCTATCAGGATTGGGGGAGGGGGCTGTTCGTAATGAGTCAGAAGACCCAAAACGGTTAATACATATCGAGTTGACATGGACTACTTTTTACACACACACACACACACACACTCACACACACACACACAAAAATAAATAAATAAAATAAAATTATTGCATAAGTTATATCATTCAGTAATGATCTTTTTTTCCCAGAAAATGATTTAGGAGGATTTAGGGTTTAATAATATACTCTGGGTGGTGTTCTACCCGTTTGACCCGTTTGACCCAACTTCACCCATTTCCTTTTAAGGTTTTATTTCGAGTTTCCCCGTTTAATTGTTGGAGATAAATGCCCAACAGTATACGAGCATCCTCTTCCCCTTCCATTGTCACTTGGCTTATGCTGCAGTAGTGTGTCTTTTTTTCATTGGCAGGTATCATGTGGCTGGAAGCATACAGCAGCCATTTCTGGTACGTACCTTTATGGTAGCATTCTGAAACATCTTCTCATGTGTAAAGTATATGCAATTTGTCCTGTTGCGGGAATACATTCTTGTACTCTGTTGCCAGCATTGCAAATTTATGCTTGTCTCTATAGGTGGTAAAACGGGATCATATTTAATACACTAGTTATTTAAAAATTTTAAATAACGAAACCTACTCCACTTTACATGTATGGACTCGTACACAAAAAGTCGGCTTATTTAACGTTATACAATCCACCCGCTATGCCCTTTTCAGTTTTAGCTAGTTTTCTAAAACATTATTTAAGTTCTTTGACTTATAATCAATCCATTACAACCCGAACTGACCCGTTTTCATATACAGAGGTTGTAATTAGCACCTATAATTTTGTCGGTCACATGAGCTGTTGTTTTGAAACAATGTACGCACGTGATGCAGTTTTATCACAGTTAGGGAGGGAGGTGGCAGACTTTAATGCTGTATTTTTCTTGATATTGTTTACTCTATGCTACACTCATGAAGAAAATTTAGTAAATATTTTAGTTCTTTGGAACCAGATGAATGAGATTTGCGGCATGATTTATTGGTCTTGTTGATTTACTTTCAGTTTGGTGTATAATTATGTCTTATTGATAACTTATATGTAATGCTGCTTACATCCAGATGGCAATGTTTATACTTGGGGTTGGGGTGGAGCCATGGGCACCTTTTTCGAAGAGGAACATTCTTCTGGTGGACAGTTGGTTTGTTTTCATTTCCACTAGCATTTTACTAATTCATTTATTATCCATCTTCTTTTGGCAAGTTACTTATGGCACATTTTTTAAGATAAGAACTTAAGAAGTAATACGATGCTGTGTCAATACTTATTTGCATTGAGCATATTCAAAGCACATTTGTTGTGTAATTGCTGCAGTAATCAAACCTTACAAGCCATCAGTTTATTAATAATAAAGTCTGAGATTTAAATCTAGTGGGGGCATAATGGGTGGTTTTGGAAAACGGTGTGCTGGGTAACGCGTCAAAACAGATAATTCTGCTAATAATTTTTTCATATATCATCAGTATGTTAAATATTGATCTGGAAACTATATTATCTTGATAATAATCTAGCTCTGTGAGTACAATTATGCAGGGCGACGTTTGATCCATTTTCTTTTTAGCTAAACTTGTTTTTTTTTTTTTTTTTTTTTTTTTTTTTTTTTTTTTTTTTTTATTATTATTATTATTATTTTTGGAATTCACCTGTTGGCCCGTTAGAGATCAAATTTAACCAGAGTTGGTCCGATTTTATAAGCACAGATTGAAATTTCCACCTCCATTAGACATTTAGACCTACTTATTACTCCATACTATCTTATACTACAACTTTGTAATCAAATATTGTGGATGCAGGGCCTAGGAGATGACGTCGATTATGTTGAACCCACCATGGTCAACTTTGGTGAGAATGTGAAAGCGGTGCAGATCTCATGTGGGTTCAACCACACTGGAGCAGTACTCGAATACAACTGATTGCAAACAGAGCACATGTCCCAATTTTGTTACAAGTTCAACTTTCGTATGTGCAATCAAGCTGGTGATGAGCCAAATAGGTCATCCATTCAACTACAAATCAAAATCATACAGAATAAGGCTAGGATGCCGAGTGAGTCGTACATTTCCAAAAACTGCATGTGAATAAAGAAGTATACGTAATTATTGTGCAGATTCTCAGGTGCATAATGTATAAGAGGTTCCCGTTCATTCTAAAAAACAATCATGTATCATCCTCATGTTGTGATTTGTAACTGTATATTGATGTTTACTGTAAAAAGAAGCACGTGTTATCCTGATTTGTAAGTTTCTTCTGTTTGATATGTAGCCTACTTTTTGATCTATATTTGCAAGAAATCTGTAATTTGTTAACTTGGTTATTGGTTGATAGTCATTAAAGAGCTACACGAGCCGGGGAATATACTCCAACCATAACTATAATCACTTTAATTTAGTTTAACAATCATCCCCCGAAACATGATAAATTATTAGTGAGGTCTAAAAGTATGCTTAATTATGTGCCTAAATTTTATGGTAGTGGTTTATTGGTTTATGCAGAAGTGAATCAATACGCTACTACCAAGAGTGCCTGCACGCATGTTTATGCCTTCCAGAAAACCTCCTAGTCATTTTCTCCATTAAAATTATGAAATGAATAATAATTCCAAGATGTAAACATCTTTTAGAATAATCTTTTATTTAATAATAGAAAACCTTATTTGAGGGCATTTTAGAAGAATATGTCGCATTTAAGTTTAATCTTTTATATAATAAAACAAAACTTCAAGTGGGGACTTTCGTATTTCGGGAAAAAAAAATGTTTCCTTATTAGGTAATAATTGAATTATTATTTTTTAATTTATAAAATAAATTCGTTTTGTTGATATATTATATAAGTAGAAGATAAATACACAAAAAATAGATCAGAAGCAACTAACAATATGATTAAAATTTTTAAATGATTATCTTTAATAATAAAAAACTATATTTAAAATCAAATCAAACAAAACAAAACAAAAGTTAAATTATTTATTTTTTTAATAAATAAAAATATATAGTTGACCTAAAAAAAGAAAAAAAAAAAAAGAAAGAAAGAAAAACCGCGCGTGCGCGGCGTTATAACTAGTTTGACAAATAGGGAAGCTCTTTTTAACCATGCGACAGAATAAATTTGGAAACTAACTTGGTTAAAATCATTTTTATACAAAGAGAAAAAGATATGCAATTGGAAGTTATTCTGATTAGTCAATAAATTTATAGTTTAGTTCAAAACTTAAAAAGAAACTAATCGTTCAATTTTATAAACTTAAATGTAAAATTATCCATTTTCATAATATTTTGTAATTTTTATAAATTTATCTTATTGAATTTTTAAAAATAAGAATGCTTATTATTATTATTATTATTATTATTGTTGTTGTTGTTGTTGTTGTTGTTGTTGTTGTTGTTGTTGTCTTCTAAAATCGTATTAAAACTTATATTTATGCCAAAATATCGTGCTACCACGTGGTTTTCTTCACTGGTCTATAAAAAACAATCTTTATTATTATTATTATTATTATTATTATTATTAGTTGATACCAAAAAGCCCGTCTATACCCATGAAGTTATAATAATACAGTGACCGCCTTTATTATATTGCTCTCTAACATCTATTATCTATTACATATAAAGAGTTTATGCTCAAATCTTAAAATTTAAAATTGCTTAAAAATGAGTAAAGTATTGTTACAATTTATCAACCGTTATAAATAGTAACACAGTTTTTCAATATTTAAAACAAATGCTTGGTTTTTCTATGAATTTTTAAAAGAAACATAAATAAAAGAGAAGACTTTTTATATTTGATAGTTTTAAAAAAATCATCTTAATCTCTATTATATAAACACCATAATCTTCTTTTTCATCTTGTGAAAATTCATAATTAAGTCGATGAAAATGAATAATAAAAAAATGTTGATGTTGAGGTTAGTATATTGTCATCTTTTATTTATCGTTATAAGTTTGTGTTGCATGGAAACGAATAATAAAAAATGACTACAAATTGAACTCGTAAGTGTTGCATCAAGAGTCACGCTAGAATCACAAGTTCGCAAGTATAATTATTTGCCGACATACATAATAGTTTTGCGCGGATCTTCGTCTAGTGTTAAAGAAATGGTATATGCAAAATTATTATTTCTAAACCTTTAAGATATATATGAGTTAAAGACCATTAAAATAGCAATTCGAAAACGTTTGAAATCGCTTAGACAAAGTAGAATAAAAAGGGTATTTTGGGTTGCTTATTTTTCATTTTGGGTTAAGATTCATTTAGATATACTTTCTTTATTTTGCCAACATTTTGTTAGAAAATACAATCATCATCTTATAATACGTCGTGTATGTTTAGGTTTTATTTTTCAATGTTTTGAGTATTCCAATCCAGAGCTCATACAATGGCCATGCAGATTTTAAGCATGAACTTAAGATCAAAAGTAAGCATTTTTATTTTATTAAGTCTTGCTCTTATAGCATATACTGTAGTAGCCTAATAGGTAAATTGTGTTTTTAGAGTTCAAGTGGAATTATAAGGAATAGAAATTCTAGCTGAATTAGTACGAGAAGGTTGAATATTGGAGTTATGATCAAGGCTATTATTAGATCTTGAAATATGATATGATTCATAAGTCAAGTTGTTAAATTATACAAACCACTGTTAAGAGCAATGACCCATTTATACATCTGGGGCTAGTTGGTGCAAAATATTTGCCTATATGTTGAAAATGCATGTTTCGTATACTTGACGAGTTACTTACTTAACAATTGGCACCATTCTGAGTTTTTACAATTTGAAAATGCAGTCGTTAAATATGGCAAGGGAAGTTCTTGCAAGTTTTGTGACAGGCAAGTGGCAAAACTTATTCTTTCTCATCTTTTATAATTTTTTTAAAAATACTTATATATTATAAGTTGTATACTAGTTTCATATATGTATCGTCTTTGAGGCCTGAGGGAAGATGTTGTTCATCCAGCTCGCAAATACTCTAAATTGGTTAGGGAAGCAATGCCAGGATCCTTTCCAGGTTCTGCTAATTATGTACAAACAATGCCACTTCCAGAAGACACTGTAGTATGCAAGGATTTGGTCCCCGATTCAGATCCACTGCGCGATGAAGATGTTAATGCTTTGTGTGATTTCTTTAATGAAAGGTAAGTTCTGATGCATTCAGATTATTTATAGCAATTGAAGTTGTAAGATTTCGTTAAGGTTCTCTACTTTGTGCAGTAAGAACCTTGTTGTTTTGACTGGAGCTGGGATAAGCACAGAGTGCGGAATTCCTGATTACAGAAGGTACTTTGGATCTATCATATCAGAGACTTGAGTTTTGTTTGTTGACATATCATTGTGCTTTCCTTTAGTTCATTCATATGCTATTCTTTTTTTTTTTTTTTTTTCTTTCCTTTAACTGCAGCCCAAAGGGAGCTTACAGTACTGGTTTTGAGCCGATGACTCATCAGGTAATCAGTTTGTTGATTGTTTATCTATTTTAGTAGTAATTGACTGATGATTCTGTTACACTTTATTGTTTCTTTTATATTCCGTCCTTTGTGATGAAAAGCAGTATTTCAAAAAAAAAAAAAAATGGTATTTGGCGGAACCATCTCAAGTCCGTGTACCTTTTTGGTACCGAGCCCCCCACCCAACAAGGAAGACATATCCCGGTAAATTACCTAGGCAACACTGGCTGACCAAGTTGGAGTCCGGATTCGAACCCCCGCCTTTAAGCTTTGACTTGGTCAACTGCGCGCTTTTGCGGTAGTTGGTGGCCAACTAATTTATCACTTTCTCTTGAATTAATGTACACTTTCTCTTGTATCTAATTTATCACGACAGAAATTTATGAGTTCTATCCGTGCAAGAAAGAAGTATTGGGCATATAGTTATCCAATGTGGAGGAAGTTCAAGGAAGCTAAGCCTGGTCCAGCTCATACTGCGCTAGCGTCTTTAGAAAAAGCCAACCGAATTAGTCTTATCATTACACAAAACATTGATGGGTCAGCTTTTCTTTCATAGTTCGTGAATAGCTGATTTACTAACTGCTTCATTGAGATTGAATATTATTCGCATGTCATAGGTTGCATCATCATGTTGGTAGTAATGCATGCGATATACACGGGACTGTGCATATCGTCACTTGTGTGAATTGCGGGTTTTGTTTTCCACGTGATGTGTTTGAAGAAAAAATGAATGCCTTAAATCCAGAGGTCGAAACATTCTAACCATCACTTGCTATCAACTTTGTTTCTTAGTAAGAACTGCAAAATTCAGGATATTTTGTTATATTGTGGATCCTTACTCATCAGTTTCTCGCTATTTCTGAGAAAAAAAAAAAAAAAAAAAAAAAAAAAAAAAAAAAAAAAAAAGAATTGGAAATTCTCTCCAGTTATAAGCTTTAACATAGTTTTTGTTTTTTCTTTTTTGGTGTTTATGTTACACGTATTTGAGATATACTTCGTTAAGTGCAGTGGGAAAAAGCTGCAGCAGAACCTGATATAATTGTAAGTGAAAACAATTATTGGGACGAAGATCTCCACTTACCAACTTGCTCAAAATGCAATGGCGTACTTAAACCTGATGTAAGATCAATTTCTTTGACTATCAGCATCACCATTTTAATCACATGCTAAAAAATCACTGTAGTTGTTAAGGATCTTGACATGGAAGCTGTTATAGTATAGGATCTAATCATGGTAATGTGTCTGTTTTGAAGGCTGTGCTTGTAGGTGGTGATATACCCGACGATAGATATTATATGGCTCTGAAAGCTGCTGAAGAATGTAAATCTTTTCTTGTACTGGGAACGTCATTAGCACAACAGTTTCCTACCAAACTTACCAAGTACAAATCTTAATATCCGTTGACTTTTTTCCATGTCGTGATTTAATTAAGTGGGGGGGGGGGGGGGGGGGGGGGGGGTCTCTCTTTTAGCTGAGTTTTCAGATTTGGCCCATTTGAGACAAAACACTAGTGCCGAATTCATTCATTCGTAAGTTATTGGGTTGTATGCTTGAGACTAAACTGACTTCCCAAACCCCCTCCACGAAATCAGTGCTGCCAAACACATTACAACTCAACTTTTTGTGACCCAAAAATTACTATCTTTGTGGTGTGCCTTTCGTCTATCTCAATGAGGTCTAAAACTGATTTTACAGAGCTGCTAGAGAGGCTGATGCTACTATAGCAATTGTAAATATAGGCGAGACTTACTGTGATGATATTGCACATCTGAAAATCGACGCACAGGTTGGAGAGGTATGCTCTTCAGACTTCACATACCATCCTAAATAAAACTTGTGCTTGCCTGATATCTGATTGTAGTTCACTGTTGATGCAGATATTACCTCGGGTGCTCAAAAAACTAGGTGTTCCTGATATCGGAGACTTTGAACAGGACAAGTGTTAACAATTGTGTGCATGGCTTGAACATGATATGCGTATATTCAGATTTTACTTTGTTTAATTTATCAGCATACAGCTTCATAGATGTTCAACCACTTAAGTGTCAACATGAGACTAGAAAGTAGTTTTTTGTTATCAAAACTGCTTCCTTTTTTATCTACTCATTTTCAGATAATATAAGCATATTATGATTATATTGCACTTTTTATAAAATAAGTAGATCGAAATAGTATAACCTTAAGTAAATACTGTAAATTCAAATAGCTTATAAATAATTTTTTCAAGAGAAAAAAGAAACCATCTTAAACAAACGTCATGTAGTATTGAAAAAGACAAACTTTGATCATAGTAAACATAACTTAATGACTGAAGAACATGTTTGCTACTTTCACAAATGTTGGAGTCATAACTCCAGCTCGTGGTGGTTTCCATTTTTATTTTGTATTGTTTATTTTAGATAAAGGTTAAAGATGGCGAGGTCATGTGATTTGTGAGGTCATGAGAAGGTTCAGGTCTTGGAGAATGGTGAGGTCATGATATGGTTTGTGGTCGTGAGACGGTTCAAATTCTGAGGTCGTTGAGAGGCTTGTGGTGTATGGTTGTAGTCGTCCGGTTCAGATTGTGATGTCTTTGTTGGTCCTAAATATGTGAGTCGAAAATGAATTGCAAACAATAATACTAGATAACTTTTTATTTCGTCTAACGTTGTAATGTTACATGTTTATACATATATATACTAGTCCAATCGGTGTAAGGAACCGATGTGTCTATTCTGGGCATGTCCAAAACTCACAACCATTCGCTTGTTTCCAGAAATAACTAACTTTAAACTAACATAACTAACTTAACCGCTTTGGCGGTTATTAACTTCCTAATGACCAAGTTTGGTCCTTACTCTTTGTTTACCTTCAAATGGAGCAACATCGAGATTATATGCTCACATTCTCCTCCTTAATCTTGATCGTTGCTTCGTCCTAAGTCTTGAACTTCAAGCATTTGCCGCATACTCACGAACTTTAGTCTTGGTAAAGCTTTTGTTAAGATATCTGCTCTTTGTAGTTCTCCACTGACGTGTTCCACATTGATATGACCATTCTCTACGCATTCACGAATGAAATGATAGCGAATGTAGATGTGCTTGCTTCTTCCATGAAAAACTGGGTTCTTTACGAGTGGTATTACTGATATGTTGTCAACTCTCAGCGTTATCCTTTTCTCTTCCCATCCAGTTAATTCACTAAGTAAACGTTTTAACCATAGGGCTTGACATGCTGCTCCAATAGCTGCCATGAATTCCGATTCACATGATGAGAGCGCCACTGTTGGTTGCTTCTGAGTACACCAAGTAATAGGTGACTCTCCAAAATAAAATACTATTCCATTTAGTTCCTTTTGCTTGATCGGTGTTGATTCCATAACTACTGTCACTATAACCTGTTATCTTGCAGCCGCCTTCTTTCTTGTATATTATGCCATGCTCCTTTGTTCCTTTGATATATCAGATTACTTGTTTCACTGCCTTCAGGTGATGATCCTTCGGGTCTTGCATAAATCTGCTGAGTAGTCCGACTGAGTAACTAAGATCTGGTCTTGTATGTAGTAAGTATCTGAGACTTCCAATTAAGCTACGGTAGTAAGTTGCGTCAACTGAGTTTCCATCTTCCGCCTTGACCAACTTAGTGCCAGGATCCATTGGTATCTTCGTATCATTAGTGTTCATCATACTTGTTTCTTTCAAGATCTTGTTCATATATCATGTTTGCTTGATTGTAATCTCTCCTCCTGTATGTGTAACTTCTATCCCAAGGTAATAAGCTAGCAATCCTAGATCGCTCATTTCAATTTTTTCTTCCATCTGGGATTTGAACAAGTCTATTTCCTTCTTTGGAGTGCCCGTGATTATCAAATCATCTACATATACTCCAACTATAAGCGTAGAAGTCTTGCTTCTCTTTGTGTAAACTGCTTGTTCGAGATTACATTTCTTAAAGTCTAATGACTTTAACGTTTGATCAAGTTTCACATTCCAAGCTCTTGGTGCTTGTCTTAAGCCGTACAAAGCTTTAGTTAGCTTGTAGACTTTTCTTGGGTTTCCTTGTTGAATGAAACATTCAGGTTGTGTAACATAGACTTCTTCCTTCAACTCTCCATGTAAAAATGCTGATTTTACATCTAAGTGGTGTACTTGTCATCCATGATATGCTGCTAGTGCTAATATCAAACGAACTGTCTCTATCCTAGCAACTGGTGCAAATACTTCATCGAAGTCTATTCCTTGTTCTTGTACATAACCTTTTGCTACTAATCTTGCTTTATATTTGATGATCTTTCCTTGTGCTTCTCTCTTGGTCTTATAAACCCATTTGAGTCCTATTGCCTTCTATTTTGTTGGCAATGTAGTAAGAGTCCATGTGTTATTTTTGTTGATTGAATCTAATTCAATCTCCTTGGCCTCAATCCATTTCTTATCTGTTGATGTTTCCTTGTAATTACGGGGTTCTTCTTCTGTGAAAAATAAGCTTGGTGCTTCTACTTCATGTGCATTTTGGTAGATTTCCGTTATCTCTTTGAAACCTCGTATCGGTCTATCATCATATCTCTGATCTGAGCTTCCTAATGAGCTAAAAGTAGCTTCTTCTTCATCTTCTGAGTTAGGGTTGTAAGTGTATGTTGGTGGTGTGATTAGTGAGTCTGGATATGGTATTTGATCCGGTTCCTGATACGTGTTATCATTGTTTTCTACGTTGACTGGTATAGGATTTTCATTGTCAACTCCATCTACCACAAAACTAGCCCAAAATGTTTCTTGTGTACTCGTATCTTCTCTAATGTTATCCCAATCCCACGGTTTCGTTTCCATAAACTTTACGTCCCTACTAACATGTTTCTTCTTTCCTATCGGATCATATAGCCTACATACTTTTGACCCTTCCTCTACTCCTAAGTAAATCATTGGTATGCTTCAGCTTCTTCAAGTGAGGTATCGTTATCTAGGCATAAGCTGTGCATCGAATATTTTTAGGTTTTCCAGATTCGGTTTTCTGTTGTAGAGTGCTTCATATGGTGTTTTATCTTCCAAGGCTCTTGTAGGTACCCTATTGAGTATGTAAATGGCGTGCTTGACTGCTTCCGCCCAAAAAGTTAAGGGTAACTTCATCGCTTTCATCATACTCCTAGTAGTTGATAACTCCGTCCTATTTTTTCTTTCAACTACTCCATTTTGTTGTGGTGAGTATGGTGCAGTCAACTGTCTTGCTATTCCATTCTCCTTACAGTATTTAGTGATTCATTAGATGTAAATTCACCTCCTCTATCTGTTCTTAGCATTCTTAACTTCAATCTTAACTCCATTTCAATCTTCTGTCTAAATTCCTTGAATGTGTTAAATGTCTATCTTTCGATGTTAGAAAGTAGGCCCACATGAAACATGTACAATCATCTACTAATAAGAAGATGAGTTTCTTTCCAGAATGTGTGACTAGACTTATGGGACCACAGAGATCTCCATATACTAAGTCCAATGGGTTCTTTGATCTGAATTTAGCTTGATTGGGAAATGGTGTTCTACTGTGTTTTTCTAATAAACATGCATCACAAATCTGTCCTGCATGGTTTATTCTTGGTATTCCTTCCACTAGACCCTTTCTTGTCATCTTGTTGATGTCGTCAAAGTTCAGATGACCTAATCTAGCATGTCATAACCATGCTTGGTTATCCACATTAGCTAAGAGACATATAGGTGCTTCTATTTGTAATCTAATACTCTAAAGTCGATTCTTAGATATTTCTACCTTCATCAACAACTTCTTATTCTTATCATACAAAGTCAATCTGTTTCCGTCCATAATGATCTTACAACCTATCTTTGTAAGTTGTCCTAGACTGAGTATGTTGCTCTTGAGATTTGGAATGTAATAAACATCCGAAACTATCTTTTGTTCTTTGTTTCTACATCCTAATAGTATAGAACCTCTATCCTTTATCTCTACGTACGATCCATCTCCAAAACGAACGCGTCCAATGGTGCTTTCGTCAATATCCTTAAAATGACTCTTGGTTCCCGTCATATGGTTACTTGCACCATTATCTAAATACCATATGCTATCATCTGTTGTAGCATACTTGCCGGGTTGTACTTGTCCTTCGTTTAACAAAACTTCTTCGTGTTTAGTTTCGTGTGTAGTCATTAATAGTGATGGTTCATCGTGTTCTAAGATAAGGTTTGATTGTTCCTGAGTTGTTGGTGGTTTTCTACATTCTATCTGAAAATGTCAGAGTTTCCCACAATTGAAACATTTTACCTTCCTTTTATCCAACTCACGTTTATTCCTATTTGACTTTTCGTTGTGAGTTGAATTTTCTCCATTCGAGTTATCTCTGTTTCTATTATTTTGCTAGTTTCCTCGTGAGAAGTTTGATCTACCTCCACGTTTGGTAAATCGTCTTCCATTTCTAGAGTGTTCACCTTGTGCGAATAATAAGTTATCCTGGCTTTCTACTTGTCCTCCCTTTCGGAGTTTTATCCTTTCCTCGAATGCTTTATGTTTTCCAGCGATCTCATCTAAGGTAATGTCATCGAGATCATTTGTGTGTTCTATAGATGCTACTATTTGAATGAACCTATCTGGTGTGGAATCTAGTAGTTTTCGTACTAATAGTGATTCATCCAAAGTTTTCCCTAATTCTTTAGCCTTCGTGGCGTAGCCGTTTAGTTTAGCCGCAAATGCATCCACCATGTCGTCTTCCTTCATCTGAAGGGTTTGAAATCCAATCATCAATGATTGTAACCGTGCTTGCTGCACTTTCTCTTCTCCAGCGTGTCTCTTCTTTAACGATTCCCATAATTCTTTTGTCATTTTACAACTTGCTACTTGTAAAATTACATCTTTGGTTAATGCTTGATATAGGAAGGCAGTAGTTGCCTTATCCTTCTTATCATCTAATTCCGTGTTTGCATTAGGTTCTATTGCTTCCCACAAACCATGTGCCTCTAATATAACCTTAATTTGTATAGCCCAAACTGTGTAGTTTGTGGTTTTAAGTTTAGGGCATTGGTATTGTACAATAGGTGTCATGGGTTTCACTATTGTGTTAGTGTTATTAGCATCGTCACCGGCCATCTTAAATGTGTTTACAATCTTCACCTTCTAACGTATGGGAATTCTAACTAGTATGATATATCCTAATATTACGGGAATAGAAAAGTAGTTATTCGGGAATCCTAATAGTACGGGATCAATATATAGTTTTCGGGATTTCCTAATAGTATGAAATAAATATCTATACTATCTAAAGAATAATAGAAATCCAAGAATTTGAATTTGTGACCTCGTTGTTGCATTAAAACATAAACGTATTCCCACTTGTGTGTCGGTACTTGAATATTATACCAACCACGTTCTTTTCTTCCCTCGTCTCTTCTCCAAAACAATTCGATTGTTTCTTGATGTTGTTCTTACTTGATGTTGTCGAATTTGTTTCTTTTCTTTCAATAAACCAACCAACGTTCTTCCTTATACTATCACACTCCCAAGTTGTCCTTTTCTTTTGTGTCGACTTGGTACAAGCGTGTGCCCTAGACCCTTCTTTGTCTCGGCTTCTTTTCCAAAAAACACCCAACGTGTTCTCGACCACAACCAAACTTTGTTGTTTGTTGTTTGTTGTTGTTTTTGTTCCAATTCTTCATAAGTTTTTCCAACAAATACCTCTCGGTATTTTTACCAAAGCAATTCATTTTGCTTTCCTTTTCTTTCACTAGTACCCCACGGTATTAATTTCCATGACCAAACAAATGAGAATTTGTTTGTCGTTGCTGCTGTTGCTTGTCCCTCTCCAACGTTGTACCACAATACTCGAGGTTTTAGGTTCAGGATTTGTCTTTCAACATGGGTCAGATCGTTCGAGTAGTGGGGTTTACATTCTATGATATATTTAAATCAGCCATCCCAACTTTTAGCAATGTTGCCATTTGGTTTGATTGTGCGTCCGGAATCCTTTGTTCGAGGTTCAAGTAGGTTGTATTTTATGTGCCGCGGTCGAGTTAGAGTTTTTCAACTAGGTGTTTTGCCTTTAGTGATATCGAGTTTAGTGGTTTTGGTACGTGAGGTTTAATCTTAGTGTCTCGATTCTTCTTTCTATTATATTCGTGTTTGTTCCATTGTAGTAGCATGTTGCAGACTTGCAGGGTCGAGGGTTAGTTTGTCCATATTGTAAGTTTATACTTTATAGTTAGTTTTGTCAGGATAGTCATGTTAGAGCACAAGGTGTCAGCACCTCGCGTTAAAGTTTCTCTCAGCGTCACATCGGCTTTACCTTTTCACCTTAAAAAAAAAAAAAAAAAAAAAAAAAAAAAAAAAAAAAAAAACACTTAACATTAACTCAACATTTTAAGCCCCACTTTTATCATAATTAAACAAAAAGGAAAAGAGAAAGCTGAGTTAAAGCTTAACCCACCACATGGTGTGGAAGTTTAAGCTTAACTCACAAAAAAACATCAGCTTCACACAGCGTTAAAGCTTTAACGCAAGGGTTTAACGTGAGTTTAACGCAGAGGGCCGGTGTGAGTAACGCAGCTTTAACGTAGAAATGTTAAGCTTTCACTTGGTTCTTGAGTGATGATACCGAGTGCTCTCAGTGTCAGTAACTTTAGCACCTTACTATCTTATCTATATAATCTGTGTGAAATATTAATGTCACAGTGGCTTTAAAAGTGTATTTCTCTAATTCATGTCAGATTTTGGTTTAATGATGTAAGTTGTTTTACAAAGACAAGATATACTTTTCAATCTATAATTCTTTATTAGAAATGTAAGTTTGTGTTTTAAATGGGTATGTTATGTCTCAAAAGAAGTGAAATGGCTTGAGTTATCAATGAAGAGGTATTTTGATATGTGAATGTTAAAAGTAAAATGATGAAGCAGCGAAATGGCTCCCTTCATGTCATACTTTTTAGAATTTATAGGTCACATACAATTATTGCATTTAAAAAATGGTTTATCTAATGGGTGCCCTCGGGGCATTACTTTAAATGATTAAATAAAATAATTTTAAGATTATTAATTATAAAATCAAACATAATTAATTAAGGTAAATTATAAGTAATGCCCTAAAAACACTTTTAAAAAAAATACTACATATCAATTTGGTACCAAATTTTAAAAATATTTAAGGATAAAATTTGAAAGAGGATATTTTAGCTATAATTATTATTTAGTCAATTGGCTACAATCCTTCACTAAAATTACACAATAAAAGATTTAGGGACCCACAAAAATAACTCTGCGATAAAGGATCAAAATCGACTTTCATTTCACTTAACTCATCAAAGCAAGGAGTGGCTACTAAATAGACAATTAGTTCCGAGACTAAGAGATTGGGCTATCAGCCGGTATCAGTTGAAGTCAACAAAGAAGGAAAGCCTTGCCCCAATCCAACATTTTCAGGTGAAAAGAAGATAGATGACTGAGAGTCACGGGATTTTGAAAGCGCCGCATCTAGCTCAGCAGCTTCTTCAAAAGAGATGACGGATACAGAGCGGTTACCACTTGTAGGCTCATTCACCAACTAGGCCATGAGTTTGCTTTAACGAGTGCACGAGCAGAAGCGGAGACAGAGTTGTCCCCCGGTCTGAGATATTAGCGAGATTAGCTACACGTCACTTAACCTAAAGAAAGGTCGACCTGAGAAAGCCCTTTTTAAGCTGATAGGATAACTTCGCTTACTAAATTTCTTGAGTAGCGAGAATCTTTCCTCAGAGGCACGGAAGGGTCCAAACCATAGGAAAGACAGCAACTTGAGTGCGGAGAAGGGAAGGACCCACAAATTATAGCACAAAATTACAGAAAGTTGGCAACACTAAATTGTAGCTAATATATTCCTAATTTCAAATATTTAATTATTTGCACTTGTTTTATTATTATTATTACTATTTTTCTCTTTAATTTTGTTAATATCTTTAGGTTTTAATTATAACTACGATGTTTAGAATAGTCGAGTTCAGATCTCATCCCATGGCCATGCAGACGGTGCGTATTCTCAATCCTTATTTGCTGTAATCACCTCTTTTTTATTTTAGAAAGGTTGTAATCACTTCTTTGTCTCTTGTTAATCTATTTTATTATCTGTAATTGTAGCTTTATATAAAATGCTTTCAGTTAACTTATTAATTTATGATATATACTGACTATCTGATTATTTGTGAGTGAAAAAAATAAAATAAAACTTATGAGTGAAATGGCTAATGATTTGCACAAATGTACAAGTTGTTGAAGCAAAATGTTAATAATGTACAAGTATTAAATGCACAGATAGAGTGTCTCAATCAATCCTTAAAGTGTGCAAATCAATTTCCGATTGAAAGATGCGATTTTTTTTTTCTTTTTTTAACAAGAAATATGCGGTTTCGTTAACCACTCAGGGTTGGTTGAGCGGCAAAAAGCTTGTAACAAAGGTCTCAAGTTCAATTCATATTAGGTGCAAAAAGCTTGAAATGGCCACGCCAACCTCGTAAAAGGGAGGAATTTACCTGGTTTGACTGTTTGAGTCTATGTGGTGGTAGGTTCGAGTCTAGAGGATTAGTCAGAAACCATGATTACCACCCAAAAAAATGCGGTTTAAAATAAGCATGTATTACAAAATATGCGCGGCCTAACCAAGGTATCGCGTGATTGTTTATGAACCCTTTAATTTCCCTAGCCCACCCCCTTATATGTTTAATTAAGGAGGTTCAACGTGAGACCTCTTGTGAGGACACAAGGATACGTGACCTCTAGACCACCTTAGTGGGTTTAAAATAAGCACATTGAAACTAAATATTCAAAACAACTTATTTCCAATTATTCAGATTAATCATGAACCTGAATTCAGAAATAAGTTTTTTTTTTTTTTTTTTCCTTCCCTTCCCCTTATGCCAAAAGATAAAAAGAGTTTGTAGTTTTTTTGGGGCTCAAGTAGAATTTTAAGGAATAGGAAAATCTTGCTGAATTAGTACTAGAAGAACATTTTTCCTAGCGGTAACCATTCTGATTTTTAACGATCTGAAATGGCAGTCTTTGAATAACGCGAGGAAAGCTCTTGCATGTTTTATGACAGGCAAGTAACACATGCTTTTTGCAACTTATATTTCATTCTTTAAAATCATAATAAAATCTGAGATTTAATAACAAGCTTATATTGCCTTTAAAGGAACAGATGCTGTTCATTATCCAGCTATCAAATACAAACCATATCGTGGGGAAGTGACGTCATTATCTTTTCTAGGTTCTGTTAAGTATGCACATACAATGTCAGGTCCAGAAACCACTTCGGTTTTATTAAAAGACAGGAAAGTGGTCCCTGATTCAGAGCCATTGAGCGTTGAAGATGTTAATCTTTTGCATGATTTTATCAATAAAAGGTAAACTTTGATATCATCTGACTTTTCAACTAAAGCTGTATGATCTTGTATATGCTTAAGTTTTCCAACGTCGTGCAGTAAAAAACTTGTCGTTTTGACTGGAGCTGGGATTAGCACAGAGTGCGGTATTCCTGATTACAGAAGGTACTTTCAATCTATATCTGCATTGTATAGAATCAACAAAATACACCCACGGGCTCTGTAGTGCAAAATTACATGATCTGACTTTATATTAATAAAACGTTTCAACTATTTTGGCCAACCCGACCCTCTTCCACTCGTAAAAAACGACTGATGCCCGTTTTAAGCTGCTACCAAACCCACCCAACCCACTTAGTTTTGCACCGCTAATCTGCATTAAGGATAAACCTACATATTTTATAGTTAGCCCTGCTGATTATCTGCTGTGTTTTCTCAGTTCCTAACTAACAGACACGTTCTTTTATCCCCTTGCCCCTCGCTTTATTTAGTAAATTCATTTATTAATTTTATTCGGTTCACTTTGACTGCAGCCCAAATGGAGCTTACAGTACTGGTTTCAGGCCGATTACTCATCAGGTAATCTGAAGGCATCTGGTAGCGAATTGTTTCATTTACTTGTTTCAGTTGTTTGTTGATTGCTTATCTTTTTTCATAAATAGCTTATGATTCTGATTCCTTTCTAATTCAATCTTTTGTGATTAATAGCAGTTTTGAGGAGTCATTGATTTGTACTTCTCTTGTAACTTTTATATCTCAACAGGAATTTACTTGTTCTAGTAGTGCAAGAAGGCGGTATTGGGCGAGAAATTATCCCGTATGGAAGAAGTTCAAGGAAGCTGTGCCTGGTCCAGCTCATACTGCTTTAGCATCTTTAGAAAAAGCCAACAGAATTAGCCTCATGATTACACAAAACATTGACCGGTCAGATTCTCTTTCATAATTTATGAATAGCTTATTTTTAAACCATTTTCATTAAGATTATATTTTATTTTCTTGCCATAGGTTGCACCATCGTGCTGGTAGTAGCCCAATTGAGTTACATGGGACTGTGCATATTGTCACTTGTTTGTATTGCGGGTTTTCTATTTCACGTGAATCATTTCAAGACCAATTGAATTCCTTAAATCCAAAGGTCCAAACATTCTAACTACCACTTGCTATCTATTTTGTCTCTTAGATTTCATTGCACAAATCATGATATTTGGATATACGGGGGACCTTTCGTTATTCACTTTCTTACTATTTCTGCATAGAAATAATGAATACGAAATTCTCGCCACTTATAAGCTTCATCATAGTTTTTTTCTCCCCTTCTTTGTGTTCATGTTTTTAACGTATTATAATCTTAATCATTAAGTGCAGTGGGCAGCAGCTCTAGAAAGTCTGGCTTATGACAGCAATTTAAATGAGTGTTTCGGGATGAAGCAGGGACCTGATGGTGATATAGAAATTGATGAGAATTTTTGGGAAGATAAATTGCACTTGCCAACCTGCTCAATATGCAATAACGCACTAAAACCTGATGTAAGTCAATCAAATCCTTTAACTACTATCATCACCAATCTAATCATAAATACTGCTAAGAATCATGGTACTGTGTATGTTTTGAAGGTCGTGTTTTTCGGTGATAATATACCCCCGAGTAGAATTAATATGGCTGTGGAAGCTGCTGAAGGATGTGATGCTTTTCTTGTTCTTGGATCGTCATTAACGACCATGTTTCCTTTCGAACTTGTCAGGTACAAATCTTAGTATCTGTCGACTTCTCCCTGTCAAACATTGGCTAGTGAACAATTTGAGAATAGATGATGGAGGATAGTGGTACAATGTTTATTGGATATGAGCATTTGCAAGCCATACTACTCAAATTTCTGGATCAACTGTAACATTTTAGGCACCATCCTAAATATGTCGAGGTTGAAATTGAAGGAAATGATGAGCAGGTCAGGTGGGCTGGGCACAGCCGCACAGGGTCAAAGCGGCTCGTTTTAGTACAGTTTGTAACCAGCCGGATTAAGTTTGGCCTATAAACACTTTAAAAAGATGACTTAGGGACTTCAATAAATATCATTTAGGTCAATCGATTCATTTGGGGATGGTAAAGATAGAGTCTATTAATATGGGTCAGAAAAGAGATGGCTCAAGATAGAGTTTATTAAGACGCCTTTTCACGATCACCAACAACTATCGATGTCCCATCTCTATTACCATTTATTTAATGCCGCCTCATGGACATCCTGCTAGTTACAATAATTGTCTAATATTCATGATACAATTTAAGAGGTTTTATATATGGATAGTTGGATACATATATAATGCCACCTCATGGACTTTGGCAACTTTCAACCAGTTAGACCCGTTCCCTTTTAGCTAAGGTTTCTTATTTGGGACCATTTGAGATAAAACACAAGCCAAATCCATTCATTTGTAACTTATTAGGTTGTGATGATCTAGTCTACAAATATGCTTGCGGCTAAACTGAGCTCCCCCGCTCCTCCTCTAAACTAGTGCTGCCAACACATCACAAGGCTGAAGCCATTAACCCATTCTTTCTATGGTTACTGTGGATGTGGGTTGAGTGACCATGGGAAGAGGGTAAGATGGAAATGTAGCTAGATGGTATGGTGCAACAAAAGGTGAATTGAATGCTGTTGAATGGTGTGGTTTAATCAGATTTGGAAGTGTTTCTGATCTAATGGTGTTAACAGAGTTAGTATTGACAGATATCTTGTTGCTTTGAAAGGATATCTGGTATGAGTTAGTTGATAGTTGATGTATTGTTATCAGTTCTTGTATAGACTTGGAGCCTGTTCCAAATCTTGTCTCTTATTTCTAAGCTGTACATATTTTGGAAAGTTAATATAAGCAGAAACGGACCCAGGATTTTTGTGAGGGTGTTGCACAATTTTTTCTTTTATGATTATGAGTACTAAAGTTGCCCCATGAAGAATTTTTCAAAAAAAATGGGGGTTGCACGTGCCAAAAGATGTTTCATTTTATCAAAAATTTACACTTCATGACCTAAAATAGGGTGTGGCCCGTGCCACACCCGGCTCCCATGTGGGTCCGTCCCTGAATATAAGAGTTCACCTTTTGCACCAAAAAAAAAAACACATCACAAGGCTGCTGTATGCCTGTTTTGATGCAACTTTTTATGACCCAAAAAGTACCATTTTGTGGTGTCTTTTATTTATCTGAATGAGGTCTAAAATTGATTTTTACAGAATTGCTCGTGAAGCTGGTGCTGCTACAGCAATTATAAATATAGGTGAGACTGAAGCTGATGAATTTGTAGATCTGAAAATCGACGCACGGGTTGGAGAGGTATGCTCTTCAGCTATCATCCTATATAAAACATGCATATAATCTGGTACCTGATTGTAGTTCACTGGTGATGTAGATATTACCACAGGTGCTCGAGAGGCTCGGTGTTCCTGATGATATCTGTGACCTTGAACAGAAAAAGTGCTAATTATTGTGTGCATGGCTGGAACATGAAATTAGTCAGCATGCAAATTCTAGGGGTGCGTTTAGTTGGAGAAAAAATTCTCTTGTTTTCTATCTCTAGTTTTGTAAAAATTTGGAAGGGAAATTTATCTCCACAAAACACTTCAAAATATGGAAAACGCGTTTAGTTGATATTTGTATTTTCTATTTTCAAGAATGGGAGGGAGGGAGGGTTGTGGGTTACAAGGGAAAACAAGGAAAACAACTAAAATTTGTTTTGTAGTTTTCCTTGTTAAGTTAGGAAATAGGGGATTTTGTGTTTTGCAAAACATTTTGTGAAAAACAAGGGTGTTTTCTCCCAACTAAACACACCCTAGATGTTCAACTACTAAAGTGTCAAAACTAGACGAAAAAGTATACTTATTGGAATAGCTTATTTGCTTGATAACTTTTTCCCAGTCTCAAAAATAGTTATTTATTTTGGTGATGGTTCATCTGAAACCTTAAAAAACTTGAGACATTCTGAATCATACGTGACTAAATTTTATGAAATTTTATTCAGTTATACTTTCTATCAGAAGTCTACAATCAGGGTGCAAGATGGACATCAATTATAACTTTTTAAAATGTTTATTCAAATATTGGAATCCTTAGGCTACTTACAAAATATTTTACAACCAATGGAAACAATGTTTTGTAATCTAAACTTCAATATTGCATCAGGAACGACTTGGCATCGTGTGCCTATAAAGTTTGTTTTACCTTTTAGGTGCTTAGCAACTTTCCAGAAAGGAAAGAAAAGAACAACCTAGTTTTGTGGGTTTAGACACCATCACGCTCAACTCCCATTACACCCTCTCCCCCCAGTCGTGCGCAGTGAGGGCATTTTGGTTGTGGTACGATCTTGCATACCACCGAACACTTTGCACACTCTTTGAGTCTCAATGGCTACAAAATGGGACGCTAGATATATTAAAATAAACTAGAAAGATGCCCGCACGATGCGGGGCGGATTATTGGGGTGAAGAGGAGGGAGGTGGGGTGGTGGAAAGTGGTTGTTGGGGGTGGTTGTTGAGTTGGTTATAAATTGATGGGGGTGATTGTTAGAGGTGGTTGTTTCCATAATTATTAACTAAAAGTCTGAATTTTTAAGCATTTCTAATTATAGAATAGTCCCAAATACATTATATAGTAGTATAGATAAATAAAGTTAAACTTTTTATTTAACCTATAAAGACCCTAATATCTTTTCATTTTATTCACAATTTCAAATCCCATCTTTCTCACCCTATCTATAGTTCTACACAGCTCAAAAAATAAATATTTCTCATTTCTTATTATCCAAATGGACTCCGAATCATGTTTATCAAAAGAAAAGTAAGTTAATAGTATATAGGAACTTGGCGTTTTAAAAATTGCGGCGTTGTGGATTAACAAACAAAAAGACACGGTATAGAATTAAACTACAAAGATAATAGACACGGTATAAAACTTACATATAATGTAAGTGCCTGGTGATTCAAGAAAGAATGCTAATGAGTAGATGATAAACTTCTATGTGTTGAACTTCTTAAAATCAAACGTTACTTCTACATAGGGATGAGCACGGTACCGGTCCTGTACCGATTCCGTACCAAAATAGTGGTACCGATTTTTTCTCGAGCATAAATAGTGGTACCGGTACCGTACCGAACGGGATTCGGATACCGTACCGGTACCGGTTTCGGTACCGGTACCGGGAAATCGGGTTTTTCCCGTTTTTATTCGGGAATTTCCCGATTTGGTACCGATCTCATACCGAATTACTGGTCCTGATTTTTTTTTTCACCTTATTTCGTAGTCCCGGTACCGTACCGTATATCAAAAACGGTACCATTTCGGTACGATATCGGTACGGTTCCGGTTCGGTTCCGGGATTCGGGTCGAAATGCTCATCCCTACTTCTACCGTAAATGAATGCTAAAGTCATGTAAGAAAGAATGCAAATGAGAAGTAAACTTCTATGTGTTGAACTTCCTAAAAGTAAATGGTGTTGTACTTTTTACCGCAAATGAATGTTAAAGTTACATGTGATCAAATTTACTACGAGTAATATTTATTAGGGCTTGTGGCACTGTAATGTATGATGTTTGTTATTTGCACATTTTATATGTATCAAACATTTTTTTTGCTATTTTATGTATTAAACTTAATTTTATTGTATCTTTTGTGTAACCTATTACTATTTTGCCCCTATTGCAATTATATGTATCATAGTTGTAATAAAGTAAAAAAAAAAATAGAATCAAGTTTAGTAAATAGAATAGTAAAAAAAAAAAAAAAAAAACAAAAAAATTATTCGATACATATAAAAGTGCAAGCGACAAATATGATACTTCATAAATAATAATAATAATAATAATAATAAATAAAAATGAGGAATGAAATTTAATGGGTTAAATTTAAATGGTGGAAAAAGAAACAACGTGGAAATACCCGCCAACCAACCAAACATAGTAACAAGCCAGCCAACCAACCAAACATAGTAACAAACCAACCACTTGAACATGTCAGCAAATCGTCACTATGTTGTTGTTGTGTTGTTGAATAATGAATAAATAATAATAATAAGTAAAAAAAATCTAACACGCCTCCATCTGATGTCCATGGCTTTGTTAATGCGTATTTCTTCTCAATCCTTCTTTCCTGTAATCATCATTTCTTTCATCTCTCTCTTTTTTTATAGTGTGTAATTTAGAGTGCTTAGTGGATGTTTGAGTTAGCTAATTTAGATGGAGTGGCTTTTGAAAGATATTATTTCATCTTAAGCACTTTTTAAATTAGCTAATGCAATCACCCCCATTGGTAACTGCTTATTATAACGTCTGATTTAGCTTCTTGCATTTTGATGTATTTAATCATTTTTGGGATTGCTTATTTAAAAGAAATGAGCAATTTAACATTTCTAATGTAAAGGGCTGTGTTAGCTGTTAATAAGCTAATTTTATCTTTAAAGGAGCCTATGTGTGGAACCCGAAACATATATAGTTACTGTTTTATTGAAATAATTTGTAATTGTAGGATTCAAATGGTTAGGCTTATGCTTATATGAAGAAGAAGATAATCAGCTTAAATATAAGCACTTCAGGAATTGGTGTTTGCATTTGCTTATGTCTCGTTTGTCTTAACTTTAGTTTCGAGAAGTCGAAAGAAGAACATTAGAGATGTCTCCTTTTTGAAGGTTTGTAGGTTAAAAATTAGGTAAAAAGTCACATTGATCCAAAATAAGCAGATAAGCAAGTCCCTACCTGCTTATAGAAGGTAGTTTTGATCTTTATTCATTTAGATGCTCATCCCACTGAAAATTCGCAATTTAGAGCAAGGAGCCATTAGAATTTAGACATTTGGAAATTTAGAAAAGTTGAAACCAAGGCCGAAACACGATTTTGTGAAGCCATATTAAAAAAAATTCATTTGGAGGCATGCACCTGAAGATGGGGAATTCGAATTGAAGTGTGTTTGTTTTAGATAACTGAATAAGCTGTAATTTAAAACCAAGAAATGGTGGAATTAGAAACATAACATAAGTATACCAAAGATTTGCATTTGTCTTGAAAGTTATAGTATAAGATTTCCTGTTCTGATCTCTTGCAATTCATAAATGCAGTCCTTTAGTAATGTAAGGGAAGTTCTTACAAGTTTTATGACAGGCAAGTACCCCATTTTTCCTGCGACTTATTATTTATTAGCTAAATCATCAAAAAGCTGAGCTTTTATGACAAATCGTATTATAGTTTTACATGTGTTTGGTCTTTGAAGGGAACAGATGCTGTTCATCCAGCTGGAAAATATTGTAAAATACATGGAAAAGCATCAAGACTATCCTTTCGAGGTTCTGTTAAGTATATGCAGACAGTGTGCCGAATCACGGCTCCTGGTACCACTTTAGAAGGTGTTGCAAATCCACCTTCGGTTTCTTTAAAAGACAGGAAAGTGGTCCCCGATTCAGATCCACCAAGCACTAAAGATGTTGATCTTTTGTATGAATTTTTTGATAAAAGGTAAGTTTTGATGCCGTCAGAATTCGTATTGTAATTGGAGTTGTAAGATCTTTTAAACACTTATGGTTCACAACTTTGTGCAGTACCAAAGTTGTTGCTTTGACTGGAGCTGGGATAAGTACAGAGTGTGGAATTCCTGATTACAGAAGGTACTTTTGATCTATATCGACATCATTCAGAATAAAAGAACAGATTTACACCAACTTTGTATCAAAACAAGCTCAAGCTGTATTTCCAATGTGATTATATCTTATGGAAAGTAGCATTTAAGTGGTTTTAAGGTTTTTTTGAAGCAACTTTTGATGGAAACTTTGATACATAGCGGGGTTGCATATAAGTAAACACACTTTTACACCTACTGATAGTTAATCTTGATAGTTATGAAAAATCATGAAAGATTATGTTATAGTATTCTATCTCTAAATGACTTAATCTTTTTTAATTATATTGGACTCACTAGTTATGTATAGGAAATTCAGTTTTCCGAACAATAAAGTGTTTCGGGTCAACCCAACTTGAAATGCTTTACTTAACCTGCCTGACCTGCTCATTCTGGCACATCTATATCGTGTGAATATATAGAGTATCTTTTTTAGCAGTTAGCACCTTATATATCTGCTTTTATTTGGTCACTACCTTATTTAGACAGTAGAGTCAAGTTCCTCTTATCCCTCGCTATACATTATATCATTCTACATAGGTTTCCGTAATCTCTCAAATAATAATATTATTCATCTTCTTCCTCCCCTTTAACTGCAGCCCAAATGGAGCTTACAGTACTGGTTTTAAGCCGATTACTCATCAGGTAATCTCAAGTCATCTGTTGTTGTTGATTCTTTTCTATTTTCATGAGTAACTTATGATTCTTATACACTTTGCAGTTCATTTTGAGTTCCATCCTTTGTGATATTTGTAGTTCTCGTGTATCTTCTTTATGTTTGCAGCAATTTACACGTTCTAGCCGTGCAAGAAGGCGGTATTGGGCAAGAAGTTATGCAGGATGGAGGAAGTTCAATGAAGCTAAGCCTAGTCCGGCTCATACTGCATTAGCATCTTTAGAAAAAGCCAACCGAATTAGCTTTATGATTACACAAAATGTTGACAGGTCAGTTTTCTTTTTTATTTTTCAAAACTAAATATGTGACTTTTAGTCTGTTTCTTTGGGATGAAATGTTATTTCATGTTACAGGTTGCACCATCGTGCTGGTAGTAGCCCACTTGAGTTACATGGGACTGTCTATATTGTTGCTTGTTTGGATTGTGGATTTTCTTTTCCACGTGAACTATTTCAAGACCAATTGAATTCCTTAAATCCAGAGGTCGAAACATTCCAAAAACTACACATAGCACAATATTTAGATATATTGGAATGGCTGTTGTGAAATTTTCACAACTCAAGCTGTATCACAGTTTTTCCTTTTTCATAATGCTTATTTGGACAGAATTATTTAGTGCAGTGGGCAGCAGCTATAGAAAGTCTAGCCTATGACAGCAATTCAGATAAGAGTTTCGGGATGAAGCAGAGACCTGATGGTGATATTGAAATTGATGAAAAATTCTGGGAAGAAGATTTCCACATACCGACTTGCCCAAAATGCAATGGAGTACTAAAACCCGATGTATGGAAATTCCCTTAACTACTCTGATCTCCGTTTCTCCTATGATGTATTAAGGCTATCTTAGACATGTGACCAATAGTCAAACATATTTAATGACCTTGTTCCCTAATAATGAGTTTAGAAACTGATATATACCAATCATTCAGCTCTGACCGGGGATTGATAAGTTGTAGAAACTTTCCGGCCATGGCTCTTTTACACTTTAATATGGAACATGTTGATATTCATGATTGTTGAACGGAACTTTTTCATAAGTTGTAGCTTTCAGTAGCGCTTTCCCTGGAATGCATCAGTTGTTTTACTTCTTAGCAATATGCAATAATCTATAAGGACAGAAAAAACCAAAGAATTGAACTGGACAACTGGTGTCGGAACAGATAGAACTAGTCTGCTTATATCTGGTGTGGTTCTTTTGTCCAACTATTAAAAATATGTTCTTGGTTCAGGATACTGGAAGTAAAAAGTGCTAAGTTTGGCCCATTGAGGTTTAAAGCCTATAAACCTTTCTAATTGTTTCTAGATTTTTTTTTTCTTTCTTTTTTTTTTTTTTTTTTTTTTTTTCTCTCAAACTTGAATTTACATTGTTTACGATCAATAAACCCCATGTTTTCATCCCGTTGGCCTGGTTTGCTACCGAACTTGTTAATGTTTGAATTAGTAGGCAATCATAACTGGCCATTTATTAGGTAACAGTTAGGTCCATGGCAACCTAATTCTCTAAAATCCACAACAAACTACAGAATCTAATGGTGCTAATGTGCTGTTTTATTGTAGGTAGTATTTTTTGGTGATAATGTACCAAAGGATAGAGCTAATATGGCAATGGAAGCTGCTAAGGGGTGTGATGCTTTTCTTGTCCTTGGTTCATCAGTAATGACCATGTCCGCTTTCCGACTTGTCAGGTACGAATCTCATTTATGTTGACTTTTTCATGTCACACTTTGACTTGGAGAGATAGAGACCAGATGATTGCTGTCGTGGTTTAGTTGATGCAACGAGAATTAGAATGAATCAACAAAACAGAAATTTACGATATGACCATTAGGAAGCTAGACTAATGAAATAGCTAGATCACCTTCCAAACTTTTAAAGGACTACAATGTTTTAATACAAGCCGAAACATGATCAATTAACCAGGCTAGCCAAGTAGGATTTAAACTCTTATTCCGGTGACAAATCCATGAATGAGATAAGATCTTTATCTCTTCCATTAGAGTGTCTTTGCGTGGCGGCTTCAGATCAAAACAAACTTTATTACGATATCTCCAAATAGTCCAAGTGGTTGTGCAAATGACAACATCGAAACAGACCTCTGTCAATGTTTCAAGGGGAACCGAATGGCTCCATGACAGAAGATCGTGAAGTTGTCTTGGGTATTCGCCTATGCCCCACCACTTACTAATCATTATCCATATATCCTTAGCAACCATACATTCAACAAAAAAATGCTGCGCTGTTTCGAGGGCTTCATCGTAGAAAGGATATGAGCAGGGCACCATCAAATATGTAAGGTAGCAACATGAGCAGGGCAGGCAGGTAGGTTGGGTAGTGGGTAAAAACAGCCCATTGTTAGTACGGGTCATAATGGTCCGGGTGGGGTTGACCTACATATAATTTTGGTTCTGTTTATGACGATCCCAAGTTACAGTTTAAGATATTAATTATTCTCTTTTTCTGTATTTTGTTGATAGTGCAAGATATATTGGGTTTGTCCCTACTATTGTATAGTTGGCTAGGGCCCTTTAGGTTTATGAGTGTAATCTATGTACTTTATACAGAAAGTCAGCAATACATAACACCCTATGAAGTTTTACCAAGTCTCGTGTTCATTCAGAATTTAGGGAGAATAAATACTCTTTGGAATTTTTTATCTCATAAACTATACTTATTACTTGATAATATGAATTCTATAGAAAACAATTTAGAAGGATGTATGCTATATGCGTTATTAATAGACTTTGGGTGAGATTTAACCCATTACCCTTATAGCTACATTATTTATTTATCCCATTTGAGATATAACACAACCCAAATCGATCCTTTCATTAGTAAACGGGGCGAAATGGCCACCTCTACAAACGGGGCGAAATGACCACCTTCGCCCTGCCAAACGCGTCATATGTTGTATACGTTTATTGATTTTCTGTAACCCGAATACCTCCATTTTCACATTTTTTGGTTTGTTTAATATAAATGGGTTATCTCAATTTTTTTGTACAGAGCAGCTCATGAGGCTGGTGCTGCTACAGCCATTATAAATATAGGGAAAACTCGAGCTGATGATTTTGCAGATTTGAAAATCAATGCACGGCTTGGAGAGGTCTGCTTCACAACAGCCATTTTAATTGAACCTCCTCTTTACCTAAATCCTTATTGTAGTTTATTGTTAATGCAGATATTACCAAGGCTGCTCAACACAGGCTCACTCAGTGTTCCTGCTATCTGAGACTTTGAACAGGACAAATGCTAACAAATTTTGTTCATGGAGGAACATGAAATTGGTCAACCCATTGACTTTCTCAACCTCTCTTCACAAGTTACTGCAGATATGATATCTTGCCATTGGCTGAATGTTATATCACAAGAAATTGGTTTCTCGTGTTCGTCTGTTGAACCACATGTTGACTAAATCCATTAGTGTTGGTTCTTATCGTTTGTTGAAGCTGTTGCATATGTTGTAAATTTGCAGAAGTAAATCTGTGTTTGTATAAGCACCAATGTATTATGTATATTGTATGGAAACAAATCAAGCATTTAAGAGTTGACTATTCAATCTAATGGAACTTCAGCCGAATAAAAAAGGCTTAATCTCGAAGGATGTTATGCTGTTCCCCAGCAATTCTCTTCAAGCGCAAAAATTATCTGTGTATTTCGAAACATAATCTTGTATAAACGTCCTACTACGTTGCAATTTCACCTTTATAGTTCAACTGTCATACAGATTTCTGTATTAATTCCATTGATTTAGATCGCCTTGATTTGCTTTGGGGAAATATTGTCACAAAATTTATATCTGTATGAAATAAAAAATTATAGAACTCAAAATCAATACAGACGGCAACACAATTCAATCCATAATATTTCTTACAAAAAGTTAGTAATAATTACCAAATATTTATCATTGAACAGGGTGAGCAACTTTGAACTAGAGAGATTTTCATCTGATGATATATGTTTAGCTTTGGCTTTCTGGAAAAAATCTATTACTGACATTAATTATTACTCGTATTAATTAATAAAGTAAACTCTTAAGCAAAAGAAATAAGAAACCAACAGTTTGAAAGTTTAAGCTAATGATGCGAAGAGTCTAGCAAGATGAACACAAGATGACGACAAGAAGAGTGGTATACTAGAGGCAACTAACAGCCGCTGTGATTCGGTGAGAAGACCCTTGATAGCAGCATTACCAGACGTTAATAACACTTTGGAGCACACATGTGAATATGTGATCTATGTAATCTAAACTTTCTATGCCATTCCTCACGCATGCAGAACCACATGTACATATCCTACAAAATGAAAATGTGAAAATAAGTGATTTTATACGAACACATATAAGATGATTTATACAATTGTGTATACACTAATTAATAAGTAGATCTGAAGGAAATAAAGAAATTGTTCCATCATCGTATCGGCACCAAAATTGGAGTCTTTTAAAGGCTATTTTAAGACTGATTAAGCAATGACAAATGTACTTTTCAAACCAAGGTAGTGAAAATGCCAAAATAATACTATATTTTGTAGTAGCAAGTATTTGCAGAAATGTAAATACCTAAAAATCCAAAGTACTTGCCACTTCTAACAAATGTTTGAAACAACGACCATGTATGATGGTTTGAGAGTCATCCACTCATTAGGATTAGAAACTGGTCTATTGACCGGTAAGCTCTTTGAGCTTGCTGACGTCTTGGGGAGACATAAGGTTGATATAGCGTGTTTCCATGAGACTAAATGGAAGGGGTCTAGCTCGAGGGAGGGAAACGGCTACAAGCTTTGGTACTCGGGCTCTAGGTCAGCAAGAAACGGAGTTGGAGTCATTATTGCGGCGGATCTTAAGGATAATGTAGTGCAAGTGATCAGGAAGGGCGATAGAACCATGAAGATTACTTTGGTTATTGATGGAGAAACTGTTAACGTGATCGGCGCTTACGCACCGCAGGTGGGTCGCAGTGACGTAGAGAAGAGGAGTTTCTGGGATTCCCTCGACGAGCTCGTGAGGGAGTGCCCGGCAGACCAACGATTGTTTATAGGTGGTGACTTGAACGGTCATATAGGAGCTACTGCAGATGGATACGCGGGGGTTCATGGAGGATTCGGGTATGGAGGCAGGAATGATGAAGGATGCTCGATACTAGAATTTGCTACGGCTCACAACTTAGTGGTTGCAAACTCTTTCTTCAAGAAGAGAGACGTCCACTTAATTACCTTCCAGAGCGGGGGGTCATAGCACCCAGATTGATTATCTGTTGGTGCACAGAGATGACCTTAGGGCATGTAAGGACTGCAGGGTTTTCCCTGGCGAGACATGCGCATCCCAACACAGATTGGTTGCCTTGGATACTCTTTTCCAGAGGAGTTAACACAGGAGAGAGGCGACAAGGATGCCAAGGATTTTGTGGAAGAATCTTAGCGGAGATGCGGTGGAGGCGTTTAGAGCGAAAGTCTCAGAGGGTCTTTCGGCTCGGGAAGAGGACTTAACTACTAGGGATGTGGATCAGATGTGGAACACCCTTGCTGGCACCATCAGAGACGTAGCAAAGCTTTCCCTAGGCGTGACTAGTGGGACAGCGAGAACCCAGTCAACCCGCAAGGAATCTTGGTGGTTCAGTGAAGAGGTGCAGATCAAAGTAACAGAGAAACAGGCTCGGTTCAAAGAGTTTCTTTTGAGTAGAGAGAGCCACCTAGCGGATAGGGCAGCTGCGGAAGAGAGGTATAAAGTGGCTAAAAGGGAAGCAAAAAAGGCGGTAGCAGAGGCGAAGGACAAGGCATACGAAGATTTGTATAAGAAATTGGACTCCAAAGAGGGAGCAAACGATATCTTCAGAATTGCTAAAGCCCGTGAGAGAAGAAGGGATTTAGGAAACATTAAATACATCAAAGATGAAGGAGGACGTACCATCATGAGTGAAGAAGGTATTAGAAAGAGATGGGGAGAGTATTTTTCCTCTCTCTTCAACGAGGGGAACACTGAAGGAAGGGGCATGAGAAAACCCTAGCCAGCATTTGTTACCAGAATGCTACTACTCAAGGATCAGCCAAGAAGAAGTGAAGGTTGCATTACAGAAGATGGGTAGAAACAAAGCTGTAGGCCCGGACCAAATACCCATAGAAGCTTGGAGGAGCCTAGGAGATGAAGGGGTGAATTGGTTGACCTGCCTTTTCAACAAGATCTTCTCTAGCGCCAAGATGCCAGAAGAATGGAGACTCAGCGAAGTCATCCCCATCTTCAAGAACAAGGGAGACGCGCAAGTGTGTAGCAACTATAGGGGTATTAAGCTACTGGGTCACACCATGAAGCTCTGGGAGAGAGTTATTGAGAGGAGGTTAAAAAGGGAGACAAGGGTGTCAGAGAACCAATTCGGATTTATGCCAGGGAGGTCCTCGGTCGAGGCTATCCACCTCCTCAGAAGTCTTATGGAGAAGTATAGAGAAAGACAGAGAGACTTGCATATGGCTTTTCTGGACCTAGAAAAGGCATACGATAGTGTCCCACGAGAGTTGATTTGGAGGACTCTAATAGAAAAAGGAACCCCAAGGAGATACTTAAGAGTTATTAGGGATATGTACGAGGGGGCGAAGACCTGCGTACGGTGCACGGTGGGGTGCACTGAGTTTTTCCCGGTGGAAGTTGGACTTCACCAAGGATCAGCCATTAGTCCGTACCTCTTCGCCCTAATTCTCGATGAGATAACAAGAGGGATACAAGAGGTCATTCCTTGGAGCATGATATTCGCTGACGATATTGTGTAGGTAGCAGAATCGGCCGAAGGGCTAAACTACACTGGTGAGAGGCATTGGAAGACAATGGTCTTCGGGTAAGCAGAGAGAAGACTGAATACATGAGATGTGATTTCGGTAGCATCGGGATCAGCCACAACGAGGAGGAAGTTCGTATCGATAACCAGATTCTTCAACCTAAGGAGTTTTTTAGATATCTAGGTTCGGTGATACACAAATCAGGAAGGATAGACGATGACGTTACCCACCGTATTAGAGCAGGATGGGCGAAATGGAGGGCGTCGTCAGGTGTGCTTTATGATAAGAAAGTCCCCTTTAAGCTTAAGGGAAAATTTTATAGGGTGGCGATCAGACCAGCTATCTTGTACGGGTCAGAGTGTTGGCCTATCACGAAAGCCCAAGCTAACATAGTGGAAGTGGCAGAACTGAGAATGCTAAGGTGGATTTGTGGTAAGACCATGCTTGACATGATACCGAACGGAGTTTTCAGAGCAGAACTTAAAGTTGAAACTATAATCTCGAAGATGCAAGAAGGAAGGTTGAGGTGGTTCGGTCATGTCAGGAGAAGGCCACAGACGGCGCCAGTAAGGAGAGTCGAAGAGCTGAGGGTCGACGGTTTGAGAAGGAGGGGAAGACCTAAGCTCAGTGGGAGGATAGACTTAGGCTAGACATGAAGGAGCTTCTCTTGTCCGAGGACATGATCTCAGATAGGAACGAGTGGAGAGCTAGGATTAGATCTTGCGGGTAGTTTAGGTCGTGTGGTAGGTTGTCTTTTCCTTGCCCCTTTGCGTTTTAGGTTTGGTAGGCCCTTTTGCACTTTAGGCGTTTTGGTCTCTTTGCTTGTCCCCTTTTAGGTTTTTTAGTAGGCTAGTGGTGTTTCTTTTCCCTTTGCCTTAGCTTTTCCCCCTCTGGCCTTAGCTTTAGCCCCCTTGCCTTAGCTTTTGCCCTTTGCTTTGCCTTTGCTTTTGCCCCCTTGCGTTGCTTTGCTTGTTTTTTGTGTTGTCTTCTTGCCTGGTGCCTGCTTGCCTTTACGTTCTTGCTTGTGTTTGTTTTGTCTTTTCGTTCCTTGTTTCTCTTGCGTTCCTCTATGCTTTGTTTGCTTGTTTTACTTGCTTTGCTCCTTGTTCTTTGTTTGTTTCTCTGTGCTTTGTTTTTCTTGTTGCTCTTTTGCTCCTTGCACTTTGGGTTTATTTACCACTCACACATGTGCACGTGCCGGAGGTCTCCCTGTCCTAGGCTTTGCCTGGGGTAGGGGTAGTCTGTCTACACTTCTACCTCCCCCATACCTCGCTCTTGCGGGATTGGGTATGTTGTTGTTTATACCAAATCTCTTAGGTTCACTTGTTCTTTGACATACAGAAGAACACAAGAGTGCGGAAACAGAAAAATCACAAGGATGGCGGAAGTATGTGAATTTAGTATTCAATTGCTCTCAGTTTATCCAAGTGACGTACACTAGAGGAAAAACAAAGTTGATGAATTAAACTCTGGAACACAATTTAACATTTTGGAAGAAAGGGAGTGATGTGAGAAAGAGTCCATGTCAAGATTTATAAGCTTAAAGCGGTGCTATAATAACAGTATGAATAAAAGGATGCAAACGGTCTGGTATCAAAGATTTATACAATTAGCAGACCATATTATACTAAAAGCATAGATCTTCATATAAACAGGAAGCTAATCTGATGTGACTTTCGACTATTCCTTTTTAATAGTCATTGCTTATTCACAGAAACACCAGTTAACTAGAAGGGAGTTTCAAGGAAATATTACACTTTTCAATTATTTAGATATGCATGCAATATTTTGTTAAGAAGTTTTAAATTTCTGCATACATGTTTAAGAAGTTCTAAATTTCAGCATACATATACAATAAGGAAAGTTTATAACAAAACGAAAGAAGATAATTAGGATATGATCACAAGGATGAAAGTATGCTAACTTGATTAGAAAGAGAAGTTCCCCATGGTTGGATGGTAAACTTCTCAAGGGAAGGGGAATGGGCAAGTAAGAGCTTTATAAAATGTAGTTCCGGTCTTGATCCTTCTATGTTTTCTATTTCCACAATTTTCAATAGATTCAGTGTCTGGTCCAATCCGTCCGGGGATTCCAAATAATTTAAAACTGCTCCCGCATCAGAATCATTGAGTTGAGGCTCCTGGAAAGACACAAAACGCAACAATGGCTTAAAATCCAACTCTAGTATCATACTAGAACAAAAGGGACTTAATTTACCAGATCTCCAAATTTCACATTTACCCTTTGCACATTACAAATACGAAGTTTTTCAAGATTTGGCGAGTTCCGAAGCAAACAAAGAGCACCTTGAAGTTGATCCAAATCTCCAAAATTTAAATTAATGAAAAACAAGCTCTTTAAACAATTTACTGGATGTGGAAGCCACTTTGGAATCTTTTCTGCAATCAAAAGCTGTAAGGTGAATGTGAGTATTTAACTTACATTAAGACGCGAGACCAACATCAGCCTAGAAGGCTAGAAAGGGAGTACACCTTTAACAAAACTCAAGTTGAGAAAGAAAAACGGTTAAACATTATGATTCTGAATTTCAACTCATACCTTAAGAATGTAACCATTAAAAATACTGGCTTTGGGCAAGTTACTTAATATTCTGGTCAAATTAATTCTTTCAACTTGTACAATATCTTGTATTGCACTCTCTATAAGTACGGTGACCAAAAGTATGCGTTGACCATGCATTAATAACCGGAGCAACATGGCACCAGGGCAAAATCCGACATGCAATGTTTGCAGTTTTGTAGCCTTGATGTTGAAATTGTAAAGGTTGGTGCATGATATCAGGGTCAAACTTTTTAGTTGTGGTAAGTTGATATGAGTTCTAAATGAGCTAGCCACAAAATTGATGTCTTTGAGATTAAGATTTTCAAGTTTGAAAAATCCATCAAACTTAAGTGGTGGCTTGAAGAGACAGTTACCAAGTTTCAATGTTCTCAATTCTAGGCAAGAAAACACATAAGATGGAAGTTCATAACGTTGATTTGTATTCATAAGGTGGAATTCCCGAACACCAGGGGCGGAGCTAGTAGGGTGACTAGTGGGTGCTGAGCCACCCCTAATCAACCCACTTCATTCATTATTTACTTAGACTACGAGTCATTTTTCTACTAGTTTTTTATATTCAGCCACCCTTTTCCTACAAAATTCAATAATGAATAACTTAAATAATAAAAAACAACACTATAGATTAAATTCTGAAACAATATCTATCACTATGACTTGCCTTAAGCACGGTCGGCCCCCCTTAACTAAAAATCCTGGCTCCGCCCCTGCCGAACACCATTTCTTGATAAGAATAACATCCATTGATCTACTTCTTGGAAGATATCAAGAAACATGTCTGGTATGTGGAGATAAAATTTTGAGACAGAACCCTTGTGAAAGAACATGACTCGGTTTATAATCCTTATAAACCCGTTATGACCAAAGGCACCATTTTTTGCAAACTTTTTGGAGAATTGCTCATCAAAAACCAATGTCGTCATTGTGGTATATTTGTACCTCCAATTTTCTGATAGAATGCTTGTCCTTACAGCATCTTGAATTGGGAGGCGCTCTAAAATTGAGACTATTAAGCTCTCTGGCAAGTTAGTTAATCTATCTTCTACATCGTGATTCCCTGTCATTAAGATTTCAAGAAAACCATGAGTGATTCTCTTTCAATTCGCCCATGCAATGGTGGCATGCCTTCCACTTATTAAGAGAAATTTAAACGGTAGATCGATACACTTTAAGTAACTAAAATAAACTTATACAACAAAACATTATGCTGTCAGATAAGGGGAAAATTAAAAAATGGCATATATTTTCCCTAGCTTTGCTTTTACGTACTGAGGATTACGTTATGATCAAGGAGGTAAACAGTGTTTTGCTAACGTTAAGGATCGGCTCACAAATTATGTAAGATGACACATCATGATGAAAGTTATTCGATCACCCATGAAATATAGTTTTACAAGCATCAAGTAATCCCTTCGTTTTTGCAGTTTGCTACGTGCATACATAACATGTTATCATTTATCTATTAAAAGCACATGATAGTTAATTAAATTTTGGTTTCTAAAATATGTTTTCAATTGACAGATGATATTAAAACCTAGTGTAGTGCAACAGGAACCAATAAGTTGGGTTTTTCTAAATATGGGCTAAATGTAATTTTCTATTTAATGAACTAACACAATCATACATCTCATAAAAAGATTAAAAGAAACTGATCGATCGAGTAGAGGCTTACCCATCGTAAATCCTTCAAGAGGTTTAAGAATTTAGGGTTTATGAGAAAATGTTGGATCGTGCTATTTATTTGCTCTATCTCAGGATTTTAAAATATCCTTTAGATAATTATTTCTACGTCTAAAGATATTCATAAAAACTTTATAATTATAGTTGGGTTTTTCCAAATGGGCTAAATGTAACTTTTTATTTAATCACTTTACTTTTTTATTCGCTCAAACAAATGTCCTCAAGCACATTTTAGAAAAACCTATTATAGTTTAGTACTTCACCAAATTTTCTATTGTTCAAAACTATCAAAGGTAAATTATAGGGTACAGATCCGATGAGAGGAAAACTTAAAATGAAAAGGATGAGAAATAACTATAACCACACATTTAAGATGTTTCGACTTGAATTAGATGCATCTCTATGCATTTAGATGCATTTCAATTAGCTTCAAAAGTGGTTTAAAGTGAAAACGATGCAAAATAGTGCTAATAACACATATGACGCGCATAAAACAAAAAATAAATAGGATTCGTCTAACTTGATCGAAATGCATACAATATATGTAAATGCATACAATTTTAAGCTAGATTATACATTAAAATGCATCTAAAATACCATAGATGTATTTAATTTAAGCCGACACATCTCGAATATATATTTATAGTTAATTTTTCATCTTCTTATTTTAAGTTCTACTACTATTATTTTATTTCTTTCTCTCGGCTTTCTTTCTCTTAGTAAGTTCAAAATTAAGGGGTTGCAGAGTTGCGAACAAGCAGATGAAGCAGCCAAAGGAATCATCAAACATCATATGTTCAACAAGCTTCTGCATAATTAATGTAGGAAAATATTGAACAAAAATAGAGAAACATTCTTATAAGAGCAGCAAAAATCGAATAAGTATTCCCTCTCGTTCATCATTCAAGAACTGTCGTTCATCATTCAAGAACTGTCCAAATGCGTCGAATGCTGATGCAACAAGGAGAGCAATCAACACTCAATGGCGCCATTCAGCAGGTATCAATTATCAAAACAGCCTATTATGAGGATTCCGTCCAGTTTAGTGGTGGAAGTTTTTTACTATCAAATAACTCAAATGCTGACCGATCATAGGGTCTGAACTAACCATCCATAACACACCTTACCACATAACGACAATCATTTCATACATTCATAGAATACAAATTTACATAGGAAAGCATCATGTCTCTCATGATCATTGTATTACCTGCAAAGGTACAGCACTATAGCTTAAACGCAACAACTCGTGTTCTCTAATTTAATAAAGTTACTTTATTCGAATAGCTTTCCAACAACTACCCAAGTCATGCCCTCAATGATGTTACCTTTAAATCCAACTACGGATGGTCACCCCAAGCGATTTTAACTTCAATAGCACCAACAGGAAAACTGGAACAGAGGCGAATATAACTATTTTAGGCAGAATACCTGCAAGCATTAGATAAGATAGTGTTGCACCA
Source organism: Artemisia argyi (assembly GCA_030686995.1). NCBI lineage: Eukaryota > Viridiplantae > Streptophyta > Magnoliopsida > Asterales > Asteraceae > Artemisia > Artemisia argyi. The sequence continues at coordinate 75,293,859 of CM060685.1, read as the reverse complement.
AAGGCAACCAGCAATGATGTCAAAGACAAAAAAAGCATAACGAGTCCCCCCATTAACTTCAAAGGTAGCTTGTAGTTAAAATCCTCCTCCAAAAAAGATGATATGAGAATGGACTGAAAAAACATCATGGAACTGGTTGATGTCAAGAACATGATGGACCTCAAGATTGTAAACAAGAGTCGTGTATTTTCAGAGACTGATGTCACGTATGTTGTATTTCCCATGAGAAAAAAACTTAAGGCTGCTACAAAAGCAATTGCTATTAGAGCGGTAATCATGTGTGAAATTGCTTCGGTTTTCATCCACTCTTCACCATCTTTTTTTAAGTCCTTATGTTCTCTTCTAAATATCATCATTGGGGTCTCCCCATTGGCGTTCTTTGCTTCTTTGTACTGAGGAGGTAACCTCTTTCCAATATGCTGCAAATTAAACACGTGTAAATTCTGCTGTAAGCCACATTATATATGCCTAACACAACAAACTGATACATGTATGTAACTGTAAATTTGCATCAATATAGAGAATGGGGCAAGAAAGCAAGAGACCATGCACATGACAGTTGACAGCAAGGCGTGATTGTCATCCTTAGTCATGGTGAAACAACTAGAAAAGTTTCGCCAGAGATTTTTGCAGAGTTATTGAATAATTTATCGAAATCGATTAGCAAAAAGCCAATAAGAACTAACCATTTTTTTTGGATCTTTCAATAAATTATATAGTGACACTAGATGTAAATTACAAAAGCATTAGTAGTGCATACTATTATGTAAAGCTAATTGGACTACATATCAACATATATATTTGTGGTTTTTATACAATACTTTACATTCTAACGGTAAACAAAGATCGAAAATGTGTGCAAATTCGAAGCTATGAAAACGTGATCTCAACTGACATTGAGTCAGACATACACGTAAGACGTTGCGTCCTTTGAATGTTGCACTTTTAATAGCCACGTTCCAGTGGCGGATCAAAAAATCTGTCAAAGTGTTTGCACTTTTTATTTTGAATCAACAAAGGGTATGGATTTAGTGTTAAAATAAAATATATTAATTTTTATACTCCAAGGATGGTGCTCTGACTCTGCCTTAAGCATGCCCGCGCTGCCACATTCCATCAAGTTCAAAGATTTATAAAACCAACTTCCTTTATCTTCTTAGCACATAACCACTTTTTTCTTGATAGCCCATACATGTAAAACTGTTGTATCAGTCACCTATAATATATTTGTGTCGCAAACTGAGTTTCAAATTTCACTTCACCCACAATAATATGACATAATACATACTACATACACGTAATTGTGTTGGATATTCATATAATGATTCGCCATTATATGAATATCCAACACAAAACTTTTCACCATTGTTTAAACTTGTACTAAAAATAAATTGTTTTCGCCAGATTGGACCCTTTACTCGTAAGTCATAACCAACCTGGCTTTGTAAAAGTGTAAAATAGCTTGCTATGTAGATATAAGGATTCTAAAAAGAATCTTATAAGGAATAGTTTATTTACCAAAACAAACGTATTAGAAGAACTAATTCAATTGGAATAAGGTCCAGTCATGTAGAGTATAGAAATTGGCGATCAAAATATAGTTTAGATTAATACTTTCAGCAAAATATTTAGGAGAAGATATTAGAAATTTCCACTGACATGATTAGTTTCAGACTTTCAGATTGTATCCGACTAATGGTTAAAGTTAAGTTCCAGAATCCAGATTACTAATAGTCTCAGTTGACAATTTATAGAATAAATAGTTAAAGATAATAGAAGTAGAAAATAATGGAAGAACATATATAGCAAAAAAAAAAAAAAAAAAAAAAAAAAAAAAAAAAAAAAAAAGCTGTGTTATTGTTGTAGCATGTTATGTAGGGCAGGGGGCTACAAAGAGAGGAGAGGCTTGTTTATTTTTATTTAGACTTGACCCCAAAAGCTATTATTATATAGAGTAAGCGGAAAACATCATCCCGTGTCGATACTTTTGGCAAGTAAAACCGGTATGATTGTTATTGTGTTTGCGTTATGTACAAGTAATTTTAGAACCTATATAGGCAATGAAGCATCTACCTATGTAAAACAGTTGCATCAAATTAATGTCAAACGGCAATGCTTCATTTTTTAGTTCTGTTCTAGGGTCCCAAATCAATTAAGCTGATGATGAATTCAGTTGGATTGATTGGTTAAGTCAAACTATGGTTAGGATTTTTGGTGTGTAAAAGATCTTGCCAAACATATTAAATATAAACCGAAACGATAACTCCTGCTAACCGCAAAACCAACCATTTAAACACCCATAAAAATCACTAGAAAAGGAGTGTTTGGAAGTGATATTATCAAAAGCAGTGTTTGGAAAATATCATCCCTACGAATGCAAACATCTAGCATATTACATCCCTGCTATGCTTAGATGACCAGTTTACACCTATGAGGGATGTAAATTGTTGGCTTTCAAAGATATGATATTTGCCAAAAGTATCAACAAGGGATGATTAGGGTCAATTTAATAAACCACGGGAAGTATCTTTGCAGTTTACTCTATTATAATGCATAGATAAGTACTCCGTAATAAAGTTCTAGTGTAAATAAGAAAACCTAATAGACTACGCAAAAAGGCTCTTTATGCTTAGTAAAAAAAAATAATTAAGGCCCATTTATGAAAAGGTCAACGCCTCTTGACTTGACACCTTAGGGACTAGTTGGCCAAGTCCACTGCCTTAGCAAAATGCCAGGCCTTACAAATATCCAAGCGCTTAGGCTGAGATCGCCTCACCTCGGCAACTAGTCCGCGCCATTTGTGCCTTTGACTGCCTTGATTTACTAGCATAAGAAATATATAATTGAGCATAATATTTGAAATAGAAAGAAACATGTTCACCTTAAACCACCGGACCTCTTTACTCATCAGTAAAGCTACATCAAAAAATTAAAATAGATGTCAACCAATAATGAACAATTTCAAGTTGGCTATAAATGTATAGATTCTATTTAAGGAAGGTTTTTGCAAACAATAGACCTTACTCTTAATTAAAACATTATAATCATGCAAACAAATATACCCATCAAAGATATTCAACATAGCTTTCAATGATGAAGAGTTAAACATATATTACAGAGCAAAATCACTACCATTAGCGACTTGTTATAATCATGACATACAATAAGTAATTATAGCTGACAAGTTCTTTTTGAAATACAAAAAAAGGAACATGAAAATGAAGATAAAGATGACAATGCATCTCTTTTTTAAAACTTTTTTAATTGTTGAGTTCATTAGATTTCCAGTAAATGAATTACAAAACAGAAAAACACCAAAGAAATAGCAGCTACTCGGTGACAGACATAGCCTCACCTGGATTCCGATCACCCCATCGACCTTTGCTTGTGCTCTTGTTCTGGTTCGACATAGCTTCAAAACAAAAAGTAGCAATTAGAAAGAAAAAATAGCAAGACAAAGACTAACAAAAGTTGGATTTGAAAACAAACTACTCTTTTGTAAAATCCCTTTTATTTATGTAGTTAGACTACAGAAAAGAAAAGAGCTCTGGTTTAATGAGAAAAAAACATAAATATACAACCTTATATTTCTTACCATTAAACTACAATCTTATTAAGAATTACAAATTTTGTAAAAAAAAACATTGTTGTGAAGACAAGTTGAAAGAAATTGTTCCATCATTTAGCTCTTCTTCTTGTTTCAATATAGATAGATTCGTGCTTATAATTGAAAATAAATCTGCACTCGATAACAAGAATATGGATGCAACAAATCTAAATTGAGGTAATTCCTATGCAAACGAGTTCCGTTTAAGGTAATATCTACTATGATACACACACAGTAACCAACCAACCAACAACAACAAAAAATACATAATCCCGCCAGCGCAGAAACAAAGTAACGACGGGTATTCAGAAACTATATAGCACAAGTACCATCCAAGCATTTCAAATACTACTTGCATAAGATTAATACTATATGATATTAATACTTTAAGTATAAAAACATAAACGGATGAGGCTTTCCCTCTCTTCAGATTACCCGGGGAGAGCGGATCTTATGACTAAGATGTACTCGTCCTAACAGGGAATCAGCGTGACCATTTCCGATCCTCGCCAACCCCGAGATGTTTACCTAAGGGGTGTTTGTTTAAGGGGGTGTTTGTTTCGGCTTATATATCCGACTTATGGCTTATTTGGTTTTTGGCTTATGTTTCATAAGCACATTTTTTTGGCTTATTTTGAAACTTTTCAGCTTATATAAGTCTACTATGTCATAATAAGCTTATATAAGCCGAAATGTTTCAAAATAAGCCAAAGAAAGTGAGCTTATGAAACATAAGCCCAAAACCAAATAAGCCATAAACCGGCTATATAAGCCGAAACAAACATCCCCTCAGCTTATATGTGGGCTTGCCCTGGCTTATTTTGAAACTTACGGGCTTATATCATAACAAGCATGTATAAGCCAATAAGTCTCAAATTATGCCGATATAAGCCGAAATCAATTAAGCTCATAAGCCCACATCTAAGCCTAACAAACACCCCCTAATGAGATCTAAAAAATGCTTTTAGGGAGCTTAATTAACTATTTGTTATTTCGAATCTGACTACAGTCTCATTTCACAATAAAAACTAAACTCAAAATTGTTCAAATAATACATAAACATAAATCATGGTTAAGTTAGCAGCAACGATTAAACTAAAGATGCAAATAAAAATTATTGAATTATACCTTTTGACGGTGATGAATTAGGGTTTGGTAAACATATTTGGGTTTTTCTTTAGTGGAAAAAGTAAAGTACACGTTTGAGACATTGACACTTAACTACAGTATATTAGTAGAAGGGTACCGCTGCGACGATTTTTATAGAAAGTATAAATATTGAAAGAATGTTACAAGTCTGAATTTTTAATAGCAAAATTAATACATTTAATTTTTGGCTGAAACCTTTTTATATGTAACTTTCTTTTTGTGAAAATATTTTTAGTTTTAAGACTTTTAAATTTAGATATCCTAAATACATTATAACGTAGTATAGATACATTAGCAACCCTTTGACTTCATTCTTTCTTTTCATTATCTCTCTTTATCCTTATTTATGGTAACGAGACAAGCTTTTATCAAGCAACTTAAGCTCGACTTGATCGAGCCGACCTTTTATTAAGCTCAAGCCCCAGCTCAAGCACAGTGGCTCGAAATATATAATGAGTCGAGCTCGAGCGGTTATCGAGCTTTTCGAGCCTTAGTATAGATATATTTTCATATTATTTTATGTATTTAAATAAGAGTTGATTTGAATATTAACCTAATTATAAGGATTAACTCAATAAATGATAAAATATTTTCTAGCATAGGTTATGAGAATTTTATTATTGGTTTTATTACTTTTAAAACTATCTAATTTGGTTTTCAAATAGTTAAGTATTTCTCTTCTAGTTTGTGATTCGAGATCATGTACAAGTTCTATGGGAAGACTACATCTTTTTTGTGGCAAGTACAATTTGTAATTCGTTTTGACACGGAATGGTTTATCGGCTATTTTGCTCGAGCTCAGTTCAGCTGCAAATACCAATTGGCATAGATTCGAGCTTTTCATATATATTATTTTGAGCTTTCCAAGCTAAGATCGATCTTTGCTCGAATTCTGCTCAAGCCGAGCTCAAAATTGGATGGTTAAAGACTTCAATAGCACAAAAACATACGGTCTTGTTAAAGCTTGACGAGCAATCGAGCCGAGCTCGAGCCAACCTTTTATCTTTCGAGCCGAGCTCGAGCCTTGTTGAGTTCGATCACCAACTCATAATAGAAAGTTTGAAAACCATGGGTCTGTCCATTCCCTCATGTTTATGGTTAACCGCATTTTTTTAATTCTCGACCAAAGAGTGACATCCGTAGACTCGAATCTACAATCTGCGCTCGTGTTCCATGTTTTACGATAGGTAAAACCTGTCTAAAATCCCCTCCTAAAACCATTATCTTGCCACCGAAGGGAAGTTTGACCCCAGTAATGTCTTGCATAGTTCGATCTACCTCCTCCACACCTTACCTTTTAGCCATTGATGCTTCATCCCAGATTATTAACTAGGCTTGACAAAGTAGCTTAGAAAGGCCAATTTGTTTTTTGATGTTGCATATTGAGTTTGTTTAAAGATTGATGGGAATCTTACATCGAGAGTGAGCAGTTCTTCCCCCTGTCATGTTATTTGCCTCAGCCCATGACGAAGCGGTAGCAAGTGCAATAAGACCACGAGAACGAACAATAGCAAGCAAAGCTTTATACAAGAATGTTTTACCAGTTCCGCAAGAGCTATCAATAAAAAACACGTCCAGAGAATCATCATCAACATGTTTCATGATGGTATCATATGCGACTTTTTGATTAGTGTTGAGAGAATGTCGAGCGAGTATATCTTCATCTTGTACAACTATCGAGCACTCCTCTTGTAACTCACGGCAGCCAAATGGTTCTAAAGTTACATCCGCGGTAATGTTGGGAAGGTCAAAATCACTAAGACTCTTACCCATAGATTGTAGAATGCTTTCCTTCCCCCCCCCCCCCCCCCCATTTGCTTTGCGTGAACATCTTAATTAGAGAATGCTTTGCTTTTTTCTAGCATAAAGTTGAATGAAATGAAACTTGTATTAAAAGTTCGTTTTTTTAAAGTAATATATTGAGATGTTAATCAGAAAAGAACCATACCTTTGTTTAAATCAACATGAATGGGGCTCGAAACACTAGTGCTAGACTATGTAACTCCAATCATCGTGTCTTTAAACTACAAAAAGGGTTTTGATTACTTTTTGTTTGTGCATAAGTGTCATAGGCATTCTTCTAAAGATCATGAAATCGAAGTGGATGGGGCTCAAAACACTAGTGCTAGATTGTGTAACAACTATCATTGTGTCTTTAAACTACAAAAAGGTTTTTGATTACTTTGTGTTATACATAAGTTTCATGGGCATTCTTCTAAAGATCATGAAATTAAAGAGGTTGGCACGCTTGTATATAGTCAGTTATAATTTCTAAATGACATAGGTTAAGCGGGCTCAAACACATATATAAGCTGGTCATATACTAAAATAACATAATCAGACAAAGTAGTTTTCTTTTTAACGCAAAAATGTTGATCTTGTTGTAAGAGAACAGTAACAGATATATAAGTGGCTCCAATAAACAATCCCAAACACCCAAAAGAATTTTGTTATATTAGAACAGATAAAGTAGTTTTCTTGAATGTGACATTTTGTTGCAGTTAGATCAGTTAATATTTGATATAGAAGCATGCTAATCAAAACTCAAAAGCAACTTTTCTGAAAGGATTTTGTTATCAAGGTACTCGAAATAACATTGGTTTTTTTTATGTTGCTATATATGTTGATGAGACTTGGTAAATTTCTTTCTTACTCTTGTGTCTTTAATATATTAGGCATGTTGATTATTGTATGCGCCCATGTTTCTTTAACGCGCAAGGTAATACTATACACTTTCGAGTATTCTTTTTTCTATTATCATTAGTTTCCTTTTTATGGATTAGCTTGGTGGCCAAGCTATACTATTATTTATAGGGCATTCGAGTTATAGGTTTTGTTATGCGGATTTTGGAAGTCATTAGATTAATAGGGAGGTCACCTACAACTCGAAAGTAGGCACTATCTTATACTTTATTTTCCTTATTTTGGTGTCTTGATAAGAATTCGGCATGATTCGTATCAAATTGGCATCAGAGCCAAGCGATTCTAGAGTTTTTTTACTGTTCATCTGGCAACACTACTTACCCGGCGATACTATTCACCGGTAAAGTTATTGTTCATCCATGAATTTTTTTAGGGATTTAATTCGACAGACAATAATGAAGAAGGTAACTGATTTGGATGCGAGTTTGGAGTAGTACAAGGTTGAGCAAGTTGCGATTCAAGCATAATTAAAGGAAACTATGGAAAAACATAAGGCTGATGCTAACAAACAGTTAGCTGAAATCCTACAATTGTTGAAAACATTGCAACCGCCTGCCGCTACCACTACCGCCACCACCATACCATTGTCCCACTACACCCAACCACTACCATACTCTTACCACACCATGCCGCTGCAACAGCCTTATACCACCGCTACACCGTCCAACATCCCTTTAACACTACCGATCAATGCCAAAAACCAGTACCACGACGCTTACTTGCCATTTCGGTTCAACCATCAGTAACTTATACGAGTTTTTCGGGCCTTCAGTTTGATTCGCAGGGATTCCCACTTCCAATGAACCAACCAGGAGATGACAGTGGCAATCGGAATTCAAAACCACCGTTTACCAATAACCGGATTTTCCAGAATTACCAGGGCAATACGTATGGACAACTAGGGGAGCATTCCCACACGTCGCCATTCATAGACCTGAACGAGGATGGCATCCTGGGTCTGATCACTGATTCAGAAAACTTAAAATGCCATTGTTCGACAGGGAAGATGTGTATGGTTAGGTATACCAGGTAGAGAGATTTTTTGAGGTACAAGGCTTGATTACTACTGGGGAACGGATTTGTGCAGCGGTCTTGAGTTTGGAAGGGTCTGCCCTATCCTGGTTCCGATGGACTAATAACCGGGAGCCTTTAATCAGCTGGGAAGAGCTCAAAAGACGTCTGTTACACCGTTTTCAATCCTCACAGGAAGGTGACTTTGATGCGTGGGAATCGCAACAGGCTTTACCTCTCGAGGGATCTCGAGAAGCTTACAACCCCCACCAGGCAGTGTACCTGATCGTTGTAGTATAGTATAGTGACTAGTACCGGGGGATTGATCGTTCAGCTTAGGAATAGTGTCGCTAGGATTAGAAAGCCTAAATATTAGTTCTAAAGGTGAGGGATGATTATTTTTGTATTTTTATATTTTTTATGAAAGCAAGTAAAATCTCGGGTTTGAAGGATTTGGGCGGAATTAGTTGCTAATCAACTAACCCAATACTAAGATGCAATTCAAAATAAAATACTAGAAATGAAATTAAGCTAATTAAACTAAGGTTGTGAGCAGTAATTAGAGAAAATGTGTTTACTTAGATTTCACTACTCCCTAGACATCTTTTACACGTTAATTACTTGTTATAATCGCATGGATGACGGATCGTATTCCTTAATACCATTCATGGGGTGACACACATAACTCCCCAATTCTATGAGCTCTTATCTCCTCCTACACCATGCCCAGCACAACTATAGGGATTGTAAACAGTGGCTCATGCATTAAATACAACCAATAAAGACCTAGTGCGCCTCGGTTCATGTTTCTTAAGACGTTCAAGCATGTTACCAAGTGGAGATCTGCCAGTTTTCTTAAGCCTAACATATAAATCACTCATCCAAGACAAAGATAAACAAGTAATCAACACATAATTAACATCTAGGTTTCATTAGATCTAAGCAAACACAAGATAGATCTAACCTAGCATAATGGAATTGAGACAAGAACAAGATATAGACAACCAACACATAGACATATTGATTGAATTAAAGGAACACTTATCTCAATTACAATGCAAGGTATCAAGGGTTTGGAACCCTTGAAAAACCTGTAAAAGTTGCACCAAAATCGTACTTAGGGTTTCTCCAAAACTTCTCCTCTTTAATGTGTGAAAATTAGAAAACTATATATAGAAAAATAGGTTTGACGGCGTCAAGACAAACACTGTGACGCCGTCACCTCGCCGCCAAAACTCTTCTCGGACTGCCTAGATCTACTTCTGACGCCGTCAAGACTTATACACTTCCAGGCCGTCATGACTCTTTTACTCTTGACGCCCTTCCTACGTGACGCCGTCAAATCTGTTTTGGGTCGTCATGGAAATTCATGAAATTTGCTCTTGACGCCGTAAAGGTTTTGCTCTTGACGTCGTCACCTACTATTCCCAGCATGGAAAATTAAGACTTTGGCGTTTTCTTCACTTTTATGCTCAAAAAACATCCGAATTACTTCCTTTTCCAGATTTCTCTCCCAAAGTACCTAAAATCACAAAAGGAACAATTTAGGGCAATATTTGATCAAATAAATTCGGATTCGGGCTTAAATGACCCCCTAAAAACGGATCATTTTTCGTCTCATCATATACCCTTACACTTGAGATTTTCTTGTCCTCAAGCAAATGCGCTTTTATTCTACTCAAAAGACAAGTTAGGGGTCATTTAACACTAACATAAAAGTAATTACAACAAATAATCGTTCCACTAAAGACCAATAGACAAGCACGGAGGTCATACACTAGCACCTCACAAATAGTATTTAGATACTCACATCTCTCGGGTGTAATAAAGTGTAAATTACAATATGGAAACGGAAGATATCTCTCACTACCTGTCATAGCAAAATAGATTACCATAGGCTTGGGAAAGGATCAAACCTCCACCACATGGCGTAAGCACCTAGGATAAACTATCAAAGAGGTCTTTTAAAGGTTTGTAATGTTAGGTGTAGGGATATGAAATACACGGTTTTGTTGGATAAAGGAAGTTTTACTGGTGGCGAGTTAACAATCTTGGTTAATTACATGTACAATATGGCGTTGCTAAGCCAAGACTAGACTCGACTTAAGCTAATAAATGAAAAATAACAAAAATATAAAATGAACATAGAATAAAAAGGGATGGTAGTCCGTATGTTTTTTCTCTTTTTCCTTTTTCTATTTTTTTTCTTTTTCTTGATTTTTTTTTTTTTTTTTTTTTTTTTTTTTTTTTTTTTTTTTTTTTGCATACACTTTTACCCTACCATCCAAAATAATACATCATAGGGAATGAACATTTCCCTTACACTTGAATTTTTACATACTTTACATTTAACTAAACTAATGACTCGAATTAAGAAAATCAAAACACTTGGAGCACTTTTAAGATTGACGTACATATGGGGGTAATAAATGATGTTCTTCCCCATTACTCCATAAAATAAGTACTTTACCCATGAGTCCCAATCGTCCCAAAACAATATGTACAAGGATATGACTCGACTTAGCAACCATGTAATCAATTAGATAGTTAACTTAGGGTTTAACAAATAACAATAATGCACTAAAAATGAGCGCATACACGGAAGGCTAAGGCGATTTGGTTGTACATTTAAGTGGGGTGTAACAAATTCTTCCTTTAAGTAAAATGCTTAAAGTTAGAAACGAAAAGATAGGCTCGGAGGGGTGTACTAGGGGTTTCGTGTACTAAAAATGAGTACAACGCTAAGGGTGTGGGAAAAATTAGTTGACTTAACTAGCCAAGTAATATGACTTAAATGGTCAAGTAATTATAATACGGGTTTAACACAAGGGTAATCCTAATGCCTCTTATCATGTAGTAAATCCTACCACACGAATGTAGTCTCACTAGCGGTCTCGGGATGCATCACTAACGCAAGTTCTAGAATCTAAATGCTACCGGTACACTCATAAGCACTAATAGTAAATGTTTTTCCTATCAAATCTAAAGGCGAACCTCACATATTTAGGTGGAAAATTTTTCTGAATATACGGTTATGTGCTAGTCAAACAATCTCCTATCCATGAGACACTTGCTATGGCTAAAGTTTCACTCCTAAATGTTGTAAAAAATTTTAAATTTGGCGCTAAAATTGCACTAACAAGTATTTCTCATAGTTTTATTACACATCTACCATCAAACAAAACAAACTCAAGCGAAAGTGCATATGTAAGGTATCATCTTTTTACCCTCCCCTTACACTTAAGATGAACATTGTCCCCAATGTTCAAGTAAAGAATGTAAAAGTGAAAAAGTAAAGAGAATGAAATCAAATACTCCCATGATTCGCTCGGTATGGATAATAGGGTGGCTAGGTTAAATCTTCCTCCAAGAAAATGAACAATCAAAGCTTCCCTTCCAGAATATAAATCATCTTCTTGTCATACATAACCTGTAAAACCTGACAAAATAGACAAGACAACCTCGCGTAAAATCGGCGACATTCTATATAAGTTACTAAATCCTAGAAAAGAAGATAATATATAATGCTTGTGGAATGAAGTTTGCAGATCTCCTGGAGATTATAAAACTTAATAATTCACAAAAACCATAAGACTCCGTTAGAAAAACAAAACCGGTAAAATTTCCAGATTTTAACTCCTGACGCCGTCAAGAGTAAACCCCTGACGCCGTCAGAATTGACCTGCAGAAATCCTTATGTTAAGTTTCTGGAAAATTTCTGGAAAAACTTGGTCCTACTTCCTGGAAAATCCTGCAAAACTTCATTATGACTCAATACAAGCATTTGACTCTAACAAATACGAATACACATGTTCATTTAATATTGTGGAGAATCATGATCGGTTTGTTTCTTAAAAACATATTTGGGGTTTCCCCTTACACTTATCTTTTGCAAAAATACCTTTAGGTGGAGTTAAGACCAGGCCAAAACAACAAAGTAAAGTATTTCCACTATTTAGTTTAGAAACATGATCTACCAACAATAAAAATTAAGCATGCATACGGAAGCAAATAACAATCAAACAAATAAAATCACACAAAACATGGGTTGCCTCCCAAGAAGCGCTTTTCTTTATTTACGAGTCTTGTAGCTAGACTCAAGGTCATGGGTTACTACGTGATATGGGTGAGCTCCTCATTGAGGACATATTTGGGATCAAACTTAGGTTTCTACTTCCTATTGGTTTCCTTAGTATGGTATGACCTTTCAAACTTTTCTCCATCCGGATCATACAAAGTCATTCTCATATGCCATGATCCGTCACCTTCTTTAGGTGGCTTGTCCCACCTCCATTTACACTTATCTCCCTCTCTTTTCCACTTATTCATCTCTATGTTAATAGGCATTACGCTTAAGAACTCAATCATCTTCCTAAAGACCAAGGGGTCCTCAAAAGGGTCTAGCTCTTCATCTCTAGCTATGAGTTGTTCTACCGAATGTGTCTTTTCAACGAAATCTTTCTCTAGATAAAATGGGCATTGAGGTCCTATAAAGTTCCTTTCTATCCAAGGTCCATATCTAGACGGTCTCCTATTCATCTCTACCCAATGCGGTGTCGGTTCATCATCACAATCATAACTATGCTTCTTTACATTGTACACCGACCAAGTATCGCCTTCACCTACCGCTATCTTAGACTCCTTACAATCTATCATGGCACTAGCGGTTGCTAAAAATCCTCTTCCTACCAATAATGGGCATGTAGTGTCACTAACCATGTCTAGGACGTGAAAATCCGCTAATATAGTTAACTTTCCTACGTGAACAACTACATCCTTAATCATTCCAACCGGGTGGGCAATACTCCCATCCGCTAGCCCTATCAATACCTCCGTTTCCTCTAACTTTCCTAGCTTAAGAGTGGTGAATAAGGATAAGGGAATCAAGTTGAGGCTTGACCCTAAATCGGCTAGTGTGTCGAAAGCTTCGGATCTTCCTATCTTACAAGGCAAAACAAATATACCGGGATCATCAAGCTTTTTAGGCAACTTGTTTTGAACGAAGGCGGTCCCATTTTTACCTAGTTTAAACTTCTCATATTTTTCTAGGAGGGCACTATAGTAAGGAGCACGCGCTAAGACATCAATGACGGGGCGTTCAAGGTGAAGTTCCTTGAATTCATCGTCAAGGTCTTGTGTAGGAAGTGTTTCAACTATACTTTTGACCGGCTCTATATTGGGTGTTTTATTTGATTGGTCCTTTTGAAGAACTTGGTTTTGTTTGAAACACGTGCTCGTTGATTTAACCGAGTAATATTGTGGACACGAAGTGGGTGACAAAACTGAAGATATGGAATTAACGTTTAGTTTCGGATTCTTGATTGTGTCGCTTGGGAGTACTCCCATTTCTCGGTCATTGAGAACTTTCAACAATGCGTCAATTCTAGTGGTCATCTCGCTTTGCTTGTGTTTGAAATCAGCTTCAAACTTAGATATGCGAGCTTCTTGAGATGCCATAAACTTTGACATCAACCCTTCAAGATTGTTGGTACTACCAAAGTTGTTAGAAGGATTGTCGTTGAAAGTACGGTTGGATGGTGGACCGGTTGGTTGGTAACGGTTAGGCGGATTGGAAGAATTGGGTTGATTTTGTTTCCACCTAAGGTTTGGGTGATTTTTCCATGAGGGGTTGTATGAATCACCGTATGTGTTTGGCTCGGGCTTGAAAGTGTACCACTTATCTCCCGCTTCGTCGGTACGCGTGGATGCGTAGTCCGCAAAAGCTGTTCCGGGGAGTTCCACACAATCACGAGTGTCATGGGGACCACTACATAATTCGCATGAAGAAGTGATTTTGTTCACTTGGCTTGAAGGCTTAGGAGCTTCGTAAGATTTCATGAGAAACTTGACTTGGTCCTCAAGTTCCATGATCCTACGGTCGGGAGTGCTAGAAGTGTTCGAAGGCAAAGATATTGCCTTGACCGTTTTGTTTAAGTTACGGGGATCATTCCAACTTTCGTTGTCATAGAGAGCAAGATCTTCTATGAGTTCCAATGATTGTTCCGCACTTAGATCACGTAGCTTACCACCGGCCGATTGGTCAATGGCTCGCCTCGTGGAGATGTCGATATGGTCATAAAAGATTTGGACTTGGAGCCAAAGATCTATGCCATGATGAGGGACTTTTTGGAGTAAGTCCTTGAAACGAGTCCATGCTTCATAAAGAGATTCATTTTGACGTTGTTGGAACATCAAGATGTCATTTCTAAGCTTAGTAGTTCTCCCCGGTGGGAAAAATTGAGCAAGGAAACGAGTGGTGAGATCATCCCATGTGGTGATGGATCCCGCGGGTAAACGCTCAAGCCATTGACTAGCTTGATCCCGTAGAGAGAATTGGAATAGGCGTAATCGGGTTGTCTCTCTAGTTGCAACATCTAGGTCTATGGAATCTACGATTTTGAGGAAGTCCTTAAGATGTTGGTTTGGATCTTCGGAACGAAGTCCATGGAATGCACATCCGCTTTGCACCAACCGGATGGTGTCGGATCGCAAGGGGGTCACATTGGCTCCAGTGAGCTCAATGGTGTTTCGGTAGCCTTGGTGGCTAGGTCAGGAATACTCTCCTAAGGTTCGGGGCCTAAGGGGTTCTAATGGTGGGTTTTGTTGTGGTGGGATGACGGGTTCAAAGATGTTCCCGTTGTCCATGGTGTCGGGTGGTTACGAACAAAGGCACAAAGAAATAGATAGACTAAAGAAACCTAAAAATAAAAATAAAATCTTACTAGAAAGGAATCTAGCAAGTAGACCTAATAAAAAGAAATTCTAACCTAGACAATAACTATTCCCCGGCAACGGCGCCAAAAACTTGATGTGTGGGAATCGCAACAGGCTTTACCTCTCGAGGGATCTCGAGAAGCTTACAACCCCCACCAGGCAGTGTACCTGATCGTTGTAGTATAGTATAGTGACAAGTACCGGGGGATTGATCGTTCAGCTTAGGAATAGTGTCGCTAGGATTAGAAAGCCTAAATATTAGTTCTAAAGGTGAGGGATGATTATTTTTGTATTTTTATATTTTTTATGAAAGCAAGTAAAATCTCGGGTTTGAAGGATTTGGGCGGAATTAGTTGCTAATCAACTAACCCAATACTAAGATGCAATTCAAAATAAAATACTAGAAATGAAATTAAGCTAATTAAACTAAGGTTGTGAGCAGTAATTGGAGAAAATGTGTTTACTTAGATTTCACTACTCCCTAGACATCTTTTACACGTTAATTACTTGTTATAATTGCATGGATGACGGATCGTATTCCTTAATACCATTAATGGGGTGGCACACATAACTCCCCAATTCTATGAGCTCTTATCTCCTCCTACACCATGCCCAACACAACTATAGGGATTGTAAACAGTGGCTCATGCATTAAATACAACCAATAAAGACCTAGTGCGCCTCGGTTCATGTTTCTTAAGACGTTCAAGCATGTTACCAAGTGGAGATCTGCCAGTTTTCTTAAGCCTAACATATAAATCACTCATCCAAGACAAAGATAAACAAGTAATCAACACATAATTAACATCTAGGTTTCATTAGATCTAAGCAAACACAAGATAGATCTAGCCTAGCATAATGGAATTGAGACAAGAACAAGATATAGACAACCAACACATAGACATATTGATTGAATTAAAGGAACACTTATCTCAATTACAATGCAAGGTATCAAGGGTTTGGAACCCTTGAAAAACCTGTAAAAGTTGCACCAAAATCGTACTTAGGGTTTCTCCAAAATTCTCCTCTTTAATGTGTGAAAATTAGAAAACTATATATAGAAAAATAGGTTTGACGGCGTCAAGACAAACACTGTGACGCCGTCACCTCGCCGCCAAAACTCTTCTCGGACTGCCTAGATCTACTTCTGACGCCGTCAAGACTTATACACTTCCAGATCGTCATGACTCTTTTACTCTTGACGCCCTTCCTACGTGACGCCGTCAAATCTGTTCTGGGTCGTCATGGAAATTCATGAAATTTGCTCTTGACGCCATCAAGGTTTTGCTCTTGACGCCGTCACCTACTATTCCCAGCATGGAAAATTAAGACTTTGGCGTTTTCTTCACTTTTATGCTCCAAAAACGTCCGAATTGCTTCCTTTTCCAGATTTCTCTCCCAAAGTACCTAAAATCACAAAATGAACAATTTAGGGCAATATTTGATCAAATAAATTCGGATTCGGGCTTAAATGACCCCCTAAAAACGGATCATTTTTCGTCTCATCAGACTTGCATGAACAATTTTTCTCTATTAGTCAACAAGGGACGGCTCGCGAATATGTGACATTATTTGAAAGAATGGCTGCTCAATTACCCAGTCTACAGGAGGAGGTACTTGAGCGAATTTTTATAAAGGGGTTAGAACATGATTTACGCACGACAATTCGAACTCAGAAACCCACGGGATTGAGTCAAGCCATGGAATTAGCATTAATCATTGATAAGAGCAAGACTTGTAACAACGTCTTATCAAGAGGTGGGTCACACTGTTCAACAACCACTTCCAAAAGAGGGGACTTTAGAAGATTAACTAATTCGGAACTACAAGCCAAGAAAGCTAAAGGAGTGTGTTATCAGTGTGATAAGAAATATGCCCTAGTATATAAGTGATGAGGTGTCACACCTCGTCAAGACGGAAACGCGAGGGTGTAGCTTCATGGATATCATCACAACACCTGGTGTCTATATAGAGAACTACTACATGCACAAAAATAGAGAAAAGTACAAACACAAAGTGTTGTAACAATACCCCAAAACAAAATAACCAAAACAAAATCCGAAACAATACATAAATCCAAACATAGATGATAAACAACTTCCAATGCAACTAGGGTCTCGTCTAATCACATCCTTCTATCTTATCCTTAGAAAGCTCACCTGAAAATGATGCTTAAAACGTCAACATAATGTTGGTGAGATTCATAGGTTTAGACACACATACACTCACAAGGCAACCAGTTCACTGTGATTATAAAAACATAGCTGGACAAATAATTTATAGTTATCATATAAGCTACAAGTAATCGCAAACGAATATCCACACACAAAGGCAACCATCTGGACGTATCGTGTCCACCGACCCCTTGGCATCAATTAGGTTGCATGCGCGAGTAACAGGATAAGTATCCTCCTAATCGAATCATTGATAAACCACACAGAACTCAACATCAAATGGGTCCCCAAATGAAGCACACATAATCTCACAATCGAATCATCACACATAGCATACATACGATAACATTATAAGTCCAAGCTCTTTGACACACACATAATCACAGTAACCCAAACATTTAAGACAAACATCATTCCCATCCCAAGTTTAAAACAAAGTAAAAATATGGGACTATGAACTCACCTCAAACCTTGTAGCTTCCACAACACAAATCACAAATCTAAACAACACAAATAAGTCCACGTTACACAAGGCCAAGCTAAAAGCTAAAACCCATGTAATACTCATATGATGGATGTCTAAGACTCATATGACCCACCATGGATCTCCTAGACACCATACTAATCATTACCATAACCTAACACTCACTAAATCCCTTGCACTTTTAAAATCAGAAAACACAGAATTTTAGGGTACATTCGTGCACATGAAATCATAACAATTAAAGCTCAACAACTCACACCAAAAATTTACCATGGTCTCTCATAAGCATACAAGCTAATCCCAGAAGGCCATGGACTAATAACACACACAAGTACTCAAAAGAAAATCAAACTTGTCAACTATCCAAATTCGGATCTGAACGCACACCAAAAGGTTTTAATTAGAATAAAATACTTCTACAACTTTTTATCGCGAATCCTTTTCGTGGTAGTCTAAGATAACCTAAAACTTAACTATCCCAGAAGGGCTAATCTAAATACCACTTTTTCACCCACAATTCACTATCAAACTTTTACCCAAATTCTATCCCAGTTTAACAGCTTTGACACCTTATCAAAGAAAAATGAAAAGACTAACTTCCCAACCTTGAAATCAATCGTGGCCGGACTTTTTGGAAAGATCTTTCATTAAACTTCAATTTAGACTTAAATTTCGTGATCTAATGCATCACCATCTGTTAAATACATTTGAATCTTTACAACACTACTTTTCTGTCCAAACCCTAACTCAATAACTAGCATGTTTTACGCTCAATTCTCTTTTCAATCATTATAATATAATCATTAATTGATCCCAACATGTTTTAATTAATTAATTTACAGAAGTTTACAAACCCTAGATCAATCATACTTAATATTACATGAATACCAATAATTAATCAATTATATGAACATAGGGTTTAAGGATTTTACCTTGATTCTTGATTATTGCTTGAAAAATATAAACCCTAATTTCTTTTCTCCTTCCTTTCTCCTTGTGGTCGACCCAAATTGTAGGAAAAATATTTTTGGGAGCTTTGGTTTTGTATTTATATTAATTATGGATAGCCCTTGGGCCTAAGAATCCTATTTGGACTCAAATTGGGTTTCCTTTTTCCCCTAAAATCACTCTATAGCCGATTTTTATATATTTAGGATATATATTTTTTTTATTAAATTAATTTATTACACTCAAAACTGTTGATATAAATAAATGCTTAAAAATGTTATTCATATATTTCGATATCTCTATGTTTTGATAATCACAAAACGAAAACTCATCAAACCAAAGATCATGACGTAAATAAGTATTTAGTAGTAAATACTCACTTTCACCATCTAATCACTTAAGGTATGATTAAACAAAGTGTCTAATGCATTATAAGATCAAAGGAACATTTTTATTAATCATTAGATTTTTATAAAATGTCACAAAACATTTTATATCTTTTATAAAATATTTTTTGGAATTAAAAGAATATGTTTAATTCATTACAAATATATGAATTCAAATTTTCAACCAAAAATGGCAAATCTGATCCAGAAAAATTTTCCTCACAAAAGGACAAAGCTGGGCAACGTTCAAGAGGGGCGGCCCCCTTAATTAACCAGGCGGCCCCCTTAATAATTAAGGGGACCGACCCCTAATTAAGGGGACCGACACGCTCCTGATTACCCCCAGCTGACCCTTTAAATACTGGTTCATTCCACTAATTTTTCTTACCTTTTTGCACTCTAAACTTTCTGATTCAAACCTCCATTGCTATCCTCTAAAATCATTTGATCATATATACATTAATCTTTGTTTCAAAGTGATTCAAGCCTCAACACTCAAGTGCAAGGAGAAGAATACTTCTATCTATCAAGACTAGAAATATTACAACTTAGTATCATCTTGCTAGCTAAGTTGTTTGTTCATTTCATCTTTTTAATCATTCATACTTTGGTGAATAAGGTGTATACATTGGTTAGCTAGATTTAGATATAGGATCTAGAATTGTTGAAAGTGTGAAGTGGTACTAGAATTGAAGAAGTAGAAGAGCATAGAATTAGTGATAGGAGATATAAGAAGTAGTAGCATATTGAAGTAGTAGTTAGTAGTGAAGAAGTTGAAGCCTCTAAGTTGAGAAGACATTGAAAACTAGAAGGTGTGGAGACATAGAAGTTTTGAAGCATATAAGATATAGAAGCTTTTAAAGTAGAAGAATCATTGTAGTGGTATATAGATAAAGCCCTCAAGTTGAAAGATAGAAGTATTGAAGTTGTGAAGACTTAGAAGCCTAGAAGTTGTGAAGTAGCAAAACCCTTGAAGTAGTGAATAGATAGAAGTTGTGAAGGTGTGAAGAAACACGAGTTGTGAAGAAGTGTAAAAGGCATGAAAAGGGTGTGAAGAAGTTGTGGTGTGATTGTAGTGATTAGAACTCGACATTTATCTTTGTATTGTTAAACTGGTGTAAGCTAAGGTGTGTACGGTTTTCTCCGCCATAAGGGAGGTTATTGACTTAGTGAAGAAAACTCTCGAGCTCGGTGCTCGGGGAGTGGAGTAGGGCAAGGAAGGTGTCCTTGTAGCTGAACCACTATAAATCCTTTGTCTCTCGGTTTGATCTTTCCATCTCTTACTCTTTGCTTACTTACTTATTTACATTTCATATATAGTTATTATTGCTTGTGTTGTGCGTATATTGATTTCACATAAAGATCAAACTAGGTTCCATTCACAACATTAATTTCATAATAAACAAACCATAAGGAAATATGTAGAACCGTAGAGGAGGGGGGGGGTGAATACGATTTCTTAGGCTTTTAAGACGTTTAAAAACTTTAAGCCTCAAAGAAAACCAAGTGGTTGTATAATCAATCCAAACAACCACAAGCACAATCAAGGTATATAAAGCGGGTAAAGAAAGACACCACGATATATACTGGTTCGGGATGGGGGGTTTATACCATCCGTACGTCCAGTTGCGAATCCGCGACTCCGATACTATTCACTAGTATAACTTTCAGTGGACTACAAACCGTTACAATTCACTCCAACGATATTCACCAATATCGATGCTCACAAAGAAGGAGTTACTCCCATGGTATTCCGCCCTCGGAAATCACCCAAAAGAATCTCGCGATTCGACTTCACCTAAGGATCACAAAGATCACTACCAACACTTCCACCCGGAAGTATCAAACCCCAACTAGATCTCCATTGATCTAGGCTTGGTCACCAAGACACAAGACTTCCCTTACAAACAATTAAATGAATGTTCAATCAAGTCCTAACCTAACCTAGAGACTCGATTGTAATAGAAAGGGTATAAGAAAGAAGACCCTCGACACAATCACAAGAGTGGATTAGGTTCTTGTGATTCTTCCCTTGCAAAGATATGTGTTCTTTCAAAGATGTTAGTATGAAAATCAAGAACACAAGATTGGAGATTGAGATAGAGATAGAGGTTTGAGAGTGTTTAGAGAGAAAGAATCTAGAGAGAAAGAATAATGGCAAGGGGTGAGGAATACAAGAGGCAAGGGTGGTATTTATAGGCCAAGACCCAAACTTGGGAAAAATTTGCCGTGGCCGGCGCGTCACACGCGCGTCAACGCGCGGGCAGCGCGCCAGGACTCTGTCTCAAGTTTTCCCAAAACTTGGGTGTTGGACCTTGTAAATACCTATCCTTGCTAAACCCCTAATTGTACTTCACACAAAACCTTAACATTAATCATTCTAAGGTTTGCCAACTCAAATAGCCAATTTGGAAAATATTTTGTGAAGTGTTTAAAGAGAAACCAAATTACCAAGGGTTTAAAGTATAGATAGGGTAATTTGGAAGGGGTAGAAGTGTATCTCCTCACATGGCATAGAAAAGAGAGAAAGAATATGCCAAGGAATATTCCAATGCTTGGGGGGGAAGAATAAGATGGAGGGTTGATATGAAATGGTTTGAATTGGATGGCTAGGATCAAAGGGAGCCTCCTTTGGTTTTCAAACCATTTGGCATGTGTGGAATGTGGATGGTTAAGATGAGTTCACTTGAAATGAATGGTTAAGATCAAGCCTAGGTTATGGTTAAGAAAGGATATTCGAAGGGATTATGCTTTGCTTGGGGGGAAAGCAGAAATGGAGGGTTGAGATGGTTTTGGTTTGAATTCAATAGTTGAGATCAAGCACATGTGGTGGCATAGAGATGAGGGGTTGGATGGATGGTTGTGATGTGTTGTAATTTGAAATCAATGGCTAGGATAGGAGGAGTCTTATTAGGGTTTCAAACAATTCCCCATGTGTTAGAAATGAAGGGATGAGATGTGTTGTAAGGGAATGGATGGTTTAGATGTAGTGTGTAAGGGAATATGTAAGGGTGTAAGAGATTGTGTAAGAGAATATTTGATTTGGATATGATTGGTTTTGTCTTATGTATAAATGGGATTAGGAGAGGATTAAGGCATAATCTAATTGTCATTAAGAAAAACAAGTTTAGACAATTAAGATTATAAGTTGAGAAAATCATAGGTTACTTATAAGTTCAAGTAACACAATGTCGAGAATCCATAGTTTCATATCTCGTGACTTTCCACGACTCGACGTTCTCAACTAATACCTTGGTTTAAACAAGTTAAGTGCTTTGCCTTGATGTAAAGCATAACCCAAGTGGGAAAGGATGCGTTTACGCAAAGTGACCTTTGACTTAGTTTGACCAATAAGGGAGTAAACCCGTTACGTAATTAGAGAAGACGTAATCACGGGATATGAGCATATGGATGCTTCAACACGATGTCACTTGAAATATATAAGCTCCCTAAGTTTAGAAAAGCCTTGGCTAGAGGCGATAATTAGAAAACATGAGTTGGCGTTTTCCCGTAAATGGGTGTTCTAAAAGTGGGATCTCTCAAGTCTCAAAACTCGTTTCGAGTGTTCTCAATTAAGCACATAACATATTCATACCTGTATTGAAAGATCCACATTTGTCGGGTAAGGGGAAAGCCGACTTCAAAATTCGCCCGGAACCATACAGACTCCTGGTGCGTCACCCGCGCGTTGACGCATGGGCAGCGCCAGGAGCAGACATTGGCTCCGCCGATTTTGAGCTAACGTTTGTTATTTTATGTTGTTTCGATGGTTTGTTTGTCATCATTAAAACATAAAGAGATCTTGATCATATTGCCTCAACAATCTCCCCCTTTTTGATGATGACAAATAAAAACCGAAAGCAAATAAAATTACCAAACTTAGCGAAGACAAAGCGCGCCTTTGGTGTAGCTTGCGTCTTGGCCTTTTACTTGAATGGTCTTCACGCTCTTGCTTTCTTTCCCCCCCTTTTGTCGAATCAAAAAGGCGAGACCGAATGTGCTCCCCCTTGAACATAGCTCCCGCTAGATCGTTGCTCCCCCTTGTTACAAGGCGGGGATCCATGGGTCAAGAGCCTCACCTTTGCGGTGGCCTAGATACACATAGAATTCACAACATGCAACCAACAAGAAATCCTCACATGTGAAAGTTCCAAAATGGGTTAGGTTACCATTTGGAGACTTGCAACATGGGTTAGCCCACAAGAATCCATATAAAGCAATGTCTTAGGAGATCAAGCAAACACAAGTTACACAAACACATCAAAGATCCTTGCATGAGATGTAGGTGGCCCAACGTGTGATGAAATTCTTTAGAACCCCGAACTTCGACCGGCTTTCACGACGTTGACGTTTGGTGGCTTGATAAGTTTTGTAGGCAAGTCGTTCGTGGGTTGGCAAGGAGGCCACATCATCAACCACTTCATCCTCACTGATCACATCTTCCGAAGCATTCCATGCCTGTTCATCAAACATCTCATTGACCATAAGTTCCATTCGGCCTATTGGATCCATAGAAGCTTGCTGAGATGTGGAGGTGGCATTAGCCAGAAGCTCAAGGTCGATGTCAGCACAATCAAGACTATTTGCGTTGAAGTTGGCAAATAGTGGAACAACCATCTCACAATCCGGCCAATCTTGGGCATGGTCAGGATGTTCAGCTTTGATGTGTTCAAAAAGTGTGGTGAGGAGACGAGTATAAGGAATCAATCTCATATTGCCTTGAAGTTTGTCCATTCTTTTGGCCATGAAATAGGCAAAGTTGAATGGTGTACCGGTTTCAATGCAATAAAGCATGTAACCAACAACAATTGAGACATTTCCTCTAGCACCCAACTTTACAAACAAATTGGAAGTCAAAACATGTTCCCATGCATTGAGCGTGTCACGTAATTGTGATTGAGCCCAATGAGAGTCAACCTCGTCATTGCAATGATATTGAGGCTTGAAGATTGCATTTTGTACCACAGCCGTATCAATTCTATTCTCTTCAGATGAGTGATAAATTTGGTACTTTCTGAATTCTCTTGTCTCGGTAACATCGGTGTAGAGCTTTATGCCGGTAGAGTTGATGCCAAGAACCGTTCCGAGCTTTTCCAAAGACCATGTATAGTTATGCCCATACATTTGAAAGTTGAGGGTGAGATCGGCGGGGTTGAAGCGATAAAAGGCATAGAATTCTTGTATGTGACGAGGATAGATGTCAGGAGCTAGTAAAGTAAATGACAAGCAACCCGCATTGGTAAAAGGTTGACGAAGACCACACAAACGAATGAAGTCATGGTCACAATGACGACCCTCGTGATAATTGTGTTTTTCAAATGGTTTGTAGTTGTCAACACATCGAGCACAACAGACCTTTTTCATGTATTGTTTGGTGTCACGTCTTTCACCCATTGTTCCTATCAAAATAACACATGATGTGTTTACAAATATGTATATTTATAATCAAAGATAGAAACAAAAAACAACAGCATGTCTGGCGCGTTGGCAGCGCGCCAGCCTCGTAAAAATTAATGAGTTTCCCTCGAAAATTCAAGATTTTGAAATTTTTTGAAAAAAAAGGGTAAATTAGTTACATATAGTCCATGAATAGATCAAAAAACACAAAACCCCTTTGATTAATTTACCCGAAAAAGCATGATTCCATTTTGTTTGTAAAACTTCTTAGAAAATTTTGCCATAGTTTCCCTTGTAACTAGCAATTTTCCCACATGTGACAAATCAATTTTAAGATCAAATGGAAGATTTCAATGATACCCCAAGTATATGTGTATATATATATATATATATATATATATATATATATATATATATATATATATATATATATATATATATATATATATATTTTTGTAAAAAATACCTACATGGATTCGAACTCTTGACCATGCACATATTATGTGGTATGTTAACCACTGAACCACTACATTTTTTTGGTTAAATTCTGTAAAAAATATCTATTTTAAAACACTAACAATAAGGATTTTAAACCAACAAAATATTGCGTTATCCCTTCCTTCAAGCAAAACCAATATAAAACCCTAAAACAAAAATAACAAAACGATATCCAGCCACCACCATCATCTTTTTAGAACCACCGTATGTACAATTGAGAAAAAACAAACCACATCTTTTTTGCAACCACCGTATGTACAATTGATAAAAAACAAACCAGTTATTTTATTAGGGTTTCGCCATGGTTTCAACTAAGAGAAGCGTCCTCAATAATGCATCATCATCATCATCATCTGTAAGAACATTAGTTGTAATTCTTTATACTTATCAGCTTTTTGGATTTGCTTATTTGTGCATGCATGTGTGTTTGGATTAAACATCATTGCTATTCAATATAGGAATATTCTAATGGTGCTAATTGCTTTAGGTCGAGGTTGTTGTTACTGATGTTTTTTTTCTTATGTATATAGAGTGCATGGACAAATCCTGATGAACGTCATGAGATTTATGTTTCTGATGAGGTAACAAGTAAATGGTTGTTAAACAACATATATGAATTGGATTGGTCTACTAATTTTTCTGATTTTCATTGCTTTATTGGTGGGAATAGATTAATTAGCTGAACTTTTACATCAGTGGGGAAACTTCAACCTTAAAGCCCCTCTTATTCAACTTGTGTATGTGTATATCAGTATGCATGTACAATTAAAGTATGATTGGATATAAAAACTATATTACTTTTCTGTTATCCAGGTACCCTGTGATTAACAAACCAGTAGGAGTGAACTCACAGTACAAGACGAGTTTTGATGGTATTAATGTATAATTATCTTTAAAATTTAGCTTATACATATAGAAAGTGTAGTCATATTCTCATCATGTTTGATTTGTAGCATGTCTCTCTTGCAGTATTAGATTCTTAGGAAACATGGAATGGGCTTGCTTTCATATGGATAAGCATAAAATAGAAGCAATGGTATTCTTTTGATTTATTAATATTTGGTCACTTGTAAGAGTATGTTATCTGCCACAAAAAAAGTGTTTGCATTAAACATTATGTGTCTACACTATTGTGTCGAGGTCCACTTAATGGAAATTTTAGTCACTTTAGATTGTCACAATACAATAGGCATTGCGACTATAAGTTGGTTTATGACCTCCATTATTTCATGACTCTACTGTCATATGGGTTTTGATGTACCATAGGTTTGTGATTAATCCATTTTAGATGCAAAATTAAGTAATATACAGTGGTTTTCTTCATAAAAAGAAGTCGGACTAAGTCCTAATAACCCCTTTTTGACCCGTTAACCAACCCATATAGGAGGGTACAAAACTCGGGTCAAAGCCGTAAAACCGAAGCACAGCCAGTCTTTAAGAGACCAGTATACTCAATCCTATCCGGTACTCGGTCCTAATATTGTCAGTTTAGAAGTTTTATTTCATTTTAAGTTTAAATTGTTGACGCTGTTGTTAGTTATAATATTCATTGATCTGAATATTCTATTATGTTGATGGTAACAGCTTCCGAAAGGCTTAATTGTTGCCTTTAAGTTGAAGAGCACATCAGCTGAAAATGATCACCATGCCAAGTCCAGCGATGCTAAACCAGATTCCATTAAATTGGATACCGAGACCGAGAAAGAGAGTGAATCAAAGGCTGATGTGAAAACCATTTCAGAGACTGATGAAGCTGAAGAGGATAATAAGAAGAATGATACATAGACTAAAAAACATCTGCGAACATGTAAGAAGACAATAATATGATGCGAAAGCCATCTTCACAACCTCAACTGGTGTCAAGTCTGGTTCCATGGTGCTATTGAAGATCTGATATGCAATCATTCGTTTAATATTTCATATAAATTTTCCATATTCTGTTTCTCTTATTATTACTTGATGCTATGTTGCTGCACTCATGATTGAATCACATTAAAAAAAATCAGTATTAACCGCTATCTTTTTTTCATTTGTAGCAGGGCCTCCGAACTTGACACTTCATTACGTCAGTGTGACCGGGTGTGTAACCATTGCAAAGCTCTTTCTTGGTATGATGAAAGGTTGAAAGTTGGAAGTCGCATATCTAATTGGTGTTTGTTTACGTTTTTAAGGAAACATAGTCGAGGAAAAAGACATGGAAAAGTTGGATCTTCCATCTCCTGAAGTTGTAGCAAAAATACAAATTGGATGCAGAGATTGTTAACAGTAATATTCTTGCCCTCCAATTCAGTTCTTAATTTTAATATTTTACTAATATATGCGTGCGTGACTAAATTATTGGGTGTATTACAATGGTGATACAAATAACAATGTTGAAAGTGGTGTTGCATTCCCATCGTGTTTGTCTATTAACAACATGGTACTGTCACTTACCTCTTGCCAACAACAATATTAAGTTAGAAGAAGGTGATGTGATGAAAATGTAAGTGCTAACAAAACACTTTCAAATTATTGACTTTATCCTTTTTATACCTAATAAGTGTTGCCATTTAATTGATGTGTTAATTGTTAGGTCACCAGGTGGTTCGTGTTTTTTGACACAATCTGATAATACTACTCTTAGGCTATTCACATTATAAGTCACTTTTGTTATTCGTGCTTATAAAATATAAGCCGAAATCAAATTAGCTCATAAACTCACGTATAGCTTAAACAAACACCCCTGCTGCAGCTACCTTTAAAGGTCTAAACCAACTAATCATAGTGTTCGACACTTATTATTAGCGGCAAATAACTTGAAACATATTGTTTGTTACTTGAAAGGACAATGATCAGATCACTTAAAGTTTTAGCGGCCCTTTGGGAATGGTTTGTGCTTACCCTTTTATATTGAAAAGAAAAGTTGAATTGTGATAATTGTTTTTAGTGTTTAGGAATGGTGCTAATTTTTTTTAGCTTGAGGCTGATACGGCTTTGGAAAGTTGTTTGATTTAAAAAAAAATGAAATCTTATTTTGATATTTTTGTAGTATTTATTGATTAATAGCCTTTGTTTGAAACTGTTTTACATCTTAGTTAGATTCGTTATCAATTACCAAACTTTAACAACTTCCTTTAACTGTCACTAACAAAAATCTTTCTGTTGTAGTGGTAATACCGTAACATTTACTCTTTCGAATGAAATGGCACGAGGATTTCTTCTTGAAGAGTATGAGAACGTGAAGAAGCCTGACTTTAACAACTTCCTTTAACTGTCACTAACAACAATCTTTCTATTGTAGTGGTAATACCGTAACATTTACTCTTTCGAATGAAATGGCACGAGGATTTCTTATTGAAGAGTATGAGAACGTGAAGAAGCCTGTAATAATGGCGGTCATCTCATGCTGGGTAAAAACTTATGGAGGTAAATTCATTAACTCACAACTGCATTCAATACTTTTATCACCATTCCTCTTACCAAAAATTTAACCTGATGTAGGACTGCGACTATCAAGTACACCAGCAATGTACTGCTACCTAAATCCTGAAATTCTAGAAAAGCAAAAGATATTAAACATGTAAGTAATGAAATACCAACCATAATGCTAAAAACATTTTCTATTACTATATGAAGCTAACATAGGACAAGCAAACAATCAGGTCTTGGATCCTCCGGTAATTTTGGGAACACAGCCGCAACGATACACTGATATAGAACAAGAACACATGCTTTATAATTTCACACCAGAAAGATTAGCCTTTTAATGTCAAGACTAATTGACATTAAGGTTTACTGGTCCAACCAATTAGATTGTAAAACCTTTTTTTTTTTTTTTTTTTTTTTTTTCTTTTTTTTTTTAATAAAGGCTTTGTATAACCCTCTTTAATTCAATACTTTTTTTCTATTTTCCTAATTATGTAAATTATATTTAGTTAGTGCTTTGTGTATTCCTATATTGTGTATTTAACATAGTCATGCATATTAAAAGGAGCTTAAAGAGTCGCATTTTGTTAACCGATCGAAACATACTTGAGGCTAGGAACATGAAACCTGGCATCAAAACCTCACTTTTAGCCAACATACGTGAATATAGAAACGACCTCAACATACTGAAAAGTGAAATCAAAAGACTCCATTCAAGCAATGGTAATGTGGCTGAACGAGACGAGCTATTGTAATCAAGTAGGGCAGACATAATGCAGGTTCTCTCTCCCTCGATTCTTAGTGTTGATAAACAAATCGATACTTTATTTTACCAAAAAACCTTGGTTTTGAAGGATTTCCACACACGAAAGGAGGAGGTGAAGATCCAAGGTTTGGAGAACGGTGAGAACAGAAAAAAACCCAAGCTGGAAGTGAAAAGAATGGAGGTAACAATTTCGTGTTTTTCATTTTAACGGGCTATTACTAGTTACATTATCTGAAGAGAAGCTTTGATAAAAGAAAGAACAAAATTATGTGCTATTTAGGATTGCTTATTCTTGAAGTCTTTATCTCCAAACTTCATTTATGTGTTATCTCCAAACTTTTTTGGATTGGTATGTATTGCATTTTTAATTGTATTCCTCGAATTGACAGAGGCAATGAACTCCAGTGGATGAGCTCAATATGCATAGCATTTTCAAAAAGGATGATGTCATCTATGTAAGTATATATAATTTCATTAAATTGTTTTTGCTGTTACTTTTTATGTGCAAATTAAAATTAACAATGTGGTTTTGACATTGACTATAAAAGTAGTTTTAATTAATGGAGCTGTCTTGATTTTAAGCCTGTAAATCAATAACTTTTTTCATGAATAACATGTTACCAGAACATGTTTAATCCTCTACACATCTTGGATAGAGTTATATAGTAGGCGGGGGAGTTGAATTGATGGATTTTTACGGGATGATGCTTATTTTCATATAGTAGCTACAAAGCGGGCCTCACGAAGAGGTGGTCAAGCAAGCAGCATCAAGAACCATGAGTAAGTATGACAATATCTAGCTGTGTCAAAATTATGTTTTCGTTTGTATGCTACGAGTCATTTAACAAACTGGTTTCGTATGTATGACGAAACATCTGAATTGATTTCCCAAAAAGCTTGGTCCAGGTTGTATATATGTATCAGTAGCTTCAGCTTTTGTATTATGGATAAGAGATAACTACCTCCTTCCATGACATGTGGTTTTGAAGGATTTCCACACACGCAAGGAGGAGGTGAAGATCCATGGTTTTGAGAACGGTGAGAACAAAAAAAATCCAAGCTGGAAGCGAAAATAATGGAGGTAATTGGTCAAGTAACTTTATCTACTTGAAGCTTCTACCCCTGCCTAATACCTAAAGAGAAATATTATTGTACTGCATGTAGGCTTGAACTTTATTTAGTCATATCATTAGCGCTTCAGATTTACTTCTCACGTAGATGGAGAAATACAACAAAAAGGCTCAATAGAGGATATGATATTTAAGATCCCATACTTGATTAGTCACTTGAACTTCTACCCCTGCCTAATATCTAGAGAGAAAAATATGAATCATATCACGAGCCCAATTTTTGTTTGTTTCCATTTTTTGGGTTGCACTTGTCACACAAGGAAATAAAGGTATTGGGCTCAAGATATGTCGTAGGTTGGCCTCAAACGATATCAAAGCCATACTAACCGCGAGAAATGCTTACTGTCGTTTTAGTTAAGGGATTCAGTCACAATGTTTGGGCTGGCTTTTTTAGTGACAATCCCGTGATCATAAGAAGCTATGCTTCCATAACACCCCTTTTAGTTATATCGATCATTCTTGATTCTATCCAAGGAGTCTTGTCAGGTTTGCATAAATCTCCACGTTGAGTTCAATGCATTCATTTGGAAACTTTAAAATTATGTTTTCACTATGTAAGATGTGTCTATGCCAACACCAATTATCTTATGTTTGGTGCAGCAAGTTTTTCCCAAATTATGAATAGAGACATACCATGTACCATGATTCCTGAAGAGATGAGTTATGATGCATATGATCTAATTAGCAAGTTAGTGAAATGATTTGGACTTGCACATTTTGGGACTTTCATTTTTCAACAATTTACATATTTATGCTACAGCTTTGGCACATCACCTGCAAGGGAGATCACAGGGACAAAATTTGGCTTGATATTAATCTATTAGTTATATACCCCTACTTCCCAAGACAACAACCAATTACCACATTCAATAAGAGTGGCGCAAAACATACTTTGCACACAACCTTGGAGAATCTCTACCATGACTGTTGTAGAAAGTTTAATTATAAACAAGGAGAGTCTCTTGGTGAATCATTAAGTCTTTTTTCACTCCAATTAGCTTTTATGGAAAATGCCTTATGCCTCACTACATCAATAAATGCTTGATATTGGAGGCAATGAGATGCAAGGGTTAGGTAACATGTCAAAAAGGGTTGTATTGAAGCCTTTCTAAATAAGTAAAAAACGGGTTGTATTGAACAATAAATTTCTTAGATGGCCAAAACGGAAGAGGTCGGGTGTGGCTGACCCGTGAACAACCTATTCATAAGTGAATGGATCAATATTTTTATTCATCTATACTTGCAATATTGTTTTCTTAACATTGACTGAGTGGAAATGTTTTTTTGCAGATTTTCGAAGGTTGATGTCAAATGAAGCTACATTGATGCATGTAGTCAGTAATGAAAACAATCTCATTTACTTCAGATGTCGCTACAAATATTAATGCATAGAGGCTTCTTATAGTGATGATAGACATTAAATGTCACCAAAGAATCATGATATATTCAGTTAGACAAACTATTCTTGCAATATTTTCATTTTGATGATTGTTTTTAATATTACTACTACATTAATTTTCAAAGTAACCTATACATAAATTTTGTGCCACATAACCTAACTGTACATATTTACTCCATATACTTCAAATAATATAAGTTTAACTAATAATCTTGGTGCAACTAATGTTCTAATTTATGGACCAATATCCATGAAAAAATACCAGTGGCTAATCATCATGCTTAGAACTCGATAACGCTAACTATTCGTAAATTACACGATCCCGCCTTTGATAATAAAAATTATAACCAATTTTGAATTTTTATAAAATGACATTCTTACATGACTAAAATACAATCTAAATTTACTCAAAAAACAGTCAAAATAATAATAATAATAATAATAATAATAATAATAATAATAATAATAATAATAATAATAATAATAATAATCCTATTATAAATATAATTAAACCATATATACAAATTAATTTTCGTGACATAATACTATCAAAAGTACACGACTAAAATAAAATCTAAAATTACTCTCAAAAACAATAAATTAAAATGTATATATGCATTAAATTGTATATATGCATGTCTCTTTATCAATACATAAGAAATAACTATAAAAGACACTAATATCCGTACATAATTAAATGAAAATGTAAAATTTCAAGCCATGGCCGCCCCATCGGGTTGGCTTCGAAACTAATTGAAGATTCTATGTAGTGATAGAGATGGTAAATACCCTAATTGAACGACACATGTGTATAAAGAATCTTTATTCAGCACTTGAACTAAAAGCATATACTTTGTAATGGCAGATAATTAATTAAGTTTTATTTCCTCTTATTTTATTACCATTCACTTCTTTTTGTTCTATAAAATTTGATATGTTTATGACTTATTTATCGTTAAATTATTTTTCTCAATGATATTCATAAGTCTGATGCTCCTTCGAAAACCATATATGTTTTAAAATTTAATTTTACTATATTAAATAATATTGAATTGCTTAAATTCATACTAAAGTTCCTTTGATTATTACCTATCTTTTAAAATGTAACCTTACTACACTTTTTTCGCTATAGAAAAATAATCCAACGATATTTATAAGTCATGCCCGCCCATCGGGCGGGCTTCGAAAGCTAGTATATATATATATATATATATATATATATATATATATATATATATATATATATATATATATATATATATATATATATATATATATGCATATCTCTCAAAAATAATAAGTAATATCAAGTATAGACATAGCAATGGAATAATGGAGATCAAGACTTACCAAGATCTTCAAAAAAAGAGTAGTATATGAAGAAGATAAGTGTGTGTGTGTGTGTGTGTGTATGTGTGTGTGTGTGTGTTTGTGAGATCGGCTGCAACAAGAGGAGAGGAAGGAGAATGAAAGTTTAGTTGGGTGATTGTAAGTTATGATTTAAGAAGTGGGGGCCCATGAGATCTCAAGTGGATCAATGAGAGTGACATGTGAGATTCAAGTTATGATAAGAGAAGTGGATAGGATAAGATGAGGTAAATGATTTATGTAACAATTTTAATATGACCCATCCTAAGTATAAAGAACAATTCTTTGTTATTGTTGGTTCGAATACAACAAGGTGCATTTGGAATATTGAGTACAACTTAAATTCACGGTTCAACTACACTATTCTCGATGTTCAATCAATCCGAGACCTAATCTAAGGTAGTTAAAAGTTTCTCATTTTAGGGGTTTTGTAAGGATATCGGCAACGTTGTCTTCGGAGGCAACCTTTTCCAAAAGGATATTTCCTTTTTGAACGTTATCACGTAGAATGTGGTGACGAATTTCAATGTGTTTAGATCGAGAGTGATGAATGAGATTTTTACTTAGATCAATAGCACCCTTGTTGTCACACAATACAAGAACATCTTGTAAATGGATGTTGTAATCACTAAACATTTGCTTCATCCACAAAGCTTGCTGACAATCCCTTCCGGCTGCAACATATTCTGCTTCGGTAGTGGATATTGCTAAAGCAGTTTGTTTTTGACACGACCATTGTGTTAGACATTCTCCTACAAAGGTGCATACACCACTAGTGCTTTTTCTATTAACATAGTCGCCGGCGTGATCGGAGTTGGTGTAAACACTAATTTCAATACCCGAGGCCATTGGATACCAAACAC
Organism: Artemisia argyi; assembly: GCA_030686995.1. Taxonomy (NCBI): domain Eukaryota; kingdom Viridiplantae; phylum Streptophyta; class Magnoliopsida; order Asterales; family Asteraceae; genus Artemisia; species Artemisia argyi. The sequence goes on along the minus strand of CM060685.1, from coordinate 75,259,857 downwards.
CTAGATAAGGTGTGCTCTTTAGGTATCTAAGTATCCGTACAACGGCATTCATGTGAGATTCCTTGGGGTTATCTTGAAATCTTGCACACAATGATACACTAAACATGATGTTGGGTCTACTAGCGGTTAGGTATAGTAGACATCCTATCATACATCGATATTTAGAACTATCAACCGAAATTCCATCCTTATCCAAGGTGAGTTTAAGATTGGTTGCCATTGGTGTTTTGATGGACTTAACATTTTCAAGATCAAATTTTCTAAGAGACTCTCTTAAATATTTTGATTCTGAGATAAATGTGCCATTGTCACTTTATATAACTTGTAAGTTAAGTATGGACTTGAGATCTCCTAAGATATTCATGTTAAATTTCTTATTCATATGCTTTAAAAACTCGTCATGCAATGCTTGGCATGTAGATCCAAAGACAATATCGTCTTCAAAGATTTGAATGACAATTTGATGCTTGTCTTTTATCTTGAAGAATAACGACTTATTCTTCATGCCTCTTGCATATTTACAGTCAACAAGAAAAGATGCTACACTATTATGCCATAAATGATTTTTTTATATCAAGTCCATGCAAGACCTTCTTTATTTTAAAAACATGATTGGGTTTTTGAAAGTTAATACATCCCGGTGGTTGGGAGACATACATTTCACTATTGATTACTTTATTAAAAGCATTTTTAACATCCATTTGTTTAAGTTTAATCATGCTACTACATGCATATGCAAGAAGGATCCACAATGACTCTATTTGTGCAACCGGGGCAAAAATTTGATTAATGGGTTTTTCAACTTGATCAATATCATTTATTACTAACTTACCTTGATTTTCACAAATTGTTCCATTATCATGCAAGGTGCAACTAAAGGACCATTTTAATTCAAAAGGGGTGCAAGCATTAGGTAATGGAACTAATTCCCAAACATTGTTACGTGTGAGTTGATCTATCTCAATATGCATTGCCATAAACCAAGTTTCGTTCCTAATAGCTTCCTCAAAACATTTTGGCTCTATAGTTGATATGAATGCAAATGTATTGTTTTGAGCTTGTGCTATAAAGTCATTTTCTAAATCATTTTCATCGTTATGATTTATTATTTCAACTAGATTGGTGTGATTAAAATTTTGACTTTGATCATTATTCACTCCTTGTTTATCTTCTAATGGCAAGGATATTTCTTCGTCAAAACATACATCAAGTGTCTCGATGATTTTAGAAGTCTCCTTATTATAAACTTTATACGCCTTTGATGTATGTGAATATCCTAGGAAGATTCCATTATGTGTTTTAGATATTATGCATTTACAACCAAAGATTTTAAAATATCCTAATGATGGTCTTTTCTTCCTAAGAATCTCATAAGGTGTTTTATTACTTGTTTTAGTGATAGATGTCCTATTCAAAACGAAGGATGCGGTTTCTATAGCGTGACACCAGAATTTTTGTGAGATAGATTGTTCATTAAGCATAATAAAACACATTTCTTGTAAGCGTCGAATCTTTCTTTCAACAATCCCATTAGTTTGAGACGTGTCAGAAGATCGGAAATTATGTAAGATTCCATTTTTATCGCAAAATCTCAAAATTGCACATTTTTATAAAAGTTTACACCGAGACTAGTTTAAATAGATGTAATGCAACAACCATGTAGATTTTGTAGACTCTTTCCTAAGTTCTTGAATTTTTCAAAAACTTCATTTTTAGACTTCAAAAATTCTATCCATGTATACCTTGAGAAGTCATCAACAACCACCAAGGTATAGAAGTTTCCTTCATAGCTTTGAGTGGTTGATGGATGATGAGACGAAAAATGAACCACTTTTAGGGGGTCATTTAAGCCCGGAATTGAATTTATTTGATCAAATATTACCCTAAATCGTTCCTTTTGTGATTTTAGGTACTTTGGGTGTGAAATCTGGAAAAGGAAGCAATTCGGACGTTTTTGGAGCATAAAAGTGAAGAAAACGCCAAAGACTTAATTTTCCATGCTGAGAACAGTACCTGACGGCGTCAAGAGCATTTTGGTGATGGCGTCAAGAGTAATTTTCATGATGGCCCAGTACAGAAATGAAGGCGTCACCCAAGGCCGTCACGTGTTAACTTGTCAAAACTTGAGAGCGGAGTAGCTGATATTGTTTTGGTCATAACTTTTGCATACGAACTCGGATTTAGGTGATTCAAAAGCCCATGCGAAGAGGACGAATAGATCTACAATTTGGTGAAAAAATGGTCTTGAAGGCATCAAGAGAAACGAGCTGACGCCATAAAGCCTTGCCGACAGAAAACATGCCTATAAATATAACATCATAACTTCACTTTTTGTAAGCCCTAAACCCTAAGGTCGATTCCTGGGTTTAGGTGGGTGTTTTTCCAGCAACTTAGAGGGTTTCAATTACTCCATAAACATCATGTATTGGTTTGTTGATTCTATCTTAATTATGTTTTCCATTATCATTGTTGATTGCTCTTCTTTGATGATGTTTTGCTAATTCACCTTGTGTCTACTTATGATTGTGTGAAACTTGTGTATAATTAAGTAGATCTCATTGATTTCTTGTTGATGTTGTGTCTATCTCCATCAATGAGGGGCTTGTTGATGTGTGTGTCTATCTCCATCAATTAAGGCGTGACAACTTCAATAGATCTAGTTGATTTAGTTTATAATTCTTGTTTCCTATTGATTCTTGTTTTGATTGAATGAATTCGATGTTAGGCTTAAGAAAACTGGCAGATCTCCAAATGGTAACATGCTTGAACGTCTTAGGAAACATGAACTGACGTGCACTAGGTTTTATTGGTTGTATTTAATGCATGAGTAAATTCTAGTGATCCCATGTTAGGAGCTTCTTAGCCGGCTCGACATAGGAGTGAAGTAGGCACTCATAGGATTGGGGAATTAAGTGCGCCACCCCATGAATGGTATTAAGGAATACAACCCGTCAATTAAAACAAGGTTACAATTCAATAAGTAGGATTGAATAGCTAGCAAGGAGTAACATATCATAGGTAGACATGCTTCACTTATCTTGTAGAACCTTAGTTTATTTTCTTGTTTATTAGTTTAATTAGTAGCATTTGGGTTAGTTGATTAGCAACTAATTCCGCCCACTCTCCCAATACCCGAGATTTTTACTTGCTTTTCATAAAATATAAAAACATAAAAAGAATCATTCTTCACCTTTAGACCTAGTTAGATTAATTTCAATCCTAACGACACTATTCCTAGCTGAACGATCAATCCCCCGGTACTTGTCACTATACTATACTACAACGATCAGGTACACTGCCTGGTGGGGGTTGTAAGCTTCTCAAGATCCCTTGAGAGGTAAAGCCTGGTACGATTCCCACGTATCAAGTTTTTGGCGCCGCAGCCCGGGGAATAGTTATTGTTTAGGTTGAATTTGATTTTATTAGGTCTACTCATTAGATTCCTATCAAGTAAGATTTTTTCTTTTTACTTTGTAGCTTTCTCGTAGTCTATCTTTTCTTTGTGATTTTGTATGTAATTTGCTTCAAATGGACACTTCACCTAGACTTCTAAGATTGCAATATATGGTTGAGTGGCTAGAACACCAAGAAGTGCAAAATACCTCATTTAGAGACACCTATGAATCATATGAGCCTTCACCTAGGATAGATTCTTATGAACAACCTCCATGTTTAGGATCTCGTTTTAGTGAGGCTAATAAAAAAAGCGACCTAGTTTTCCAAGGAATTATGGATAGAGCCGTATCAATAAACCATAAGTTGGATGAAGCACTAGGTTTGTTATTATCACTACCTAAGGATATAGGTGATCGTGACATGTGGAATGATGAGGTAAACAACATAAGCCCACAAAATACTCAACCATCATTTGAGGCACACACACCGCCCGTGACTTACCCGGAGGAAGTAGAAGAAACTTTAGGAATTCCGATGGAGGTAGAACCCTTGGACCAGGCACCACTTGAGGATATAGGTTTGAATACTTGTAGTGATAACCTTACTCCTAGTTCTAAGGAATTTCCTAGTGTTGATGAACCGGAACCTCAATCTTTACACACCTTTCCATCCTTAGATATATTTCTAGGAGACAAAAGAGGAACCGACCCACCCATCAACCAATATTATCCGGGTAGTTTTAGGATGAAGGAAGCCATTCACTCACCCCCTTCACCTCACGTGGCATATTCACACCCTAAGGGTGTGTATCGCTACTTTCACCCACACTTAATCCTAAGTGTAGGGAGAACCTCCCTTATTTCCGTTAAATAAGGGTAGAGTCGGGCTCGTGACTCGAACAAAAACAAGCGCTTCTTGGGAGGCAACCCATGTTTTGTGTGTTTTTATTTGTTTGTTTGTTTGATTTTATTTGTTTCCGTATGCATGTTTTATTTTTATTGTTCGTAGCTCATGTTTCAAAGTAAATTGTGAAAATCCTGTATTTTGTTTTTAACTTCGTCTTAATTGCATATAAAAGTATTTTGCAAAAGATAAGTGTAAGGGAGATCCAAATTTGTTTATAAGAACGAAATTGAGCATGAACTACAACAATATTAAATGGACATGTGTATTAGTATTTGTTAGATTCAAATGCTTGTATTGAGTCATAATGAAGTTTTGCAGGATTTTTCAGGAAGTAGGACCAAGTTTTTCCAGAAATTTTCCAAAAACTTAACACAAGAATTTCTGCAGGTCACTTCTGACGGCGTCATGAGTTTACTCTTGACGGCGTCACGTGTAAAAACCTGGAAATTTTACCAGTTTTGTTTATACCGGAGTCTTAAAGTTTTTGTTAATTCTTTAGTTTTATAAACTCCAGGAAATCTGCAAACATTCATTCCACAAGCATTGTATCTTTAATTGTTTTGTTTCTATTCCTAAGTCTGGAATTACATCTAGTTGTGAGTTTTCTTTGTTCGGATTGATGCTTTGGGTTTTTGTGTTTGTTTTCTCAGGTTTTACAGGTTATGTATGACAAGAAGATGATTTATATTCTGGAAGGGAAGCTTTGATTGTTCATTTTCTTGGAGAAAGATCTAACCTGGCCACCTTATTATCCATACCGAGCGAATCAGGGGAGTATTTGATTTCATTCTTTTTACTTTTTCACTTTTACATTCTTTACTTGAACATTGGGGACAATGTTCATCCTAAGTGTAAGGGGAGGGTAAAATGATGATACCTTACATGTACACTTTCGCTTGAGTTTGTTTTGTTTGATAGTAGATGTGTAATAAAACTATGATAAATACTTGTTAGTGCAATTTTAGTGCCAAATTTAAAATTTTTTACAACATTTAGGAGTGAAACTTTAGCCATAGCAAGCGTCTCATGGATAGGAGATTGTATGACTAGCACATAACCGTATATTCAGAAAAATTTTCCACCCAAATATGTGAGCTTCGCCTTTAGATTTGATAGGAAAAGCATTTATTATTAGTGCTTATGAGTGTACCGGTAGCATTTAGATTCTAGAACTTGCGTTAGTGATGCATCCTGAGACCGCTAATGAAACTACATTCGTGTAGTAGGATTTACTACATGATAAGAGGCATTAGGATCACCCTTGTGTTAAACCCGTATCATAATTACTTGACCATTTAAGTCATATTACTTGGCTAGTTAAGTCAACTAATTTCTCCCACACCCTTAGCGTTGTACTCATTTTTAGTACACGAAACCCTTAGTACACCCCTCCGAGCCTATCTTTTCGTTTCTAACTTTAAGCATCTTACTTAAAGGAAGAATTTGTTACACCCCACTTAAATGTACACCCAAATCGCCTTAGCCTCCCGTGTATGCGCTCATTTTTAGTGCATTATTGTTATTTGTTTAAACCCTAAGTTAACTATCTAATTGATTACATGGTTGCTAAGTCGAGTCATATCCTTGTACATATTGTTTTGGGACGATTGGGACTCATGGGTAAAGTACTTATGTTATGGAGTAATGGGGAAGAACATCATTTATTACCGCCATATGTGCGTTAATCTTAAAAGTGCTCCAAGTGTTTTGATTATCTTAATTCGAGTCATTAGATTTGTTTATTGTAAAGTATGTAAAGATTCAAGTGTAAGGGGAATTTTCATTCCCTATGATGTATTATTTTGGATGGTAGGGTAAGAGTGTATGCAAAAAAAAAAAAAAAAAAAAAAAAAAAAAAAAAAAAAAAAATCGAAAAATCAAGAAAAAAAGAAAAAAAAAAGAAAAAAGAAAAGAGAAAAAAACATACGGACTACCATCCCTTTTTATTCTATGTTCATTTTTATGTTTTTGTTATTTTTCATTTATTAGCTTAAGTCGAGTCTAGTGTTGGCTTAGCAACGCCATATTGTACATGTAATTAACTAAGATTGTTAACTCGCCACCAGTAAAAACTTCCTTTATCCAACAAAACCGTGTATTTCATATCCCTACACCTAACGTTACAACCCTTTAAAAGACCTCTTTGATAGTTTATCCTAGGTGCTTACGCCATGTGGTGGAGGTTTGATCCTTTCCCAAGCCTATGGTAATCTATTTTGCTATGACAAGTAGTGAGAGATATCTTCCGTTTCCATATTGTAATTTATACTTTATTACACCCGAGAGATGTGAGTATCTAAACACTATTTGTGAGGTGCTAGTATATGACCTCCGTGCTTGTCTATTGGTCTTTAGTGGAACGATTATTTGTTGTAATTACTTTTATATTAGTATTGAATGACCCCTAACTTGTATTTTGAGTAGAATAAAAGCGCATTTGCTTGAGGACAAGCAAATCTCAAGTGTAAGGGTATATGATGAGGCGAAAAATGAACCACTTTTAGGGGGTCATTTAAGCCCGGAATTGAATTTATTTGATCAAATATTACCCTAAATCGTTCCTTTTGTGATTTTAGGTACTTTGGGTGTGAAATCTGGAAAAGGAAGCAATTCGGATGTTTTTGGAGCATAAAAGTGAAGAAAACGCCAAAGACTTAATTTTCCATGCTGAGAACAGTACCTGACGGTGTCAAGAGCATTTTGGTGACAGCGTCAAGAGTAATTTTTATGACGGCCCAGTACAGAAATGAAGGCGTCACCCAAGGCCGTCACGTGTTAACTTGTCAAAACTTGCGCGCGGAGTAGCTGATATTGTTTTAGTCATAACTTTTGCATACGAACTCGGATTTAGGTGATTCAAAAGCCCACGCGAAGAGGACGAAGAGATCTACAATTTGGTGAAAAAATGGTCTTGACGGCATCAAGAGAAACGAGCTGACGCCGTCAATCCTTGCCGACAGAAAAATGCCTATAAATATAACAACGTAACTTCACTTTTTGTAAGCCCTAAACCCTAAGTTCGATTCCTGGGTTTAGGTGGGTGTTTTTCCAGCAACCTAGAGGGTTTCAATCACTCCATAAACATCATGTATTGGTTTGTTGATTCTATCTTAATTATGTTTTCCATTATCATTGTTGATTGCTCTTCTTTGATCATGTTTTGCTAATTCACCTTGTGTCTACTTATGACTGTGTGAAACTTGTGTATAATTAATTAGATCTCTTTGATTTCTTGTTGATGTTGTGTCTATCTCCATCAATGAGGGGCTTGTTGATGTGTGTGTCTATCTCCATCAATTAAGGCGTGACAACTTCAATAGATCTAGTTGATTTAGTTTATAATTCTTGTTTCCTATTGATTCTTGTTTTGATTGAATGAATTCGATGTTAGGCTTAAGAAAACTGGCAGATCTCCAAATGGTAACATGCTTGAACGTCTTAGGAAACATGAACTGACGTGCACTAGGTTTTATTGGTTGTATTTAATGCATGAGTAAATTCTAATGATCCCATGTTAGGAGCTTCTTAGCCGGCTCGACATAGGAGTGAAGTAGGCACTCATAGGATTGGGGAATTAAGTGCGCCACCCCATGAATGGTATTAAGGAATACAACCCGTCAATTAAAACAAGGTTACAATTCAATAGGTAGGATTGGATAGCTAGCAAGGAGTAACATATCATAGGTAGACATGCTTCACTTATCTTGTAGAACCTTAGTTTATTTTCTTGTTTATTAGTTTAATTAGTAGCATTTAGGTTAGTTGATTATCAACTAATTCCGCCCACTCTCCCAATACCCGAGATTTTTACTTGCTTTTCATAAAATATAAAAACATAAAAAGAATCATCCTTCACCTTTAGACCTAGTTAGATTAATTTCAATCCTAACGACACTATTCCTAGCTGAACGATCAATCCCCCGGTATTTGTCACTATACTATACTACAACGATCAGGTACACTGCCTGGTGGGGGTTGTAAGCTTCTCAAGATCCCTTGAGAGGTAGAGCCCGGTGCGATTCCCACATATCAATGGACCAAATAATCCTGCGTGAACTAATTCTAAGACCCTTATGCTTGAGATGTTATCATTATTAAATTTTTGACTTGCATGGACTTGACTTCCTAATTTACATGCATTGCAAGAATGATAAGCATAATCTAGCTTAGGTAAATTTCTAACTAATGCTTTAGAATTTAACTTAAGAATTACCTTCATTCTAGCATGTCCTAACCTTTTATGCCAAAGTTTAGACACATCACCAATAACGTCAATGGCGGATTTGAAAGTTCTTTTAGTGTGTGGTTCACAAGAATTGATTGTCATACACACGTCTTCTTGGCATACCTATAAAACAAACATGAAACTCAAACTCTCGGTCCCCATTTTCTTATGGGTCCATTGAGGTTAGCATAAAACACTTCCATGTTATACATTCTTGGATCTTGGAGCAAGTTACAAAGTATCTTAAGTCCAAATTCGGAGAATATTTTCCAAGAAGTGTCTTGAGAAGAGGGCTTAGAATTATTTGTTCTTAGAGGCCTTTTGTTTGGGTAGAATTTTCCTTTCCTATTAAACCTCCTTTTCTTTCGAGAAGAGTGTTTACAATGATGCTTGTTTTTTGAATGAGTCTTACGTGTTTTGAATGTATCATACTTACTATGAGTGATAGGTTTGTAAAATTGTTTCATCTCATTAACACTTAAGATTGGTACTTGAATACCATATGGACTAGGAACATGTGTTTGAGGTATTCTAGGTATAGAATTAGGACAAGCCAAATTTTCATTAACTTTAGTGTCTATTTTTGGCTTTTCAATATTTTCAAATTTTTCAAGGTCTTCCTTATCTTGACATGAAACATTATTTTCTATGTTTAAGCTACATTTCTTAAACTTTGAAAAACACATAGCTTCATCTTGAAGTTTAGACACATCATTGTTCAAAGAGTCAACCACATGTGTAAGTTTTTCACAACTTAAGCATGGTTCAACCACCTCTTTGGCTTTGATCTTCTTAATTTCAAGTTCAAGCTCATTTGCTCTACTAGCTAGTTTATTTGTTTCTTGTTGTAACATGCGTTTCTCTCGAAGTATAGCTTTTATTTGTTTAATCCAATCATTATTAATTCTTATTAGTTCAAGATTATCTTTTTCTAATTCTCTAGCATCTAATGTTTTGTTTGAACAAAAGGGATCTAGATATACCTTTGGAGATCCTAAAGCCATGAAGCATGATTCATTCTTCTCTTTGTTATCTTCATCATTGCTATGACTCCAAGTGTCTTCAAATCCAATCATTGAATTCTCCATGCATAAATCTCCATCATCAAATGTTTTCATCCCGAAGAGCACTTGGTTCTCTTGAGCCATGGATCTATACTCAACTTTACCAAAGATCTTTGTTAAGATTTAAGATTTTTGGAAAAGAAGTTTTTGATTTAAAACGACATCTCGGGAAGGCTTTAATGCTCAAAAACTTGAGTATACCGCTCTGATACCAATTGTAGAACCGTAGAGGGGGGGGGGGGGGTGAATACGGTTTCTTAGGCTTTTTAGACGTTTAAAAACTTTAAGCCTCAAAGAAAACCAAGTGGTTGTGTAATCAATCCAAACAACCACAAGCACAATCAAGGTATATAAAGCGAGTAAAGAAAGACACCACGATATATACTGGTTCGGGATGGGGGGTTTATACCATCTGTACGTCCAGTTGCGAATCCGCGACTCCGATACTATTCACTAGTATAACTTTCGGTGGACTACAAACCGTTACAATTCACTCCATCGATATTCACCAATATCGATGCTCACAAAGAAGGATTTACTCCCATGGTATTCCGCCCTCGGAAATCACCCAAAAGAATCTTGCGATTCGACTACACCTAAGGATCACAAAGATCACTACCAAAACTTCCACCCGGAAGTATCAAACCCCAACTAGATCCCCATTGATCTAGGCTTGGTCACCAAGACACAAGACTTCCCTTACAAACAATTGAATGAATGTTCAATCAAGTCCTAACCTAACCTAGAGACTCGATTGTAATAGAAAGGGTATAAGAAAGAAGACCCTCGACACAATCACAAGAGTATATTAGGTTCTTGTGATTCTTCCCTTGCAAAGATATGTGTTCTTTCAAAGATGTTAGTATGAAAATCAAGAACACAAGATTAGAGATTGACATAGAGATAGAGGTTTGAGAGTGTTTAGAGAGAAAGAATCTAGAGAGAAAGAATAATGGCAAAGGGTGAGGAATACAAGAGGCAAGGGTGGTATTTATAGGCCAAGACCCAAACTTGGGAAAAAATTGCCGAGGCCGGCGCGTCACCCACGCGTCAACGCGCGGGCAGTGCGCCAGGACTCTTTCTCAAGTTTTCCCAAAACTTGGGTGTTGGACCTTGTAAATACCTATCCTTGCTAAACCCCCAATTGTACTTCACACAAAACCTTAACATTAATCATTCTAAGGTTTGCCAACTCAAATAGGCAATTTGGAAAATGTTTTGTGAAGTGTTTAAAGAGAAACCAAATTACCAAGGGTTTAAAGTATAGATAGGGTAATTTGGAAGGGGTAGAAGTGTATCTCCTCACATGGCATAGAAAAGAGAGAAATAATAATCCAAGGAATATTCCAATGCTTAGGGGAAGAATAAGATGGAGGGTTGAGATGAAATGGTTTGAATTGGATGGCTAGGATCAAAGGGAGCCTCCTTTGATTTTCAAACAATTTGGCATGTGTGGAATGTGGATGGTTGAGATGAGTTCACTTGAAATGAATAGTTAAGATCAAGCCTAGGTTATGGTTAAGAAAGGATATTTCAAGGGAATATGCTTTGCTTAGGGGGAAAGGAGAAATGGAGGGTTGAGATGGTTTTGGTTTGAATTCAATGGTTGAGATCAAGCACATGTGGTGGCATAGATAGGAGAGATTGGATGGATGGTTGAGATGAGTTTAGTTTGAATTCAATGGTTGAGATCAAGCCCATGTGATGATATAGAGATGAGGGGTTGGATGGATGGTTGTGATGTATAACCTCTCGTAAATTTCCCTTACGATTAGTAAATGCAAACAAATAAATAACAACGATGTTACGATAAATTAACACCATTTTACGGGTAACAATTTTTTTTTTTTATGATATGGCTTGATATTGAACCACTACGATAACTGTGATTGACCGTTTACCTAGGAACGATGCTTACACACAACCTAGGTTGCCTATAATTATTGCGAACGATAAATAATTATATAACGCGTTTATATTTAATAATACGTTTCGTCTAAATAACGTATACTATTTATATATTCCCCGAACCTACGAAACTTCCCGAGAACGCTCACTAATATTTTTGAACTTCGACACGATAATCGAAACACCCCAGGTGGGCCCCCAACACCCTTTGGGCCTCGTAATCCAATACATAACCAAACGGACCAGTTTTATTCTTTCTTTTGTTTTGGGCCGACACACAAAACCTGAGCCCAGTTACAAGCCCAAACGCACCCCTTTTTGTTATTTAAGTTTTGTTTCTGCCAGTCTCGACACTCCCAAACGCACCCTAGTATTCTACGATTTCTACACATAACGAACCTATTTTATTACACATTACGATTTACCTAGTGCCCAAGATACACACTAGACATAAACATTACTCACTCACTTTCGTTTACTACCCTAAAAACGTTCAAAGTAAATCACCAAACGTTCCAAGGAGATAAGACCAAAAACGTGTCAAGACATTCCTTTCTCACCACCCATGCTCTCCAATCCCATCTAAATGAACAATGTGCAAACATGAAACGTCAGGAATGAATAGGGATTCACTTACACAAGATCTAGCCATGTAAACAATCGATTGGGCATTATTTGTGGCAATACTATTCGCCCTCACATGCTACTCCAACACTTGTGAGCCTACCTTGTTTCTACTCTTCAAAAACCACCCATATAAGACCTCCCATGCAACCTTGGACGTTACATGCACTTAAACACACTACTACACATAAAATACCAACGAGAAGAAGTAATGGAGGGACGAACGGATTGCTAGGAGAACCACATCTCACAACGAACCTAGGACGTCAAGCAAAGTACCTCTTGGACCATTGGAACAACGTGAAGTGAACCACGGAGCTGTTGAACCATCACACGAACCATACACTCGTTTTACACCACCTTTTCTAGGTGAGGTGAGACCACGAACTTTTCTTTCTATTTTTATATATACGTATGAGTATATTATGCACAATCACTTGGAACCTATAAATCGTAAATCTTAAAAACAACGTATACATTTTATGTGTTATACTATTTCTTAGTTATGGCATTAACGAGTATCTATAATAATATTGAACTTATATTAACGAATACATACTAAAAATCACACGTTTCTAAGTTGTAGTGAACCTATACGATTTCTACTAAAACACTTAGTTTATTTTCAAACTTTATAAAGTTTACATATTGAGTTTTGGCCGTGTACTTTGACCTCGCCATGTTAAATTTCAATATACGACCACCTATTATTTTCGTACGATCTGATTACCTACTTGATATAGAAACGAGAATGATAATTAATACAACTTAACAACATCATTTGATCATCTAACGAGACCCAAAGTAAACCGGCATTGAAACTGTTTTCAGAAACTTTAAAAGCCTTAAGTGGGCCGTAAAGCCCAAAAAGCTCTTTTTAGCTTATTACGATAAGCTATGAGAATAAGCTGTTTTGAAATGGTGTTATAACTTAAAATGATGGATTTCGACTAACCTAGTGTTCCCCCAAACCCTTTGGATCATAAAATCTTAACGGGCCCTTATTTTGGATCGTTAAGCCCACTAAATGAAATAAGCTAATAAAAAGCTAGTAAGCTGTGAAAATAAGCTTTTCTGAACATTCTGAGCTTAATGAAATAATAAAAATGCTAAGTTTTGAATTTGGTAAAGTTGGGACCATTTTTGCAAATGTACGAACGTTAAGGACTAGAATTGCCAAAATTGTAAACTTGGGTGAAAAGTATAAAAATTGTTTTTCTAAAGGGTATAAATTGTAAATATTGAAACTTAGGGATAATGAATGTAAATATTTGATATTTGGACTAAAAATGTAAATATATATAACTTTTGGACTAACGACGTAAATGTTTTCCGTTAAGGGTAAAAAGTGTAAAATTGAGAAACATGAAGGATTGAATAATAATATTGATTTTAATAAAAACTTTATATATATTTATACTTATATATATATATATTTGAATATATATTAAAACGATAAATAATAAAACGTAACTTATTATATATATATATATATATATATATATATATATATATATATATATATATATATATATAATACGAATAAAACTTATATAACGATAAACAAATTTAGACGAATAAAACAATACGTAACCATTATTTATTCTTATACGACGTAACACATCACGTATGCACTTTATCGATTTCTTATAATTAATAATAAACGTTCGCAATAAAACGAGACTTAAGAACTGAAACGTGCCATATCTTTTAGGTTGTGTGTGAAGCCGTTGCCTTGCATCGTTGAGATTACAATTGTTCTACTATCCTACTAAGGTGAGTTCATAGCCCACACTTAATTGATTTCTGTGGGGGGAATACATGCTCAAAAACCGAACACAAGTCTTTTCCTGATCTTATTATTGCTTAAGTAGCTATTGCCAAAAGTCCCTCGATCATGAACCTTAATCACTTGAAAAGTGAACGTAAATAATTGTGAATAGATCTATTAGGGATTGACAATCCCCATTTGGTTGCTAGAGGAAAGTCACCAAATGCACGTTATTTGAATATAATAGGTTACTGGCAAATACCTATCTTGGGGGCTACATATTTCACATCATTATTATGAAAATATTGATGTCTGTTAAATCGTTGAGTGTCATGAGCTTAATGCAATAATGAATGTGATTTCTAACTTGTTTATTTGTATCGATATTACAATAAACATCTATCTCTTGTGTTCAAACTCTTAAATATAAACCTATGAATTTCACTCAACTTTTGTTGACTTTTAGCATGTTTATCTCAGGTAACTAAATGGGATGGATGGCAACGGCACGAAGTGGGCAATTGAAGAAACGTTTATTTCTCTTTAAATAAAACTTGTTGTTAAATAATGAATTCTCTTCGAATTATGAATATTTGGTATTTTAAATAAAACTTAAAACGATCACTTGAATCGTTTTCTATAATTGTGACGAAAGATCCACAATATAATACCCCAAAAGTCTTCCGCTGACATTTTAAGTCTTCCGCTGTATTGATCGATTTTGGGGGTGTTATAGATTGGCATCAGAGCTACGGTTATAGTGAACCAAGTGTTTTTGGAACATTGGACTATAACTACACTTTAAATGGGACAAAATTTTCATAAAATACCATCCTACGCCCTTCGTGCCTACGCATCCCAATAATTGGTAAAAAGTATTATTTACCTTTATAGCATTTTTAAATTGGTTATAATTATGCTTACATTTACTAATCGGGAAATTTATTACAGTATCATGTCTTCGAACACCCACCCTATCAGCTTGTCCTCAAACTCAGGAACTGAAGATGTTACTTCAGCCTATGCTACCTCACCTATGCCTATGTCTCCTGCTACCAACAGATACATGCAAAGCCAGCAATTTCTGCCAGCATCTGACACAGAGGCTTCTCCTCTGGCAACATCTGGTCCGATTCGCCGATCTAGGCAAATTAGACAACTTCAGCCGTATGAAGCAAGTACTGCTGTACCAGCACCAGCTCTTGTCATACCACCTGAATCAGTTGTGCCATCACCACCTGCACCACCAGTAATACCACCAGTACCAACTATCTTCTACAGCCAAACTACTACTGTCCCACTAACACCATCACCTATAGTATCACCTCCACTAGCATCACCACCAGCACCTTACCGAAGTGTCCCTCTAACACCTCACCGAAAGATTTACCCAATCCGCCCAACCGCTTCAGAATCTAGTATTCACCGTAGTCGCCGAAGGACCCACAAACGGGCAGATGCTCGTGAATGGTCTTTCTTATTGCCCATTATGCGATATTGGAGATCTCAAGAAGGAACACCAACAACAAGGGAACTTGGGGAAAGTTCTTACTCTACCTCCCGAATACTGCCAGTCACTGGGGAACCCATACACCATACCATACCATTGTTAGCTGCAAGAATGGTTCGCCACGAAGACCGACTTGATTCCATCGCTAGTATACTCAACAAGATTCCACAGGAACTTCTAGAAACCTTTGAAGATGACATGAACAGTCTCATAATTGGTCATCTTGCAGTAGAGGATAAGGTCAAAAAGTTGGATTCTCTATTTTGGGAATCAATGGAATTCATAGGAGCTCTTTGTGGGGCTAACACTTCAACCGAAATAGCATTGGGAACTTTAGACCGAGAAATTGAAAGGATCAATACTGAAAACCTACGCCTTAGGCAAGCCCTGCTAGAAGCTCGAGAAAGGGAAAGAGCTCGAGATCAAACCATGGAAACCATGTCCACTGCCATTCAAGAACTCCAAAACCACCTAGACAAGGCCTTAGGAAAACCATGAGACCACCACCTTGTTATGAAAAATCAATGTCCTACGAATAAGAATATCTTGTCGTGTTTTGTAAACATTTGCACAAGTACAAATAAGTGTTGTAACACCGTGACATTGATTTATGGAAGTTTATTTTATCTTTATTTACGTTGTATTATATCGTAATATATTGGTTCATACAGGTCAAACTTATTCGTTATGTATGTCATCCCAACATACGAAAACTTACGATGATCGAATCATTGTAACTACGACCTATATTTAACTATTCATTACTCGATATGTATTTTCAACGTGATAAGATTATTATAAATGTTCTAATAATATACCTTCTTTTATAGCAATATGGCTAGAACTAGGAGAACAACCACGAACGCCGCACCAGCAAACCCCGAAGTTATGACCCCGGCTGCAATTCAGCAAGCAATCGCTGACGGCGTTAATGCCGTTTTAGCTGAACAAAACCGTAATAGAGACGGAAATGCACCGGCACCCCGCTACTGCACATACAAAGACTTCATAGCATGTCAACCCACGTATTTCAAAGGAATTGAAGGAGTGTCGGAATTAGCTCAATGGTTTGAAAGAAGTGAAACTGTTTTCCAAAGAAGTGGATGCTCGGAAAACAACAAGGTAAGCTTCGCAACGGGAACACTAATGCAAGACGCTCTATCCTGGTGGAACTCTACCGTTCAAACACTAGGAGCAGAAGTAGCACATCAGCTTACTTGGATTGAATTCAAGGCTAAAATACTAAAGAAGTATTGTCCCCGTTCCGAACTGCGAAAACTCGAAGATGAGTTCCATGCCTTAATAGTGAAAGGAGTTGATTTGAGAAGTTACAACCGGAGATTCCAAGAACTTAGGATACTATGCCCTACCATGGTACCCGATCATGAGAAGACATTAGAGAAATATGTCGAAGGACTCCCTAGGAGTATTGAAGGAAATGTCACCTCAGCAAATCCGCCAACCTTGGAAGCAGCAATGGAACTTGCTCAGAAACTTCTAGATCGAGAAGTGAAATACAATGAACTTAAAAGGAAATTGGACGATAAAAGAACCACTCACCACCACAACAACAACCAGCAAAGCTACAACAGTCATCACCGCAACAACAACCAACACAACATGTTGGGTCTGAAACTGCTGCTGAGTAAAACTGCTACTAAGTGAAACTGCTGCTTGTGGTAATGATTCTGCTACCAATGTCAAAGTGCTGCTGAGGATAAATACTGCTGACAGAATCTGCTGCTAATGTCATAAGGATGTATACGGTTTAGATAAATATAGAATAGATTGTGTAAATATTATATTTATCTAGAATATACTTATCTTGTAGAGAAAGGTATTGTAAACCTAGTAGGACTCCTTAGTCTATAAAAGGAGGATCCTAGGGTTAGTTTATGGACGTGTTATTATTCACTTCAAGGTTGTAAAACCCTAGCATTGTTGAGTGCTCGTATTAATAATATTGAAGTGTTGAAAGAGAATCATAAGTCTTCTTAAGTTAAGCTTTTACATTCCGCATTCAAGCTTAAGTGTTTATTTTAAGTTAACTTCTATATAAGATCGTTTAAGCTCAACTGGGATCAACAAGTGGTATCAGAGCTTGTGATCTAGAAGTTATTATCAAGAAGATTTTGTTTCTTAAGTGTTTGCTGTTCCAAATCTATTGCTACAATGGGTGATGAAACTCATATGGTGACTGCTTCAAGGGTACCCATGCTGAATCCTGCTGAGTATGAGCTTTGGAAGAGAAGGATCAGACAATACATTCGCATGATTGATTTCAACATGTGGAATGTTATTGTTAATGGTGATTCTGTGCATGAGAAGAGTGCTGATGGTAAGGAGATACCTATTAAGTCTGCTGAAGCTAATACAGTGAGGAAGATGGAAATCAAAGCACATAGTATTCTCTTAATGGGAATACCTAATGAATTTCAAATGGACTTTGATGACTGTGAATCTGGAAAAGAATTGATGGATGCTGTTGAATTCAGGTTTGGAGGGAATGATGCCACTAAGAAATCAAGGAAAAATATGCTGAAGCATCAGTTTGAGAATTTTACTTCTGAAAGTGGAGAGAAGATTATTGGCACATACAACAGGCTAAACCAACTTGTTAGCCATCTAAAGCTTGTTGGTTATGTGGTTCCACAAGAAGATGTAAATCTAAAATTTCTTAGAAGTCTTGCACCTGAATGGAGTATGCACACAGTTGTGTGGAGGAATAAGCCTGATTTTGAAACTATGAAGTTGGAGAGTCTCTACAACAATTTAAGAGTGTATGAAGCAGAACTGTCTACCTCTTCTACTTCATCCTCTAGTACTCAAAATCTTGCCTTTGTATCCTCTAAAGGAAAAGAATCTCACTCTGCTGCTAATTCTACTGCTTATGGAGTCTCTGCTGCTGATGGTTCTGCTGCCAGTTCAAATGATAAGATCTCTACTAGTGATATTGCTTTGTGTGCATTCTTGGCTGAGCTCATAACTACTATAAGGTCACATGTCTTAAATCAAGATTTGGATTACATTGATCCTGATGATCTTGAAGAAATTGATCTTAAATGGCAAATGGCTATGTTAACTTTGAGGGCAAGAAAGTTCTTGAAAAAGACTGGAAAAGAAGTCAAGTATAAAGCTAAAGACAGTCCAGGCTTTGACAAATCAAAGATAGAATGCTACAACTGCAACAGGAAGGGACATTTTGCTAGAGAATGTAGAGCTCCAAAGAAGAATGCTGATGCTGCAAAGAAGGTTACTGAAGAATCAAAGACTACTGCATTGGTGTCTTGTGATGGACTGGGAGATTATGATTGGAGTGATATGGCTGAAGAAGAACCAAACTTCTCTTTGGTAGCTGTTGATCAACCCAAGGTGTAGAACTTTGCACTTATGGCCTATGGTTCATCATCAGGCTCTGACTCTGAGGTATCTAATGATTCAGACTTATCTATGTGTTCTTTTAAATCTTGTGCTGACACTATAGAAGAACTTAAGTCTAGGAATGAAAGTTTAAATAAGGAAATTGAACACCTAAAACTTGATAACTTAGGTTACAAAGTAGGTATTCAAAATGTTGAAAGAAGATTAGAATATCTTAAAGAGTGTGAGAAGGAATATGTAGATCAACTTAATCTCAGAGATATAGAAATTTTTAAGAAAAACAGTGAAGTAGAAGTTCTTAAAAATAAGTTGGTAGAAGCAGAAAAAGAAAAAGAGGAAGCTCTTGCTGAAAAAGATAAACATGTAGTAAGAGTACAAAAACAACAATTTGCTTCTGATATGGTTCATAAATCTATTGAGAATAATTTGATGAGAAAAGGTAGTGGAATTGGGTATAATGAAGTGGCTCCTCCAGCCAAAAGTGCTTTTGCTCCACCAAGAAAAGAACTATCATTCATTAGTGAGCTAAATATTAAAAAATCTGTAGGTGAATGTAGTACAAGTAAAATTGAAACACCTAAGGTTGAGGATAGAAAATTTCCTGAAGCTCCAATTATTGAGGATTGGTATTCTGATACTGACAGTGATGAGGAACAGGTTAAACAAACACAAAATGTGAAAAAGGAAGAAATTCCTACCAAGTTTAAGCCTAAAATTGAATAGGTTAAGTTTGTCAAACCTGTGTTAGGAAATAACTTCTCTAGGAAAATGGTAGAATACAATGAGATACCTAGAGAACAGATGGAAAGGTTCAATAATAAGCCTAGGGGTAACCAGAGAAACTTCAACAACCTAGTTTCAAACAGATTAGGTAATCAGTTTCAATTACAAAAGAAGGCTTGTTATAAGTGTGGTAGCTTTGACCACTTGATTGTTAGATGCCCTGAACACCAAAAGCCTGTTTGGAATCAATACACTAGGGTGAATCACAAATATGTTACAAAACAAACTCACCCACATCCTAATAGAAACATGGTTCCAAGAGCTGTTTTGTTGAGATCTGGTGCTACTAGATCTATTTATGCTGCTAAATCAAATGGTGTTTTCAAATCAACAACTAGTTCTTCTACTGGCTCTACTGCTAGTAAGCATTCTGCTGCCAGTATGCACTCTGCTGCTAGCAAGCAACCTGCTGCTAGTACAAAACTTTCTACTTCTGAGCCAAAACATCTTCCAAATACAGTTGTTGGTAATCACTTTTATGCTGTTAAGGCCTCAGCTTGCTGGACTTGGAAACCAAAAACAAATGGTTCAAATTCTGTTTCCAAGGATAGTAGTGCATCAAGTGATTTAAAGAAATTTGATTATGTTGATGCATAGGGCAGATCCAAGTCAGTAATGGCTTGGGTCGTCAAGAGGAACTAATGTCTCTACTTTTCATGTGCAGGTCAATCTACTGGATGAGCTTAAGGATATGGTTATTGTTGACAGTGGATGTTCTGGTCACATGACAGGTGATGAGTCTCAACTTGAAGACTTTGAGGCTTTTGATGGTGGTTATGTTGCATTTGGGAATGATCCAAAAGGTGGAAAGATTGTTGGAAGAGGAACTCTAAAAACCGGAAATTTGGACTTTGAAATAGTGTAATGAATCAGTTCTGTGTGGGGAAAGGAATTCTTAGACAATATAGTGTAGCAAGAACTCCACAACAAAATGGTGTTGCAGAAAGAAGAAATAGGACACTTATTGAGGCTGCAAGAACAATGTTGTCTGATTCAAAACTACCTATTCCTTTTTGGGCTGAAGCTGTGAACACTGCATGTTTTGTGCAGAACAGGAGTAAGGTAGTCAAGCCTCACAATAAGACTCCATATGAGTTATTTCATGGAAAGAAGCCACTGATTGATTTTCTCAAACCATTTGGATGTCCTGTTACAATTTTGAACACTAAGGATCAGCTAGGTAAATTTGATGAAAAAGCTGATGAAGGAAATTTGGTTGGTTAATCTGTGACTAGTAAAGCTTTCAGGGTATACAATAAGAGAACCAAACATGTAGAGGAGAATCTGCATATCAAGTTTTCTGAGAACACATCTAATCCTGAGGGAAAAGGACCAGAATGGCTGTTTAATGTTGATATGCTTACCAAAACAATGAACTATGTACCAGTTATTGCCAGTGTTGACAAACCACAGGAAGAATTTGTGTTGGTTGAGAAATTAAAGGTTGGTCCTACTTTCCTACCCTTTCAGTCAGATTCAAGCCCTAAAGAAGATGTGGTTACTCAAGAGAAACCTAAGGAAACTGAAGAAGGTATTGAAATACCTATTGAAGCAGAAAAAGAAACTAATGAAGCTCCCAAAGTAGTTGTTGATGTCTCTCCTACAAAGCCAGAAGACTCTGCTGCTGACTCAGAAGACTCTACTGCTAGGCCAAAAGATACAACTACTGCTCCACCACATTCTGCTTCCAAGCCTACTAACTCTACTGCTACTTCATTGTTTCCTAATTTGGATACTCAGGGTAGATCCATTGATGATACTATCTATCCTGATGATCCAAATATGCCTGATCTTGAAAATATTTATTATGACACAGATGATGATGCACTTGATGGTCAGTTATTTGGAGCTGCTGCTGATTTTACTAACTTGGAACTCAATATTCCTGTTAGTCCTACAACTACCACAAGAATACACAAGGATCATCCAAAAGATCAAATCCTAAGTGATCCACAATCATCTATTCAAACTAGGCAAATGACTAAAGCATTGAAAGATCTTCAACATCAAAGTTTCTTTGCCAGATCACTGCATCAAAGAAATAGTCATACAGATCTTCAAAATTGCCTGTTTGCATGTTTTCTTTCTCAAATTGAACCCAAAAACACTTACAAAGCCCTACAAGAAGCAAGTTGGGTGGAAGCAATGCAAGATGAGCTTCTACAATTTAAGCTGCAAGAGGTTTGGACTTTGGTTGAACTGCCAAATGGTAAAAGAGTGATTGGCACAAAATGGGTTTTCAGAAGCAAAAGAGATGAGAGAGGAATTGTCATAAGAAATAAGGCAAGGTTAGTAGCACAGGGATACACACAACAAGAAGGCCTTGATTATGATGAGGTTTTTGCTCCAGTGGCAAGAATAGAAGCAATTAGACTATTCTTGGCTTATGCTTCATACAAAGATTTTGTAGTGTATCAAATGGATGTGAAAAGTGCTTTTCTGTATGGGACCATTACAGAAGAGGTTTATGTGGCTCAACCACCAGGCTTTGAAGACCCTGATCATCCTGACAAAGTTTACAAGGTAAATAGAGCAATGTATGGTCTACATCAAGCTCCTAGAGCTTGGTATGACACTTTGTCAACATATTTGCTAGACTCTGGGTTCAGCAGAGGAAAGATTGATAAAACTTTGTTTCTCAAAAGACAAAAGGATGATATTTTGCTGGTTCAAATCTATGTTGATGACATCATCTTTGGGTCTACAAACAAAGCTATGTGTGTTAGTTTTGAGAAGCTTATGAAGGACAAGTTTGCTATGAGTTCAATGGGAGAACTCACCTTCTTCTTAGGTCTGCAAGTTACACAGAAAGAAAATGGCATCTTTTTCAGTCAGGATAAGTATGTCAATGATATTTTGAAGAAGTTTGGATTTGAAGATGCTAAACCTGCCAAGACTACCATGGAAAACAATAAACCATTGCTGAAGGATGAATATGGAAAGGAAGTGGATATACACTTGTACAGGTCTATGATTGGATAATTGATGTATCTTACAGCATCAAGGCCTGATATCATGTTTGCAGTGTGTGCCTGTGCAAGATTTCAAGTGTGTCCCAAGGAATCACATCTCAATGCAGTGAAGAGAATTTTTAGATATCTGAGGCATCAACCAAAATTGGGCCTTTGGTATCCTAAGGATTCCCCATTTGATTTGGTCTCCTATTCAGATAGTGACTATGCTGGAGCTTCTTTGGATAGAAAGTCTACAACAGGGGGTTGTCAATTTCTAGGAAGCAGATTGGTGTCATGGCAATGTAAGAAGCAAACTGTGGTGGCAAATTCTACAACTGAAGCTGAGTATGTGGCTGCTTCAAGTTGCTATGGACAAGTTCTCTGGATGCAGAATCAATTATTGGATTATGGGTACAATTTCATGAATACCAAAATTCATATTGATAACAACAGCACACTTTGCATAATTAAAAATCCTGTTTTTCATTCTAAAACAAAACATATTGAGATAAGACATCATTTTATCAGGGATTGCTATGAAAAGAAGTTGATCCAAATTGTTAAAGTTCATACTGACAACAATGTTGCTGATGTTCTCACTAAACACTTTGATGTGGGGAGGTTTCAATTTTTAATTGCAAACATTGGTATGATAAATCTTTGAAAAGCTTATCTCTTTGTTTTTGTACAAGTGTGTAAAGGAATTGTGCTGCTTGTTACTCTGCTGCTTATCATAAAGCATATATTTGCATTGCTATGTACTATGCTGCTAACTCTACTGCTAGTACATATGTTTGTTTGCTTTGTGGTGTTTGGTCTAATATTGTGCAGGAATAAGTTTAGATGATGTTTTGCAAATCACAATATTCAGACAACAAAAGAAGCACACTTATCATTCATTCAATTCAGAAGTTTATACATCAAAAGAGATTACAAAAAACTACTTCTGAAACTTTAAAAGTGTGCAAGAACATCAAATGACTACAACTACTAATTCCTAGGGCATGGCAGTCCAAGAACTATCTTTCTTTCCTTTGGAAGAGGAGAGTTTGTCTTTCTTGTCTTCTTTGCCTTGTTGGACTTCTTTGGTCGTGGCCTTGATGACTGAGGCCTCTCAGGAGTGGAAGGTGGTTCATTTGGAGGCTCATCCTCATCTGATGAAGTATAGATGAATGGGGAAACAAGCTCCCTTGGGGATGGTTGCCTGACAGGGATCCAAGCTGTGTCTTCTGATGATTCTGAAGCCGATGGAGATTTTGGGGACATCACAGCTTTACCCCTGGAAGTGCTGGGGGTTTGATTCAAATTGAGGAGATCTTTGAACACCGGAAGATCATGTTTTCTCTTCTTTGCCTGCTCTTTGGTTCTACAACCACCATGAGGAGGACGGAATGGCGGTACATAGGTTTCAAATGGGCTCTCGTCTTCGGATGATGAATCAGAAGAGATATTGATGATTTCGGGGGATGATTTCATGATTAGTTGATTTGATTTGGGTTAAGTGAAGATTTGATTTGATTGATTGGCGTTTTGATTACGATTAGGGTTTGATTGTGATAAATTAGGGAAAAGATTTGGTCCGTTTTTATAGGGATTACAGTATATCATCACATTAAATGCTGAGGATCTTTGACTTTTTGACCAAGCTTGTTTAGTCAACTCTGCTGCTGGATTATTTCACTCTGCTGCTAGTTATACAACTCTGCTGCTAGTATTATTGTGCTGCTACGGTTGAAAGTGTAAGGGTGGGATGTGTAACTTCTTCAATCAGTTTAAAACCTAATTGATCTTTCTAATTGGTTTTCTCATATCACAAATTGAAGTTATCACAAACACCATTACTTTATTTCTCTCAAAGTCAATAATTCCCAATTTCCCTAAACCCTAATTCATGGAGTGCGTTCGTACCTGGGCACCGCAACACAACAGTGTGGTCGTTTTGGATGCTGAATCAGTTAAAGAAGAATTCACAGACATGGTAACATTTTTGAATGCTACTTCTCTTAGGTATGCTGATGAGTGTTTGAGCACTCATCAATCCCCCACACTAAACTATTGCTAGTCCCTAGCAATACTGTTTTAAAAACTTGATGGATTTGAAAAACTCTTTACCAAAAGCCATCACTTCTGGAGTAGCCAGGTGTAAGAACTGTGGCACACCTGATAACCGTGTGATTTTGAGCAAACCACCAGCTGTCAACGGATTTGAGTAGTCTTTACCAAAAGCCGTTTGCTTCTGGACTAGCCAGCTCTTGATGGAATAGTCAACATCTTGGTGAGCTGATTACCAATTATGGATTTTCCACGGCCTTTACCACAAGCCATAATCTTGCGGGCTAGCCAACTCATTTGTTTTCGGGGAGTTGATGAACCATACAATTTTGGGCAAATTGCCAGCCGTCAACGGATTTGATATGTCTTTACCAAGAGCCGTTTGCTCCTGGACTAGCCAATCCCTTTTGTCGGTTAGACAAGGCGGACTGATTACCACAAAAATTTTGAAGCACCAGTGAGAAATTTTTGAAAATTTTGAAATTTTGGCAAAAACGGGGGTATTATATAGTAAAATGTGATAAAATTCGCTAGAATAGCGAATACCCCCCCACACTAAGCATGAATATTGTCCTCAATATTCAAAATCCCGGCTATTATGCCGACATTTTGAACGTAAAAGGGCAACATTACAAGCTAAGCGTGGAAAACACCATTTTGTTTTTTTCACTCTTGTAACCATAGCATGGGGGACTCCCCCACACTTAGGGTGAAAACCCTATAAGCATGCTATTGTTTTTGTTTACCGAGTCGCTAGCTTGACTCGACCCCGAATTCATTTGTCCTTGGGGAAGCATGATGTGGAAGAGACAATCTCAATCGGACTTTCATTCAAAATGTTTGGACAAACATATGAAGCACGTGAAAGTTCCACACCGATGAGATAAGTATCCGGCTCAAGAAAATGATACATGAAAATGCCGGGATCAAATATAGTGTCTTCATTCCTGAAGGAGTGAAGGACAGGAGAAGTCACCATGTAGGTGAAGAAAGGTAGAAAGATCTTGATGACAATCAAGATTGATTCATCATCATCGGAAAGAGAATTCATGATTGGTGTATCATGGATCTCATCAGTAAAGCTCGTGTGATCTAGACATATTATGGGTGGGAGGGTTGGGATTTTGATATCAATTAAATTCTCATGGTTGAGAATATTTCCCTCCGGAAAACAAAGATCAACTTTGTCTAGATCAAAGTAAAAATTATCATACTCTGGTGGAGGTATGATATGAGCGAGTTCACCGGAGAACTCCTCAAAGGTGAATGAATCATAATCGGGGAGAGATATTTGAGAATGAGAAGTGGTACTGTCACTAATCTTCTCTCCCATATGATCAAAGGTAAAGGCTTCAAACTCCGGAATAGGATCGTCGGAGACAATGTCACTATCCTTTATGGGGATAGGAGATGAAATAGGTTTCATTTTGAAAGCCTCGATTTTAGAAATAAGGAGATCGACATTCAATAATGTTGCACGAAGTGCTTCATCCTTGATTTCAGTGTCAATCTCGTCATTCTCTTTTTCTAAGCTGACTAGCTCAGAAGGCAATTCTTCCATATAAACGATGTCCTCACAAGATAACGAATTATCATCAGTAGAATCGGAGAACACCTCATCATGATTAGATGGGAAGAATAGAGGAGGAGGAATATCACACATATGGTCAAAAGTCCCCTGTGACTCTCTCGGGATTGGGACAAGGATCTCAACACTAGACTTTATTAATTCGTCCGATTCCTTATTAGGAATAGTGCTAAGGTGCTCATCCCCCATGATCAGAGAGTGAGTGTGAACTTCGGGTGTGATAACAGCAGACTGAGGGAGATACAAAAGACTAGCACACATAGATTCTATATTTTTCATGTGTTCTTCTGCTAGCAATTCTTGCATAGTCTTATCTCCCTGTGCTTCCATGGAAGGAATCTCAACTGATGAACTGGATGAAGCTTTGTAATATTCTTTCATTTGAATAGAATCCTCATCATCATCGTCATCATGAATAAAACGGAACAAAGAGCTAGATTTGGCTGCTTTTTCTTTAGCATACGCTTCCGTAACAGCTTTTTCAAAATCATCTATGGTTTCAATTTTAGCAACCTGCTCTTCCGTCAATATTTTAGCCATGCATTTCTCATGTGAATTTAGAGTAAATGAAAATTGCGGGGGTGGGGACTTGTCAAAACCAGAAGTTTGACATTGGTAATCCTCATGAGGACCCCCACAATTCACACAAGAAACACTGGGCGCATTATGAAGTTTTGTGGTACCCAACTCCTTAAGTTCTTTCAATATCTCAAGAATCTGTATTGTAATGTCAGTAGCAGAAGGAGTTGTGTGAATCTTTTGGTGCTGTGGAGGTGGGTCTGAAAATGAATAGTCGTAGTTGTTACAAGGAATTGGATTCCTTGTTTGACAATCCGAGCTAAAGTGAGGACCTCCACAGTACTCACAACAGTAAAACTGTTGAGTTTGGATTGGTGTATCTTGATACGAGGCATCATTGAAATTTGGGTAGTATGATTCTTGCTCGTATGAATGTGATGGGTAATCGAAAAAATTTGAAGAGTCGTTGAATGAGT
The DNA here is from genome assembly GCA_030686995.1 of Artemisia argyi. Classification (NCBI taxonomy): domain Eukaryota; kingdom Viridiplantae; phylum Streptophyta; class Magnoliopsida; order Asterales; family Asteraceae; genus Artemisia; species Artemisia argyi. The sequence continues at coordinate 75,232,700 of CM060685.1, read as the reverse complement.
TTTGATTAGGATCATAAGTAAATGAATTACTCGACCCACAAAACAAACAACTCCCGTTTTGGATATCATTACCACATTGTACACATGTACACCACTGACATGGAAAACCGAAAAGTGGCTCACCACAACCGACACAAGGAACAAAATCTGGAGGTGGGACAAGTGGTGTGCTCTTAGAGCTAGCAATTTCCACCACTTCCGTTATGGTCTCGGGTTTTGGTTCTTGATAAATGTGAAAGTTAGGTAAGTCGTGCTTTTCAGTCTCTGCCCTAAGCTCAGCACGTATGCTTGACAAACTTTTGACCGTAAACCGTGAAAGGTTAGGATCAATTTTTGAAGGTTTAGGAGCAATTGTGAGCTTAGGTTCTTGGACAACCGTAGGTTGGATGTATTTAGCACTTCCATCGTCAGAGTGAAGTACAGGGTCCTTTGTCACCTCGGTTTCTTGATTCATTTCCCTCACCGGAGAGGAAATATGAATCGAAGGTCCATCATAATCACTATAACATCTCGATATTTTTGACAAGGCCTTAAGTTTTTCAATTTTGCTCTCAAAGGCCCATTGTTCGAAGAAATCGTCATCGAGAGATGTCATATAGAATTATACATGAGAGGGGATAAGAAGGTAGAATCAAACTGATAGAGGGTAAGGAAAAATATTTTTGGGTTTTTGGATGAACATTTTGTACAAATGATAAGGAAAATGTTTTTGTGTTTTTGTTTTTATGAAAATATGAACAAGGATGGATAAATGTACAATGGAACGAATTCCAAAGACACTAATCAGAAAAACCGTTTAGATAAACGCGCACACCTCCCCGGCAGCGGCGCCAAATTTTGATTGAGGCAAAAGCAGACAACTAAATTCAACCACGGATGTGGTCAAACAAGTCAAACTCCTAAGGCTCAATGCTCCGCGGAATATAGTGGTTTCCCCGGGTCGTATGTCCCGACGAGGTGTGAATTGTAAACAAAACGGTTATTTGATCGGGTGAATCTGGATGGATAAGGGTTTGAGTGAGATTAAACTAAGGAATTTACAACGAAATAGCTTAAATAAGCTATATGAACAAGACGGGAAAGTAGGAAAAACCAGAAACGTATTAAACCTAAAAACGTGTACGTTACGTTTAATTAAAACGTAGACGTACAAAATAAAACGCGAGTTTTAACAAAATAAAATACTTACAAAAGTGAAAATCACATTTTTACAATCCTAATAATAAAAGAAACTTTTTAGAAAATTAAAATTACTTTTTACACTAATTAATTATTTAATATTAATTAAAAACTATTTAATACTTATTATTAATATTTAAAACACTTAAATATAATACAATATTAATTAAGCACTAGAAAAATGAAAATAAAATTTCTAAAATTATAAAATAACTAAAAATAAGTTTTAAAACTAAAAATAAGAGTTTTTGTCTTTTTGTGAATTTTCTATTAATTAATTACTATTTAATTACTAATTAACTAATTAACTATTTTAAATTAAGAAAATTACTAAATGAACAGTGAAAATTCTAATAAAATTTCTAAAATTACTTTATAACATATAAAAGCTGTAAAAAATATAAAAACTTGATTTTACTTAATTAAAACTAAATATACTATTTTAAACTTAATATTAATTAATTTCTAATAAAACTAATATTAATTCTAATAAATATTAAATAACAAAATAAAAATCTGAAAAAATTATTATAACTACTTTAATATATGAGGAATTTAATAAAAATATAAAAAAGCTAAGAACTTAATTAAAATTTAAAAATGAAAATTAAAATTATATTATATTAAATAGAAACTATCACTTAAAATTAAACTTGGATTTTCTGGATTTTTATTTTACAAACTTGTTTTACTCTTAAAAATAGAAACTTTTTGTAAAGGCAACTTTTTTGTAGCTTAAATTTAAGCTATTTGAGGGCTTATGAGCTTGACAGTTGACTTTGGTCAACTGTCAAAGCCAAAAGCTTAGAAATAAGCTTAAAGCTGAAGCACAGAAGTGGATTATGATCAAACAAGCTCAAGGGACTAGTAATAAGCTACAAAAACTAGAATTGTAACCTGAGTAAGCCAAAAAGCTGAATAAGCTGTTCCAACAACCCAACTGAAAACACAGACAAGGGACAAGGTTTTTGGACCTTGCAGCCCTATCAAATGGAGTACAAATGCCAAGGAAAGACCAGATACTTGAAGATGAGCTTATTGGCTTCTCAAAAAGCCAATAAGCTCATTGTGGGGCCCACTGTGCAGACCAAGAGATGCATTGAAAGTGATGGACTGTATGCAGGGGAGCAGCTTGCCCTGCAAGCTTCTTTAGGGCAAGCTAGGGGTTTGGGAAAAAATTGTAAAAATAAAATGAGCATGGAAATTTAAATTTGAGATGGTATAGAATGACTAGAAACAAGATTCACAACCTGAGCTATCACACAAAAATCAAAACAATCCTTCAAACTTTTGGAAAAATCTGAAATGGCATGAACTTTGACTTTTGTAAAAACTACTTATATTGACTTTCTTGAGTTTTAATCCTAATTTACCTACTGAATATGTAATTATAAGCTAAAAAGAAACTAGATTAAGTGAAATAATAACTAAGGAACTATTGTGAGGGCTTTATGCAACTGCTACACTTAACAGTGAATGAAATCAAAGGGTTTCAAGAGAATTTTGACTTTTAACTAAACTACAACTAGATTCTATGGTTTAAAGGTTCTAACCTATCCTAATGCAAGTTATTTCAACCACAAACAACAACAACAACAAGCTATATCAGACCCAGAACTCTATATCCAAACACCCCTTATTGGGTACTGTTTGGAGTTTAATGAAGCAATTCTATGACCTAAGCTATAGAACTGAATCCCAAGCTTATTCTAACATCCAATAAGCATTCACACACCAAAATAAGCAATAAGCAATAACTATGACAACTGTGGAAAGTGATGCAAAGATTAAATGAGGAGACTTACTTGAAAATATGATGCAAAGGGCAATTGCATACGAATTGATGAGATAAGCTCAGATAAGCTATGAAAGAGCTTATTGAGCTTATCCAAAGGATGTGTGAGCTAATACAAACAGGAAATACCAATTGCAAAACTTAACAAGTAACTTCGAATTTTCAATTTTGGAATTTGCAAGTGCTAAAATGGAACTGAGTTGCAACAATTTAAAAATGATTATACCATTAAAATATAAGATTACAATGCTTAATTGTGAAGGATTACATTAATTTAAACTAAATCGAACCTAAATTAAACTAAAACTAAAACTAAAACTTAACTTCTTCATTCTCTTCCTTACTTCCCATTTATAGCCTTTTAGGGATCCTCTCAGTCTAGTGGTCAAATCCCACTTCTTTTCCTGGCCATTGGATGCTTTCAGTTGATCTCAGCCCTTGAAAGGGTCTTGGCGGGAAAGAAAAAGTGTAACTTGGTGGGGTTTGGTGAGTTATAGGTGAAGGTTTTAAATGTTGGGGTGAGCTGTGGGGGACAAGAAAGGTGGAAAGGTGAGGGTTTGGAGGAGATGTGAGGAGGGGGGAGGTTCCTGGTTTTGTGGGATTATGTTGGGAGGGAAGAAGGTGGAGCGGGGTTGATTTGTTTGACCGGGTCAACGCACAGGGGTGAGTATTAGTTTTTAGGAGTGGGCCGGGTCTTGGGCTTGGGAGGTGTTATTGGATCAGATTGTGAGTGGTGGGTTTGGTTTTGGTTTTGGTAACTCTTAAATCACAAGGACCAATCATGTAATTTACCGAACCATGAGGGGTGTGTTTTGCCATTTTTCCAAAATATCCCAAGGGTGTAATTTGCCAAGTCTGAATTCCCATGGACCATAAATGTAATTTTTTGCACTTTTGAAATTCCCGGGGGCCATAAATGACAAGTTTCCAAAATTGAGGGACCAATGTTGTAATTTCCTCAAACTCACACCAAAGGATTATTTTTGACAATTTATGATTTTCCAAGGATTAAAAATGATTTTTCATCCAAAAATATCCCACCAGGGACCAAATCTGCCAAAGTCCGTAACTCCAAGGACTAAATTTGTAATTTCCAAATTCTGGGGACCAAAAGTGTAAATTCTCAAAACATTTTACCCAAGTGTTATTTTTAATAACTTTTTATTTTTAAAAGGACTTGGGTTGACTTTTCTTGCAAAATAAATGCACAGGGACTAGTTTTGTAATTTTATGAAAGTTGGGGGACTGAAACTGCCAGTTTTGCAAACTTTGTGCGTTTTTCATTTGTTTTTGCTCATTTTGCATCTAAAATATATAAAACACAATTTTGAAATATTTTCAGTATTTTGATGCATTACTGAGTGTTTTTGTATGTTTTGCAGTTCAGATTAGACCAAAAATGATGAGTGTTTGAGCACTCATCATATGCACTCACTGTGAATCCTACTATATTTGTTTCCCACATCAAACAGTTTTGGCTTACCGCTAAAATCAAAACTCTGAATGGGGAAAAACATGTTAGTGCCTTAGTAGATGGGCAAAAGGTTCGTGTATCTGAATCATCAATAAGAGAAACTCTTCTCTTAGATGATGAAACAGAGACCACTTGCCTGGCCAATTCTGCTATTTTTGCTGGTTTAGAAGCTTTGGGATATGAGGGGAATCATACAAATTTAAAATTTCAAAAATCTCTCCTCTGTCCTCAATATAAGTTTTTGATACATCTTCTTCTTCATTGTTTGAGTCCTAAAACTTCTGGATGGCATGAGTTTAGTGCTACTATTGCTTCTGCAATGGTATGCCTAAGCAAAGGTAAACCATTCAATTTTTCCAGAATGATTTTAGAAGGGATGTTTCAAAGTATCAAAGAGTCTGGTTCATATTTGCTTTATCCAAGGTTTATACAACTCTTTGTTCAAAAACAACTTACAAAGTTTAGAGGTCATATTGCTACTTATGATGCTCCAAAATTGGTTTCTAAAACTTTTACTTTCTTGGTTAAACATGGCAAAGGTTTTTCAGGCACACATACTAATCTTACACCTAAAATGGTGCAACTTGTGCAAAACAATCAGGGTGAAGGATCAGGAAATCCCACTGACTCCCATCACACACCCAATTTTAGTGCATCTGCTACACAACCTAAAATACTCTATACCCGTAGGAACACCAAAAAGAACACTGATCTTCCTCAGGATAGTGTTAGTATGGCTGTACCAGATGAGGCTGTCCTAGGTGATGGAGAGGACATGTTGGCAAGGGCTGTCACTACTGCTTCTAGCTTAGCAGCAGAGCAGGATAGTGATAACATAAATAAGACCCAAACCAAGGCAACATCTAGAGATGATGATTCTTCTGAATCAAATTCTCAGGATGGTAACCCTAGCCACATGGCAAAAACAGGGGGCTCAGATGATCAAACTAGGTTTGATACTGAGTTTATGTCCCAAGATTCACCTCTCGGACCAGGTTACACAGGTCGAAGTGATGAGGACAGACCAGTGACCAATGAATTGACGGAAAATCTTGTACATGATGACAATGTCCATGATTCACCTCTCGGACCAGGTAATACAGGCCGAAGTGATGAGACTATTATGAAACTTATTCAGGAATTGACGGTTACTTGTACCAACTTGGGGCTGAAATGTACTACCTTGGAGGACAAAGTTGTTACTCTTTCATCTTTTGTTGCTGATCAGGACAAGACCATCATCAGTTTGCAAAAACAGATAAAGAAGTTAAAAAAATCTAAACCTTCAGCCTCATTGAAAAGATTGAAGAAAGTGGGCACTTCTCAGGTTGTTAGTTCTTCTGAAGTCTCTACTCACTTGGAAGATGATGCTTCCAAACAGGGGAGGAATGAAGAGGCAATGGGTTCAGGGGAGGAAAATGTTGAAAAAGCTGATTGTGCTCTGGGTTTAAATGATGGAATGGTTTCAGGGGAGGCTCCAGTGATTGGTGATATGGATGTTGATAGTCCTCAGGATGCTGGAGATTTTGTGGTTGCTGATAAATCAGGGAATGAAGTTGTTATGGAAAAGATGGTTGCTGCATAAGAAAAGGTGGTAGAAACTCTTAAAACTTTGGAGTCTGAGCAACTAGTGAAGGCAACAGGGTTGATGGGTAATGTGTTAAAGACTTTGGAAGATTCAGTGGTAAAACATGTTGAAAATGCTGCTATTGCTGACTCTACTGCTGTTCATAATTCTGCTGCTAAGGATGTTTCTGGTTCTGCTGCTAGTGGAATAGTGAATATTGCTGAAGTACAAGACTCTGCTGCTGGGTCTATGGACAATGCTGCTGCAGAGGCAATGGTTTTGCTAAGTAAGAAGACTACTGATGACTCTATTTCCAAACAGACACCACAACTACCAACTCAATCATTACCACAACCTATCACAACAACAATTACATCATCAGTAACAAGAAAACCTCAAAAAGGAATAACAATAAGAGAACCTGCTGCTACTCAAAGGAAGACAATCATATCATCTTCTACAGATAAGGGTAAAGGCAAGCAAGTTGATATTCAGAGGTGGATGTATAAAGGCATTGATTTCACAGATATACCTTTTGATTTTTGGCCTAAGGAACTTCTAAGTGAACATGATTCTGTTGTTGCACTTAAATTACATGATGATGATCAACAGTTACTTTTGGAAGAAGAGAAAAGACAGGCTGAAGAGTTAAGGAAGTATGATGAATGGGTCAATGAGAAGATCAGAATTGATGCTGATATTGAACTCCAAAAGTTGATCAAAGAGGAAGGAAATGAAACTTCAACTTTTGATGTGCAATCCTGGTACAAGGAGTTCACTATCAAGAAGAGAAAGCAGAATGATGCTGCTAGAAAGAAGATAAAGATACTTAAAGGTCCAACTGTTAAACAACAAAGAAAAGAATATGAAAGATATCTAAAGAATATGGCTGGATGGAAATTGATAGAGTTGAAACCTTATTCTGATAGAGGTTTTTGACTTGTATCAACAAGCTAAGAGAAGAACAGATACTTTCTATCCTATGGGATGTGCTGAGGACTTGGAACAGATTGCTCAGATGAACAAGAAGTTGGTACCTGAAAAGATAGCTGAAGCAGAGCAAATTCAAGAAGCTAATGTTGTTGAACAGCTTGAGGGTGATGCAGCAAAGACTACTTCTTCTATGCAAGGTGATAAGAGAAAAGGTGTTATTTATAAGTCAGTTGCAAAGAAAAAGAGAAAGATTGGAGAAGGAAGCAGTTCTATGCCTGAAGGAGATGAGTTTAAACATGGTCTTGATCACATTCCTTCTGAGCATCAAAAAGAACAATTGAAGGGTTATACTGTGGTTGGCAAGATGGAAGATCCTGAAGTGATTGATGCCAAACCATTAGGAGTTAAATATCCTATTGTCAAAGTAACTACAGGGTATGATACTAACATTGGAGCATTTCATGATGTCCAGAGATCTGATGGTAAGACTCATAGGTTTCTCAGATTTCAACAGATGCTATACTACTTTGATAGAGAGGATGTTGAAGACTTGTGGAAGTTATACAAGGCAAAGTTTGGAGCTAAGAAATTTGATGGTAAAAAGTATGAGATAAATCAAATTGATCATATCTTAACTGCTTCTGATAATGTTATGTGGAGAGCTCTTAAACTTATGTTTGAACCTTCAATGGATGATTCTGAATGGACAGAGATAGTAGAATACAAAGTAAGAAAATGGAGACTCTTTCAAGATTCTGGAGTTCATGTGCTAGAAATTGGACCTATTACTTTGTATATGCTAGCTGAAGTAGATTACCCAGTGGTAAGATACTGGAATATTGTCAATCAGATGGTTAATGGTGATAGATCACTTAAGCTGCAGAAAGATTATGATTCTGATGATCAAGCATTCAATTTGCTGTCAAAGTATAAGAAGATATTTGATCAACTGAATTCTCAAGAGTTGAAGTGTTTGGAAGCATCCTCCAAGTAATGATTATGCTTAGAAGAAACTTATTTATTTAGAAATAAATAATAAGTTTAGGGGAGGATTGTTGGGTCTGAAACTGCTGCTGAGTAAAACTGCTGCTAAGTGAAACTGCTGCTAGTGGTAATGATTCTGCTGCCAATGTCAAAGTGCTGCTGAGGATAAATACTGCTGACAGAATCTGCTGCTAATGTGATAAGGATGTATACGGTTTAGATAAATATAGAATAGATTGTGTAAATATTATATTTATCTAGAATATACTTATCTTGTAGAGAAAGGTATTGTAAACCTAGTAGGACTCCTTAGTCTATAAAAGGAGGATCCTAGGGTTAGTTTATGGACGTGTTATTATTCACTTCAAGGTTGTAAAACCCTAGCATTGTTGAGTGCTCGTATTAATAATATTGAAGTGTTGAAAGAGAATCATAAGTCTTCTTAAGTTAAGCTTTTACATTCCGCATTCAAGCTTAAGTGTTTATTTTAAGTTAACTTCTATATAAGATCGTTTAAGCTCAACTGGGATCAACACAACAGTAATCGGAACCACCAACCATATCACAACAATCGAAGCACTCAGCAGCAGAATCAAAGACAAGAAAAACCCCGAGTCTACACCGCTACGGAAGGTGTAGGGTATAACGGACAGAAACCCCTGTGCCAGCGATGCAAACTTCATCATGAGGGTCGTTGTACCGTCCGATGTAACAAATGCCATAAAATCGGTCATCAAACCAGAAACTGTAGGATTCCTGCTACGGGAAGCAACACCTTAGCTGTACCACCCACTTGTTTCGGATGCGGAGAAGTAGGACACATCCGGAGAAACTGCCCAAAAGGAAACGAACCAGCCAACGCCCAAGCTAGGGTATACTTACTCGGAGATGTAGTCACCGGTACGTTTCTACTAAACCATCATAATGCTAGAGTATTGTTTGATTCGGGCGCCGATAAGAGTTTTATATCAGATACGTTTGCCCCTTTACTTAATGTTACCCCCTCTAAGCTAAACACCACCTACGAAGTCGAAATGGCTGACGGGAATTTAATAGACACCAATACCATCATGAAAGATTACACCCTAACCTTATCCGAAAAACCTTTTGCCATTGATCTTATGCCGGTTCAACTTGGTAGTTTCGACGCTATCGTCGGCATGGATTGGCTATCCCACCATCGTGCTAGGATTCACTGTGACGAAAAGGCCGTCCATATACCACTCAAGGATGAAACACTCATTGTCCAGGGCGACAAAAGCAAACCTCGATATGGAATTATCTCATGTATGCGAGTAATAAAATACATGAAAGAAGGATGTCAAGTATTTATGGCTCAAGTTACGGAAAGTAAGTCATCCGAAAAGCAGTTTGATGACGTACCTATCGTTAGGGATTTCCCTGAAGTATTCCCTGAAGAATTACCTGGTATTCCACCCGTACGTCAAGTAGAATTTCAGATTGAACTAGTGCCTGGAGCGGCACCAGTAGCTAAAGCACCTTATAGGCTAGCGCCATCTGAAATGGAAGAGTTGTCAGAACAACTAAAGGAATTATCGGATAAAGGATTTATTCGACCAAGCTCATTACCTTGGGGAGCTCCAATTTTGTTTGTTAAGAAGAAGGATGGATCCTTCCGAATGTGCATCGATTACCGGGAGTTGAATAAACTTACGGTAAAGAATCGATACCCATTACCTCGAATTGATGATCTGTTTGACCAATTGCAAGGATCAAGTGTGTACTCAAAAATTGGTCTGAGATCAGGATATCATCAGCTAAGAGTTCGAGAAGAAGATATTCCGAAAACTGCATTCAGAACGCGCTATGGTCACTACGAATTTCAAGTAATGCTGTTCGGTCTGACCAATGCACCAACAGTTTTCATGGATTTAATGAATCGAGTATGCAAACCTTACTTGGATAAGTTTGTTATAGTATTCATCGACGATATTTTGATCTACTCTCACAACGAAGAAGAACACGCGGGACATTTACGAATTATTCTAGAACTGCTCAAGAAGGAAGAATTGTACGCTAAGTTCTCTAAATGCGACTTTTGGATTCACACCGTACAGTTTTTAGGACACATCATCGACAGTCAAGGCATTCACGTAGACCCTGCAAAGATTGAGGCTGTTAAAGGTTGGTCATCTCCTACAAACCCCACGGAGATTCGTCAATTTTTAGGTCTCGCAGGTTACTACCGAAGATTTATAGAAGGATTCTTCAAGATTGCAAAACCTTTGACTAAACTGACCCAAAAGAATGAAAAGTACATCTGGGAAGAAAAGGAAGAAGCAGCCTTCCAGTTGTTAAAACAAAAGCTTTGTGAAGCTCCAATATTAGCCCTCCCAGAAGGAAACGAGGACTTTATAGTATATTGCGACGCATCTTATCATGGACTAGGAGCAGTCTTGATGCAAAGAAGCAAAGTGATAGCTTATGCATCCCGCCAACTGAAGAAACATGAGGAAAACTACACGACTCATGACTTGGAGTTAGGAGCTGTAGTGTTTGCGCTCAAGTTATGGAGACACTACTTATATGGCACCAAATGTACCGTATACACCGACCACAAGAGTCTTCAACACATTTTGGATCAGAAGGATTTGAATATGAGGCAACGTCGCTGGCTAGAGTTGCTCAGCGATTATGATTGTGAGATCCGTTACCACCCAGGAAAGGCTAATGTAGTAGCAGATGCGTTAAGCCGAAAAGAACGATTGAAACCCCTTCGAGTTAGGTCACTAGGAATGACTATCCACTCACCCCTTCCATCCCAAATCCTTACCGCGCAGAACGAAGCACTTAAAGAAGAAAACCGACCCAAAGAAAAGATTTACGGTATGCCCGAGAATGAGAATGGTTTCGTGAAGAAATCCGATGGAACACTGTGTTTCAAGGACAGAAGTTGGATCCCTATGATTGGAGGTATTCGTGAACTCATCATGTATGAGTCCCACAAGTCAAAATACTCCATTCATCCAGGTTCCGACAAGATGTATCAGGATTTAAAGAGACTATATTGGTGGCCAAACATGAAGGCTGACATCGCAGAATATGTCAGTAAATGTTTGACATGTTCAAGGGTAAAGGCAGAACATCAGAAACCTTCAGGCTTACTTGTACAACCAGAACTTCCTATGTGGAAATGGGAACGAATCACTATGGACTTCATCACCAAACTCCCAAGAACCTCATCCGGACACAACACAATATGGGTTATTGTGGATCGTCTAACAAAATCCGCTCATTTTATACCCATCAAAGAAACCGATGAGATGAATACACTTGCTCAGATATATGTGAAGGAAATTGTCACTCGACATGGAGTACCAATTTCGATTATCTCGGATCGAGATAGTCGTTTCACCTCTCACTTTTGGAAGACATTACAGAAAGCCTTAGGAACTAAACTAGATATGAGCACAGCATACCACCCTCAAACTGATGGTCAAAGTGAAAGAACTATCCAAACCTTGGAAGATATGCTCCGAGCATGCGTTATCGATTTTGGAAAAGGTTGGGATAAGCACTTACCATTAGCAGAGTTTTCATACAACAATAGTTACCACGCCAGTATAAAAGCAGCACCATTCGAAGCACTGTATGGTAGAAAGTGCAGATCGCCCGTCTGTTGGGCAGAAGTCGGAGAAAGACAACTTATAGGACCAGACCTTGTTAGGGGAACAACCGAGAAAATTGTTAAGATTAAGCAACGATTACAAGCAGCCCGAGACCGACAGAAAAGCTACGCAGACCTAAAAAGGAAACCCATGGAATTTCAAATAGGAGACAAAGTCTTATTGAAAGTATCTCCCTGGAAGGGAATGGTACGATTTGGAAAGCAGGGAAAGTTGAACCCCAGATACATCGGTCCATTCAAAATCCTGGAAAGGATAGGACCCGTGGCTTATAGACTAGAACTACCCGAAGAACTTAGTCGGATTCACGACATCTTTCATGTGTCAAACCTTAAGAAGTGTTTATCCGATGAATCTCTCGTGATTCCATTGAAAGAGATTCGACTAGATGATAACCTTATCTTTACCGAGGAACCCATTGAAATCATGGATAGAGAAGTCAAACAACTAAAACAAAACCGTATCCCTATTGTCAAAGTCCGTTGGGACTCCAAGCGAGGACCGGAATATACCTGGGAGCGCGAGGATCAGATTCGCTCCAAGTACCCACATCTCTTCACCTAAGACACCCTCGACAACTATCTTAGACTACAATTCCGGGACGGAATTCCCTGTAAGAAGTAGGTAATGTAACCTCTCGTAAATTTCCCTTACGATTAGTAAATGCAAACAAATAAATAACAACGATGTTACGATAAATTAACACCATTTTACGGGTAACAAATTTTTTTTTTATGATATAGCTTGATATTGAACCACTACGATAACTGTGATTGACCGTTTACCCAGGAACGATGCTTACACACAACCTAGGTTGCCTATAATTATTGCGAACGATAAATAATTATATAATGCGTTTATATTTAATAATACGTTTCGTCTAAATAACGTATACTATTTATATATTCCCCGAACCTACGAAACTTCCCGAGAACGCTCACTAATATTTTTGAACTTCGACACGATAATCGAAACACCCCAGGTGGGCCCCCAACACCCTTTGGGCCTCGTAATCCAATACATAACCAAACGGACCAGTTTTATTCTTTCTTTTGTTTTGGGCCGACACACAAAACCTAAGCCCAGTTACAAGCCCAAACGCATCCCTTTTTGTTATTTAAGTTTTGTTTCTGCCAGTCTCGACACTCCCAAACGCACCCTAGTATTCTACGATTTCTACACATAACGAACCTATTTTATTACACATTACGATTTACCTAGTGCCCAAGATACACACTAGACATAAACATTACTCACTCACTTTCGTTTACTACCCTAAAAACGTTCAAAGTAAATCACCAAACGTTCCAAGGAGATAAGACCAAAAACGTGTCAAGACATTCCTTTCTCACCACCCATGCTCTCCAATCCCATCTAAATGAACAATGTGCAAACATGAAACGTCAGGAATGAATAGGGATTCACTTACACAAGATCTAGCCATGTAAACAATCGATTGGGCATTGTTTGTGGCAATACTATTCGCCCTCACATGCTACTCCAACACTTGTGAGCCTACCTTGTTTCTACTCTTCAAAAACCACCCATATAAGACCTCCCATGCAACCTTGGATGTTACATGCACTTAAACACACCACTACACATAAAATACCAACGAGAAGAAGTAATGGAGGGACGAACGGATTGCTAGGAGAACCACATCTCACAACGAACCTAGGACGTCAAGCAAAGTACCTCTTGGACCATTGGAACAACGTGAAGTGAACCACGGAGCTGTTGAACCATCACACGAACCATACACTCGTTTTACACCACCTTTTCTAGGTGAGGTGAGACCACGAACTTTTCTTTCTATTTTTATATATACGTATGAGTATATTATGCACAATCACTTGGAACCTATAAATCGTAAATCTTAAAAACAACGTATACATTTTATGTGTTATACTATTTCTTAGTTATGGCATTAACGAGTATCTATAATAATATTGAACTTATATTAACGAATACATACTAAAAATCACACGTTTCTAAGTTGTAGTGAACCTATACGATTTCTACTAAAACACTTAGTTTATTTTCAAACTTTATAAAGTTTACATATTGAGTTTTGGCCGTGTACTTTGACCTCGCCATGTTAAATTTCAATATACGACCACCTATTATTTTCGTACGATCTGATTACCTACTTGATATAGAAACGAGAATGATAATTAATACAACTTAACAACATCATTTGATCATCTAACGAGACCCAAAGTAAACCGGCATTGAAACTGTTTTCAGAAACTTTAAAAGCCTTAAGTGGGCCGTAAAGCCCAAAAAGCTCTTTTTAGCTTATTACGATAAGCTATGAGAATAAGCTGTTTTGAAATGGTGTTTTAACTTAAAATGATGGATTTCGACTAACTTAGTGTTCCCCCAAACCCTTTGGATCATAAAATCTTAACGGGCCCTTATTTTGGATCGTTAAGCCCACTAAATGAAATAAGCTAATAAAAAGCTAATAAGCTATGAGAATAAGCTTTTCTAAACATTCTGAGCGTAATGAAATAATAAAAATGCTAAGTTTTGAATTTGGTAAAGTTGGGACCATTTTTGCAAATGTACGAACGTTAAAGACTAGAATTGCCAAAATTGTAAACTTGGGTGAAAAGTATAAAAACTGTTTTTCTAAAGGGTATTAACTGTAAATATTGAAACTTAGGGATAATGAATGTAAATATTTGATATTTGGACTAAAAATGTAAATATATATAACTTTTGGACTAACGACGTAAATGTTTTCCGTTAAGGGTAAAAAGTGTAAAATTGAGAAACATGAAGGATTGAATAATAATATTGATTTTAATAAAAACTTTATATATATATTTATACTTATATATATATATATTTGAATATATAGTAAAACGATTAATAATAAAACTTATATAACGATAACCAAATTTAGACGAATAAAACAATACGTAACCATTATTTATTCTTATACGACGTAACACATCACGTATGCACTTTATCGATTTCTTATAATTAATAATAAACGTTCGCAATAAAACGAGACTTAAGAACTGAAATGTGCCATATCTTTTAGGTTGTGTGTGAAGCCGTTGCCTTGCATCGTTGAGATTACAATTGTTCTACTATCCTACTAAGGTGAGTTCATAGCCCACACTTAATTGATTTCTGTGGGGGTGATTGATGCTAAACCACCTAACTTAAATTAACCAAAGAATGGTCAACTAAGTCAAATAGTCTATATCAATGCTCCGGGTAATATAATGTATCACCGGGTCGTAAAATCCCGGTGAAGTGTGAAATGTGACTTTAGCGAATTAGGGATCGGGCAATTATCCACAGGAAAAGGTTATGATCAAAATTATTTGGAAATTAATAACAAATATAGCTTAGGAAAGCTATGTGATGAATTACTGAGATTTGGATTACAAGGATTTGAGCTTAAACCTAAAATTATACGTTTTAATTAAAAACGTATACTGATGAACCGTTCAAAAAGTACAACTGAAGAACTGAAAGGGGTAAAAGTGTAAATTTGATATTTTACAATCCTATGAATTAAAGAAAATTTTAAGAAAAATAAAAAGTATTTTTACACTATTTAATTATTTAAGATTAATTATTTTACTAATTATCTATTTAATACTGATTTAATTAATTAGAATTACTAAAAATACTAAAAAGGCTTAGAAAATTAAGAAAAATTTTATAAATCTAATTAACCATCATAGGGATCCTAAAAAATTATAAAAAGTTAATTCTAAGTATTTTTAAGCTAATTAAATAATTATTATTCTATTTATTAATTAATATCTAATTAAACTATTTAAATTATAAATACTATTAAATGAACAGTAAAAATTCTAGAAAAATTTATAAAATTATTTTAACTAAAATAAAAGTTATAAAAATTATAAAAACTAGGTTATACTATTTAAAAACTAATTATGCTATTTAATTGATTAATATTAATTAAAACTAAATTAAACTAAAATTAATTAGAAATACCACTAAAAGACAAAATAAAAATCTGGAAAAATTTATAAAATTACTTTGACCTAAAATGTAATTTCTAAAAATATAAAAGTGATATATTATTTAGAAATTAATTAAAAAGAAAATTAAATTGATAAATCCTATTAAATAGAAGCTATCACTATTTTTAAAGTTGGTTTTTTTGGTTTTTTTCTTTTTCTAAACTAATTATAAGATAAAAACAAGCACTTTTAATTAAGACACTTTTAATATACCCCTGGAAATAAGCACTTGGAGTGCTTATTCACCTCACAGTTGACTTTTGTTGACTGTGAAGGTTGATAAGCTCAAAAAGGAAATGTGGGGTCCACAATGGTATTTCTTGGTTTCTCTGAGTCTAAGGAACACAAACAAGCAAGGATCAAGCAACAATCAGGCCTTAATAAGCCAAAAAGCAACAAATAAGCACTTTGCTTATTTGTTGACTGAGCAGTTGAGGGACAAACTTTATGGGCCAAACTAGGTAGGGTCCACAGATATTGGGGTCAAACAAAAGGTCAACCCTGATTCCTGGGTAGGAGGGGGGTTGAAAGATGCAAGGTCAAGGCTATGGGACCCACTGGGTCAGTCACAAACCACCAATGAAGTGGGGTGGGTTGCTGAGGTAACTGAGAGCAGGGCAAATAAGTTGCCCTGCAGGTCACTTTGAGACCTGGTTTAACCCTCCAAACAAATTCTATAAAATCTAGAAAAATTATCAAAAATCTACAAAGTGGTAGAGAATAAGCACACAAATTTTCAGATCCTAAAACCTAGAAACCAAAAAGTTACAATGCTTCAAAGATTGCTCAAAATGACTGAGGACTGCTTTTGACTTTTACACTTAACCACTCAGTTTGACTTTTATGAACTTTAAAAGCTGATTTAATGACCTAATAAGCTAAGATAAGCTATATTAAAATTATTTTGGATGAAACTTTAGCTTTTGAAAAGGATTTGTGGTTTTTGAACTTCAAAAATCACCACAGTGGACTGTGGTGATTATTGTTGTGTGATTTTGACTCTTGGAGGGTTTTGTACCAAAACTCTTGTTCCCCTGAGCTATATTATACCCTAATAACTAATAGGAACTGAAAAATGCTCAAATACACAACTGGAGTACAACAAACAAGCTATTGCCAAACACCCTCTTCAAATCAGTTATAGAAGAGATTTCTTTTTTAACAATTAATAAACACAAACAGATGGTACATACTACTTTATAAGCTAATTTATGAATACAATAAACTAAAATGAACAACTTAAGCTACTTGAAAGTAAGAATGAAGGGATTGATGGCTTACAAAGCCTTCCAAGCTATTGAATAGATACCAAGGAACCAAACCAAACAAACCTATGCCCTCCCCTGAGGTTCCTAACCCACAGCCTTCCAATATTCACTGTGCTCCATACTTATATA
Organism: Artemisia argyi; assembly: GCA_030686995.1. NCBI lineage: Eukaryota > Viridiplantae > Streptophyta > Magnoliopsida > Asterales > Asteraceae > Artemisia > Artemisia argyi. The sequence continues at coordinate 75,215,711 of CM060685.1, read as the reverse complement.
ACCATTCATCACCACTTTTTATTTTTATTTTTATTTTTCTTATTTTCTTGGTTTTTGTTGAAAACTGAGTTGTAGGAGTTCACCTAAGTTTAAAACACTTATATTATCTTATTTTTGAGCTTGTAAGAGCTTCTGAGTAATCTAAACACTCATCACTTCACTTTATAAGACTTTGTAATTTTAAGATAAGACTTTGAACAATGAAATTGGAAATTAAACTTTAAACTGATCTTGCATTAATAAAAAAGGTTACATTACATTGGAAATGAACTAAAATTACAATTTAACTAAAAAAATTACACACTTGATGCTTCTATGAGCTTATCCTTATATACCGACCTAAAAATAATCCCATATGCCTTCCACACAGCTTCATTTTGAAAATTAAGAGCCCCACATGCTTTGTCTTTGACCTCTGACCAAATCCCCATCGTTGAATTGCTATGAGATCACTCCTAGCCTTTGATCATGATTTTGGCGCCAAAAGGAATACGGGGCCAAATTGGGTGGTACTGGTGAGGGAATTGGGGAGCATTTATGGTGGTGGAGTTGGTGGGTGAGGGCATTAATGGTGGGGGAGATAGTAGGTGAAAAGGCGAGAGGGGGGGGGGGAAAGTTTATCCCTGGTTTTCTGGGATTTGGTTGGGGGAGAAGGTGGTCAACGCGGGTCAACGCGGGGAGTTATTTAAAACGGTTTTAAAAAAAAGGTGTGGGCTAAGGTTTGTTTTGGGCCTGGGGTAACTGGATCCGGACAATGCTTAGGGTGGGCTAAGGTTTGTTTTGGGTTTGGATTTAGATAATATGGGGTCCGGATGGTACAAGGTTAACACAAGGACCATTTTGCAATTTTCCAAAACCTAAGGACTGAAATTTCCAAACTCCCAAAGTTCTCCAAAGTGTCATTTTTTCACATGCCAATAATTCAAGGATTAATTTTGCCTTTTTTCCATATTTTTCAAAATTTCAAAACACCCCAGGGACTATTTTTGCCATCTTTGGATTTTCAGGGACTAATTATGTAATTTATGAAAACTTGCAACCCCAATATGATATTTTGACTTAATTTGACTTTTAAGACCTTGGGTTGACTTTTCCTTAAAAATAAATGCATAGGGACTAAAATTGACAAGTTTTGAAACTTGGGGGACTGAAACTGCCAATACTGCAAACTTTGTACGTTTTTTCTTTGTTTTTGCACATTTTGCTTTTAAAACACATAAAACACAATCCCTGGGATAATTTAAGTATTTTGATATCTTTTTGATTGTTTTTGTGCGTTTTGGCAGTTTAAATATATCGAAAACGATGAGTGTTTGAGCACTCATCAATCCCCCACACTGAACTATTGCTAGTCCCTAGCAATCTTTTTAGAAAACTTGATGGATTTTAAACTCTTTACCAAAAGCCATCACTTCTGGAGTAGCCAGGTGTAAGAACTGTGGCACACCTGATAACCATGTGATTTTGAGCAAACCACCAGCTTTCAACGGATTTGTTAAGTCTTTACCAGGAGCCGTTTGCTCCTGGACTAGCCAGCATCTTGATGGACCTAGTCGACATCTTGGTGAGCTGATTACCAATTATGGATTTTCCACGGCCTTTACCACAAGCCATAATCTTGCGGGCTAGCCAACTCATTTGTTTTCGGGGAGTTGATGACCCACACAATTTTGGGCAAATTGCCAGCCGTCAACGGATTTGATTTATCTTTACCAAGAGCCGTTTGCTCCTGGATTAGCCAATCCCTTTTGTCGCTTAGACGAGGCGGACTGATTACCCTAAAAATTTTGAAATAAAGTGAAAAATTTTTGAAAATTTTGGCCAAAACGGGGGGCACTTGAAAGATATTTGCTAAAATTCGTTAGAATTTCCCCCCCACACTTAGAAATGAATATTGTCCTCAATATTCAAAGTCCCGGCTATTATGCCGAAGCTATGAACGTAAAAAGCCAAGATTCGAATCTAACTGCGGAAATACCAATTTCACTTTATTTCTATATATACAATTTTTTTTTTTTTTTTTTTTTTTTTTTTTTTTTTTTTTTTTTTTTACTTATATACATATATACATTTTTTCAAACAGCGGGGGGTTGGCCATTCCCCCACACTTAGTGGTAGAAAATAGAAAGAATCAGAGATACGGGTGAAAACCCGTATTGTTGCTAATTTTTTGGTCATTGAGTTGTTAGCTTGACTCTATCCCCGAATTCAATTGTCCTTGGGGAAAGTTTGGAGATCCGGGACGACCATGGATGGTACGTCCTCTCCAAAGTAGTGCTTTAACCGATGTCCATTCACTTTGAAATTTGGACCGTCACTTTGAGATAATTCGACGGTACCATAAGGATAGACTTTTGCGATAGTGAATGGGCCAGTCCATCGGGTTTTGAGCTTTCCCGAGAAGATCTTGAGTCTAGAATTAAAAAGAAGGACTCGATCACCAACGTTGAAAACGCGGTTTTTGATTTTTGAGTCATGAATCTTCTTTGTCTTTTCTTTATAGATCAAAGAGTTCTCGTAAGCCTGATCACGAAGTTCGTTTAATTCATTTAGTTGAACTTTTCTATGATCACCCGCTGTTTTGAGGTCGAAATTGGCATGCTTGAGAGCCCAATAGGCTTTATGTTCAAGCTCGATCGGAAGATGGCACGCTTTCCCGTACACAAGTTTATAAGGCGTGCACCCAATGGGTGTTTTGTAAGCCGTACGGAAAGCCCAAAGTGCATCATCTAATTTGTCCGACCACGATGCACGATTTTCACCTACAGTTCTCTCCAATATTCTTTTAATGCCCCGATTGGACACTTCGACTTGTCCACTTGTTTGAGGGTGGTACGCAGTGGAAAGACGGTGAGTCACACCGTACTTTTGCATGACTTTGTCAAACTTGTCATTACAGAAGTGCGTACCACGATCACTAATAATAGCACGTGGAGTTCCGAATCGGGCAAAGAGAGCTTTTAAAAATTTCACCACTACTCGGGCATCATTTGTGGGTAAGGCTTTTGCCTCAACCCATTTTGACAAATAGTCAACTGCCACGAGTATGTATTTGTTGCCGTGAGAGGATGGAAATGGCCCCATAAAGTCGATGCCCCAGATATCAAAGATTTCACAAACTTGAATTGCATTCTGAGGCATTTCATTTCTTTGTGAAATATTCCCGTGGCGCTGACAAGCGTCACAGGACTTGACCAATTCTTGGGCATCCTTGTAGATCGAGGGCCAATAAAAGCCGGAATCAAACACCTTTTTGGCGGTGTAGTTGGGATTGTGGTGGCCCCCCGTGGGACCAGCATGGCAAGCCTTTAAGATTTCAGCGGCTTCCTGACCATACACACACCGCCGGATGACTTGATCCGCGCATATCTTGAACAAATAGGGGTCGTCCCAGAAGTAATGTTTTACGTCTTTGAAAAATTTATTTTTTTGTTGGGACGACATCCCTTTCACGATGAAATTACCCGCAAGATAGTTTGCGAAGTCGGCAAACCATGGGGTAATAGAATCTCCACGAAATGAAACCGCATTGAGGGTTTCGAGAGGAAATGTTTCATTTATTTCCTTTTTCTCGAAATTATTTTGGTGAGGGTTTTCAAGACGGGAGAGATGATCAGCAGCCAGGTTCTCAGCTCCTTTTTTGTCACGAATAATGATATCAAATTCCTGAAGGAGGAGAACCCATCGGAGGAGTCTTGGCTTTGCATCCTGTTTTGCAAATAGATATTTCAAAGCCGAATGATCCGTATACACTATGCTTTTAGTCAGAATTAAGTATGGCCGGAATTTTTCAAAAGCATACACCACAGCTAATATTTCTTTTTCAGTGGTGGTGTAATGGCCTTGTGCCTCGGTCATAGTCTTGCTGGCATAGTGTATAGGCTGAAAATGTTTTGTTTTGCGTTGCCCCAAGACTGCCCCTATAGCATAATCACTAGCATCACACATGAGCTCGAAGGGCAAGTCCCAATCGGGGGCAACAAGAATCGGTGCCTCGGTAAGCCTTTTCTTTAATGTTTCAAAGGCTTCGATGCACTCAGGGGAGAAGATAAAAGGAGCATCCTTCTCAAGGAGATGGGTCATGGGCCGGGCAATTTTTGAAAAATCTTGAATAAACCTACGATAAAAACCGGCGTGACCCAAAAAGCTCCTAACACCTTTCACGGTTGTGGGATGAGGCAATTTTGCAATGACGTCCACTTTGGCACGATCAACCTCAATCCCGTTTTTTGAAATTTTATGGCCGAGGACAATGCCCTCTTTGACCATAAAGTGACTCTTCTCCCAATTTAGACATAACTTTGTATCTTCACAACGTTTTAGCATGCTGTCTAAATGGGAGAGACATGTTTTAAACGAATCCCCAATGACCGAGAAATCGTCCATAAAGACCTCCATACTTTTCCCGATCATGTCGGAAAAGATGGCCATCATACATCTTTGAAACGTGCCCGGAGCATTACATAAGCCAAATGGCATACGTTTATATGCGAAGGTTCCATAGGGGCATGTAAAAGTGGTCTTTTCTTGGTCTTGCGGGTCAATGGGAATCTGAAAGTAACCCGAGAAACCATCGAGGAAGCAATAGTACTCATTCCCCGCTAATCTCTCGAGCATCTGATCCATAAAAGGCAGAGGAAAATGATCCTTACGGGTAGCGTCATTCAATTTACGATAATCAATGCAGACGCGCCAACCCGTAACCAAACGAGTTGGAATTAACTCATTCTCCTCATTTGTGACAACGGTAATGCCACCCTTTTTTGGAACACAATGGATTGGGCTGACCCAAGGACTGTCCGAGATAGGGTAAATCAATCCGGCATCAAGAAGTTTTAAAACCTCTTGTTTGATAACCTCATGGATTTTTGGATTTACCCTTCTTTGTTGTTGGACCGCTGGTTTGAAATCGTCCTCCATTAAAATCTTATGAGTACAAAACTCAGGGTCAATGCCCTTAATATCTGAGAGACGCCAAGCAATTGCTTGTTTATGAGATTTCAAAACCTTGATAAGAGCAGCCTTTTCCTCATCGCTTAAGTCTTTGGCAATTATGACGGGTAATTTATCATCACCCTCCAGAAATGCATATTCAAGATGAGGCGGCAAGTCCTTAAGTTCAACCTCGGGGAAGTCATCAGTTTTCTCAACATGTTTGACCTCCTCATTATGAAGTTGTTGTGGTAGAACCTGAAGATGAGAGGGATCCTCGTTTAACAATTTTTCAAGCAGGAGAATATCCCTCTCGAGGTCGATCTCTTGGCTATCGACTCCATCGGGAATCGAATCACTTTTGAGAAACGCTTCCATTTCTTCTAAGATGAAGTCACTTCCCTCAAACGGAGTGAGGGAAGGAGAAGAATTGGCTATGATGGGGTGAGAAGACTGAGTGAGATTTTCACTCGAAGAATCATCAATGAAACCTAAAATCTCTTGAGCATACTCCTCAGCAGCAACATCGATGACATCAATTTGATTCACCGACTCACAATCATAATTAGAGGAGTATCTCGAAGTTTGATTTAGGTTGAAGGTAATAGCTTCCGTTCCAACACGCAATGTGATCTCATGCTCAAATACATCGATAAGAGCGCGCCCAGTTCTGAGGAATCCCCGACCAAGAATGAGAGGGACCCTAGAATCGGCATCAAAGTCAACAATCACAAAATCTGCTGGAAAATGGAACTTTCCCACCTTAACGAATACGTCCTCGGCAATGCCAATGGGACGAGAAATCGAGCGATCGGCAAGCTCTAAAGTCATGCACGTGGGAGTGAGTTCTGGGAGAGAAAGTTTCTTCCATACAGAATATGGCATCAAGTTGATGCTAGCACCTAGATCGGCCAGGGCGAAGCAATCAACCATACCCGGGAAAGTACAAGGAATGAGAAATTTCCCGGGATCTCCAAGCTTTTCAGGAAGCTTTTTCAAAAGAACCGCAGAGCAGTTCTCATTCAGAGGAGTTCTTGCCATCTCGAATAACTTTTCTTTATTACTCAACAGATTTTTGATTGTCGATGCAAACTTGGGCATCAAGAGAATAGCATCCGCGAAGCTGATATCAAAGTGCAAATCTTGGAAGATTTGGAAAAATTTATCCATTTGGTGATTAGCTTTTTCGCGGAGCTTTTGTTCACTGAGACGTGAAGGATATGGAATAGAAGTTTTGGATTTCGGGTTGTCCACTGGAGTTTCTGGTGGTTCAAAGACAACTCCAGGCTTACATCTGGTTTCAGGATTATCCTGAGGTTGGACATGTGCTGTACTTCGTGTGCTAGGAATTTGCACCTTGTCCTTTGTTACCTCAGGCTCACGATTCACTACCTTAGGAGGAGAGGAAGAAAAGGTAGTAGGAATCGCGGGCTCATCATATGAAGCACCACTTCGTGTTGTGATCGCCTTAGCATCGCCCCTCGGGTTAGCGATCGTGTTGCTCGGTAAAGTAGTACCTGAGCCCGAGGGTCGATCATTTAAAGACTTCTTAATGTCAGAAATCTGGCTGACCAGCAATTTGTTCAACTCTTCTTGGGACTTCATAAATTGCTTCAACAATTCATCAGATGAAGACCCGGTTGGAACAATGGCTTGATTCGGATTAGGAATATTTGGGGCTCGATTGTTCAGGTTGGGGCCATGATTGAAATTTCCTTGATTTTGTTGATGGAAATTCCCTTGATTCTGGTGATTGTTTCCATGAAAGTTCCCGGGGTTGAAATTACCCTGACCTTGGTTCCGGTTAAAGTTTCCTTGATTTTGAAAACCTTGATTTTGAAAACTTTGGTTTTGATTTTGAAAACCGTGACCCTGATTGAAATTATTTTGGTTTTGATAACCTTGGTTAACTCTGTTTTGGTTTTGGCCACGGTTTTGAACATTTTGGTTTTGATTAAAACCGGGAGGTCCAGGATAATGGTGAGGACGATAGTTCGGGTCAATAGGAGGACGGTATTGATTTCCCCCTTGATTTTGGGACCCGACAACAGCATTAGCTTCATATGGAGTACCATCAGTAGCTGTACAATTGTAGTAGGCATGCGGCCCACCACAAGTCACACAGACTTCCACTTTTTTAACCTCAGCATGGGGAGGATGTTGTGGAAATGAGACTTTCTTTGTTTGGGCGAGAACCAAAGCTTGGATCGCTTCAGTGAGCTTGTCAAGCTTAGCATCCGTGCTAGATTGACCCACAGAAGATGAAGTAGAAGGACCCGCATTAATTTGGGAAACAATCGGTTTGCTTCTTGTGGAGCGGACCTTAGACTTGTTTTCTATGATTTGCAAAGCTTCTTTTGTGGTTCTACTCAAAAAATTTCCTCCCGCGGAGGCGTTGAGAGAATCCTGATCAGCTTGGCTCACGCCATTGTAAAACGTATCGAGTTGCATCAACTCAGAGAAACCATGATGTGGACACTTGCGAAGTAATTCTTTGAAACGATCCCACGCTTCACCAAAAGATTCATCGTATTTTTGAGTGAACTTGGTGATTTCGTTCTTAAGACTCGTGGTCTTGGAAGGTGGGAAGAATTCATTCACAAACTTTTTGACGAGATCTTCCCAAGTCTCAATAGATCGTGGAGGTTGTTTTTCAAGCCAAATCCGGGCTTGTCCCTCCAATGAGAATGGGAAGAGAAGGAGTTTGATTGCTTCACACGGGACATTTTTGTACTTGATGGTTGATGTGATTTTGTTGAACCATCGAATATGAGCATGAGGATCGTCCCGCTCAAAACCGTAGAATTGGCTTGAGGTTACAAGATTGAGTAACCCGGTTTTGAGCTCAAAATTATCAGCCACAATGGCTGGGACAACAATGGCATCTCCATAACTCTCGATGGGTGCTTGGAGAAGTTCACACATGGGACGGTCTTCCGCCATGGTGACAGTGGGTGTGGCAACAGTACGGATCTCAAATCCGACTGTTGGTGCTGAACGTCGTCGAGGTCTTCTAGGTTTCCGAACAAGCTCACGTAATGGGCTCGTGGACCTTGAAGAACGAGTGCGCATGCACTAAAAACCAATCAAAACAAAAATCGAGGCAAAACAACAGTGAACTTAAACCAATAATCGCAAGCAAGTGGCTTCTTTAAGAAAGGTACACCACTCACAAGGATACAAAGGCAAGTTTTAATCTTTCTGATTGGGGACTTATTATGTTCACACCACCAGTTGGTAGGTGTTCTGTCCTGGTTTGCGACGGTTTATTTTTATGTAGAGTTATTATAAACAAGAAAGAGACGGATGTTTTTGTGTTTTGTGAATAGGTTTAAAAACTTTTGGAAAACTTTTTTGGTATCGTTTCGTTTACCAAGATCGTTTTTCTTTAAGAATCACCTTAAAAGAAAACCGAATCAGAAAACGTTACGATTTGTTTTGTTGTTTTTAATTTTTTTGGTGTTTTAACACTTTAGGAAAAGTGTTAATGACTTTTTTTGTATTTTGATTATGAAAATATACACAAGTGATGGTATTTGTACAGTGAAAGATGTGAGATAATACTAATCTCAAATAACGCTAAAGATACGCGCACACTTCCCCGACAGCGGCGCCATAAATTGATTGATGCTAAACCACCTAACTTAAATTAACCAAAGAATGGTCAACTAAGTCAAATAGTCTATATCAATGCTCCGGGTAATATAATGTATCACCGGGTCGTAAAATCCCGGTGAAGTGTGAAATGTGACTTTAGCGAATTAGGGATCGGGCAATTATCCACAGGAAAAGGTTATGATCAAAATTATTTGGAAATTAATAACAAATATAGCTTAGGAAAGCTATGTGATGAATTACTGAGATTTGGATTACAAGGATTTGAGCTTAAACCTAAAATTATACGTTTTAATTAAAAACGTATACTGATGAACCGTTCAAAAAGTACAACTGAAGAACTGAAAGGGGTAAAAGTGTAAATTTGATATTTTTACAATCCTATGAATTAAAGAAAATTTTAAGAAAAATAAAAAGTATTTTTACACTATTTAATTATTTAAGATTAATTATTTTACTAATTATCTATTTAATACTGATTTAATTAATTAGAATTACTAAAAATACTAAAAAGGCTTAGAAAATTAAGAAAAATTTTATAAATCTAATTAACCATCATAGGGATCCTAAAAAATTATAAAAAGTTAATTCTAAGTATTTTTAAGCTAATTAAATAATTATTATTCTATTTATTAATTAATATCTAATTAAACTATTTAAATTATAAATACTATTAAATTAACAGTAAAAATTCTAGAAAAATTTATAAAATTATTTTAACTAAAATAAAAGTTATAAAAATTATACAAACTAGGTTATACTATTTAAAAACTAATTATGCTATTTAATTGATTAATATTAACTAAAACTAAATTAAACTAAAATTAATTAGAAATACCACTAAAAGACAAAATAAAAATCTGGAAAAATTTATAAAATTACTTTGACCTAAAATGTAATTTCTAAAAATATAAAAGTGATATATTATTTAGAAATTAATTAAAAAGAAAATTAAATTGATAAATCCTATTAAATAGAAGCTATCACTATTTTTAAAGTTGGTTTTTTTGGTTTTTTTCTTTTTCTAAACTAATTATAAGATAAAAACAAGCACTTTTAATTAAGACACTTTTAATATACCCCTGGAAATAAGCACTTGGAGTGCTTATTCACCTCACAGTTGACTTTTGTTGACTGTGAAGGTTGATAAGCTCAAAAAGGAAATGTGGGGTCCACAATGGTATTTCTTGGTTTCTCTGAGTCTAAGGAACACAAACAAGCAAGGATCAAGCAACAATCAGGCCTTAATAAGCCAAAAAGCAACAAATAAGCACTTTGCTTATTTGTTGACTGAGCAGTTGAGGGACAAACTTTATGGGCCAAACTAGGTAGGGTCCACAGATATTGGGGTCAAACAAAAGGTCAACCCTGATTCCTGGGTAGGAGGGGGGTTGAAAGATGCAAGGTCAAGGCTATGGGACCCACTGGGTCAGTCACAAACCACCAATGAAGTGGGGTGGGTTGCTGAGGTAACTGAGAGCAGGGCAAATAAGTTGCCCTGCAGGTCACTTTGAGACCTGGTTTAACCCTCCAAACAAATTCTATAAAATCTAGAAAAATTATCAAAAATCTACAAAGTGGTAGAGAATAAGCACACAAATTTTCAGATCCTAAAACCTAGAAACCAAAAAGTTACAATGCTTCAAAGATTGCTCAAAATGACTGAGGACTGCTTTTGACTTTTACACTTAACCACTCAGTTTGACTTTTATGAACTTTAAAAGCTGATTTAATGACCTAATAAGCTAAGATAAGCTATATTAAAATTATTTTGGATGAAACTTTAGCTTTTGAAAAGGATTTGTGGTTTTTGAACTTCAAAAATCACCACAGTGGACTGTGGTGATTATTGTTGTGTGATTTTGACTCTTGGAGGGTTTTGTACCAAAACTCTTGTTCCCCTGAGCTATATTATACCCTAATAACTAATAGGAACTGAAAAATGCTCAAATACACAACTGGAGTACAACAAACAAGCTATTGCCAAACACCCTCTTCAAATCAGTTATAGAAGAGATTTCTTTTTTAACAATTAATAAACACAAACAGATGGTACATACTACTTTATAAGCTAATTTATGAATACAATAAACTAAAATGAACAACTTAAGCTACTTGAAAGTAAGAATGAAGGGATTGATGGCTTACAAAGCCTTCCAAGCTATTGAATAGATACCAAGGAACCAAACCAAACAAACCTATGCCCTCCCCTGAGGTTCCTAACCCACAGCCTTCCAATATTCACTGTGCTCCATACTTATATAACCATTCATCACCACTTTTTATTTTTATTTTTATTTTTCTTATTTTCTTGGTTTTTGTTGAAAACTGAGTTGTAGGAGTTCACCTAAGTTTAAAACACTTGTATTATCTTATTTTTGAGCTTGTAAGAGCTTCTGAGTAATCTAAACACTCATCACTTCACTTTATAAGACTTTGTAATTTTAAGATAAGACTTTGAACAATGAAATTGGAAATTAAACTTTAAACTGATCTTGCATTAATAAAAAAGGTTACATTACATTGGAAATGAACTAAAATTACAATTTAACTAAAAAAATTACACACTTGAAGCTTCTATGAGCTTATCCTTATATACCGACCTAAAAATAATCCCATATGCCTTCCACACAGCTTCATTTTGAAAATTAAGAGCCCCACATGCTTTGTCTTTGACCTCTGACCAAATCCCCATCGTTGAATTGCTATGAGATCACTCCTAGCCTTTGATCATGATTTTGGCGCCAAAAGGAATACGGGGCCAAATTGGGTGGTACTGGTGAGGGAATTGGGGAGCATTTATGGTGGTGGAGTTGGTGGGTGAGGGCATTAATGGTGGGGGAGATAGTAGGTGAAAAGGCGAGAGGGGGGGGGGGGGGAAAGTTTATCCCTGGTTTTCTGGGATTTGGTTGGGGGAGAAGGTGGTCAACGCGGGTCAACGCGGGGAGTTATTTAAAACGGTTTTAAAAAAAAGGTGTGGGCTAAGGTTTGTTTTGGGCCTGGGGTAACTGGATCCGGACAATGCTTAGGGTGGGCTAAGGTTTGTTTTGGGTTTGGATTTAGATAATATGGGGTCCGGATGGTACAAGGTTAACACAAGGACCATTTTGCAATTTTCCAAAACCTAAGGACTGAAATTGCCAAACTCCCAAAGTTCTCCAAAGTGTCATTTTTTCACATGCCAATAATTCAAGGATTAATTTTGCCTTTTTTCCATATTTTTCAAAATTTCAAAACACCCCAGGGACTATTTTTGCCATCTTTGGATTTTCAGGGACTAATTATGTAATTTATGAAAACTTGCAACCCCAATATGATATTTTGACTTAATTTGACTTTTAAGACCTTGGGTTGACTTTTCCTTAAAAATAAATGCATAGGGACTAAAATTGACAAGTTTTGAAACTTGGGGGACTGAAACTGCCAATACTGCAAACTTTGTACGTTTTTTCTTTGTTTTTGCACATTTTGCTTTTAAAACACATAAAACACAATCCCTGGGATAATTTAAGTATTTTGATATCTTTTTGATTGTTTTTGTGCGTTTTGGCAGTTTAAATATATCGAAAACGATGAGTGTTTGAGCACTCATCAGGGGGGAATACATGCTCAAAAACCGAACACAAGTCTTTTCCTGATCTTATTATTACTTAAGTAGCTATTGCCAAAAGTCCCTCTATCATGAACCTTAATCACTTGAAAAGTGAACGTAAATAATTGTGAATAGATCTATTAGGGATTGACAATCCCCATTTGGTTGCTAGAGGAAAGTCACCAAATGCACGTTATTTGAATATAATAGGTTACTGGCAAATACCTATCTTGGGGGCTACATATTTCACATCATTATTATGAAAATATTGATGTCTGTTGAATCGTTGAGTGTCATGAGCTTAATGCAATAATGAATGTGATTTCTAACTTGTTTATTTGTATCGATATTACAATAAACATCTATCTCTTGTGTTCAAACTCTTAAATATAAACCTATGAATTTCACTCAACTTTTGTTGACTTTTAGCATGTTTATCTCAGGTAACTAAATGGGATGGATGGCAACGGCACGAAGTGGGCAATTGAAGAAACGTTTATTTCTCTTTAAATAAAACTTGTTGTTAAATAATGAATTCTCTTGGAATTATGAATATTTGGTATTTTAAATAAAACTTAAAACGATCACTTGAATCGTTTTCTATAATTGTGACGAAAGATCCACAATATAATACCCCAAAAGTCTTCCGCTGACATTTTAAGTCTTCCGCTGTATTGATCGATTTTGAGGGTGTTATATGATGTGTTGTAATTTGAAATCAATGGCTAGGATGGGAGGAGCCTTATTAGGGTTTCAAACAATTCCCCATGTGTTAGAAATGAAGGGATGAGATGTGTTGTAAGGGAATGGATGGTTTAGATGTAGTGTGTAAGGGAATATGTAAGAGATTGTGTAAGAGAATATTTGATTTGGATATGATTGGTTTTGTCTTATGTATAAATGGGATTAGGAGAGGATTAAGGCATAATCTAATTGTCATTAAGAAAAACAAGTTTAGACAATTAAGATTATAAGTTGAGAAAATCATAGGTTACTTAAAAGTTCAAGTAACAGAACGTCGAGAATCTATAGTTTCATATCTCGTGACTTTCCACTACTCGACGTTCTCAACTAATACCTTGGTTCAAACAAGTTAAGTGATGTGTTTACGCAAAGTGACCTTTGACTTAGTTTGACCAATAAGGGAGTAAACCCGTTACGTAATTAGAGAAGACGTAATCACGGGATATGAGCATATGGATGCTTCAACACGATGTCACTTGAAACATATAAGCTCCTTAAGTTTAGAAAAGCCTTGGCTAGAGGCGATAGTTAGAAAACATGAGTTGGCGTTTTCCCGTAAATGGGTGTTCTAAAAGTGGGATCTCTCAAGTCTTAAAACTCGTTTTGAGTGTTCTCAATTAAGCACATAACATATTCATACCTGTATTGAAAGATCCACATTTGTCGGGTAAGGGAAAAGCCGACTTTCAAAATTCGCCTGGAACCATACAGACTCCTGGCGCGTCACCCGCGCGTTGACGCGCGAGCAGCGCGCCAGGAGCAGACATTGGCTCCGGCGATTTTGAGCTAACGTTTGTTATTTTATGTTGTTTCAATGGTTTGTTTGTCATCATTAAAACATAAAGAGATCTTGATCATGCTGCCTCAACAATATATATAAGTGTGAATAATAAAATTATAATCTCTACTCAACAATCTTAACAAGTAGGGTTTATACAATAATTGAGAACAAAACTTGTATCTATATTTTTGAATCAAAGTTTTTGTATTTTGCATCTATCCTTTAGAAGCAAACTTTTATAAAACGAAAAAGACGTAAAACTATTCACCCCCCCCCCCCCCCTTCTAGTTTTCTACAATCGGTATCAAGAGCCACGTCTATTGTATTTTAAAACTTGTAACGATCTATGGAATTTGAAAAATACTTAGAAGGGGAATTTACGCAACAACCACCATTATTTGAAAATGATCATTTTCTTGAATGGAAAAAGAAATTTGAAAATTATGTGAAATCAATAGATCTTGATTTTTGGCATATCATTTCAATTGGTGATCTTCAACCAACTAAAATGGATTTTGAAATTCAATATAATCATCTTCAAACAAAGATCAATAAAAATACTAAAGCTAAATTAGTGATTTATAAAACTCTACCAAGAGTTGAATATGAAAGAGTATTCTTTTGTAAAACGGCAAATGATATTTGAAAATGTCTTTTAAATTTTCACCAAGAGAAATGTAAAACCAAAGATGATAAACTTGATGTTGCACAAGAATTAGTCACTCTAGAAAATTTGATAGATAAATATTTAGTTGAAATAAACACAAGTACTACTAGTTCAAATGTGGTCATTGAAGGTATCGATAACGAAGAATACATGAGCCAAACCCGAAGAAAGAGTGTAAATAAATCATGGAGCGACAAGGACAAAGAAGATGATGAAAATATGGCTTGCGAAGATATTCAAACAAGTGTAAATACAAGTATTGATGGCAAGGAATACATGCTCCAAGATCCAAGCGAACCTACAAATAAAACATGGAGCGACATGGACGATGAAATTGATCATCGTATAACATGTGAAGATTGTACAACTACAAATAAGGTACAATCCGAAACTGAACATTTTTGCTATGATCAATTTATACTAGAATTTTCAAAATTGGAAAGCATCTTCAAACATTTTTGCAACATAGACTCAAAAATTATTTTTAAAAATGAATCTTCAATATCCGTTGGAAATAACTTTGAAAAAGAAATAATTTTAGAAGATAAAATGTCTAGACTTGAAAGTAATATTGAAATTGATCTTGAATGTAAAAAATGTCAAGACTACAAACATTAAATTAAAATGGAAAATGAAAAAGCAAAAATATTAGCTAAATTTGAAAATAGTTCTAAATCTTTAAAATATCTACTCAATATTCAAAAGTCATTTAATGATAAAACCGGTTTAGGATTTACTGTAAATGATCCTCCAACAAATATATCAAGACAAATAAAATTTGTAAAACCTAGTAGAGAAATTTAGAATTAATACTATTTGCATCCATTATTAATTACTCAAGTCAAGAAAGTCATTGTTTGTTAGTTAAAACAAACTATTAATAAATTCTTGTACTTCTCGGCGACATCCTCATCATGTGCATTTAAATGCAATGGATGTCCTCAACTAACCATCTCGGGCCCATGAGAATCTGGGTACCAAGCTGTTTTTCATGTTTAGGTAGTAAACGAATGGAGAGACATTCTTTTTTGGATCGCTCACTTTTCTTTCATACATATGAAGACTAGTGATTCATATTACTCTGATTCACATTCTACACGTGATTTGCATATGACGTTGTTGCGACCATTTAAAGATTTGTTGTCTTGATCTTCACTATTGGAGTGTTGTTTTTATGATGTGTCATTTACTGCCTCAAGATGAAGGATTCAAGCGCAATTATTCTTGACTAACACGACTCATGATTATTGATGTGATCGATTACGTGTTTCGGATCAAGCTGCCTTGATCTTTATTGCGTTGGGATTATACCTTGCTACTTTGACATGCTTTGGGCAAACATTGAAGATGTTTACCAACATTCTCATGCCTACTTTTAAAGAAAAGTTGGACCTGAGGTAAGTTTTCTTTTCAAAAACTTATTAATGTCACCATTATATCAAATTATACCATAATTAGTATATTAATATGATTAAATTTGTAGGTTGCCTTGTTCATATGCCATTAATATTATTAATATATGTATACATGAAATTAGTCTAGTTGATCCTCTTGATTTTGGGTCTATTGCCCATTTTCTTATTCATCATTGAATTTGGAAATCATCTATGATCACTAGTAGAATACTTATCATTTAAGATAAATGACCATTCTAGTTGCAATAATAAATGTGCTATAATATAACTTATGATTAAGATAAGTTAGTATTTTATAATATGAAGAAATTAGTGTATATATGTGTTAATCTTGCATCCTTAGATGATTAGCTTTATCGTTCTTTATTATAGTGCATTAAGTTCATTAGATTATGTCATCACTTATCCATGTCTTTAGTTACCATAAAAGGTGATTATATGTGACAACGGGCTCAACCGATTCTCTTGAACATGATAATTTTCTTTCAAATCCATAACTAGTGATTTTTGTTATTTAAAATAAAATATCATGTATAAAACCTCACATTTTGAAAACCTCACTATAAGCTATCACAACTTTGTCTTAAATCAAAATCAAGATTGGGAAAATTTTCTTATCTAATGTGTCAACATCTCATGAAGTCAAACCAAATTTATTTTATTCAAATACACACTTGAATCTATTTCAAAGCATTGTTGAATAAAGCTAAAAACGTTTTCTTAAAACTATCTATGATTATCTCACATTTGTCATATACTTCTATGAATATGACATTCACAATAAAACCAAATCATTTCATGAGAATCATGGTTTGCCTATATGGATCTTGTTTGTAACAAGTCTTGAAGTCCATATAATCATAACTTCCCATTTGTTACTAATCATTATGTTTGAACTAGCCCACTTATCATCATTTTTATATAGTTGAATATATGATTAGCATGTTTTATTGCTTCCTTGCTTATATGACTTAATTGGCCAATAAGTAGATTGTATGTAAATTAAAAATTACTTGTCTACTTGATTTATTTTCATAACATGCCCTATATATATGAATAGTATGTCCTATATTGCCTCAAAGAGTTGAACTTACTTGAATCCAAACCTAAAAACACAACATTTCTGAAAATTTTCTGCCAAAAATCCAATTCTGGCAATCTGGAATTCACCAGATGGGCGGCCCCTTTAATTATATAAGGCGGCCCCCTTAATGATTAAGGGGACTGGCCCCTAATTAAGGGGACCGGCCATCTGATGGTCGGGGTTGCTGTTTTCTTTATCACTTTTTGACCCACTTCACCCTATATTTTCCAAAATCCACAAACATACTTTGTCCCATACTATCCCTCAAAATTTACCTTTCAAAATCACATTTTTCCTACACTATAAATACCTTCTTTCCATCATAAATGTTCACATACCCAAACATGTCATCTCCCAACAACCAAAAACCCAAGGTTTCAAGAACCGCAAGGATCTCCGTCAAACCCGTTTGGAGGAGAAAACTTGACTCTTGTCAAAACTCAAGTGATGTTGTTCCAAGTCAACCAACAACTAAACCTCATACCCACACAAATGATCCATCTAACAACCTATCATCCACTCTTACCTTCATTAATGCTCCTTCATATGATGAGCATGCACAATCCCAAAACAACAATCCTAACCTCACTACCAATACTTCACATGTTGCTCATTCAACAAAAACACCATCCACTCATGAAGCATCTCTTCCACCCATATCATGTTTTCATGATTACCCAAGCTCAAACATGTCTCCACCACCAAGAGTACCACCACCACATGCCATTCCTATGTTGCATGTTCAAACCCTCACCCAAGACAACTATCATGCTCCACCACCATTACCTTTCTACGAACACTTGAAGTTCATTAAGGAGCTAAAAGAATCCCATGAGCTTAGCGCTCTTTTAGCATTACATCTTGCTCAACGCAATTTGGATCCACCTCAATCAAGCTCACCCTCATCACCACATAACATAAACCAAATTGAGAAGCATGTCAACAATTGTCCTTGTTGCATCTTCCTCCAAAAACAAACAATTGCATTGAATGAGCACTTCACTTGGATTGAGTATCTTCTTACTAGATCTCAACAAACACCATCACTTGAATAACATCAAAACCCTCAATCAACAAACCCAACTCCAAATTTACCACCTCCAAGCTCTACATCACTAAACTTACCAACATCCATGAACCCAAAAGTTTACCTCCATTAAGCCACCAACATAATCCCCATTTACCATTCTCAACCAAGCATTCTATATGCTTATGCCTTTTACTTTTCAAATAAAACACTTCAACCTATTTGGGATTCAAGCAAGTTTGATGACACTCTCTATTGGCACAATAGGATATTCTACTTGGTTTAGAATTCTAGCAATATGGATTATGTAACAGTGATTATGTGGTTGGCATAATCATTTTGAATTAATGAATGTTTCAATATGTGATTCAAATTCTCCTTTGTTATGCTTATTATTAGTTGTTATTATGCTATATATATTTGCTTGTGCTTCTAATATTTTTCTTGCAAGAATTCCATAGCTCGAACCCTTGGTGCCCTCAAACGAGGGGGAGCATACATCAAGCGGGAGCTTTCATCTTATCGGCTTAAACCTTTTTGATTCAACAAAAAGGGGGAGAAGTGAATATAAACTCACTAAATACTTGTCTAAAAATTAATTTTTCGATTTAATGAGTTTAGGTTTTGTAATCATCAAAAAGGGGGAGATTGTTGATATAAATAAATGCCTAAAAACGTTATTCATATCTTTCGATATCTCTATGTTTTGATAATCACAAAACGAAAACTCATCAAACCAAAGATCATGACTTAAATAAGTATTTAGTAGTAAATACTAACTTTCACCATCTAATCACTTAAGATATGATTAAAAAAAGTGTCTAATGCATTATAAGATCAAAGGAACATTTTTATTAATCACTAGATTTTCATAAAATGTCACAAAACATTTTATATCTTTTATAAAACATTTTTGGAATTAAAAGAATATGTTTAATTCATTACAAATATATGAATTCAAAATTTCAACCAAAAATGGAAAATCTAATACAGAAAAATTTTCCTCACAAAAGTACAAAGTTGGGCAACGTTCAGGAGGGGCGGCCCCCTTAATTAACCAGGCGGCCCCCTTAATAATTAAGGGGACTGGCCCCTAATTTAGGGGACCGGCACACTCCTGATTCCCCCCAGCTGTCACTTTAAATACTGGTTCTTTCCACTAATTTTTCTTACCTTTTTGCACTCTAAACTTTCTGATTCAAAACTCCATTTCTATCCTCTAAAGTCCTTTGATCATATATACATTAATCTTTGTTTCAAAGTGATTCAAGCCTCAACACTCAAGTGCAAGGAGAAGAATACTTCTATCTATCAAGACTAGAAGTATTACAACTTAGTATCATCTTGCTATCTAAGTTGTTTGTTCATTTCATCTTTTTAATCATTCATACTTTGGTGAATAAGGTGTATACATTGGTTAGCTAGATTTAGATATAGGATCTAGAATTGTTGAAAGTGTGAAGTGGTACTAGAAGTGAAGAAGTAGAAGAGCATAGAATTAGGGATAGGAGATATAAGAAATAGTAGCATATTGAAGTAGTGGTTAGTAGTGAAGAAGTTGAAGCCTCTAAGTTGAGAAGACATTGAAAACTAGAAGGTGTGGAGACATAGAAGTTTTGAAGCATAGAAGATATAGAAGCTTTTAAAGTAGAAGAATCATTGTAGTGGTATATAGATAAAGGCCCTCAAGTAGAAAGATAAAAGTATTGAAGTTGTGAAGACTTAAAAGCCTAGAAGTTGTGAAGTAGCAAAACCCTTGAAGTAGTGAATAGATAGAAGTTGTGAAGGTGTGAAGAAACAAGAGTTGTGAAGAAGTGTAGAAGGCATGAAAAGGGTGTGAAGAAGTTGTGGTGTGATTGTAGTTGTGAGATTGGTTCTAGCTACGATTAGAACTCGACATTTAGCTTTGTGTCATTAAATTGGTGTAAGCTAAGGTGTGTACGGTTTTCTCCGCCATAAGGGAGGTTATTGACTTAGTGAAGAAAACTCTCGAGCTCGGTGCTCGGGGAGTGGAGTAGGGCAATGAAGGTGTCCTTAGTGAAGAAAAATATCATTTTCAAAAATAAAGTTTCCAAAAATAGATTTTTCACACACTCTATAAACATATCCCATGAAAACAACCTTCCCGTAACTTACTAACGCTCAAATACTTGAATGAAGACTCGTTACACAAAATCACAAAAACACCAAAACTACACAAGTCATTTCTACACCACAAAAGTGATCAAAATGAACTTCCCCAAATATCAATATTAGTCACTCGCAAAAACAACACCACGCAAAGGGATTTATTGCTAAAACTCACCTATATCACACGTATATCACCTCAATCACCCAAGACACACCAAACAAACGTCAACCAAGTCAAGACTATCAGTTAAACTGACCTGCTAAAACCACGGTTGTTACATCATCCCCCACTTAGGGAAATCGCGTCCTGAGATTTCAACTACTCGTCTCACCAAAAGTATCAGTAAAAGAAAATTTACGGATATTTAAGCGGAATAATACCACTCCATAAAATCGCAGAGAAAGAACCACAAAAATGTGAACCGACTAAATACCCGAATTCACACGATAGAAAAACATTCCGTCACTCCAACGATATACACAAATAGATACACTTCCCGATCAATAACACTATTGATCCAAATGACTTCTCAAAGGTAGGTACGATCCCCCCGAACCAAATGAAAATCCAAATAGTAACCGCAAGAAGCACCGCATATAATGGAAAAACAAACGTTAATGAATACCCCGCATCTAACTTCCACGATCTAAATCCAACTACAAACGATCTACTTTACCAACCACATCAGCAAACAAATTTGGGTACTTAAATTTCATCTGATCCTCACGTTCCCAAGTAAACTCAGGACCATACTTAGAATCCCACCATACCTTTACCAACGCTATCTCACCACACTTCAAACCCTTAACATCTCGATCCATAATCTCAACAGGTTTCTCGACAAAATGAAGAGTTTTTCATCCTTACTTTCATCTAATAGCACATGCAGACTAGCATCCGCCAAACACTTCTTTCAATTAGATACGTGAAACGTATCATGTACACCACTCAATTCCTCAGCTAACTTCAACCGGTATGCCACAAATCCAATCCTTTACGAAATCTCAAACAGTCCTACACATCTCGGTGCTAACTTGCCTTTCTTACCAAAATGCACAACACCTTTTCAAATAGATACTTTTAACCTCACAATATCACCAACACCAAACTCTAAGGGCTAACAACAATAATTCGCATAACTCTTTTGGCGATCTCTTGCTGCCTTAAGTCTTTCCTTAGTCAGAAAACCTTATTCGTAGTCTCTCGTTCTAGTTCAGGACCAATTAGTTAGCTTGTTCCAACCTTTGCCCACAGAACAGGTGACCTACATTACCTTCCATACAACTTTTCACACGACACATACTCCATACTAGAATGATAATTGTTGATATAGGAGAACTCAGCTAAGGGTAAATGTATACCCCGACTTCCTCCAAAATCAAACACACCCATGCTCTCAGCTCACCATCCAATGCCTGATTTGTACGCTCACTTAGTTCACTCATTAGAGAATGATAAGTCATACTCATCTACATACGCGTTCTCAAGACTCTATAACACGTTTACCACTATCGCGAAGTAAGTATTTCATCATGTTTCTTGATGATCAACGCGACACCCCATGGCTCTTTACCAACTCACCGAGCGAAAAGTCTCACCAACTCCTCCTTAATAAAATCTCCAGGTACCACTGGCTGTTACAACACCCTAATAATCGTTGACTACAATCTTTACCTTCAAGCATTTCAAACACTTGATAAAGTATCAGTATTCTCCTTCATACCCACTCCTCCATACATCTCTTGCTAAGGTAATAATACGTCTTATCCATTCTCGGATGTATCAAATACCTTGCATGATTGATGTCCTTACGCTTCCTCTCAATGAAACCAATAGCTGGTCCACAAAGTACAATCCTCTACCATCATTCCTTTCCATTAGCTGATCTAAACCATGTAATCATTCTCCTCACATGTTCTCTTCCTTGAAGATCTCTCTCTGAGCTGCCAGTATCATCCTTTTAACTCCAGACCGAATTATCACAATCATTGCTCATAGACATCTATGTTTCACTTGTTCACTCCTGCTTAGCGCTCTTACCACGATGTCTGCTCTTCCGTGACGGTAGCAAATTAGACAATCATAGTCACTGAGAAATTCCACACCCAACTTCTCTTCTACATATATTAACCTCTTGTCAAATATATGCTAAAGATTCTTATGATCTGTGTAGATAACACTTTCTGTTCCATACGAATATCATCTCCAAGTTCTACTCCCCAACTTTAAATCATGTATCACACAGTTCCTCTTATGGATCTTCCACCTCCGCGATGCCTACGCAATCTATAGAAGGATAGAAATGAATCGTCAATAGTACCTGCCAATCCTAAGGACAATCGTCTCTCAGATGGTGTCTTAGGTACTTTCCACTCTTCACCCATTTTATCTTACTAATGTCCACGAACACTCGCTATCATTGACCACCTTCCTGAAGAACGTACATATTAAAGTTACACCTCTCACTTGAACAACTTGGCAAACACCCTCTTCTTCTTCAACGAACAAATTGATAATCAAAACGACAATCTATCCTAAGTAACGACGCGAACCATGAAACCGGTCGAACTAAAACGTATATCAACGAACTCAAAAGGGGTACGAATTACCGACTAGCGAAGTAACGAACATCAAAATCAAAGCTAGAAAAAAAAACACAATGAGAAATTTTTCTCCAATAAAAGTAGACACGGATAAAATGTTCATGAAAACCCATACAAAGAAAATATATAATACACGTACCCATAAAACATCCACAAGCGTACCTCAACGAAAGAAACACTCGATTAACCAAATACATAACAAGTTTGGTAAATGAGAACCATAGACAGTTCTTATTCCCGTACTCGACCTTCCCAAAAACAAATGAACACCGTTTTTCACAAGACATATCTTAAACTTATATATTTTTTTATAAAATATATATAAACCATCTTATGTAAGACATCAACATAACCATTTTTTTTCCACACTTCATTTTCACCATAAAAATAATAGTTTCCAACAAATGACCTTGAATTACCCAAAACGAATTTTAAAATACCATAAGGACTTTAATACAACCCCTTTATTGGATGCGAAAAACACAGAAGAATCACATAATCAAAATAATCATCAAACGAATCTCATACCAGTGAACACTCACGCAAATACATTGCAAACCAAACGATAAACTTACAGACTCATTCGTACAACGACCAAACCAAAATCATAGAAAAACACCGATACTAACAGGTCACAAAACATGTCACGAAATTCAATTGGTGTGTCTAAATGAGGGATCAAATATCCACACCAACTTGTCACGAACCAACAATACTTGAAGAATAGTATAACATTCATCCGAGGAATGAATGTATGGAATAACCCAAGAAATGAACCAGTATCCAACAAAAACGACTTCGATTACCCAACACCTATCACGTCGTCAAATAGAAAGAATATGGCATCTATACCATCATGGTACGAATAGGTGATGCGTGGGGATTGCACCAGGCTTTACCTCTCGAGGGATCTCGAGAAGCTTACAACCCCCACCAGGCAGTGTACCTGATCGTTGTAGTATAGTATACTGACAAGTACCGGGGGATTGATCGTTCAGCTAGGAATAGTGTCGCTAGGATTAGAAAACCTAAAGACTAGGTCTAGAGATGAGGGATGATTCTTTTTGTATTTTTATATTTTTTAGAAAGCAAGTAAAAATCTCGGGTTTTGAAGGAGTTTGGCGGAATTAGTTGCTAGTCAACTAACCCAATACTAAGATTCAATCAAAATAAAATACTAAAATGAAAATAAAACTAAATTATACTAAGGTTGTGAGCAATATGTGGGAGAATTGTGTTTACTTAGATTTCACTACTCCCTATATATCTTTTACATGTTAATTACTTGTTATAGTTGCGTGGATGACGGATTGTATTCCTTAATACCATTCATGGGGTGGCGTACTTACTTCCCCAATCCTATGAGCGCCTACTTCACTCCTATGTCGAGCCGGCTAAGAAGCTCCTAACATGGGATCATTAGAATTTACTCATGCATTAAATACAACCAATAAAACCTAGTACACATCGGTTCATATTTCCTAAGACGTTCAAGCATGTTACACATTGGAGATCTGCCAGTTTTCTTAAGCCTAACATTGAAATCATTCATCCAATACAACCATAAACAAGTAATCAACACATAATTAACATCTAGGTTTCATTAGATCTAAGCAAACACAAGATAAATCTAGCCTAGCATGTTGAAATCAAGACAAGCACAAGATATAATAAACCAACACATAGACATATTGATTGAATTAAGAGAAGACTTATCTCAATAGAACATGAAGGGATTCAAGGGGTGAAAACCCTTGAAAGTACTGTAAAATATGACCTAGGGTTTACAAAGTTCGGCCCCAGTTTTCTCCACACAAGTTCCTCTCTAATGAATGAAAAATAGAAAACTATATATAGAGTTTGATAGGTGACGGCGTCAAGAACAAATGTCTGACGCCATCATCTCGCCGCCAAATAGTTCCTCGGACTGCCTAGATCTGGGTCTGACGCCGTCATGTATTCACCTTATGCAGGCCGTCACCTAAATTTGTCTTGACGCCCTTGTTGTGACGTTGTCAGGTTTGCAGTGGGTCGTCATGGTTTTAACTTTTGACGCCGTCAGGATCTTCCTCTTGACGCCGTCAGGTACTGTTCTCAGCATGGAAAATTAAGTCTTTGGCATTTTCTTCACTTTTATGCTCCAAAAACGTCCGAATTGCTTCCTTTTCCAGAATTCACTCCCAAAGTACCTAAAATCACAAACGGAACGATTTAGGGTAATATTTGATCAAATAAATTCAATTCCGGGCTTAAATGACCCCCTAAAAGTGGTTCATTTTTCGCCTCATCATATACCCTTACACTTGAGATTTGCTTGTCCTCAAGCAAATGCGCTTTTATTCTAATCAAAATACAAGTTATGGGTCATTTAACACTAATATAAAAGTAATTACAACAAATAATCGTTCACTAAAGACCAAAGACAAGCACGGAGGTCATACACTAGCACCTCACAAATAGTTTTTAGATACTCATATCTCTCGGGTGTAATAAAGTAATATCACAATGTGGAAACGAAAAATATCTCTCACTACCTGTCATAGCAAAATAGATTACCATAGGCTTGGGAAAGGATCAAACCTCCACCACATGGCGTAAGCACCTAGTATAAACTATCAAAGAGGTCTTTTAAAAGGTTGTAACGTTAGGTGTAGGGATATGAAATACACGGTTTTGTTGGATATAGGCAGTCTTTACTGGTGGCGAGTTAACAATCTTGGTTAATTACATGTATAATATGGCGTTGCTAAGCCAAGACTAGACTCGACTTAAGCTAATAAATGAAAAATAACAAAAACATAAAATGAACATAGAATAAAAAGGGATGGTAGTCCGTATGTTTTTTCTCTTTTCTTTTTTCTATTTTTTTTTCTTTTTCTTGATTTTTCATTTTTTTTTCATACACTCTTACCCTACCATCCAAAATAATACATCATAGGGAATGTAAATTCCCCTTACACTAGAATCTTTACATACTTTACAATAAACTAATTTAATGACTCGAATTAAGATAATCAAAATGCTTGGAGTACTTTTAAGATTAACGCACATATGGGGGTAATAAATGATGTTCTTCCCCATTACTTCATAAAATAAGTACTTTACCCATGAGTCCCAATCGTCCCAAAACAATATGTACAAGGATATGACTCGACTTACCAACCATGTAATCAATTAGATAATTAACTTAGGGTTTAACAAATAACAATAATGCACTAAAGATGAGTGCATACACGGAAGGCTAAGGCGATTTGGTTGTACATTTAAGTGGGGTGTAACAAATTCTTCCTTTAAGTAAGATGCTTAAAGTTAGAAACAAAAAGATAGGCTCGGAGGGGTGTACTAGGGGTTTCGTGTACTAAAAATGAGTACAACGCTAAGGTGTGGGAAAAATTAGTTGACTTAACTAGCCAAGTAATATGACTTAAATGGTCAAGTAATTATGATACGGGTCTAACACAAGGGTGATCCTAATGCCTCTTATCATGTAGTAAATCCTACTACACGAATATAGTCTCACTAGCGGTCTTGGGATGCATCACTAACGCAAGTTCTAGAATCTAAATGCTACCGGTACACTAATAAGCACTAATAGTAAATGCTTTTCCTATCAAATCTAAAGGCGAACCTCACGTATTTGGGTGGAAAATTTTTCTGAATAGTACGGTTATGTGCTAGTCATACAATCTCCTATCCATGAGATGCTTGCTATGGCTAAAGTTTCACTCCTAAATGTTGTAAAAAATTTTAAATTTGGCGCTAAAATTACACTAACAAGTATTTCTCATAGTTTTATTACATATCTACCATCAAACAAACAAACTCAAGCGAAAGTGTATCTGTAAGGTATCATCATTTTACCCTCCCCTTACACTTAGGATGAACATTGTCCCCAATGTTCAAGTAAAGAATGTAAAAGTAAAATAGGTAAAAGAATGAAATCAAATACTCCCCTGATTCGCTCGGTATGGATAATAAGGTGGCCAGGTTAAATCTTCCTCCAAGAAAATGAACAATCAAAGCTTCCCTTCCAGAATAATAATCATCTTCTTGTCATACATAACCTGTAAAACCTGAGAAAACAGACAAGGCAACCTCGCATAAAATCGGCGGCAATCTACATATGCTAATAAATCCTAGAAAACAAAATAAGATATAATGCTTGTGGAATGATGTTTGCAGATTTCCTGGAGATTATAAAACTAATAATTCAACAAAAACTTTAAGACTCCGTTAGAAAAACAAAACTGGTAAAATTTCCAGATTTTTACACGTGACGCCGTCAAGAGTAAACTCGTGACGCCGTCAGAAGTGACCTGTAGAAATTCTTATGTTAAGTTTCCGGAAAATTTCTGTAAAAACTTGGTCCTACTTCCTGGAAAATCCTGCAAAACATCATTATGACTCGATACAAGCATTTGACTCTAACAAATACGAATATACATGTTCACTTAATATTGTGGAGAATCATGATCGGTTTTGTTTCTTAAAAGCATATTTGGGGTTTCCCCTTACACTTATCTTTTGCAAAAATACCTTTGGGTGAAGTTAAGACTAGGCCAAACAACAAAGTAAAGTATTTTCACTTTTTAGTTTTGAAACATGATCTACCAACAATAAAAATAAAGCATGCATACGGAAGCAAATAACAAACAAACAAAAATAAAAATCACACAAAACATGGGTTGCCTACCAAGAAGCGCTTTTCTTTATTTACGAGTCTTGTAGCTAGACTCAAGGTCATGGGTTACTACGTGACCTCATCATCAAACGTTACATCCTCCTCACTAATCATTTCATTATTATTTTCTTGATAATGTTTTACACGTTGTATGTTAACAGTAAATTCTCTACCTTCATCGTCTAATAACACAACGGCTCCAGTTTTAGAGGAACTTTTCACCGTAAATGGTCCATACCATCTAGACTTGAGTTTCCCTGGAAATAATCTTAACCGAGAGTTGTACAATAAGACTTTGTCCCCTTCTGAAAATTCCTTGGGTTTCTTAATTCTTTGGTCGTGCCATCTTTTTGCCCTCTCTTTATATGTAATGGAAGACTCATAGGCTTCTAATCTAAGCTCATCAAGCTCGTATAATTGCAAGAACCTATTGGTTCCGGCAATTGTATAATCTAAGTTACATGCCTTAAGCGCCCAATAAGCCTTATGTTCTAATTCTACTGGCAAGTGACATGCCTTACCATACACCATGCGAAACGGGGTTGTTCCAATAGGTGTCTTGTAGGCGGTTCGGAATGCCCATAAGGCCTCATCGAGTTTAAATGACCAGTCTTTTCTATTCTGACTAACCATTTTTTCAAGTATTCTTTTAATAGCCCTATTTGTGTTTTCGACCTGGCCATTGTTTGTGGATGATAGGTGGTGGAAAATCGATGGGACACCCCATACCTCCTCATGACCTTTTCCATTTGCGCATTGCAAAAGTGGTTCCCCGATCACTGATGAGAGCTTTAGGAATCCCGAATCTAGCGAAAAGCTTTTTCAGGAAATGAATAACCACCCTGGCATCGTTGGTCCTAAGGGCTTGTGCCTCTACCCATTTTGAAACATAATCGATGGCAACTAAAATGTATTCGTTCCCTCCTGAAGATGGAAAGGGTCCCATGAAATCAATTCCTCAAACATCGAAGACCTCACATACTTGTATAAAATTCTGAGGTGCTTCATCCCTATGCGATATGTTCTCGGCCCGTTGACATGCATCGCATGCCTGTACCATTTCTTTGACATCACGGAAAATTGTGGGCCAATAGAATCCCGCGTCGAAAATCTTTCGGGCGGTGGTGCTTACCCCATGATGCCCTCCAGAGGGACCAGAGTGACATTCTCTCATAATCTTTACTGCCTCACTCTCCGAAACACAACGTCTTATTATTTGGTCAGGACACCTTCGGAATAAAAATGGTTCATCCCAAAAGTAGTATTTTAACTGAGAAAAGAACCTTTTTCTTTCGTACCTAGTCAGGTGTTCTGGAACGAGTCTGCTTGTGAGATAGTTGGCAAAATCAACGTACCAAGGCTCCGAATCAGTTATTGACATGAGTTGTTCGTCAGGAAATGAATCTCGAATCTCACTTATGTCGTGCTCATCCAAGGGATTTTCAAGGCGAGATAGATGATCTGCGGCCAGATTTTCTGCCCTCCTCTTATCATGAATCTCAACATCAAATTCTTGTAACAACAAGATCCACCGAATTAGTCGTGGCTTAGCATCCTGCTTAGCAAAAAGATATCGAAGAGCCGAATGATCAGTGAAAACGACTGTCTTTGAAAGGACAAGATATTGCCGGAATTTGTCGAATGCGAATACTACGGCTAACAATTCTTTTTCGGTGGTAGAGTAATTCTCTTGAGCGGGATTCATGGTTTTGCTAGCGTAGTAAATAGGTTGGAACAGCTTGTCATGTCGTTGGCCTAATACAGCCCCGACAGCGAAATCGCTAGCGTCACACATGATTTCAAACGGTAACTCCGAGTTGGGTGTAATCATGATTGGAGCTTGAGTGAGCTCTTTTTTTAAGAGATCGAATGCATCCTTGCATTCTTGGGAGAAATCGAAAGGAGCATCCTTCATTAGCAATTGAGTCATTGGCCGAGCTATTTTGGAGAAGTCTTTGATGAATCTCCGGTAAAACCCGGCGTGCCCCAAGAAGCTGCGTATTGCTTTAACAGTCGTGGGATATGGTAGCTTAGATATAGCTTCGACTTTAGCTTGGTCCACCTCTATCCCATTACCAGAGATCTTATGTCCTAACACAATCCATTCTTTCACCATGAAATGACACTTTTCCCAGTTTAACACCAAGTTGGTTTCCTCATAGCGTTTAAGTATTTTTTCTAGATTAGCAAGACAGCGGTCGAAGGAGTTCCCGAAGACCGAAAAGTCATCCATGAAAACTTCCATGCTGTCTTCCATAAGTTCGTGAAAGATTGCGGTCATGCATCGCTGAAAAGTGGCGGGGGCATTACACAGCCCAAAAGGCTTTCTTTTATAGGCGAACGTTCCATAAGGGCAAGTAAACGTGGTCTTTTCTTGGTCCTCAGGTGCTATGGGAATTTGAAAATATCCTGAGAATCCATCCAAGAAACAATAGTACTTGTGGCCAGACAATCTCTCTAACATTTGGTCAATGAATGGTAAGGGAAAGTGATCTTTCCTCGTGGCATCATTGAGCTTTCTATAATCGATGCATACCCGTCATCCAGTAACCGTTCTTTGGGGTACCATCTCACCCTTGTGATTCTTAACTACAGTCATTCCACCCTTCTTAGGTACAATCTGTACAGGACTAACCCATGGGCTGTCCGCGATTGGGTAGATTAATCCTTCATCCAGAAGTTTGAAGACTTCTTTCTTTACAACTTCCTTAATTTTGGGGTTCACCCGCCTCTGGGGTTGCACGGTAGGTTTATAATCTTCTTCCATGAGAATCTTATGCGTGCAAAAAGTTGAGTCAATCCCCTTAATGTCAGCTACACTCCATGCAAGCACTCCCTTATATTTCTTTAGGACCTCTAAGAGTTTACCTTTTTGTTCATGTTCGAGGGAAGAGTTTATGATTACCGGCAGTTGGTCCTCTCCTTGAAGGAAGGCATACTCTAAATGGTTAGGAAGTTCCTTAAGATCTAGCTCAGGAGGTTCGATAATAGAAGGCTTAAGCTTGTTTTCGGGTTTTCGGAGCTCGAGATGCTCCGTGGCCTCTTGTCTAGGGTAGAAGGAGACTGCACCAACATCCTCCATCTTTTCCACCTCTAACAAAGGGAGAAAACTCTCATCCCGTAACCAGCCTTCCTCGATTTGTTCATCAACACAGCTATCAATGACATCCGTGAGTTCATCGACCTCTCCAATGAAATAGAGCCGGTTAGCTGCTTCGAGAGAGAGAGATCCATAGTGTCCTTGATGTCGAAAGTTATGCTATCGGTTCCTACTCGTAAGGTTAACTTGCCGTCATGAACATCAATGACTGCACGCGCGGTAGCAAGAAATGGTCTCCCTAAGATGATGGGTACCAAGTCATCCTCCTCCATCTCTAAGATTACGAAATCGACCGGGAATTTGAATTTCCCAACCTTTACTAGCACATTCTCGCATATCCCTACGGGGTATTTGACTGATCTATCGGCTAGTTGGATGTTCATACGGGTAGGCTTTAATCCAGAGTATCCTAGTTTAAGGAACATAGAGTGAGGCATGAGGTTGATACTCGCCCCCAAATCAGAAAGAGCATTCTTTATTGATAGAGATCCTATGGAGCAAGGCAAGGTGAAGCTGCCTGGATCGTCTACCTTCTTTGGTAGCCCTCGATGGGTCACCACCGAACATTCTTCCCCCAGGGTCACAAGACCCTCGAGTTTCTTTCGGTTAGCGAGTAATTTTTTAAAGTATGTGCTATACTTCGGCATGTGATAACAAGCATCAAGGAGGGGTATGGTGACTACTGAGTCTTTTATATATGACAGGAATCTTTTATTATCATTCTCAGTTTTCTGGTTTTTTAATCGGGATAGGAATGGGATTCTCACAGGTTGGTTAGGTGGGGTTGATGGGGAAGGGGTCGCCAAGGGAGGTTGGTTGGGAGCCTCGCTGCCCACATCCTCCTCCTCTTCGCGAGGCTTGTTTAGATCGGGAGTGATGGGGGACGAGCTCGGGTAAGGGGGTCCTTGGTTGTTGTTCCAGCTCGAGTGGTTATTGCGAGCATGGGATCTTTTTGGCTTACTGACGGCATTTCAAGGTTATCGAGGGTGGAGTTAAGCTTGTTGAACCATTCTCCAATGTCATTCTGCTGTTCATCAACAAGCTCATTAAGACCTTTTAATTGTAAGCCTTTTTCTTGAGTGAAGTGACCAAGGTCATCTTCAAAAGTGCTCCTGATTTCGAATTCAGGACCTTCCTCTCCTTCTTTTCTTTTTACCAGATTTCCCCAGAGTGTGTAATCATCATTTTGGTAAAAAGGCAAAAGGGAGGGATCATCATAGATGTCACCTCCTGACAAGCATGCATGTTCAGTCGTGGTTTCTCCTCCGCATTCCTCTACCTCATGCGGGCCCCCACAGTAGTCGCAGATCAAGTAAGGATTTGAAAGTTGTTTAGGTAGCTGCGACCCAGCTAGGTATTCCATTCTTTTGTTGATTTTTCTTAACCGATCTGAAGATGTTGAAGTGATTTCAGACATGCTGACAGTCGACTCAAGTTCATCCCAAGTGTCATCCTGGTCTTGAGCATATTCTTCAATCCTATCCCATCCTTTTTCAGCACTAAGATTGGCTAATCTCCCTTTTCTAGAATTGTTGATTCCGTTCCGATCATTTGAGGAGACATTGTCGTAGAAGATTTGGACCAAAAGCCAAAGTTCGATGCCATGATGGGGAACTTGTCTTATTAAATCCTTTAATCTAATCCACGATTTATGGAAGGGTTCGTCCTTCCCTTTTCGGAAGCAGAGGATCCTATCTCTAAACGCTGAAGTTTTTCCAGGTGGAAAGAACTTCTCATAGAACTTGGATATGAGTTGTTCCCATGTGAAAATAGATTCAGAAGGGAGTTTATCATACCACTCTTGGGCTTTTTCATAGAGGGTGAAAGGGAAGAATCGTAATCGGGACGTGTCTCTAGTAGCCCCATCCGTGTGGAGGGTGTCTACTATTTTCAAGAAGTCCTTAACGTGTTGAATCGGGTCATCATCATCTAATCCACAGAACTTGCACACACTTTGGACAAGCCAAACATCGGTCGCATGCAAGACCTCATTGGTGTGTTTGTTTGGGTAGACAATGGCATTTGAGAAGCCACGAGGGTTTGGGGAGGAGTAGTCCTTAAGGCGCTTAGGAGTGGGAGTTGCGGGGGGTACTCATCTCGTTGTTGGGTTGGGAGCTAGGGGTTGTAAGGTGATTTTCTAAATTTTCTTCAGAAAGGGGTGCATCAAAATCGATGGCAATGCTAGATGGTTCAGGTGTTGAGTGAGATCGTCTTAACCTACGCATTTCTCTATCGGGTTCTGCATAAGGCAAGACAAGGTTTCTAGCGGAACTACGACTCCTAGTGATCCTAAGGTTAGAGAATTCGTCGGTTGCCATAATGGCGGATGGTAAAGAGTTACAAACAAAAACACGAAGAAATAAGATAGACTAAAGAAATCCTAAAAATAAAAATAAAATCTTACTAGAAAGGAATCTAGCAAGTAGACCTAATAAAAAGAGATTCTAACCTAGACAATAACTATTCCCCGGGCTGCGGCGCCAAAAACTTGATGCGTGGGGATTGCACCAGGCTTTACCTCTCGAGGGATCTCGAGAAGCTTACAACCCCCACCAGGCAGTGTACCTGATCGATGTAGTACAGTATAATGACAAGTACCGGGGGATTGATCGTTCAGCTAGGAATAGTGTCGCTAGGATTAGAAAACCTAAAGACTAGGTCTAGAGATGAGGGATGATTCTTTTTGTATTTTTATATTTTTTAGAAAGCAAGTAAAAATCTCGGGTTTTGAATGAGTTTGGCGGAATTAGTTGCTAGTCAACTAACCCAATACTAAGATGCAATCAAAATAAAATACTAAAATGAAAATAAAACTAAATTATACTAAGGTTGTGAGCAATATGTGGGAGAATTGTGTTTACTTAGATTTCACTACTCCCTAGATATCTTTTACATGTTAATTACTTGTTATAGTTGCGTGGATGACGGATTGTATTCCTTAATACCATTCATGGGGTGGCGTACTTACTTCCCCAATCCTATGAGCGCCTACTTCACTCCTATGTCGAGCTAGCTAAGAAGCTCCTAACATGGGATCATTAGAATTTACTCATGCATTAAATACAACCAATAAAACCTAGTACACATCGGTTCATGTTTCCTAAGACGTTCAAGCATGTTACACAATGGAGATCTGCCAGTTTTCTTAAGCCTAACATTGAAATCATTCATCCAATACAACCATAAACAAGTAATCAACACATAATTAACATCTAGGTTTCATTAGATCTAAGCAAACACAAGATAAATCTAGCCTAGCATGTTGAAATCAAGACAAGCACAAGATATAATCAACCAACACATAGACATATTGATTGAATTAAGAGAAGACTTATCTCAATAGAATATGAAGGGATTCAAGGGGTGAAAACCCTTGAAAGTACTGTAAAATATGACCTAGGGTTTACAAAGTTCGGCCCTAGTTTTCTCCACACAAGTTCCTCTCTAATGAATGAAAAATAGAAAACTATATATAGAGTTTGATAGGTGAAGGCGTCAAGAACAAATGTCTGACGCCGTCATCTCGCCGCCAAATAGTTCCTCGGACTGCCTAGATCTGGGTCTGACGCCGTCATGTATTCACCTTATGCAGGCCGTCACCAAAATTTGTCTTGACGCCGTTAGGTTTGCACTGGGTCGTCATGGTTTTAACTCTTGACGCCGTCAGGATCTTCCTGTTGACGCCGTCAGGTACTGTTCTCAGCATGGAAAATTAAGTCTTTGGCGTTTTCTTCACTTTTATGCTCAAAAAACGTCCGAATTGCTTCCTTTTCCAGAATTCACTCCCAAAGTACTTAAAATCACAAAAGGAACGATTTAGGGTAATATTTGATCAAATAAATTCAATTCCGGGCTTAAATGACCCCCTAAAAGTGGTTCATTTTTCGCCTCATCAATAGGAATGCCAACCAAAGAATTAGGTATACAAACGGAGTGTCTAGCAAACGAATCAACTAAAATACCACAACATAAGTACCCACCGATAATTGAGGTATCAACATATGATAGGTAGGATGGAATCTTACCACCTACACACCCCAACATATAACGACTGCCCGAACGGTTAAGAGAATACTTCTCTAACCATACAGCCATCACCAACATGATATCACATACCATCTACCACAACATATAACAACAAACATCAATCAATGCAATAATGGTCACAAGTCCACATGTGTGATACCCTTATAATCATGTTCGCGACCGTAGTTATAAGCCTATTCCACACGCATACTTACTGCCAAAACCACACATATCAATGATAACACACAATTACCACATAGCACCTAATACACCATGCAATCCATGCTATCATACTTGCAAGTCCACTTGTGTTGTGACACATGTATAATTATGTTGGCCACCATAATTATCTATGCCCCCTTTCACAAGTGTACTCCCTCCTATGACAACACATCATGTAAACAATCATGCAACAAAACAAAAGACGTCGCAAACAATCATCTCACATGGAACAACTCCAACAATCACGTAAACTCTATAATCAAAATCACTTGGATAAGATCGATCCAATACTCAAGAGTAATCATGCTCCAACATGGCTCCAGACGGCAAAAAGGCAATATAAGAATTTCAAAACATGACACAAAACAAAAGACATCGCATAATGGCTCGAATTCCACTCTCGCACTTGCCTCCCCACTTAAATCAGTTAAACTTACTACTCGCTGTGGACTCTAGATCCGAATCCACATTCTTCCATCCTATCTCCCCTTTCATCTTTACTCAACCACTCATTCCTATTTCCTATACGTTGAGGAAATCGACAACATACAAAACCATCTCTATTCTTTTCTTCCAATTCCACATGATCCACAAGTGCATACGAATTATGAGGTTTAAACTAAACCACCTCTCCTTCCTATGTGAAGTGAGGACACTACTAAGGGTATTTGGTAATGGCTCCATCTCCAGAAGTTACCGTGGTTCCAAACCTCTCCACTTCTTCTCCACCAACGTTTCCCATAAACGTCCTCTCCTTGTCCGAACATGGATACATGCTAGCAGGAACTCGGATTCTGCGGTTAATCCGCTTCATCCTACCACTTCTCTCACATCCGATAGCGACAATGGTAGTCCAACGAAGCATCTTACGCGCGGAAGACGATATAATAAAGTCGATATATATAATACTACGTATAGGGGATAGAATAGATGTCCGAAACTCAATAAAACATCTCATAAATATAGGAAAATAGACATGTAAAAGTATTATACTTACACATAGGTCCTAAATGGAACTATATGAGAGACTCCTAAGTTATAGTCTAGGTTCAACCCCCTAATTCTCTATAACCAAGGCTCTGATACCAATCTGTCACACCTCGCCAAGACGGAAACGCGAGGGTGTAACTTCATGGATATCATCACAACACATGGTGTCTATATAGAGAACAACTACATGCACAAAAATAGAGCAAAGTACAAACACAAAGTGTTATAACAATACCCCAAAACAAAATAACCAAAACAAAATCCGAAACAATACATAAATCCAAACATAGATGATAAACCACTTCCAATGCAAATAGGGTCTCGTCTAATCACATCCTTCTATCTTATCCTTATAAAGCTCACCTGAAAATGATGCTTAAAACGTCAACATAATGTTGGTGAGATTCATAGGTTTAGACACACATACACTCACAAGGCAACCAGTTCACTGTGATTATAAAAACATAGCTGGACAAATAATTTATAGTTATCATATAAGCTACAAGTATTCGCAAAAGAATATCCACACACAAAGGCAACCATCTGGACGGATCGTGTCCACCGACCCCTTGGCATCAATTAGGTCGCATGCGCGAGCAACTGGATAAGCATCCTCCTAATCGAATCATTGATAAACCACACAGAACTCAACATCAAATGGGTCCCCAAATGAAGCACACATAATCTCACAATCGAATCATCACACATAGCATACATACGATAACATTATAAGTCCAAGCTCTTTGACACACACATAATCACAATAACCCAAACATTTAAGACAAGCATCATGTGTTAAAACTTTACGAATAAAACTACTCATGTTTTTGTTACCTTTCCCGCTTGGATTATATCCCCAACCCCATGTGCATCCAAGTATGTCTCGGCTTCCAACCCCCAAGACAAATAATTTTTTCCACTTATGTCTAAAGCCATAATTTCTAAGTCTGCAAGCTTTGGCTCCATGATAAACTATATGTTCATAGTACATGCATGTTAATATACATATATAACTAAAATTGCAAACTATGTGCCAATAAGTGTCATTCTAAAAAAAAATGTAGAGAAACTTCCGGTAAAAACCCTTGAAAATACTGTAAAATACGACCTAGGGTTTCACAAGTTCGGCCCTAGTATTCTCCACACAAGTTCCTCGTTAATGAATGAAAAATAGAAAAGTATATATAGTTTTTCTGAGGTGACGGCGTCAAGAACAAATCTCTGACGCCGTCATCTCGCCGCCAAATAATTTCTCGGACTGCCTAGATCTGGGTTTGACGCCGTCATGTGTACTCCTTATGCAGGCCATCACCAAAAATACTCTTGACGCCCTTCTCTTGACGCCTTCAGGTTTTCACTGGGTCGTCACGGATTTTACTCCTGACGCCGTCAGGATTTTCTTCTTGACGCCGTCAGGTACTGTTCTCAGCATGGAAAATTAAGTCTTTGCCGTTTTCATCACTTTTATGCTCCAAAAACGTCCAAAATGCTTCCTTTTCCAGAATTCACTCCCAAAGTACCTAATATCACAAAAGGAACGATTTAGGGCAATATTTGATCAAATAAATTCAATTCCGGGCTTAAATGACCCCTTAAAAGTGGTTTATTTTTCGCCTCATCATATACCCTTACACTTGAGATTTGCTTGTCCACAAGCAAATGCGCTTTTATTCTAATAAAAATACAAGTTAGGGGTCATTTAACACTAATATAAAAGTAATTACAACAAATAATCGTTCCACTAAAGACCAAAGACAAGCACGGAGGTCATATACTAGCACCTCACAAATAGTGTTTAGATACTCACATCTCACGGGTGTAATAAAGTAATATCACAATATGGAAACAGAAAATATCTCTCACTACCTGTCATAACAAAATAGATTACCATAGGCTTGGGAAAGGATCAAACCTGTTAATACAAATATCGCGTAAAAACGTTATTTATATTTTACGATCTTTGCTAAGTTTTGTTAATGACAAAGTATGAAGTTTAGCTATAAGTAAATGATCACTTTAAAGTGTTTAAGTCTTGTTTAACCAAGGTGTAAATTTTCTTTTAAACAAAACATTGTTTCTATTTCTTAAACTAGAAAGTGTCTTGTCACATCATATTTATTTCTTAATATAGTAAGGTCACATCACATTTAGGGCAAGCTTTGTCAATATACATTTATGGTAAGTAATGTGTTTGACTCACTTAGATGTTCCTTGCAAGTTTAGTATTTGACTTGTTATTATGAGATGTGACATTGTTTGGTTGCTAGGAGTTATGAGACAAGACTTTGTTTGGTTTGCAAGATTTATTGCTAAACCAACTGCAGCTCTGGCGGTACCCTGAGGATACACGGGCGGAACCCTTCTGAGGGGTCCGCCGTATCCGTCAGACCTACAGAATGGTTTGCTATAAATACCAAACCATTTGTTAGTTTTGAGTCACCCCTTTGGGACATATTTTCACATACTCTCTCAACTAACTCAGTAACATTTGACTTGTGTGATTCTCTTATGTAGCAAGGGACTTCACAAGACCATTCAAGAAGTTACAAGCTTCAACTCTAAAGTTGCAAGTCTTGGTAGCTTGGTCATGTATAAGCTTTGGTAGTTTATACTTCATTTGTGTCATGTATGTAGAAGTAAGTGGTTAGTATTTTAGGCCTCAAAATACGTAGTGTGTCGGGAGTTGTTGTACCCTTGTAAAAGAACTAACGGGAGTGTTTGTACCCTTGGTAAAGAACTCGACATCTAGCTTAGTGTCGGTAAAAGTGTAAGCGACGATGGGAGTGGTTGTACCCGTGTAAAAGAACTCGACATCTAGCTTAGTGTCGGTAAAAGTGTAAGCGACGTTGTAAAGGTTTTCTCCGCCGGTGAAAGGAGCTTGTTTATTAGTGCTTATAACTCTCGAGTTGGAAACTCGGGGCGTGGATGTAGG
The DNA here is from genome assembly GCA_030686995.1 of Artemisia argyi. NCBI lineage: Eukaryota > Viridiplantae > Streptophyta > Magnoliopsida > Asterales > Asteraceae > Artemisia > Artemisia argyi. Next base: position 75,177,169 of record CM060685.1, on the reverse strand, counting down.
ACAAGGAAAAAGAGTCCTTGTAGCCGAACCACGATAAACAATCATGTTGTGGTTTGATCGTTTCTTTCCTTATCTTTGCTTATTACATGTTGTTATTTAGTTAGAATTGCTAAGTTACATATAAAGCTTTTCAAAGAACTAAACTAGTTAAGATGTGTTTGTATCTTCAAACAAAAGTAAAAGCTTTCTTAATAACTAAACAAGCAAAGTTAAGATTATCACAAGCAAAGCTTTTCAATGTATGAAACTAGTAAAGTTAGAATTGATATCTACATAAAAAGCTTTTCAAAGAATCAAACATATAACATTGTGTTTATATCTTTAAGCAAACGTAAAAGATATTCAAGTTAAAAAGAATCTAAAAAGCGGTAAACTATTCAACCCCCCTTCTAGTTTTCCACAATTGGCATCAGGAGCTACGTTACTCAAGACCTTTAAAATAGAATGTATTTTAAAACTTGGATCGATCCATGGATTTTGAAAATCTCAAAGAAGGGCAACCTATTCAAAACCAACCGCTATTTGAAAAAGAAAATTTACTTGAATGGAAAAGTAATTTTGAAAACTATGTGAAATCAATTGATCAAGATCTTTGGCATATTATTTCTTTTGGTAATTTCAAACCAAAGAAAACAAGTTTTTGAAAACCAAGATAACTATCTTAAACTTGATAAAAATACTAAAGCTAAAACAATGCTTTACAAAGCTTTAGTACCAAATATGAAAGAATGTATTTTTGTCAAAAGGCTAATGATGTTTGGAAAAATATGGTAAACTTTCATCAAGGAATATGTCAAGTCAAAGATGATCAATTTGATCTTACATATGAATTAGAAGTTTTAGAAAAAACTAATTGATATACACTTAGTAGAAGTTAATACATGTGCTACTAGTTTAAATGTTTTAAATGAAGGTACAAGTGAAGATGAGTACGTGTGTTTTGATGAACCTGCTTGTGTATCTTGGAATGTAATGGATGTTGACGAAGACAATGATCCGGTAGTTAATTGTCAATTTTTTGAAACAACAAGCAAGGTGTTAGTAAAGGTGATTACTCGTGTCAAGCTCGTGGTTGTCTTGCTTGCGATTCATGGAATAACTCGGATGAAGATGAAGTCAATCATCCGGTTTGTGATTCAAAACTAGATAAAACATCAAGCAAGGTACACTTTAAAACCAAACTCTTTTGCTTTGATTATTTTATCCTAGAGTTTTCTAAACTAGAAAATGAGTCTAAATGTTTATGCAACATGGACCTAAAAACTATCTTCAAGAATGAGTCTTCAAAATCTCTTAAGAATATCTTTGAAAAGGAAATCTTATTAGAAGATAAAATGTCTAGAATTGAGAGTAATGTTGAAATTAATCTAGAATGTAAATTATGTCTAGATTACAAACATGAGATTAAAATGCAAAATGAGAAAGGAAAAATTATTAGTTAAATTTGATGAAAGCTCAAGATCTTTTGAAAGATTGTTGAGGAGTCAAAGGTTGTTTTAAGATAAAACCGGATTAGGATTTAACTCATAAACATCATCAACTAATAAAACAAAGCATGTAAAATTTGTCAAACCTAGAAGAGAAATTTAGAGATTATTCCATCTCTAATAGAAACTCATGATATAAGAATTAAGACTATGATTCTCTATGCCTTTATATGATTATCTAACCTTCTTGGATACGTGAGTTATTGAGTTTCAAAGCGTATCGTCAAACCATGTTTCTACGCGTAATGCTTATCCGCTTGATAGCATCTCTATGCAATTTAAAAGGTATGTATCACTTCAACTTGACTTTGATTGTATCTTGTTTCTAGCATTATGTGTTCGAATATGTGTTATTTGTAATACTCTAGAGTGTCTACTTGCTATTTGTAAATAACTAAGATTAGATTCTATGCAACAAGGAATTTAGTCTTTAGTACTAGTAGGAGATATAAGGTGTTTTGGTTCTTTAACCATCAAGAGATAAACACGAAAAACTCTTGAGTTTGTCTCACTCAACTCTTGCTTACAAGTGAGCTAACTAAGAATTTCCTAAGTGTTAAAATGTCTAACACTTTTGTGATGCTTGCAAAACAAACCCTTGTTAAACAATTTTCTCAAACACCATACTTTGAGTCTTTAAATTGTGTTTTTCTTCAATCACTCCTTTATGATAATCTCACATAAAACACACAAGGTGAAATAAATCACATTAGCATATATTAGGATGTGTAAAAGAAAATGAGTCTTCAACATCTAGGATTTACACATCAAATGTGACACATAGTCTCATGATGTTGTACCTCTTGGACTTTTTCAAAATAAATAGAGTTCATAGTATCTTAAGTAAGAAAACCCAAAGAATCGAGGAGTCGTTGAATATGACATTTAACGAGTGATCTCCTCCTTCTATGATATCATCTTTGGTAGATGATAACTTAGTCGAAAGTCCAATGATGGCAAGACAAGTATGTTGTGTAAAACATTAAGAATAAAAGTATAAAATAACATCTCCTCACCATGAGACAAACATTGAATCAAGCAAAATTGACATAAGTTATAAAACTTGATTTATAGGTCATAGTTGTGTCTAAACAAATTCAACAAAAACAATTTTTGGAATTTAGAATAAAACAACTAGTGAAACGAAATTGATATTTCAAAGTAATCAAGTGAGTATAGTGTCAATATTTGAAAGACCTTTTGATAATAAAAGCAAGCCACAAAAGCAAGGGATTTTAACTTAAATACATTCCTAGTTGCTCTCTTGTTCTTAATGGTTAAGTTATTGATGACTTATCAAGAATGAGATTAGTAAATCCGTAGGTAAAACTAAATGTTGAGAAATGTTTGGAAGACTACTTGTTCTCATAACAATTAGATTCAACATTATGTTTAGCTTTTGTCTATGTGCTCGTGTTAAAGAAAATCCTAAAACAACTCTTTAGTTGAGCCTATTTGGATACATCATAAGGTACTACACAACTAGAATTATGGTCTCCCAAAAGAACGGGAATAGAAACCATAGTGTTTGACAAATGGAATTATGTTGGTAATAAGTTGATAAGAAAAGCTCAAGTGGTACTTGCACTTTTATGCTTACTTACCCAATGATTCTCCAAAACGCGTATGACTCTCAAATTAGTATCGAATGGAGAAGCACATCAACAAGCTCCGCTTGAACAAGCAAACTCGTATCAACAACGGAATTCATCTTATCAACATTGTTATACCTTCAACAAAGGAAGCATCGACTTCAGCGACAATTCAATCCATTATGTTCTTAATTGACATATTGTGATCCATCATCATCGCCTTGGTAAGATTGTTCATTGAGGAACATCTTAACTAAGAAAGTCTTCTACGTTAACTATTTCATCATCGCGTTAACAAAATCTCTTGAATGTAAAGCATTCATAATTCCTAGGCTTAGTCAAAGACTCATAAGACCTAAAACCTTAAGTTTTCAACGTTAGGATAAAACCATAAAAATCAAGACAATTTCTTTTTAAGTTTCTCCCTGCAGAACCCACGGCACCCTCAGACCATACGGGCGGAACCCATTTTTTGGTTCCGCCTGGTCCGCCAAACCTCAGATTGTTTAAATTTTAACTTCAAAGCCAAACACCCTCTTAAATCTTAACCAAAACTTTCAAACAGCATCACCCTCTCAAAAACACATATCCTCACGAATTTTAGGGCTTCTAATCCAATCTCTTCAAACCCAACTAACTTTGTAAGTATTCTAATCACAATTGCATCTTTGATTTAATTATAACATTCTTGCTTACAATCATTAACTAGAATCTTAGGGCTTTTGCATAAAACTTCATGATTCATGAAAAACTTGGTGGCTAGTCAATTATGTATTTCATTAGTTAAAGAAGTGTATCTTTATCATTGTTACTTTGATTTGCCAAACACACCAAGTGCATTATCTTTCAAAATTGCATCCAAAATTAGAACATGATTCATCACCACAATGTTAAAACAAATGAAAAACATCATTTAAACATCACTTGTGTACTATCTCTTGAATGCTAAAGGGGATACATAACTAATATGTATTTTCGGGTATATTCAATCGAAGACACATTTAAATTAGGAGAATGTTGGTTATCTTTTGTTTTTACAACAAAATTTGCATAACAAAACAATTTGGGAATCAAAATGAGTCAAGATAACCATGTCTCCACATTGTTTTGCATATAGGAACATATTAGAACATCCACGTTGTTAAAAGTCATTAACATACAATTTTATGTTTTCTAGGGATCAACATGCCTCCCGCTAACAAATCCGATCACAAAGAAACCCTTAAGTACATACCCAAACACCATATGACCAAAGGTCTCAACTCGATTCAAGTAGAAACCTTTAAGGCATTAGAAAAACGCTATGTTCACGAAGGTAGAACCATTGATCCATCCTTTCTAGAAGGAACATCTATTCGCCAAAACTTTGCCGCAATTCACTTTGATTGTCTCCTTGATTTAGATGAGCTAATTTGTCCTAGGTTCATTTTGGAATTTTATGCAAGGGTAAACCTTTCCTCATGTGCTGGTGGTAGAATATCATTAAACTTCACAACCAATCAAATATCACATGACATAGATTTAAAAGACTTAGCTATAATTCTTGGTGTACCCAATGAGGGAACTTGCCTCTACACGGATAAGTGGCCCATTTCAAGTCTTGATACTATTGATCGTTTTTATCCATACGATACACCTCTTGCTAGTAAGGAAACTATTAAGGAACACCTCTTTGTTAGAACCTCTACCACTAGGGTGAATCGTTCAGGGAATACTGTAGACAAGGATCCTTTTGGTATGGAGCTCAATGAGCTTAAACCACAATTTAAGAAGTGGGAATAAATTCTTAGGGCTAATGTCATAAGTACCATAGGAAATAGAGATCACATCAACACATGCCTATGCTACATGCTTTATAGCATTTCCACCGGTCAACCCTTCAACTTAGCCTACTACCTAGCCAAAAGAATGGCCGACATATCCTTGGTCGGAACAACCGATCTTCCATATGGAATGCTTCTTACCCGCCTCTTTAGAGCAATCTCGCCCATTTCTCCTAACGAAAATGGAATACGCCTTGACTACGCTCTCGTTCCTCACATCTTCGTTCCTTTAAGTGATAAACGAGTTTTCAAAAATAAGGGCAAACGTACTCGATCACCTACACCATCATCATCATCATCCGGCATGAGCGAGGATGATAAACTTCCTAACTCTAAGTTACCTCCTTTAGAATACCTTCAAGCTCTCCCCATCATTGAAAATGCTTCCGAAGAGTTCAAGCAAACCAAAGGAATGTTCAAGTGCTTTGGAAGGTACCTAAACAAGCTCAACAAGAAGATAGACCGGTTGTGAGAAGATTAAGGAGTGTTTGGCTTATGAATACTTTAGAATCATCTTTGTGTTAAAACTACGTGAATTATTTGTTTTTCACTTTCATGGTTTATTACGTTTGTTGGATTACGTTTGTATGAACTATTATGCACAATGACAATATTTGAGATGTTTGTCAATTTTTATGCTTATGGTTAATTTCACTATGTTTAGTGAAAATCGCTAGCCCCCGGTCAAAGTCATATGATTTGAGTGTTTACATGTTCAATTTTCACTTTTCCTAACCAGATATGCACTATATTTTTAATTTTAAGAGTTTTCGAAAATTTTGAAAATCGTCTCGCGGGTCAAAAACGCGGACTGCCTCTTTCTGAAGCACTGGCGGATCTGGCAGTACCCAAAATTGGGTTCCGCCAGTACAATTTCTGGGAATTCCAGAAATGGCCCAACGGACCAGGCGGCACCCTCATATGGGTTCCGCCAGTGTATTCTGAAGGTGCCGCCAACAGCCTGCAGAATTTTTTTTTTTATTTTGTTTAGGTCTAATACTTGTAAAATGTCAAACCATTATCCTAAGTGAGAAACATCTTCCATTAACTCCAATAACCATATTAGAACAACTTTCACTCACTAAAACAATTAGGAAGCCACTTCCCTCCAAAAATTCAAATTCAAACATAACCAACCCAAGGAACCCTTTTAAAGGATCCTTCAAAACCATTGAAACATTTTCAACCAAATCACATCTCATGATCACAAAGCATTGAGTACATTTGTTGGTCTTTCACTCCACCTTATTCTATTGGAATGACATGCATTGATTTGACATATTCATGAAAATTTTGCAAATCATTTGAAACCTCAACCTTTGAATGGTAGAACATTAAATCCAAACACCCTATTCAACATCTTCTTCATCCTATAAATTTGAAAGCTTTGCAACAATTCAAATCACACCATCACCATTAAACCTTCTTCTCTCAAAACATCAAAACCACACCTTTAAAAATGACCTAATCTAACACATCATCCGAGTCATCAAAATCCCTTTCAAAAATCACTAGGATTAGTGTTAAACCTTGTTACTTTAACAAAACCGTCAAGTCAAGCTCATCTTCTTCAAGTGATGCTTCGCTTAACATTTCTTCACCCATCCAAGATTACCTAAATCTCACAACCTCAACACATTGTAATACCAATGTAATTACCTTTCAAGAATTGCTTAATCTTGAAACTTCATCACCTCAATCACCAACACCAATGGAACTTTTCCATACACCTCCAACATCACCACTACCCTATTTGGAAACTTTAGAAGACCTATCATCCAAATCATCTAGCCAACCATCTTTGTCACTCTTTGACACCATTGCTCAAATGGAAACCCAACAACAACCTAGTGAGCAACTAGATGAGGAACCCCATCAACCATCATTAGTAGAACGGTTGGCTTACCGTTATGCTAGACCATCCATTTTTCCAAATGATCAAGGTCATACCCACTCACAATCATTTGTGTTTCACCCAATTTACAAAGACCTTCATGGCAACCCTTCCGGCGAACCAAGCTTTCGCCATTTTGTTCAAAACCAACAACCACCACCACAACAACAACCATCACCACAAGAACCTTCCCAACATTTTGAATCTCTACTTTCTTCGTATAAGAAAATAGAAGCATCCATATGGGAAAAACCTCCAAACCTTCATAATGAGATTGACACTCATTTAAACCACCTTCATGCCTTCAAACGTATGGTTGACTCTCAAATCAACCACATCATGGTTTTACAAACAACACTTCAATCAACAAATGAAGGAAGCAAGAACACTACTCAACCTTCCACCTTTGCTCCTTCAAGTTCAAACCATCCACCACCAACATATCAAACCACCCTTCCACCAAACTTTCCCCGCCATGATTGTAATCATTGCGAAAGAACCGCTCACATTAGTGAAGGGTGTCGAAGGGAAATTCATGAGCTATCCGAAGAAATGAGGTTTATACTAAACCACATTTTGGATCTTCTACAATCCTCTTCTCACACACCTCAACCCTAGAGTCTCCAAAATGAAACAAAAACCATTTCTTTTGGAAAATGTTTCCCATCTAAACCAACCAACCAAAACCGTGTCATCCTTTCAAACTTCAAAATAAAGCCCGCTACAACTACAACCCACATTTTCATCCTTAAACAACCTTAGCCTTGTTTTTGGAAAATGTTTCTCACAAAGGAAAATGATGATTTCCTTGTAGCTTTTTATGGTCTTACCTTATTTGTAGTTTTTCTCTATTTTTTGAAGTAGGATGGTGTAATCCAAATTTCTTGTCGTTGACTTTTTAAGAGTCAAAATTTTACATGAAATGAATTTCATTACACTACAAGATTTTTATTGTTTGTTGACCATTTAGGTATAATAAGTGAAATATACCTTGCTATGGTACCATACATATATCTTGTGTTGTTTAAACTAACCTTTCTTTTTGTAGGACCATTTTCCATGTTTTTCCTCCCTTGATACTCCATTTAGGGGAGTAATATTCAAGGGGGAGCATGAATGTTGTACTATTTCACTTCACAACTCTTAGTTGTGTTTAAACATGAAATACTTTCATGACTTATCTTGTGCAACAACTAACCTTTTTCTTGTAGGTTCAAAATCCATGTCTCCTCTCTTGGCACTCCATTTAGGGGGAGTATCGTCCAAGGGGGAGCAAGTCTTAATTCCGCTTCGCTACTCTTCTTTTAGTTTCGACAAAAAGGGGGAGAATTTATATAAACTTGTGCTTATCAACCTCATATTTGCAAAAACATTTTTTTTGGTGCTTATCATCTCATCTTTGCAAAAACAAGTTTTTATACTAACTTTATAAGACTTAACACTAAAACTAGTGACTTACTTATAAATAAAGTTTATGTTTTGTCATCAACAAAAAGGGGGAGATTGTTAATACAAATATCGCCTAAAAACGTTATTTATATTTTGCGATCTTTGCTAAGTTTTGTTAATGACAAAGTATGAAGTTTAGCTATAAGTAAATGATCACTTTAAAGTGTTTAAGTCTTGTTTAACCAAGGTGTAAATTTCCTTTTAAACAAAACATTGTTTCTATTTCTTAAACTAGAAAGTGTCTTGTCACATCACATTTATTTCTTAATATAGTAAGGTCACATCACATTTAGGGCAAGCTTTGTCAATATACATTTATGGTAAGTAATGTGTTTGACTCACTTAGATGTTGCTTGCAAGTTTAGTATTTGACTTGTTATTATGAGATGTGACATTGTTTGGTTGCTAGGAGTTATGAGACAAGACTTTGTTTGGTTTGCAAGATTTATTGCTAAACCAACTGCAGCTCTGGCGGTACCCTAAGGATACACGGGCGGAACCCTTCTGAGGGGTCCGCCGTATCCGCCAGACCTGCAGAATGGTTTGCTATAAATACCAAACCATTTGTTTGTTTTGAGTCACCCCTTTGGGACATATTTTCACATACTCTCTCAACTAACTCAGTAACATTTGACTTGTGTGATTCTCTTATGTAGCAAGGGACTTCACAAGATCATTCAAGAAGTTACAAGCTTCAACTCTAAAGTTGCAAGTCTTGGTAGCTTGGTCATGTATAAGCTTTGGTAGTTTATACTTCATTTGTGTCATGTATGTAGAAGTAAGTGGTTAGTATTTTAGGCCTCAAAATACGTAGTGTGTCGGGAGTTGTTGTACCCTTGTAAAAGAACTAACGAGAGTGGTTGACCCTTGGTAAAGAACTCGACATCTAGCTTAGTGTCGGTAAAAGTGTAAGCGACAATGGGAGTGGTTGTACCCGTGTAAAAGAACTCGACATCTAGCTTAGTGTCGGTAAAAGTGTAAGCGACGTTGTAAAGGTTTTCTCCGCCGGTGAAAGGAGCTTGTTGATTAGTGCTTATAACTCTCGAGTTGGAAACTCGGGGCGTGGATGTAGGACAAGGAAAAAGAGTCCTTGTAGCCGAACCACGATAAACAATCGTGTTGTGGTTTGATCGTTTCTTTCCTTATCTTTGCTTATTACATGTTGTTATTTAGTTAGAATTGCTAAGTTACATATAAAGCTTTTCAAAGAACTAAACTAGTTAAGATGTGTTTGTATCTTCAAACAAAAGTAAAAGCTTTCTTAATAACTAAACAAGCAAAGTTAAGATTATCACAAGCAAAGCTTTTCAATGTATGAAACTAGTAAAGTTAGAATTGATATCTACATAAAAAGCTTTTCAAAGAATCAAACATATAACATTGTGTTTATATCTTTAAGCAAACGTAAAAGATATTCAAGTTAAAAAGAATCTAAAAAGCGGTAAACTATTCAACCCCCCTTCTAGTTTTCTACAAAACCTTCACCATATGGCGTAAGCACCTAGGATAAACTATCAAAGAGGTCTTTTAAAGGGTTGTAATGTTAGGTGTAGGGATATGGAATATACGGTTTTGTTGGATATAGGCAGTCTTTACTGGTGGCGAGTTAACAATCTTGGTCAATTACATGTACAATATGGCGTTGCTAAGCCAAGACTAGACTCGACTTAAGCTAATAAATGAAAAAAAACAAAAACATAAAATAAACATAGAATGAAACGGGATGGTAGTCCGTATGTTTTTTCTCTTTTCTTATTCTAATTTTTTTTCTTAATTTTTTTTTCGATTTTTTTTTTTTTTTTTTTTTTTTTTTTTTTTTTTTGCATACACTCTTACCCTACCATCCAAAATAAATTCCCCTTACACTTGAATTTTTACATACTTTACAATAAACTAATCTAATGACTCGAATTAAGATAATCAAAACACTTGGAGTACTTTTAAGATTAACGCACATATGGGGGTAATATGATGTTCTTCCCCATTACTCCATAAAATACGTACTTTACCCATGAGTCCCAATCGTCCCAAAACAATATATACAAGGATATGACTCAACTTAGCAACCATGTAATCAATTAGATAATTAACTTAGGGTTTAAACAAATAACAATAATGCACTAAAGATGAGTGCATACACGGAAGGCTAAGGCGATTTGGGTGTACATTTAAGTGGGTTGTAACAAATTCTTCCTTTAAGTAAGATGCTTAAAGTTAGAAACGAAAAGATAGGCTCGTAGGGGTGTACTAGGGATTTCGTGTACTAAAAATGAGTACAACGCTAAGGGTGTGGGAAAATTAATTGACTTAACTAGCCAAGTAATATGACTTAAATGGTCAAGTAATTATGATACGGGTTTAACACAAGGGTGATCCTAATGCCTCTTATCATGTAGTAAATCCTACTACACGAATGTAGTCTCACTAGCGGTCTTGGGATGCATCACTAACGCAAGTTCTAGAATCTAAATGCTACCGGTACACTCATAAGCACTAATAATAAATGCTTTTCCTATCAAATCTAAAGGCAAACCTCACATATTTAGGTGGAAAATTTTTCTGAATGATACGGGTATGTGCTAGTCATACAATCTCCTATCCATGAGACGCTTGCTATGGCTAAAGTTTCACTCCTAAATGTTGTAAAAAATTTTAAATTTGGCGCTAAAATTACACTAACAAGTATTTCTCATAGTTTTATTACACATCTACCATCAAACAAACAAACTCAAGCGAAAGTGTATCTGTAAGGTATCATCATTTTACCCTCCCCTTACACTTAGGATGAACATTGTCCCCAATGTTCAAGTAAAGAATGTAAAAGTGAAATAAGTAAAAAGAATGAAATCAAATACTCCCCTGATTCGCTCGGTATGGATAATAAGGTGGCCAGGTTAGATCTTCCTCCAAGAAAATGAACAATCAAAGCTTCCCTTCCAGAATATAAATCATCTTCTTGTCATACATAACCTGTAAAACCTGAGAAAACAAACAAGGCAACCTCGCATAAAATCGGCAGCAATCTATATATGCTAAAAAATCATAGAAAACAAAATAAGATATAATGCTTGTGGAATGATGTTTGCAGATTTCCTGGAGATTATAAAACTAAAGATTCAACAAAAACTTTAAGACTCCGTTAGAAAAACAAAACTGGTAAAATTTCCAGAATTTTACACGTGACGCCGTCAAGAGGAAACTCATGACGCCGTCAGAAGTGACCTGCATAAATTCTTATGTTAAGTTTCTGGAAAAACTTCGTCCTACTTCCTGGAAAATCCTGCAAAACATCATTATGACTCGATACAAGCATTTGACTCTAACAAATATGAATATACATGTTCACTTAATATTGTGGAGAATCATGATCGGTTTTTGTTTCTTAAAAACATATTTGGGGTTTCCCCTTACACTTATCTTTTGCGAAATACCTTTGGATGAAGTTAAGACTAGGCCAAACAACAAAATAAAGTATTTTCACTATTTTAGTTTTGAAACATGATCTACCAATAATAAAAATAAAGCATGCATACAGAAGCAAATAACAAACAAACAAAATAAAAATCACACAAAACATGGGTTGCCTCCCAAGAAGCGCTTTTCTTTATTTACGAGTCTTGTAGCTAGACTCAAGGTAATGGGTTACTACGTGACCTCATCGTTGCTTCCACTCCCTAGGTCATCTCCTATACTGGTATCGCTTTCATAGTGCAGGTATTTTGGGTCTTCGAACTCAAAGACATTTTTTTGATACTTAGACCCAAGTTTGCTAACACCCTTAAAGAACCCACATGATAAATCAGAAGTATCCTTACATCCTCTCATAACATCTTCATCACATAAGATTAGTTGAGAACTTAGCCTATCAAGCCCGTCACAATCGATTTCCTTGAGATCTTTTCTCTTGTATGGTGTTTGGTATGAAACCCTCCTAATTCCATCAGCGAAGATCATGATTCCGTTCCGGTCATCAACTATTAAATTAGTGATTTCGCAAAAGGGTGCTCCGAAAACAACTTGTGACAACCTCGGGTCGACATAGTCTTCGATGTTGTCCACGATCGTAAATTCCATAGTGAATGCCATATTTCCTACGAACACTTGGATTTCATGATCTCTACCAACCACTTTCTCTCCCTTATAAATCATTCCCCATCTACATATGTTGTTATAGTGGAATAGGGACATAAAATTCTTAGGTAGGAATACGTTAATGTAGACGTTATCGAAATACTTATGACCGATCATGCAGGGGATTTTAAGATTATTCGGATCACGCCTCCTTATCTTCCCCGATCCTCCATTGTCACACCCCCAAAATCGGGTCCAGCGGAAGCATACATGTAGCTGGGGTGTAACTCAATTGGTATTACAGCACAAGTTCAAAAATGGTTTTCACTTCAATCATTTAGAATAAAATAGTTAAATCAAAAATGTTAAATTTACATTGTTAAAAGTAGTGCGGAAGTAGGCCCTTAAAATAGTTTAAAACGGTCCCCAAATGAATAATCAGAGTCTTCTATGACCATGCCATGCCCTGCCAAAACCTCCAGTAGCGTGCCATTGGTTAAAACCTGAAAATACATGCTAAAGTGTCAACACGAGGTTGGTGAGTTCATAGAGTTTGTTTAACAAGTAAAGCCCATAGAAAATGATCACACAGCAAAGGCATCGTGAATCCACTCAGTTACAAGTCCCGCCATAAGAGACTTGTAACCTGTGTGTTCACACCCCACTGCTAAAATAAATATGATTAAGACATGTATAAGTTCATCACAACAGTTAAGCAATTAGTCGTGAGTCTACACTTCATCTCCGAAGACCTCACTTTAGTATGTTGCTCACAAGGAAGGTAGTGGCATTGGTTCTACTTCATCTCCGAAACCCAATGCATGTGTTATCCAAGGAGACTTTATGTTGCTCAGAAGGAAGGTAATAGCATTGGTTCTACTTCATCTCCGAAACCCAATGCATGTGTTATCCCAAGGAGACTTACAAGTTTAAGTATAACGCCATCAAGTATAATGTAATCAAGTATAAGTGTTATCAAGTATAAGTGTTATCAAGTATAAGACAACCAAGAATAAACAATCAAGTATAAATGTTTTGAGTATTTGTACAAGTAAGAAAGTAGTTGAGCATGTATCTCCCCCAAAGAGTTAAAACAAGTATAAAAAGAGTAGGGGCTATGACTCACCTGATGCGATAGCTACGTTGACAAAAGTGGATACACAGAAATGAGGTTCGATCTCTAACCGCAACCTAATATGAATGTTATGAACGATCTAATTTAGATCATGAAATGATGTTGAAAATGTCCATGCACATGTTACCTATACCACTCTTAACTTGAAAAATACTTGTTATAGTCATATGAAAATATATTCCATACTTGAGAAAAATAAGTCTTAACTAGACTTGTGTAAACTTGTCGTAATATATTTATAGAAAGTTAGTGTTATATACTTCGTCTTGTAAACCTTGAAGTAACATCTAATGGTCGTAAAAATAAGCTCATAAGCATAAGTACTTCGTTAGTTATAAATTTCGACAATTTAGTAGTATTTCTAGAAAATCTAGAATTTAGTACGTAGAAGTAGTATTATTATTATTTCTAGTGAAAGCTGCCAATTATAGAGGATTTTTGCCGATATTGAAACGTGAATATCTTTGTCGTTATAAGTCCGTTTTACTTGTTCTTTATATCCATGGTTACGTCTTAGTATGTAGTAATATATTTTGGAAATCTTGGCTCCTCCGGGTTACGTCTAAAGTCTCTTTTTGCCCGACGAAAAACGTCCATCAGCATGTATTTTTTCCGGAAAATAGTTTTCGTCGTTAATATTGAAAAATTCATATCTCCTTCGTTATAAATTCTTTTTAATCCGTTCTTTCGCCTACGGCTTCATTTTTGAAAGTATTTTCTAAAAATTTTGCCAAAGTTTCCTTTATGTTTACTGATTTTCCAGAATTTACAAAAGTGGGATAGTAGGTTTATATACTTGTTACAAATTCATTTTTCATGTCCAAAACTAGTTTCTACTTCAACCAAATCTCTTGCAAAAAACCACAAAGCTATACTAATCCTACCATACACCTTCTTAGGGTGCCATGGGTTCCTAATCACTAGTAATCATGTTAATTTAACAAAGGAACACCTAAATCAAAATCTAGGGTTTGTATGTTCAAAAAGTTAACAAAAATAATGTGGTATAGCTAACTTGTACATGAAATTAAGCATGAAAACCATAAGATACACGTGTTAATTAGATGAAATAATGAAAATAAAATTGATAACTCACTTTGAAATAATGGGTGATTAGATGATGAGAAACCTTGTGTTTCTTGTGTTTTTGTTGTAAGATTCTTGATTAGGATGATGAAATGAACAACTTTTATGCTTTGATCTTGAAAAAATAATGGATCTTGGTGTTGTTTCTTATTTGGGTCGTGGCTAGGGAGGAGAGGAAGAGAAGAAAACCTTAGCTTTTGATTTTTAGAAATAAGTATGAATATGTTAAAGGTGTTTAAGTATGAAATATCTCATCCAATGGCATTTTTGTAAATACTTGGTCAAGTTGACTAGATATTTTGAGGGGGGGGGGGGGGGGGGCTGCACATGGTGGATGAGTATGTAAGAAGCTTGGTATTATCTGGTTCACGGAGTCGGTTTTAGTTCCGTTAATCGCTAAACGTAAAGTTTTAAATCGCGAAACGTAAATTCGGGTATCGTAAAAATATGAAACTTGAAAGAATGACTAAACTTGTCAAAATACTCCATAAGAAAATATAAAATGAATGGTAAGTTCCATCGGGTTGCTTAAACGCTGCTAAAACTGGAAACGCGGGTTTAAAAACGCGTAATTCGCGTAAAACGCTGAACTGAAAAACGTAAAATTTCAAAACTTATAAAATAGTCGTAAAATGAGAGAAAATCATATTTCTATCGTTTATAGTGTTTTATGAACATATCGGGATGCTGGAACGACGTTTAAACCCAAAAGTAAATCTCGGACACGGCTTCGTGATTTTTGCAGAAATGATCCGACGAGCGTCAAACTCTCGGATTATCATTAAAATAGTTCAACTTACGAGAATATGAAATAAAAATTTTTGAGATGAATAGTGAAAGTAAATAGTAAAAATTAATAGTAATCCGAAAATGCGAATTGTTACATCCATCCCTTGATCCATATAGATTCCCCTCAAGGGAAGGACGGTACTCGTACACCTCCTCATTACCCCTACGAAAAATTACCTTCTTGACACCATTGGTGAACAATGCACTACCATCCTTCTCATCAAGGATTACTCCCGATTCATTGATAAATGGTTTCCCTAGAACAAGGTTGGTTAATGTTAGATTAGTGACAGGGTCTATGTCATCGACCACAGTGAGGTCAATGTTGTAAACAAGTTCTCCAATCATGATTGATAAATCTTTTATTACCCTTGTGTTATTGACTCTCTCATACACCATGCGTTCAGGGAAGGCTTCGTGGTATAGGAAAAGGGGGATTATGTTGACGGGGAGGCTAGGATCTATATGACTATCAGTTAAGAGCTTTTTCCTAATAGTGCAGGAAATCTTGAAAAGTTTAGAGTTGCTTTCCTCAGTCCTATCACTACTCCCACTAGTAATATCCTCCATTTTTCTCTCGGGTTCCTCTATAATAGATTTACCCAAAATGGCTGGATTTCTCGTATGCATTTTCGATCTCTCTTTCACCTCATCCGATTTGCTAGATTCTTGCGTAGCGGACTGCTCGAATGAGTTGGTAGGGCTTTCGGCCAATTCGTGGTCCAACCTTGAGGTTTCATCTTTAGCTGTATGACCCATATTTCCAGTTTGTTGTTGGTTCAGGTTAGCTGTAAAAGCAGATATCGTGGTGATAGTATTTACGAAATGGATCGGTCCTAGGGGATTGACAGGGTCTTTCTCTTTTGGTGATAGATGTTTAAATAGCTTACTAGGACTTTTTATTTTCACAGGAGAAGTTGGCTGATTCATGATGGTAACAGATTTGACCTCTTCAGCTTGAATCGGTTTATTAACAGCGTGCTCTTTGATAGCAGTTAACAGATTACAAATCTTGTTATTCATATCGGCTTGCTGTTGTCTAAATTTAGCCTCGAGCGTAGAGAGCTGCAATTCTTGAGATAGAATGAATTTTCGCAAGGCATCTTCACAGCTTTGCCTAGGAGTACTCTGTGATGGAAAATGCTCGGACCATTTGAGTGGGGAGGAGTCATTGAAGGATACGCTCCGCGTTTGGTACCTTCTAAAATTAGGTTTATCCTTCCATGCCTCATAGGCCTTGTCAGAGTTTCAAGGGCCTCAACCAACGTGTGAAGATGTGAATTCGTTATAAGCGCGTTTTGGAAGCTCCATGCAGTTATGAGTTTCGTGAGGGCCATTACACAATTTACATGCAGAAGCGATTCTGCTCACTTGGCTTGAAGGCTTTTGAGCTTCGTAAGATTTCATGAGAGACTTGAATCGACCTTCAAGTTCCATGATCGTATGGTCGGGAGTGCTAGAATTGTTCGAAGGCAAAGATATTGCCTTGACCATTTTGTTCAAATCACGGGGATCATTCCAACTTTCGTTGTCATAGAGAGCAAGATCTTCTATGAGTTCCCATGATTCTTCCACACTTAGATCACGTAGCTTACCACCGGCCGATTGGTCAATGGCTCGCCTTGTGGATAGATCGATATGGTCATAGAAAATTTGGATTTGGAGCCAAAGATCTATGCCATGATGAGGGACTTTTTGGAGTAAGTCCTTGAAACGAGTCCATGCTTCATATAGAGTTTCATTTTGACGTTGTTGGAACATCAAGATGTCATTTCTAAGCTTGGTAGTTCTCCCCGGTGGGAAAAATTGAGCAAGGAAACGAGTGGTGAGATCATCCCATGTGGTGATGGATCCCGCGGGTAAACGCTCAAGCCATTGACTAGCTTGATCACGTAGAGAGAATTGGAATAGGAGTAATCGGGTTGACTCTCTAGTTGTAACATCAAGGTCTATAGAATCTACGATTTTAAGGAAGTCCTTGAGATGTTGATTTGGATCTTCAGAACGACGTCCATGGAATGCACATCCGCTTTGCACCAACCGGATGGTGTCGGATCGCAAGGGAGACACATTGGCTCCGGTGAGCTCAATAGTGTTTCGATAGCCTTGGTGGCTAGGTCGGGAGTACTCTCCTAGGGTTCGGGGCCTAAGAGGTTGGTTAGCTAGTGGTGGGTTTTGTGGGTGGTCTTGTTGTGGTGGGATGATGGGTTCAAAGATATTACCATCGTCCATGATGTCGGATGGTGAAGAGTTACGAACAAAAACACGAAGAAATAAGATAGACTAAAGAGAACCTAAAAAAAAATAAAAATAAAATCTTACTAGAAAGGAATCTAGCAAGTAGACCTAATAAAAAGAAATTCTAACCTAGACAATAAATATTCCCCGGGTTGCGGCGCCAAAAACTTGATGCATAGGGATTGCACCAGGCTTTACCTCTCGATGGATCTCGAGAGGCTTACAACCCCCACCAAGCAGTGTACCTGATCGATGTAGTATAGTATAATGACAAGTACCGTGGGATTGATCGTTCAGCTAGGAATAGTGTCGCTAGGATTAGAAAACCTAAAGACTAGGTCTAGAGATGAGGGATGATTCTTTTTGTATTTTTTAGTTTTTATAAAAGCAAATAAAAATCTCGGTTTTGAAGGAGTTGGACGGAATTAGTTGCTAATCAACTAACCCAATTACTAAGATGCAATCAAAATAAAATACTAGAAATGAAAATAAACTAAATTATACTAGTGGTGTGAGCAATATGTGGGAGAATTGTGTTTACTTAGGTTTCACTACTCCCTAGATATCTTTTACAGGTTAATTACTTGTTACAGTTGCGTGGATTACAGATTGTATTCCTTAATACCATTCATGGGGTGGCGTACTTACTTCCCCAATCCTATAAGCGCCTACTTCACTCCTATGTCGAGCCGGCTAAGAAGCTCCTAACATAGGATCATTAGAATTTTCTCATGCATTAAATACAACCAATAAAACCTAGTACACATCGGTTCATGTTTCCTAAGACGTTCAAGCATGTTACACAATGGAGATCTGCCAGTTTTCTTAAGCCTAACATTGAAATCATTCATCCAATACAACTATAAACAAGTAATCAACATATAATTAACATCTAGGTTTCATTACATCTAAGCAAACACATGATAGATCTAGCCTAGCATGTTGAAATCAAGACAAGCATAAGATATATTCAAAAAACACATAGACATATTGAATGAATTAAAAGAGGACTTATCTTAATTGAACATGAAAGGTTTCAAGGGGTAAAAACCCTTGAAAATACTGTAAAATACGACCTAGGGTTTCACAAGTTCGGCCCTAGTATTCTCCACACAAGTTCCTCGTTAATGAATGAAAAATAGAAAAGTATATATAGTTTTTCTGAGGTGACGGCGTCAAGAACAAATCTCTGATGCCGTCATCTCGCCGCCAAATAATTTCTCGGACTGCCTAGATCTGGGTTTGACGCCGTCATGTGTACTCCTTATGCAGGCCGTCACCAAAAATACTCTTGACGCCTTCAGGTTTTCACTGGGTCGTCACGGATTTTACTCCTGACGCCGTCAGGATTTTCTTCTTGACACCGTCAGGTACTGTTCTTAGCATGGAAAATTAAGTCTTTGCCGTTTTCTTCACTTTTATGCTCAAAAAACGTCCAAAATGCTTCCTTTTCCAGAATTCACTCCCAAAGTACCTAAAATCACAAAAGGAACGATTTAGGGCAATATTTGATCAAATAAATTCAATTTCGTGCTTAAATGACCCCTTAAAAGTGATTCATTTTTCGCCTCATCATTAACTAACAAAAGTATCAATATTGAGGTTTTGGTATTGTCCTTGCAGCATAGGATGAGTTCGTTCTGGCAGTTGACGAAGATGAAGAGAAGAATCAAGAAACTGAACCAATAAGGTAAGTTTACACATTGTTATATGTGTGGATTTGTACCACTAGACATTTTATTACAAGAGACGATCAATTCATAATTCTTTCTCACTTAGTGTTTAATTTTTAAACAACGTAGCATGATCTCATAATGAAAACCCTCTCTGATAGAAAATAAGTATGACTATAGATTAAGGGTGCGTTTGGTTTCCTCCTAAGGGAATCAAACAATCACTATGAAAGTGATAGTTTGTGTTTGTTTAGAATGCCTGGGCCTACAACTATGACTATGAAAGTTTAATATATTCCATACTCCATATACAACTCTTGAGAGGGGAATGGATCTTTCATAGTTGAGGGACCCACCACTACTATCAAACTCATACCCATTATCATTCCTCGCAGCATACCAAACGCACCCTAAATATTTATAACCCTAATTTTTCATTGTGACCATGATTGTAAGTGCTAAAACTATAACACGTGGACAACTCTATTAAATTTAGTACTCATATCTGTGTGTAACGAGTGATATAGTTTTTGTTTATTATAGTCTTGGAAGAGCTG
The DNA here is from genome assembly GCA_030686995.1 of Artemisia argyi. Lineage (NCBI taxonomy): Eukaryota > Viridiplantae > Streptophyta > Magnoliopsida > Asterales > Asteraceae > Artemisia > Artemisia argyi. Next base: position 75,157,375 of record CM060685.1, on the reverse strand, counting down.
AACATACCTAACATAGCCCTTTCGAAAAGCACCCATAACATAAACTATGTTTTTTTATTATATATTTTTTTTTTTGACAATTTAACACTAAGTGCATACCATCCCCAATTTTTTTTGAAAGTGCATCCTTTTGGTCTATTTCTGCGTCGTCACGGTGTCTTGGTACATGATATTGTAATGTGTCATCATGGGGTCGTCTTGGTACGTGATATTTTAATGTGTCGTCACAGGGTCTTGGTATGTGATATTTTAAAGTGTTAAAAAATATTATATATATTTGTCAATGTTTTGTTATAATCTTGGTACATGTCTACTATTGTAAGCGGTTGATAGGAGCATGAGATTAATGACTTAGTATTTTCGATGAAGTTGACAAAGGGGTGTTATGTTTGTACATGAAATGTACATATCATTTGAAGAGATTGGATTGTTTGGAATGTCAAAACATGTATTCAAATTCTTGTAATGTATCGGGGTGTGGGGCCTACTTAAGTTATAATTATACATGTTTTTTTGGCAAACATTAGAATCTGCTTATCTTAAGCACTTAGTTATTAGTTCAATAATAATAGTGATAATAATAAACAATAAAAATAAGGCACTTAGTTAAGTATTCCCTGTTCTCAAACACGCTATTAGTCTTCATGGTCAAAAATCTCCATTCATATTTTTTTTGTTCTATAACGTTACCCGTAACAAAGGAGTCTTTTGATAGTCAAAAATACCGAAAGGCAAAATGGGCCAACGTAAACCTAAATAAAAATGATGACATTGATTTTGCAAAACGCCATGGCCATAGGAATTTTCTCATAACGAAAGGAGAAGAGAAGATGTTGATACTTTTAAACTTTCTAGCCTTTTACATTAATATTTTTGAAATATTAATTAAGACTCGACATCTAAATACTAGAATTATATATTATTGCATGCCATTTTGCTTGAATAATGAAATACAATTTGCAACCTAAAATACCAATGAATAAATTAAAAAATATATATAATTAAGATTTTTTATTTATTTTTAATCTAGCAAGTAAAACCATTTAGGACACATTTAAGTTCTTTGTTTATCAATCGATAATAATAAATAACTAAAATTTTTTGGTAAAATCCCGTGCGTGCACAAATATTATAACTAGTATTAAATACTGTTGATAATTCAAAGGACGAAACAAACAAACAAATCCAAACAAACGAAGCGGAAGCTTTATTCAAATAACCAAACCAAATACAAAGACAAATTCAAAGGTACCAACACAAAAAACTTATTCAAAAGGTACAAAGAAAACTAATGCTATCAATCCATATTTATAGGCTAAACTAACCGTCATATATTAGTTTCCTAATTCTAAACAAACTTGGTGGACAAGTCAAACAAATTACCAATTTTACCAAATAACCCCTAAAGTTTAAGTCACTTTTCTAACAATCTCCACCGTGACTTAAACTCCTCCACCTGCTTCAAATCAAATTCAAAGTTCCAAATTCCGAATGCCAAATTTCAAATTCCAAAATCCAAATTCCAACTGCTAGAGATGCTAGCCAAATTCAAAACGAACGATCGATTCCAAAAACGATCCAAAACAAACCGAACAAATACAAACGCCGATAATCTTCAAAACGAACAATCAAACGTTAACCGACAAATTCAAACTCGGTCAACCAAACAAACAAATCGGCCCAAATGATCTTCACCAAAGACAATCAAATTCGAGCAACCAACTTCAAAAGCCCGACGAACGAAGATCCAAATTTTCAAACTAACAAATTCCAAACGATCGAACAAATTCCAAACGACTTGAACCAAGTCTTCAAACACCAAATCGATCTTTAAATTCGAAATACCAAATTCAAATTCCAATGGTCCACTTATATATTAAGAATTACGACCCAAATATCAAATTCAAATTCTAATGACCCACTTATGTAATAAGAATTACGGTCCAAATTCAAACTTATTATACAAGTATCAACCAAATTCAAGTTAATAAATAACTTGACGAACGGGTTCTAATAATTCAAACGCCCCAAATATGATATGGATAATAATTCTAATGACCCACTTATTCAATAAGAATTATGGTCCAAATACAAATTAAACTAATACCAAATTTCAAACGTGGCACTTCCAAAAAATATTCAGTCGCATACTCATGGGCTCTTGAGGTGCCACGAGCCCACAACAAATTTCTAACTCAAAACCAAAAGCCCATGCTAACTCCAAAGGCCCAATACCAAATTACACCACAATCTGATGAAACCAGAACTTCGAACAAAAGGTTATTAGACGCAAAACGATTTCCAATATAAAACAAAGACTATCTTATTCCAAATCAGAATCTACCAAGTACCAATGATGCAATCCAAAATCGATTCTGAAAATTATAATCTAAAGATCGATCCAAATGAACCCGAAACAGTTTTTTTTCTTCTTTTTCTTCATGGCAAATCAAACCTAGCTCTTGATACCACTTGTTGATAATTCAAAGGACGAAACAAACAAACAAATCCAAACAAACAAAGCGAAAGCTTTATTCAAATAACCAAACCAAATACAAAGACAAATTCAAAGGTACCAACACAAAAAACTTATTCAAAATGTACAAAGAAAACTAATGCTATCAATCCATATTTATAGGCTAAACTAACCGTCATATATTAGTTTCCTAATTCTAAACAAACTTGGTGGACAAGTCAAACAAATTACCAATTTTACCAAATAACCCTTAAAGTTTAAGCCACTTTTCTAACAAATACAGTGCGAACAAAAAATTATAGCATCGGCAAACAGTCATAAAAACCAAGTTTTTAACTTCATGTCTTCAACTTGCGAATAATCTGATGGTTCAAATATTGTATTACTACTTGCCTATGTTCCATTCATAATGTAATAACACTTGCTTCATAATTAATAATATTGTTACGACTTTCATAATTTCATGTCTTAGCTAGATTTATCTAGTAGCCAAGGGGTGTTTATTGATATTGCTAAGTTCACACTGGTGAGATAGCTCATGGATGAATGTAGCATTAGAGACATTTTGATTGTAATCCTTACTTGAACCCCTTATGGTCTTGAGGTAACACTGCATAGTGAAGTGAGTTGATAATCAATCATAAGTTTCTCTTTTCCTATTTCTTTGCAATCTTCAGCATACTTAATAAGTTTTTATAAAATCAGTCCGTTAAGGATTATAATAATTTTGTGCAAACCTACATTTTGAGTGCATAATATATGTTTTCAAAGATGCTAAATTCAATACTATTTTCAAACTACATCATTCTGGTACAAGTAAGTGAATTAACTAACTGAAAAAAAAAAACCCATCTAAGATGTCATACCATTAACCAAATAGATAACCATCCATTTTCCAGAAGAGGAAATATATAATCTATAACAAGACCAAAATAAACAATACTCGGCAGAATGTTAAGTAAGCATTATCGATACGTTTGGCAAAAGAGGAAACATATCTGTAACATGATCAAAATAAAAGCTGAGACACCCTGATATCAACAACACTTCCATCTTGCAACAACTTCAGCACCTATTAAACAAGGTATCTTGATCGGACCTCTTTCGCAATGAAATTCAACAAAAGTCAGGGACAATCTCTCGGGCAAGTCGGTTTGTATTTGCCACGACGTGTTCTTACACATGACCAACTATATGTGGCCGTCTCTCGCATTAGGAGCAAAAATGGATTGAAGATGGTTTATATTCGTGACGTAGATGGAAATCTCACTAATACCACCACCAACGTGGTCTACTTAGAAGTGCTACACAATTTATGTTCACTTCTACATATACACGTATCCCGCATTAATAGAATAAAGTATTGAAGATGCGTTTAGTTTCTTTTTTGGATTTTTTGACTATCGTATTTCATACAACGATGTTCAATTGTTACCAATTGTATATTTTACATTCGTTTTTTCATATATGGTTCTTTCTAACTTATTACATTACTTAATAATACGCAATGTCATTTACTACTTTTCCGAAGTTATTTTAAAATACCTGTTAATTTTACGGGTCTTTTAACTAGTTTTTTATAATTGAACGAAGCGAATTTTTGGCATTTTTTTTAGTGCATTTTTATGCCTTACATTTCAGACGCATATTAAATACAGTGTGAACAAAAATTATAGCGTCCACAAACGGTGATAACAACCAACATTCATAATGTAATATCACTTGCTTCATAATTAATTATATTGTTATGACTTTCATAATTTCTTGTCTTAGCTATATTCATCTAGTAGCCAACTTGTGCAACCAACTGACTCGACCAGACGTTTGCAACAAAAATAAAATAAAATATGCAACAGTTGAAATTAATCAAGGTTAACGTTGTTTTACATAACAACTAAATGAGCGGGTTTACAAAGTCTTTGAAAATGATCGAAAAACATGGCAAGTTCGAACAATATACTGCGACTTATGCCACCCGTAGTGGTGACCACAACAGGGCCAAGGACATCACGGTAACATCAATTTTCTCTCTCTTCAACATATTCATGACCAAATTATTGTAATGAAGGGACCCAGAATACCACGATAAACATAAACCAGTTAAATATAAATACCCACAAAAATTAATTAAATAAAATACTCACACACACAAAAATCCTCCAACGACTCGGTCCTATTTAGGATCAACTTCTATATATTTTTTTAGTCTAGGACGCGTAGCAAAGGGAGGCTCGGAATGGGGTGGGACGCGTCTTCGATGGGGCCGACCGAATAGACGCCAACCGATGCATTACGGGTCGCCTTAAGGTATGCAGAAGCACATACAAGATCGAAATGGCCGGTGATGATGAAGCAGGCAATAAAGGAGAAGTGGAATTTACAATTTTTGTTTTACGACTTTAATTTCGTACGTTTTTGTTTTTAATTATCAATGTAATGTTTTTTAATTATTAATAAAAGTTTAATTTAGTTTTTAATTAAATTTGTTTTAAAAATATGTAAAAGGTGATGGGTTAGGTGGTAACCATGAAACGTAAAAGATATTGAATTTGATAATGTGCTAAATTAAGATTTGAATTTAACGTGAAGGTGATATATAATAATAATAAGTTAATAACCATATTCCATGCATTCATGCGAACATAGTACGTATGCAGTGTAGCGACCATATTTATTTAATTATTGAATAATATAATAGAAAAGAGCGATATTTCATACGCTCTTCTATTTAAACTCACCTTTGCGATTGTACAATGCATCATTTCTTCCCATAAGCATCATCAACGACTTGATTGCAAGCATTTATAGTTCTACTCCATGCCAAATATGTCTAAAGTTGTCCCAAGGTATAGTAACCTTTAACTTAGTAATGTATTACCATTATAGATTATAAATTTTATTTGCACTACTTACGAACTAACGTAATCTAATACGGTGAATGTAAGTTTTAACTATGCGAAAGGAAATATTGTGGAAGATCAGACTTCTCATTTTTTATAGGCAAATTATTACTGTATGTTTTACAACAAGTAGATAGGTGCGACTGATTTTTGCATTGATCGAACATTTTTATACGACTCATAAATTATGAATGATGGTTGATGAATAAAAAAAGGTAATTTAATTTCCTAAAGTTTCGTAACCTTGCTTGTTGTTAGGTTGACAATGAAAGTTGCAATGATCACTGGTGGGGCTCAAGGGATTGGAGAGACAACAGCGAGGCTATTCGTCAAACATGGAGCCAAAGTCGTCATTGCTGATATCCAAGACGAGTTAGGCCAACATGTGTGTGAAGACATTGGTCTTGATAACGCTTCATTTATCCATTGTGATGTGACTATCGAATCAGATGTTGAAAATGCAATTAACACAACGCTTGCTAAATATGGTAAGTTGGACATAATGATTAACAATGCAGCCGTTGTAGATGATGTAAAGCCGAATATCCTTGATAATGATCTCTCGCCTTTGAAAGAGTCATGAGCGTCAATGTAACCGGTGTGTTCTTAGGAACCAAGCATGCCGCTCGAGCCATGATCCCTGCACGTAGTGGAAACATCATTATGATGGGAAGTGTGTCTGGTAGCATTGGAGGGATAATTTCTCATTCTTATTCAAGTTCAAAACATGCAATTGTTGGTCTCACCAAGAACACTGCGGCTGAGCTTGGCCAATATGGGATTCGTGTCAATTGCTTATCCCCTTATTTTATCCCTTCACCGTTGACTACTAATCTGATAAGTGATCATCCTGAGAAATACTCAAACATTTATTCTAACCTCAAAGGGATTGCTCTTGTGGAAGATGATGTTGCAGAAGCTGCTCTTTTCTTGGCTAGCGACGAGGCCAGGTATATGAGTGGGCATAATCTAGTACTTGATGGAGGCTTTTCGGTCATAAATCCAGCTTTTGGCCTATTTGCACGAGCTTCACCCATGGAGTATTAAGATGTGGTGTATTCAGACACTGTTTCATTATGGTCTGGTTTAAAAACGTCATATGTTCTCATGTATTATTTGTATTACTTTAAAAGTTTCCGATAAAAGTAACTAATTAATTTCAATATATCATAAATAAAATATTACGAGGACGTACATTTATCTGTTTGGGTTTTAGCTATATTATCTCTAATAAATGTGACATTCACATGATAGATCATATAGATTATTAATACTCGTCGTCACGGTCCCCCATGGATTTGCGAGGCTTTGTGCCATCCTACATCCATATCCCTCTAAGTCGCGAGTATTCCTTAACATTAAATTGATGAAATCCATCTATGGTTGTTTGCATGATCAATAACTATTAAAAAAGACGGTTACACGGTACACTTTGAAAAAGTATAAAACCTAACAAGTTAATTAAATACTGTTGGCCCAAAATCCAAGGGCAAATACCATAAAAGGGTACTGATCTTATGTTCAATTTCAATTTAAGGCACTTATTTATTTTTTTCTCAATTTAATGTATCAAACTTTTTTTGTGTTGCAATGTTAGACAATTTACATGTTATCAGGTTACCAATAAGGAGTTAGCAGGTCACCCATTAGTTTCTCTTAGTTGAACCCTCTGATTTTGATGTCCATTAATTTGCTAACATCTTTTTTACCGATGCCCCATTTGTGGTAAATAAATTGATTGATTTTGTTAATGTATTTGAATAAATGACTTTGCCTCTCAAGATGCATCATATTAAAAATTACTTATTTACTTGATGATTTTGCCCTTTGTTAATGTCTTTGGATAAATGATTGTCATTCGTTTTAGACGAAGCCTATTAATTGCTACTCAACTTAACGTATCTAATAACCATGTTTCTCACTCGAGAATCATCAATCATGGTATCAATTTAGTATGAGATCTTACTTTCGTTACTGATTACTTTTTATGGTTTATGTTGCTTACTTTCTCATATAATGTTAAAATTTGTGAAGTACTAATTAAATTTGCTTTACGTCTTTAATATAATGTAGAAAAGTGGAAGGATGAAGTGGTGTCAGCAAGTGAGGGGTTTATTGTGTTTAAAGTGCAGCATGTGGTGCATTCTATCAAATATGGTCTATTTGATCAAAAATATTTCTCGGGTTTAATGTGCATCAGGGGTTGCTCGTGGTCAAGTTGATCGGGTTGGCCGGAAGTTAGTTTTTTGGCTAGAAGTTTAATTGGAGAAGATTGAGTAAGGAGGTGGTGACCTGCAACCTTTTATACAGGTAAAAGTTTTCCAACATTGCAACACAAAAAAAGTTCGATACATTAAATTGAGATAAAAAAAGATGAGTACCTTAAATTGAAATTGAACATAAGATCGGTACCCTTTTATGCTATTTGCCTAAAATCCAATTGTGTTGCAATGCCAATATTTGTTCGTGATACAGAACTAGAATCGAAAGTGAGATTAAAGTTGAAATCGAAATATATTAATGCTAAAGATAACGAATTCAGAATAACCATAAACCTATATTCATATGATAAGAAAGATAATTACTTGAAGAAAGTTACTCGTATTTTCTTTCTTAATTTGATTAGGAAACTAATCCTAATACGATTAAGGAACTGTTCTTAATTAATTAATTAGGAAACTATTCCTAATCAATCCTTAAGCATTCTTAATTATAAACAAAAATTTAAAACATTCGAAAGTAACCCCGGTATACACTACAGTATCTTGTGTTAAAGGTTTCGTATAAAATTGTTTTAGATAGACATGCAAAAGATGAGCCCACAATCAATATTGGACTTTTGTCCATGCTGCTTTGGTGTTCGAACATTGCTCCATCACGTATGAATCACCCCTACTAGAATACAACACATATTACGATGATCCTAGAAACTTATACGGAGTAGTTCTTATAGTCTTGGCAGAGCTGAATATACATAACGTAGCCCTTTCGAAAAGCACCCGTAACGTAAATTATATTTTTTTATTATAATTTTTTTGACAATTTAACACTAAGTGCATAACCTCCTCAATTTTTTTGTGAAAGTGCATCCTTTTGGTCAATTTCCGCGTCGTCACGGGGTCTTGGTACGTGATATTGTAATGTGTCATCATGGGGTCGTCTTGGTACGTGATATTTTAATGTGTCGTCACGGGGTCTTGGAACGTGATATTGTAAAGTGTTAAAAATATTATATATATTTGGTAATGTTTTGTTATAATCTTGGTACAGGTCTACTATTGTAAGCGTTTGATAAGAGCATGAGATTAATGACTTAGTATTTATTTTCGATGAAGTTGACAAAGGGGTGTTAAGTTTGTGTACGAAATGTACGTACATATCATTTGAAGAGATTGGATTGTTAGGAATGTCAAAACATGTATACAAATTCTATTGTAATGTATCGGGGTTTGTGTCCTACTCAAGTTATAATTATACATGTTTTTTAGGCAAACATTAGAATGCGCTTATCTTAAGCACTTAGTTATTAGTTCCAATAAATAAATAAGTAAATAAATAAATAAATAAAAATAAAAATAATAATAAGGCACTTAGTTAAATATTCCCTGTTCTTAAACACGCTATTAGTCTTCATGGTCTAAAATCTCCATTCATATTTTTTTGTTCTATAATGTTACCCGTAACCAAGGAAAATAGTCTTTTGATATGATAGTCCAAAAATACTGAAAGGCAAAATGGCCAACGTAAACCTAAATAAAAATGATGACATTGATTTTGCAAAACGCCATGGTCATAGCAATTTTCTCATAACGAAATGATCGGAGAAGAGAAGATGTTGATACTTTTAAACTTGCTAGCCTTTTACATTAATATTTTTGAAATAATAATGAAGACTCTTTACCAACATCTAAATACTAGAATTATATATTATTGCATGCCATTTTGCTTGAATAATGAAGTATAATTTTCGACCCAAAATTATTATCTAAAACCAATGAATAAATTAAAAAATATATATATAATTAAGATTTTTTATTTATTTTTAATCTAGCAAGTAAAACCATTTAGGACACATTTAAGTTCTTTGTTTATCAATTGATAATAATACATAACTAAAATTTTTAGAAAAAATCTCGTGCGTACACAAGTATTATAACTAGCTAGTATTAAATACATTGTGAACAAAAAATTATAGCGTCGGCTAACAGTCATAACAACCAAGTTTTTTTAACTTCATGTCTTCAACTTGCGAATAATCTGATGGTTCAAATATTGTATTACTACTTGCCCATGTTCCATTCATAATGTAATATCACTTGCTTCATAATTAATACTATTGTTACGACTTTCATAATTTCATGTCTTAGCTAGATTCATCTAGTAGCCAAGGGGTGTTTATTGATATTGCCAAGGGGTGTTTATTGATATTGCTAAGTTCATGGATGAATGTAGCATTAGAGACGTTTTGATTGTAATCCTTACTTGAACCCCTTATGGCCTGAGGAGTTGAGGTAACACTGCATAGTGAAGTGAGTTGATAATCAATTATAAGTTTCTCTTTTCCTGTTTCTTTGCAATATTCAGCATACTTAATAAGTTTTTATAAAATCAGTCCGTTAAGGATTACAATAATTTTGTGCAAACCTACATTTTTAGTGCATAATATATGTTTTCAAAGATGCTAAATTCAAGACTATTTTCAAACTACATCATTCTGGTACAAGTAAGTGAATATACTACTAACTAACTGAAAAAAAAATAAATAAATAAAAAAAAATCTAATAAACAATATATATGTCATACCATTAACCAAACAGATAACCATCCATTTTCCAGAGGAGGAAATATATCTATAACAAGACCAAAATAAACAATACTCGGCAAAATGTTAAGTAAAACGACAAACATTCATTATTAAGTTTGGCAAAAGAGGAAACATATCCGTAACAAGATCAAAATAAAAGCTGAGACACCCTGATATCAAAAACACTTCCATCTTGCAACAATTCAGCACATATTAAACAAGGTATCTTGATCGGACCTCTTTCGCAATGAAATTCAACAAAAGTCAGGGACAATCTCTCGGGCAAGTCGGTTTGTATTTGCCACCTGTTCTTACGCATGACCAACTATATGTGGCCGTCTCTCGCATCAGGAGCAAAAATGGATTGAAGATGGTTATTCGTGACGTAGATGGAAATCTCACTAATACAACCACCAACATAGGTCCTCCAACTGTTAATGTAGGTTCTACTTCTTGTAACGAACCTACGATTGATCCTACTAGTAGTACGACTCCTTCCCGGGATGACCAAGGTAAGAATAATAATTGGGTGGAGGATATCAACTTTGTTGAGTTGAAGAACAGCTTTGATGTGCTTAAGGCACAAGATTCGGTTTTGGAACCTGTGATTGGCACTACAGATACTCTTGAAGTTACTTCTAGTTCTTCTAAAACTACTTCTCCGTCGCCTATGATGACCACTCCTATTGCTGAGAAAATTGGGAAGCTTGAACAACTTATTATTGAAGGGAAAGGTACCCTTGTGGATGATAATGGGAAACCCGTTCCGGTGGCTGATGGTATACGGAAGGGCAACCCATTCTCTAAGGTGGGTGAAGTGGTTGTTTCTGAAAGTGAAGATGAGGTGTTTGAGCCAAATGATCCTATGGATAGTTACTTTTCATCAGCTGGAGGACATGACGAGCTTGAAGGTTATCTTTCTGAGGATTATGCGGCCCAGGTCTTTGATTTACCTGGGCAATTTGAGGAATATAATAAGCAGTTTGATTTCAAGCTTCAAGGCCGTTCGAGGAAGTAATCTCTTTATTAGGATTTGTTTATTTGTTTGCATGTCGTTTTTGTTCTCAATGGTTGTTCTAGTTGTTGGTAACTAGTTGTTCATTTATGGCATGTCATAAATGATATAGGGGTTGTTCAAGCGGTTGCTTGAGGTTAATGTGGCGTTTCAGCCACATTCCACTGTACTTGAAACGGTTTTTTTTAGTTAATATATTTTGCCAGGGTGGAGTTCCCTTTTACCCAAAAAAACCACCAACATGGTCTACTTAGAAGTGCTACACAATTTATGTTCACATCTACATGTACACGTATCTTGCATTAATAGAAATAAAGTATTGAAGATGCGTTTATTATTATTATTATTATTATTATTATTATTATTATTATTATTATTATTATTATTAATCATCACTTTATTGAAAAACAAATAGGATATTACAAGCAATTAGTGGGGAGCCGAGATACCAACTGAGCCCCCACACCTCTAGCTACAGCAAAACCAATCCTACTAAAAATATGTGAAGCAACACGTGCTCCAATGTCTTGAGTCATAGAGAATAGTCTAATGCGCTTTAATAAGGTCACTGCATCCTTTTCAAGTTCTCCAAAAGAAGAGAATGAAAAGGGGAGGAACCCATACCCGATATCAGCGCATTTAGCTGCACACTTGACACGTTTGCGTTGTGCGGCTTCAATAACCGCCCGACCGGGCATAAAATCAACCATACACGAACGCGTCAAAGGTGATGATCCTGTAAGATCAACACAAACATCAAGGCCACCATCGCAAGAGTAAAGTAACATATCGGCCGGACGTAAGGTTTTGTCCCTCTCTCCACGAAGCCCAATATCCACCTCCTTACGAACTGAAACTCCAGACCGAGAACATATATCAACAAGAACATCACGCACAACATTGTGCCGATGTTTAATACCAACTAAGCCTGCGCACGATACAGCATGATCTCCAAAAACATCTCCAGGAAAAACCTTAGAACAAGCTGAACATGGCATCTGGACAGTAAAAAGAGGAACACCCAACCGGTAACACAAAACACATCTGTAAGTCCTGGCATTCATAGTCTATCTCAATCCGGATATCGGTGCCACCCTAAGCCAATCTGACGTATAATCCTCTTTTAATGAGTTCCATAAAGCCATCTGTCTATAGGATAAATGGAAAGTGGATTCAATCGTTTGGGCAACACGTGCGAAATGTATTATTATTATTATTATTATTATTATTATTATTATTATTATTATTATTATGTTCATACAACGATGTTCGATTGTTACCAATTGTATATTTTACATTCGTTTATCCATATATGGTTCTTTCTAACTTATTACATAACTTTATAATACGCAATGTCGTTTACTACTTTTTTCGACGTCATTTTAAAATACCTGTTAATTTTACTAGTCTTTTAACTAGTTTTTATAATTGAACGAAGCGAATTTTTGGCATTTTTATGCCTTACATTTCAGACGCATATTAAATACAGTGTGAACAAAAATTTTAGCGTCGACAAACGGTCATAACAACCAACATTCATAATGTAATATCACTTCTAAGTTTAAAAAAAAAATTAAAAAAATAATGTAATATCACTTGCTTCATAATTAATTATATTGTTATGACTTTCATAATTTCATGTCTTAGCTTTATTCATCTAGTAGCCAACTTGTGCAACCAACTGACTCGACCAGACGTTTGCAACAAAAATAAAATAAAATATGCAACAGTTGAAATTAATCAAGGTTAACGTTGTTTTACATAACAACTAAATGAGCGGGTTTACAAAGTCTTTGAAAATGATCGAAAAACATGGCAAGTTCAAACAATATACTGCGACTTATCACTTATGCCACCCGTAGTGGTGACCACAACAGGGCCGAGGACGTCACAATAACATCAATTTTCTCTTTCTTCAACATATTGATGGCCAACTTATTGTAATGAAGGGACCCAGAATACCACGATAAACATACACTATTTAAATATAAATACCCACAAAAATTAATTAAATAAAATACTCACACACACAAACATCCTTCAACGACTCGGTCCTATTTAGGATCGACTTCTATATTTTTTTTAGTCTAGGACACGTAGCAAAGGGAGGCTCGTAATGGGGGTTGGACGCGTCTTCGATGGGGTTGACCGAATAGACGCCACCCGATGCATTACGGGCCGTCTTAAGGTATGCAGAAGCACATACAAGATCGAAATGGGGATGATGAAGCAGACAATAAAGGAGAAGTGGATTTACAATTTTAGTTTTACGGCTTTAATTAGTTTCGTACGTTTTTGTTTTTAATTATCAATGTAATATTTTTTAATTATTAATAAAAGTGTAATTTAGTTTTTAGTTAAATTTCTTTAAAAACTAGGTAAAAGGTGATGCGTTAGGTGGTAACCATAAACCGTAAAAGATAGTGAATTTGATAATGTGCTAAATTAAGATTTGAAGTTAACGTGAAGGTGATATGATAATAATAAGTTAATAACCATATTCCATGCATTCATGCGAGCATAGTACGTATGCAGTGTAGCGACCATATTTATTTAATTATTGAATAATATATAATAGAAAAGATAGCGATATTTCATACGCTCTTCTATTTAAACTCACCTTTGCGATTGTACAATGCATCATTTCTTCCAATAAGCATCATCAACGACTTGATTGCAAGTATTTATAGTTCTACTCCGTGCCAAATATGTCTAAAGTTGTCCCAAGGTAACCTTTAACTTACTAATGTATTACCATTATTGATTATAAATTTTCTTTGGACGTACCTACTTACGATCTAACGTAATCTAATACGGTGAATGTAAGTTTTAACTATGCGAAAGGAAATATTGTGGAAGATCAAACTTCTCATTTTTTATAGGCAAATTGTTATGTTTTACAACAAGTAGATAGTGCGACTGATTTTTGCATTGATCGAACATTTTTATACGACTACTCATAAATTATAAATGATGAATAAAAAAGGGTAATTTAATTCCCTAAAGTTTCGTAACCTTGCTTGTTGTTAGGTTGACGATGAAAGTTGCAATGATCACTGGCGGGGCTCAAGGGATTGGAGAGACAACAGCGAGGCTATTCATCAAACATGGAGCCAAAGTCGTCATTGCTGATATCCAAGACGAGTTAGGCCAACATGTGTGTGAAGACATTGGTCTTGATAACGCTTCATTTATCCATTGTGACGTGACTATCGAATCAGATGTTGAAAATGCAATTAACACAACGCTTGCTAAATATGGTAAGTTGGACATAATGATTAACAATGCAGCCGTTGTAGATGATGTAAAGCCGAATATCCTTGATAATGATCTCTCAGCCTTTGAAAGAGTCATGAGCGTCAATGTAACCGGTGTGTTCTTAGGAACCAAGCATGCCGCTCGAGCCATGATCCCTGCACGTAGTGGAAACATCATTATGATGGGAAGTGTGTCTGGTAGCATTGGAGGGATAATTTCTCATTCTTATTCAAGTTCAAAACATGCAATTGTTGGTCTCACCAAGAACACTGCGGCTGAGCTTGGCCAATATGGGATTCGTGTCAATTGCTTATCCCCTTATTTTATCCCTTCACCGTTGACTACTAATCTGATAAGTGATCATCCTGAGAAATACTCAAACGTTTATTCGAACCTCAAAGGGATTGCTCTTGTGGAAGATGATGTTGCAGAAGCTGCTCTTTTCTTGGCTAGCGATGAGGCCAGGTACATGAGTGGGCATAATCTAGTACTTGATGGAGGCTTTACGGTCATAAATCCAGCTTTTGGCCTATTTGCGCGAGCTTCACCCATGGAGTATTAAGATGTGGTGTATTCAGACACTGTTTCATTATGGTCTGGTTTAAAAACGTCATATGTTCTCATGTATTATTTGTATTACTTTAAAAGTTTCCAATAAAAGTAACTAATTTCAGTATGCCATAAATAAAATATTACGAGAACGTACATTTATCTGTTTGGGTTTTAGCTATATTATCTCTAATAAATGTGACATTCTAGGATCCATGAACTTCAACCAAGGTTGAAACAATGCATAGATTAGAATAGTTCACGGTCCCCCATGGATTTGCGAGGCTTTGTGCCATCCTACATCCATATCCCTCTAAGTCGCGAGTATTCCTTAACATTAAATTGATGAAATCCATCTATGGTTGTTTACATGATCAATAACTATTAAAAAAGACGGTTACACGGTACACTTTGAAAAGGTATAAAACCTAACAAGTTAATTAAATACTGTTGGCCCAAAATCTAATTTTGTTGCAATGCCAATATTTGTTCGTGATACAGAACTAGAATCGAAAGTGAACCCTTACAAGGATTAAAGTTGAAATCGAAATATATTAATGCTAAAGATTACGAATTCTTTTTGGGTAAAAGGGAGCTTCCACCCTGGCAAAATATATTAACCAAAAAAAACCGTTTCAAGTACAGTGGAATGTGGCTGAAACGCCACATTAACCTCAAGCAACCGCTTGAACAACCCCTATATCATTTATGACATGCCATAAATGAACAACTAGCTACTAACAACTAGAACAACCACTGAAAACAAAAACGACATGCAAAACACATAAACAAATCCAAATAAGAAATTACTTCCTCGAACGACCTTGAAGCTTGAAATCAAACTGCTTATTATATTCCTCAAATTGCCCAGGTAAATCAAATACCTGGGCCGCATAATCATCAGAAAGATAGCCTTCAAGCTCGTGATGTCCTCCAGCTGATGACATGTAACTATCCATAGGATCATTTGGCTCAAACACCTCATCTTCACTTTCAGAAACAACCACTTCACCCACCTTAGAGAATGGGTTGCCCTTCCTTATACTATCAGCCACCGGAACGGGTTTCCCATTATCATCCACAAGGGTACCTTTCCCATCAATAATAAGCTGTTCAAGCTTCCCAATTTTCTCAACAATAGGAGTGGTCTTCATAGGCGACGGAGAAGTAGTTTTAGAAGAACTAGAAGGAACTTCAAGAGTATCTGTAGTGCCAATCACAGGTTCCAAAACCGAATCTTGTGCCTTAAGCACATCAAAGCTGTTCTTCAAATCAACAAAGTTGATATCCTCCACCCAATTATTATTCTTACCTTGGTCATCCCTGGAAGGAGCCGTACTACTAGTAGGATCAATCGTATGTTCGTTACAAGAAGTAGAACCTACATTAACTGTTGGAGGACCTATATTTGATTGGTTAGACGTCGACGCTCCTCCATTCTTTGGCTTAGTAACCGGCCTATAGTAATACGAAACTTTAGGCTTTTGAAAACGAATCCCATCAACCTGACGATTAGTACCATGAAGCTTACCTTTACCTTTCTTCTTAGAAGGTTCAACGAAACCCTCTTCATCAACCAACACTTTATCTTTCACAACCTGTTTCACTCGCTTAGGACATCCATCATCATTGTGATCAAAAACTTTACAATTCTCACATCTTGGCGGCTTCCACTCATATTCAATATCAATCGTTTCCAATGAATGACCGGACCCATTAGGGCAGGGGATAGCAACCACAAGAGAGTCAAGTAAGGCTTCCTTTGAAGACACTTCCACAAGGGCCCTAGCATAGGAAATATGACCCCACGACTTAAGGCACATCGTACTCGTGTAGGAATCAAGCATGATAGGACGACCAATTTGCGTTGTGATCAAACTAAGACCAACCTCAGAATATGCCACAACCGGAATATTATGAAGTTTAACCCAAACAGGAGCTAAAGTTATATCATCTTTTGTAAGATTAGTGTTCGGGGTCCAAATATTCAAAAAGATAGGAACCAATCGTATCAACCATGGACCTTCTTCCAACACCCTTTCCATACCCTCTTTGGTTTCAAATTGGAAAAAGAAAAAACCATTATTAAGCATAACCCTTTGTAAACCAAACTTTGCCCAAGTATTTCGAACGTAATTTTCAACTACCGGGAAAGCGAGTCTCTTACCAATGAAATAACCATACAAGGTATTAGCGAATCTAGAGCGTACCTCATTGACAGCTTCCAAAGGGATGGTGACATTAGCACCAGCCACACAATTTTCGTTTCGCATCTCCAAAATCTTAACGGTTTTCTTAGGTGTTTTATCCTTAAGCATATCCGCAAAAGATATAGGTGTAGAACCTGATTGAGTCTTTGGCACACTCGTATCAGCTGTACCCGGACTAGACATACCATCATCATGAGCCTCCTTGTGTTGTGTCGACTCACTATCAATGCTAATAGGAGTCGTTACAGTCACACGAGTCTTTTCCATCTCTCTCAAACCCACTAATAATAACAAACCGTAATCAACAAAAACAAAGAGTGAAAAACAGCATGCATGCAATCGAACAAGAAGAAGAAAACCCTAACTGAATAGTTAGGGTTTAAAGCGAAACACCACAAGATTCAACCCCCAGTCATGACATATGAGATGGACTCTAAAACAATAGTCAAAGAAATCAAGCCACCTACCTCAAACAATTAAAAGAATTGATACTTAGTGCGTAGTGATAATACTAGATAATAATTGTGTTGCACCAGATCCAATAACAGAAGATGACAAAACCTAAATTAAAGAATATAATTCTCACACCAAACTGTCAAAGAAACCCAATAGGATAAGGTTTAATGAACAATATTGAAGGAAAAATCGATTTAGAAAAAGGATTTAGGAATCGTCATGGTCGCCGCCGAGAGAGAGTTATTTAGGGGTTTTTTTTTAAGATAACGAATTCAGAATAACCATAAACCTATATTTTATATAATAAAAGAATTACATCATTTCGGAGTGTTTCTGCAAATCCCTTCTTATTGAAAAAAAAAAATTACATCATTTCAGAGTGTTTCTGCAAATCCCGTCTTATTGAAAAAAAAATTAGACAAATAGGAGAGCTCGATTTTGCCACGTAGGCGAAATCAAGCAATATGATTGGTTAATAAAAAGTCAAAATTAAATTGATTTTGGTCAAACTTAATCAATTTGGTGGAGAAATTTGGTTAAGAAAAAAAATGCATAAAATTATAGGTGTCAAATTTATAAAAACAAAAACTTAAAATAAGAGGAAGTAATTAATAAAACTTTGGTGTTTGAATTTTAAATAAATTATATAGAGTTAAGTGTAAAATTACAAGTTTTCATATTTTTAATAACTTTAGAAAAAAAAAAAAAAAAACAAATAACCCCTTACACTTCATACCCTTTATACTCTATAATATTAACTTTGTTTAAAATTACTTGATTATTAGTATTAGTTTTTAGACTTTCATCATTAAAATTACAAAATTTGGTAAATATGCGAATTAGTTTTAATACACGTTAAATATTTTTTTAAACTAATGTTAGTTTTAGACTTTTCTAGAATATTGTTTTAAATAAGGACTCATGTTATTTTATTTAAAAGTTTAATTTATACGTACACGGACTTGAATATTAAATACGGCTAAATGATTAGTAACGGGGATATAAATATCAAATGGTAAGCACAAGTTAGTGTGATATGAAAATAAATATACGCGATTCAACTTATAACAACGACTCATGAAATTGTTGTTTGAAATTTATATATGGATATCCATAAAAACATTTTAAAAACTTTATGGAGCATAATTTAACTTTATCAATGCTCATTATGTGCTACTAAACTCGCACATTTTGTACAACATGATGTCAATAGTTAAAGTTAAACAACAACATCAACCTTAACCTCAATATGTCTGTTAGTTAAAAACGTTATACAAAGCTAATTATTAAAAAAAAAAAACATGGGTTAGAAAGTCATTGTTTAATGAAGGTGTTCTCCTTAAATTAAAAAAAAAAAAAATGCACGTATCACAATCCTTATTTGATAACAATCACCTCCTAAATCAAAAAAAGAAAAATTACGTGGGTGATAACCTAACTTTATTCATTGACGTGTTGTTTCAAAAAAAAAAAAAAAAAAAAAAAAAAAAAAAAAAAAAAAAAGTAATAGTTGGCTGTTGTAAAGGAATTAAAAGTATGTACATGAGAATTATTAAGCAAATATATATAGTTTTTAATCATGTTATTACGTTACTATACTGCGATAATGTTATTGAATTGGTAATCACGGATGTGATATACAACCATTCTTCTATACTTATAATTTATGTGTTAACCTCTTTTTGCTTCTGAATAGAATCCGAAAGAGACATCAACAGAACTTTGACTTATGCCTTATCTAGCTGATAGTTTTTATTAACTTTTTTTATGGTTTAACTTTTTTCTATACACACCAACTTTTAGTAACATTTTTTTTTTAATGTTTTATTGAAAACTTCTATACCTAATATTTGTGTTTTTACTATAAACATATTAAGCTAAGATAGAATTAGTTGTGAGTTCAGGAGTTTTTATTAAGCTTCTCAAAAAAGATAAAAGCTTTATCATAAACTTATTGTTAGTAATTGAATAAGTCAATAAGCACCTTCAATAAGCTTAACCAAACACCCATTTAGTTCTAATCTGAAGTTTTCTTATTTGATGTTAGGACTAACTTTGTTGTTATCCTCACTATAACGCAACATGTTAGTGGTGTTTGAAGTTTTATGATCTTATCGCACACACTAAAATGCAAAGCAATTTGTTGTGTGCGTTTTTTAGAGGAGGATTAAGTATCAACACATGATTGTCGTGGACGGATTATCTACGCCTGCTCAAGGTATGAATGTATAATTAAGTTGAGTTGCTAATTTAGATAGCACATGAATGTATTTTAATGTACCAAAGATGTGTTTTAGTGGCTATATGAGGAATTTTATGGTAGGAATTCTTAGCAGGTATCGTTGAATGGGTTAATGAAACTTAGCAGGTGTTTGTTGTCATTGATAATACTATGAGTGTCAACCAACGGTCTAAAATATGCGTGTTTTTTACCTTGATTTAGGCTAATTGTGAAGAAAGTTGCACTAAATTGAAAGGTCGGTAAGGATTCAAACAATCCTAAAAGACTTGTGAATGTACTCTTCGCCGTTTTTTCCATGCATTTATAATTTACTTATGCGAGTAATAATAATTTCCTTATATAGTTCGGTCTCACAGAAAAATTATTATTATACCTTATACATAAATGTATTCTACCATTGCATCTTTTTTTGTTTTTCTTTATGTAATAAAGAAGCTATAGTATAAGCATATATGTGAATTTGGTAATTTTATAATCAAACATGAGAAGTAAATAGCAAAAACTTATGAAAATACAATTTTTCAAACAAAAAGGTACATTGGTAAACATGCTATGATGGTTATTCATAATCAAGGAAATGAATCAATCTTTAACGCTATCTAAATATGCTACATATTTTAACGAAAATATAAGTAAAAGAAATACCACAATTACAAAACACATCGTAAATTGATATCACGGGTTAGCAAAACTAAATCCATATATCACTAACATCTTATGCAAGTCAAGTATCGTCATGTGATTTTGCTTGAATAATAAAATATTATTTTTAATCAAAAAGCATTCTGCTAAAATAATAAATAGATTATAACATATATACACGTGGTTTTTTATTTTTAGTCCGCAAAGCAAAACAATTTGAAATATGTTAAGTGATTCATTTATTAATCGATAATAATATATAATCAAAAAGAAATTTTAAAAACCCTGTGCATGCACATGTATTATAACTAGTATTTATATGATAAGAAAGATAATTACTAGAAGAAAGTTGTTTTCTTTCTTAATTTGATTAGGAAACTATTCCTAATACGATTAAGGAACTGTTCTTAATTAATTAATTAGGAAACTATTCCTAATCAATCCTTAGGCATTCTTAATTGTAAACAAAAAATTAAAACATTCGAAAGTAACCCCGGTATACACTACAGTATCACTACAAGAAAATGTAGCTTTAGTGACGAGAATTTGGTGACGAGAATTTTTTTTTTGTCACTATTTAGATGAAAATAGTGACGATATAATTTTTGGTCATCCGTAAGAAGTCAGTGACGAAACTCATAAGTGTTCACTATTTTGTCACTAAATTACGTAAATAGTGACGAGAAATTTCGTCATTAAACTTTAGTGACGAAATTTTGGTCACTATTTCACACATTGCTATGACCGAATACTATAAAATAATTAAAGATAAGAATAATTACATATACATTTACTAAAATTGCTTATCCATATATTTATCCAAAAATTCGTAAACACTATCACGCGGTTCTAAAAGGCTCACAAAGGCGTAAGGCTTGATTGTCGCCATGCCATGCTGCCACGCCACCTTATACCAAGTCTTTGTGTAAACTCGATATATATGAAATATTATATAAATATATAAATATTTTCATATTTTGTGCCGCCTTATGTCGCGACTTATAAACATAAAAGCTTCGCTTTGACCGCAAATGCGTGAGGCTTGATAATACTGTCACGCCACGCCTCGCGCTATTTATAACTTTGATCACGCGTTACGAATGAAAAACATGTATTAGAAAGAAATATGTAAAATTGCAAATATTTAACTTTTTTTTATCAGTTCTTCCATAAACATTGTTTTGAAACTTAAACTTTCAAACACAATATTATTAATTTATGTAAAAAAAAAAATAATGAGTAATAACTTTGACAAATATCAAACATGTAAAAAAATAGTAACTTCTTATAAAAATACAAGTCCCTAAAACAAAAAACAACCCCTAAACTTTTTTTTTTTTTTTTTTTTTTTTTTTTTTTTTTTTTTTTTTTTTAATATATCTTGTAAAAACAAATTACAGCAATCAAAACCACCTACCGGTAGGTGATGATCTAACTTCTGTCCGGCGATCATCTACCGGCGACGGCGATAATCTAACTTGGAAGGCGATTATACCAGTGACGGCGACTTCTGACGGCGGTGATGATCATTTAACGGCGACTGCGATCTTCAACCAGAGACGACGTTTAGTTAGGGGGAGCGACGGCGATCTCACCAATCAGGTTGAATTCGATTCCATTTTGTAGCATTAATTTTAGCCTAATATTATAGTTTATTTCATTCAATGGTCTAATTATAACATAATCGTAGGGTTTATTTCAAATAGACCTATTTAGGGTTTGTTACTTGAATTGTAGAGAGGAAAGTTAGTTTAGTTGTGGTGAGATTTGGTGGTGTAAAGATGGATAGTAGTTCGACAATCGGATAGAATTGCTAGTTTTGCATATTTAACTTTGCACGCCATATGTTCGATAAAATGTCTAGTTAAAAAAGTTTGTTCTAAGCTGCTCATAGGTAGCAAAAATGTAACACCATTTATATATGGATCTTGAGGTTTTTCTACGTGTTAGATGAAATGCTTAAGATAAAAAGTTGGCGTTGATGTATGTTGTGTTTTAGTGACGTCTAGTGTATTGAACATTCATGTGAATTGTGTTTTATTGATGATTTTATTAATAGTAGACATAGAATTAAGTTGACTAATAAAGGTATATTGAGTCTATAATTTGAGACTTCATGTAATCACCATGTTCATGGTGAATTTCGCTTAGTTTTGCGTTTCATATATGTTGTTAGTATCAGTTTATGATAAGTTTTTGATATAATTTGTGATTGCTCTAAACGAGTTACGTCACTTATAAATCGTGATTTGTTGAACTTGGTTCTTTTGACAATGGTATACTGATTGAACGTACATGTGTTTCCCTCATTTGATATTACAGAGGTTGACAATAATTTGATTGTTTGATTGTTCTGTCAAAGGGAAATAGACGTGAAAGTTTGACGAAGCTGTTTGATGGATCGAAATAGATATCAGGGAATGGAGAACCCAAGTCATAAAAAACTGAGACTTAAGTGAGTGATGAAGAACAAGAAGAAGACAATATTTGTTCGAGTTCACATGGTATGCTTGCTGAAATTAAATAGACTTAAGATGTAGGAGAAAACCATACATGATAAAGCAAGCACTAGTGCAACGATGTAGGCTAGTAATTGACTGTGATTGTTTGGGGGGGGGGGGTAGCCTGAGCGAACTGGTATAAACAAACAGAATCATACGGTCTGTATATTGTATGCCGTTTTTGCTGAATTACAATGCAATCTAAGATGATTACAGCTGTGCACAGTAGTGCCGTGGTGCCAGTAGGGTTGGGTTGACCCGAACCCGATAAGGTCTTATAGGGTCGGGTTAATCGGGTTAACAAAACTAGTCGGGTTAATTTGACCCGATAACCCGATATTTTTATCGGGTCGGGTTTGGATTGAAATATTTTTCTTATCGGGTCAACCCGATAAGACCCAAAAAATGCTATTTTATTCATATCTCCAAAACTTATTTCCAACTGCTCTATTGTATTCATATCTCAAAAACTTTACAGTTTGCTCGATTGTATCCATTAGACCAGAAGGACATGGTAACCGCCCTACACCTTGTTGATTTTTGGTATACCATTGAGGTAAGAATCGTGAAAGACACTCTGTTGTTTCCTTATTTATTTATTTATTTATTTATCTATTTATTCATTAGTTTCTGATAAGTATCTTTAATGTAGACTAGCATTTTATCTTCTTTTTTTTAGGGAGTGCTCACTAGTCGTAGAAATTTAGGGCTTGTTATGTTAAAATTAGGGCTTGTTCGGAGCTCAAGCTCTCATTTGAATGTGATATCTATATGTAAGTTGATTTATAGACACTGTATCTGCTTGTTGATTTATAGACGCTGTATCTGCTTGTTGACTTTAGATTATCTACTAGGAAGGTTATTTGCTATGATTCTGGTTTAAGCGTGTACAGGAGTGTGTTTAGCGAGTTTACAGGTTATTAGTTTTGAATTTAGGAATTTAGCATTGTAGTGAGTTTTGCGGTGAAGAACTTGAAGTTTTGAAAATACAAGAACTTGAACTCGAGTCTATAGGATGTTGCCACTTTTGATATTTGAAAGTTATCAAGTCTATAGCACGCGGCACGTTTTGAGTTCTGAGATATTTGTTAATTATGAACAATCTGCTTATGATGGAGTTGATTTGAATCTGTTTGTGAAACATATGTTGTTTACATTGAAGTTATACTGAATGTTGATTTGAATCTGTTTAAGAACAAGGTGCTTATGATGAAGTTGATTTGTGTCTGTCGGTGAAATATTCGTTGTTTAGACTGAAATTCTACAGAATGTTAACTTTAGATTAGCGTTTTGTGGTACATGTATGAACAATAATACGAGATTCATGGTGAAATATCTGTTTAAGAACAAGGTACATGTTCTATAATACGAGATGCTTTTATGTTCCAGAGTACTTTTTTGCATAAAGATTTGATGTATGTGTATACTATAATATGTGATATTGATTTGTTTTGTAAGCAAAAAAGAAGCTGTTCTTATGCCTTTGATAATCCGGTAGCATACTGATATTAGAAAGATTGTCATACTTATTATTTCCTTCTCTCATACTTATTCAGTGGTGGGACATGTAGGCTAAAAAAGAAACTCTGTAGTTTCTTTGTACTCTGTGTTAATAGTCATAGATGGTATTGGTCTCATTCACTCTACTGAGCCACATGACCTGCACTGCTATCATTTTCTTATAATGTTGAAACTTGAATTCGAAATTAATTGTATCACAATGGATGCTTGTGATTAGCTTAGTTTTAGCTATAGTAGTATTAGTTCAGCGACGTAAGTGTAGATATATTGATCCGAGTAGACATTTTATTGCATGATTGTTAGCATGGAGCTAGTGAAATAGTTAAATAATTAAACAGGTTTGGTATGTGCCAGACCTTAATTACATTACTGGAAGTTAACAGAATTCCGGTTGATGGTTTACACGCATAATAACTTTTGTTTATATACATGATAGAGAGATGGAGAATTCAAGTCATAAAAGCCTCAAACATATTGATGCGTGGGAATCGCAACAGGCTTTACCTCTCGAGGGATCTCGAGAAGCTTACAACCCCCACCAGGCAGTGTACCTGATCGTTGTAGTATAGTATAGTGACAAGTACCGGGGGATTGATCGTTCAGCTTAGGAATAGTATCGCTAGGATTAGAAAGCCTAAATACTAGTTCTAAAGGTGAGGGATGATTATTTTTGTATTTTTATATTTTTATGAAAACAAGTAAAATCTCGGGTTTTGGAAGAGTGGGCGGAATTAGTTGCTATTCAACTAACCCAATATTAAGATGCAATCAAAATAAAATAATAAAAATGAAAATAAACTAATTTATACTAAAGTTGTGAGCAGTAATTGGAGAAAATGTGTTTACTTAGATTTCACTACTCCCTAGATATCTTTTACACGTTAATTACTTGTTATAATTGCATGGATGACGGATCGTATTCCTTAATACCATTCATGGGGTGGCACACATAACTCCCCAATTCTATGAGCTCTTATCTCCTCCTACACCATGCCCAGCACAACTATAGGGATTGTAAACAGTGGCTCATGCATTAAATATAACCAATAAAGACCTAGTGCGCCTCAGTTCATGTTTCTTAAGACGTTCAAGCATGTTACCATTTGGAGATCTGCCAGTTTTCTTAAGCCTAACATATAAATCATTCATCCAAGACAAGAATAAACAAGTAATCAACACATAATCAATATCTAGGTTTCATTAGATCTAAGCAAACACAAATGAGATCTAGCCTAGCATGATAGAATTAAGACAAGAACAAGATATAGACAACCAACACATAGACATATTGATTGAATTAGAAGAACACTTATCTTGATTAATCATGCAAGGTATCAAGGGGTTGGAACCCTTGAAAAACCTGTAAAGTTACACCAAAATCGTACTTAGGGTTTCTCCCAAAACTTCTCTCTTTTTAAATGTGAAAAACTAGAAAACTATATATAGGAAAATAGGGATGACGGCGTCAAGAACAAAGGTGTGACGCCGTCATCTCGCCGCCAAATACTTCCTCGGACGGCCTTGATCTACTTCTGACGCCGTCAAGGCCTAGGCCGTCACACAAATTACTCTTGACGCCCTGTGTGTGACGCCGTCATCAACTACGGATTTTAATTCGTGGGGTTTGACGCCGTCATGCAAACTCTTGACGCCTTCATGAACTCTCGGATTTTAATATTGAGGTTTGACGCCGTCAGGAAATTACTCTTGACGCCGTCACCTACTGTTCCCAGCATGGAAAATTGAGACTTTGCCGTTTTCTTCACTTTTATGCTCCAAAAACATCCAAAATGGCTTCTTTTCCAGAATTCACTCTCCAAGTACCTAAAATCACAAAAGGAACGATTTAGGGCAATATTTGATCAAATAAATTCGGATTCGGGCTTAAATGACCCCCTAAAAGTGGTTCATTTTTCGCCTTATCATATACCCTTACACTTGAGATTTGCTTGTCCTCAAGCAAATGCGCTTTTATTCTAGTTAAAAGACAAGTTAGAGGTCATTTAACACTAATATAAAAGTAATTACAACAAATAATCGTTCCACTAAAGACCAATAGACAAGCTCGGAGGTCATACACTAGCACCTCACAAATAGTGTTTAGATACTCACATCTCTCGGGTGTAATAAAGTAATATAACACTATGGAAATGGAAGATATCTCTCACTACCTGTCATAGCAAAATAGATTACCATAGGCTTGGGAAAGGATCAAACCTCCACCACATGGCGTAAGCACATAGGATAAACTATCAAAGAGGTCTTTTAAAAGGTTGTAATGTTAGGTATAGGGATATGAATTACACGGTTTTGTTGGATAAAGGAAGTTTTACTGGTGGCGAGTTAACAATCTTGGTTAATTACATGTACAATATGGCGTTGCTAAGCCAAGACTAGACTCGACTTAGGCTAATAAATGAAAAATAACAAAAACATAAAATGAACATAGAATAAAAAGGGATGGTAGTCCGTATGTTTTTTCTCTTTTTTCCTTTTTCTATTTTTTTTTTCTTTTTCTTGATTTTTTTTTCGATTTTTTTTTTTTTTTTTTTTTTTTTTTTTTTTTTTTTTTTTGCATACACTCTTGCCCTACCATCCAAAATAATACATCATAGGGGTTGAAAAATGCCCCTTACACTTGAATTTTTACATACTTTACAATTAACTAATCTAATGACTCGAATTAAGAAAATTAAAAACACTTGGAGCACTTTTAAGATTAACGTACATATGGGGGTAATAATTGATGTTCTTCCCCATTACTCCATAAAATAAGTACTTACCCATGAGTCCCAATCGTCCCAAAACAATATGTACAAGGATATAACTCGACTTAGCAATCATGTAATCAATTAGAAAGTTAACTTAGGGTTTAACAAATAACAATAATGCACTAAAGATGAGCGCATACACGGAAGGCTAAGGCGATTTGGGTGTACATTTAAGTGGGGTGTAACAAATTCTTCCTTTAAGTAAGAATGCTTAAAGTTAGAAACGAAAAGATAGGCTTGGAGGGGCGTACTAGGGGTTTCGTGTACTAAAAATGAGTACAACGCTAAGGGTGTGGGAAAAATTAGTTGACTTAACTAGCCAAATAATATGACTTAAATGGTCAACTAATTATAATACGGGTTTAACACAAGGGTGATCCTAATGCCTCTTATCATGTAGTAAATCCTACCACACGAATGTAGTCTCACTAGCGGTCTCGGGATGCATCACTAACGCAAGTTCTAGAATCTAAATGCTACCGGTACACTCATAAGCACTAATAGTAAATGCTTTTCCTATCAAATCTAAAGGCAAACCTCACATATTTGGGTGGAGAATTTTTCTGAATATACGGTTGTGCTAGTCATACAATCTCCTATCCATGAGACGCTTGTTATGGCTAAAGTTTCACTCCTAAATGTTGTAAAAAATTTTAAATTTGGCGCTAAAATTACACTAACAAGTATTTCTCATAGTTTTATTACACATCTACTATCAAACAAAACAAACTCAAGCGAAAGTGCATATGTAAGGTATCATCTTTTTACCCTCCCCTTACACTTAAGATGAACATTGTCCCCAATGTTCAAGTAAAGAATGTAAAAGTGAAAAAGTAAAGAGAATGAAATCAAATACTCCCCTGATTTGCTCGGTATGGATAATAGGTTGGCCAGATTAGATCTTCCTCCAAGAAAATGAACAATCAAAGCTTCCCTTCCAGAATATAAATCATCTCCTTGTCGAACATAACCTGTAAATCCTGATAAAAATAGACAAGACAACCTCGCGTAAAATCGGCGGCATCCTATATAAGTTACTAAATCCTAGAAAACAAAGTAAAATATAATGCTTGTGGAATGAAGTTTGCATATTTCCTGGAGATTATAAAACTTAATAATTCACAAAAACCATAAGACTCCGTTAGAAAAACAAAACCGGTAAAATTTCCAGATTTTTACTCCTGACACCGTCAAGAGTAAAACCCTGACGCCGTCAGAATGATCCTGCAGAAATTCTTATGTTAAGTTTTCGGAAAATTTTTGGAAAAACTTGGTCCTACTTCCTGGAAAATCCTGCAAAACTTCATTATGACTCAATACAAGCATTTGACTCTAACAAATACGAATATACATGCTCACTTAAAATTGTGGAGAATCATGATCGGTTGTTTCTTAAAAACGTATTTGGGGTTTCCCCTTACACTTGTCTTTTGCAAAAATACTTTTAGGTTGGAGTTAAGACTAGGCCAAACAACATAGTAAAGTATTTCCACTTTTTAATTGAGAAACATGATCTACCAACAATAAAAATAAAGCATGCATACGGAAGCAAATAACAAACAAATAAAATGGAAATCACACAAAGCATGGGTTGCCTCCCAAGAAGCGCTTTTCTTTATTTACGAGTCTTGTAGCTAAACTCAAGGTCATGGGTTACTACGTGATTTCATCATTGGTTCCACTCTCTAGGTCGTCTTCTAAACCAGTTTTGTATTCCGGACCTAGTTGCAAGCACTCTTTGTAGAATCCAAGCATCCTATTTCTAACATACTCTACTCCTCTACGTCTATCCTCCTCATTCCTACAATAAGCCGCTTGCTTGTGTTCCTTTTCGAAATTAGAGAGAAGGCGGTATTGCTCAATCTTGTATGGCATTTGATAGGCAACCTCATCATTCTCTTCCTTAAACCTAACTATCCCTAGAGTCGGATCATAACTCATCCTAGTGGCCTCAACAAATGGTTTTCCGAATATTACTTGGCTTAGGCAAGCATCTATCACCGGACGAGTGTCCTCAACTATCATAAAATCAATCTCATAGGTGAGATTCCCTATAATCACATGCAATCCTTTCACTCTTCCCTCAAAATTACTTATCAGGTTCTTATTAGGCATCATCCTAAAATTAAGTTGCTTCTTCATCACCCAGTTGTAATAAGTCCTAGTTATGATGTTCACGGGGGATCTAGGGTCGATGTAAGCTTTCCATATATGCATGTGCCCGATATTGCATGGGATGTTAATGTTAGAGGGGTCTCCCATTTTGATGAGGGGGTCGCCAAAGATATATGTTCTCTCGGGACTATCGAATAAATCCTTATGGTATTCCCGTTCTTCCTTGGTTGGCAACTTATCAAAGTATTCTTCTATAGGCTCTACCTCCTCTAATTCCTCTCTACTATCAACCTCAACTTCCCTATTCTCATCCTTAGTCTCGGCTTCTATCCTAACTTCATTCTTGTCACTCTCTTCTATCTCCTTATCTATCGGCTTATTAGTGACAACATTAACAAAGTGGACCTGTTTAGATGATGAGGGATCCTTAATTTGGTTTCCGTTATTGGTGTCCCTAGTGTCCTTCCTAGGTGTGACTAATGCTTGGTTGTTGAGGGCTTTCAACAAGTTGTCAATCTTGTTGGTCATCTCCGTTTGTTGTTGGTTGAATTCGGTTTCAAACCTAGCTATGCGAGCCTCTTGAGATGCCATAAATTTTGACATCAACCCTTCAAGATTGTTGGTAATACCAAAGTTGTTAGAAGGATTGTTGTTGAAAGTACGGTTGGATGGTGGACCGGTTGGTTGGTAACGGTTAGGCGGATTGGAGGAATTGGGTTGATTTTGTTTCCACCTAAGGTTTGGGTGATTTTTCCATGAGGGGTTGTATGAATCACCGTATGTGTTTGGCTCGGGCTTGAAAGTGTACCACTTATCTCCCGCTTCGTCGGTACGCGTGGATGCGTAGTCCGCAAAAGCTGTTCCGGGGAGTTCCACACAATCACGAGTGTCGTGGGGACCACTACATAATTCGCATGAAGAAGTGATTTTGTTCACTTGGCTTGAAGGCTTAGGAGCTTCGTAAGATTTCATGAGAAACTTGACTTGGTCCTCAAGTTCCATGATCCTACGGTCGGGAGTGCTAGAATTGTTCGAAGGCAAAGATATTGCCTTGACCGTTTTGTTCAAGTCACGGGGATCGTTCCAACTTTCGTTGTCATAGAGAGCAAGATCTTCTATGAGTTCCCATGATTGTTCCTCACTAAGATCACGTAGCTTACCACCGGGCGATTGGTCAATGGCTCGCCTCGTGGAGATGTCGATATGGTCATAAAAGATTTGGACTTGGAGCCAAAGATCTATGCCATGATGAGGGACTTTTTGGAGTAAGTCCTTGAAACGAGTCCATGCTTCATAAAGAGATTCATTTTGACGTTGTTGGAACATCAAGATGTCATTCCTAAGCTTAGTAGTTCTCCCCGGTGGGAAAAATTGAGCAAGGAAACGAGTGGTGAGATCATCCCATGTGGTGATGGATCCCGCGGGTAAACGCTCAAGCCATTGACTAGCTTGATCCCGTAGAGAGAATTGGAATAGGCGTAAACGGGTTGTCTCTCTAGTTGCAACATCTAAGTCTATGGAATCTACGATTTTGAGGAAGTCCTTAAGATGTTGGTTTGGATCTTCGGAACGAAGTCCATGGAATGCACATCCGCTTAGCACCAACCGGATGGTGTCGGATCGCAAGGGGGTCACATTGGCTCCGGTGAGCTCAATGGTGTTTCGGTAGCCTTGGTGGCTAGGTCGGGAATACTCTCCTAAGGTTCGAGGCCTAAGGGGTTCTAGTGGTGGGTTTTGTTGTGGTGGGATGACGGGTTCAAAGATGTTACCACCTTCCATGATGTCGGATGGTAAAGAGTTACGAACAAAAGCACGAAGAAATAAGATAGACTAAAGAAGACCTAAAAATAAAAATAAAATCTTACTAGAAAAGAATCTAGTAAGTAGACCTAATAAAAAGAAATTCTAACCTAGACAATAACTATTCCCCAGGCTGCGGCGCCAAAAACTTGATGCGTGGGAATCGCAACAGGCTTTACCTCTCGAGGGATCTCGAGAAGCTTACGACCCCCACCAGGCAGTGTACCTGATCGTTGTAGTATAGTATAATGACAAGTACCGGGGATTGATCGTTCAGCTTAGGAATAGTATCGCTAGGATTAGAAAGCCTAAATACTAGTTCTAAAGGTGAGGGATGATTATTTTTGTATTTTTATATTTTTATGAAAGCAAGTAAAATCTCGGGTTTTGGAAGAGTGGGCAGAATTAGTTGCTATTCAACTAACCCAATACTAAGATGCAATCAAAATAAAATAATAAAAATGAAAATAAACTAATTTATACTAAAGTTGTGAGCAGTAATTGGAGAAAATGTGTTTACTTAGATTTCACTACTCCCTAGATATCTTTTACACGTTAATTACTTGTTATAATTGCATGGATGACGGATCGTATTCCTTAATACCATTCATGGGATGGCACACATAACTCCCTAATTCTATGAGCTCTTATCTCCTCCTACACCATGCCCAACACAACTATAGGGATTGTAAACAGTGGCTCATCCATTAAATACAACCAATAAAGACCTAGTGCGCCTCGGTTCATGTTTCTTAAGACGTTCAAGCATGTTACCATTTGGAGATCTGCCAGTTTTCTTAAGCCTAACATATAAATCATTCATCCAAGACAAGAATAAACAAGTAATCAACACATAATCAATATCTAGGTTTCATTAGATCTAAGCAAACACAAAAGAGATCTAGCCTAGCATGATAGAATTAAGACAAGAACAAGATATAGACAACCAACACATAGACATATTGATTGAATTAGAAGAACACTTATCTTGATTAATCATGCAAGGTATCAAGGGGTTGGAACCCTTGAAAAACCTGTAAAGTTACACCAAAATCGTACTTAGGGTTTCTCCCAAAACTTCTCTCTTTTTAAATGTGAAAAACTACAAAACTATATATAGGAAAATAAGGATGACGGCGTCAAGAACAAAGGTGTGACGCCGTCATCTCGCCGCCAAATACTTCCTCGGACGGCCTTGATCTACTTCTGACGCCGTCAAGGCCTTGGCCGTCACACAAATTACTCTTGATGCCCTGTGTGTGACGCCGTCATCAACTACGGATTTTAATTCTTGGGGTTTGACGCCGTCATGCAAACTCTTGACGCCTTCATGAACTCTCGGATTTTAATATTGAGGTTTGATGCCGTCAGGAAATTATTCTTAACGCCGTCACCTACTGTTCCCAGCATGGAAAATTGAGACTTTGCCGTTTTCTTCACTTTTATGCTCCAAAAACATCTAAAATGGCTTCTTTTCCAGAATTCACTCTCCAAGTACCTAAAATCATAAAAGGAACGATTTAGGGCAATATTTGATCAAATAAATTCGGATTCGGGCTTAAATGACCCCCTAAAAGTGGTTCATTTTTCGTCTTAACACATATGTCAAGGAAAACCAAGGTGAGAATTGTAAGTTTGACCTTGAAATGTGGTGATTACAAAGAAACATTAGCGTGAAAAAGTTAAAAACAAAATGATTGGCAATTAACAAGGAACTTCATTTTTTTATTTATTTACAGATATCTCATCTTTTGCGAGTGAATTCTAACAACTCAAAGACGGTATATTCCCAATAAAGCTAACATTTAAAGTAACTTTTTAACAGTAATTATTCTGAAAGAGTGTTAGTGTTCCTCAGATGAAAATAGGTGGGCCTGGAAAAGGAGTATTCAGAAGCAACGATCATTAGAACAAGCCAAGCATCATCAAGCCAAGCAGTAGCAAGCCAAGTATACCAGATGTGATGTTTATAAGGGACAAGGTTATTTACTCATGCAAGATGAAATATTAGTTAAGAGTCTTTGAGTTTGAAATATGTAAACCAGTTTCCATTATGTGCAGGGTAGTAAATGAACCGCTTGAAAGCATTTCGCATGATCTTGGTTTCAATGGGAATAGCCTAACAGAAGGTATCTTTTTGTTTTCACAGAATCTGCAAACTTTAAGCTATCTGCATTTAAACTATAGCTTATTATCTTCTGTGTGTGGTAACTGAAGGTCTGGTAGTTAGTACGTGTCTTGGTGGTGCCTTCATTGGTTCTCTGTTCAGTGGTTGGATTGCTGATGAATTTGGGTGCCGCAGGACTTTTCAGCTGTGTGCTTTGCCTCTGATCATCGGTACTGCTTGTAGGTAATAATCTTTACGAGAAGAAAAATGTTTGACTTGGCATGTTGAAATGTTCGACTGTTTCTTAACAAACTTTTGACCTCTCTACCCATTTGTAAGTAAATGGGCTGAAATATCTTTGCTTTCTGCATTTTTAATTATACCCGCTTGACCCGTTAGTTATGAATCTACCATGTCTGCATTTTTATAGGCTTTCTCTATTTTACAAATTGTATTTTTATAATTATCATCGGATCTATGTGCTCAGGTGGCGTATATGCCTTTGGTTATCCACGATTCCATCTATGGTACTTGCTCTTGCAATGATATTCTGTGCGGAAAGTCCACATTGGATGATTTACTTTGCAATGACCACTTCTGGATCGTCTGGAAGTGATGATTAAAAACTCTTATAATGTTTTTCACCGGTGCTAGTTCTCTACAGACATTGGACTCCAGCATCAAGCGTAATAGTAGTCATAAAAAAACTTAAGCAGATCAATGAAGAGCAGCGAGAAAGCTTCATGGATGAACTAAGAGGTGTTAAGTAAATTTGTTAGTGAAGCAGTGGCTGCAATCTGTGATGCCAAGTTAAAGAGTTTAGATAATTGCAGTTCAGGTAATTACCACATAGTTGTGTACACATACATGTACCAGGACCTGCTTTATTTTCACTTGTATCAAAGGCTTGATTCTATTGATAAATTTTCATGCTATTAGGTCTATTCATTGCTTCACCAAAGATATAAAGACTTTTCCCCAACTTTGGTTCAAGGCCTCCTGAAAACCTTCTTTCTTGGGAAATCTGTAGATGATGTAGATGCAGACAGGAACTTGAAGGCCTTGAAGAAACACAGTGCTTTTAACCTTCTACTGGAATTGTTCTTTGATGGTGTCAAAGACATGTTTGCAATGATTAGGGAACAAATCGTGTTGGGTGAGTTTGATAGGTTATTAGTTAGTGTCGAGTTTCGACCATACTTTTTGTAAAATCAGTTTTTGTGACTGAAATTTATTATGTAAGACTTGCATTGCACGAGGCTTTTGGATTTTAATTTGTTTGCATAAACATTTAAGCAGTAAAACGAAAACTAGATCTATTTATTTTTTTTTTGTTATATGCTTGTAGTTAGTGACGACGTATTTGGTCTCTAACTTTCGGTAGTCTGTGACGACTTTCTCGTCACTAATAGTAAATGCCAGTGACCATTTATTCGTCACTATCAAAACTGTGACGAAAATTTTCGTCACTATGGGATCAAAAAGTGACGAAAATTTTCGTCACAAATTAGTGACGAAGCATATTTTCGTCTCTAATTGATTTTGTGACGGAGCTTTAGTGACGACTGGTGACGACTTGAGTTTGGTCACTAAACAGTTTTGTGACCACCTTTTACACTGTTAGTGACGAAACCGTTTTTGTCACTAAAGGCCAAATTTCTTGTAGTGTATCTTTTGTTAAAGGTTTCGTATAAAATTGTTTTAGATAGACATGCAAAAGATGAGCCCACAATCAATATTGGACTTTTGTCCATGCTGCTTTGGTGTTCGAACATTGCTCCATCACGTATGAATCACCCCTACTAGAATACAACACATATTACGATGATCCTAGAAACTTATACGGAGTAGTTCGTAAATGCTCTGGCACACCATATTGAATTGTCAGGTCTACTTGACGCAAAATGACAAAACATGAACCAAAATAAAGAAAGTAACTTCTTGGCTAAGGTACGTATTGTAAATTATCGTCCTTTAACTTATATTCATGTTGTATTTGTCAACCTCTGGATTTTAATAGTTACACTTCCTTTTATGTTTCGATGTTACTTTAGACCGGGCGTTATTGTGGGAAGGCTTCACACGTGAAGGCCTAACCTGGCGTGTGAAGGCCATGATGGGGAAGGAGATGTCGCGCGAAAGTGGTGTTTTGATTTGGTTAAGTGAAGTTCTTCACCTAACGAAAAAAAGAAAAGAAAATGTGGTGTTATTATTATTATTATTATTATTATTATTGTTATTGTTATTATTAATATTATTATTATTATATGTATGTGGGTTATATTTTAATGTATGTTTGTATAGAATGAGATAATTTTATGCGTTTGATCAGGTGAGAACCATTACGGCTGAAAGGTTAAAGTAAAGCGATGTGCTGAAAATATGATGTGGCACCTAAGAGCGAAGATAACCGTTACACCCAGCCCTAGTTTACACTTTAATATGTAAAATGTGGCTATTTTGTTCTATTAATTTAATTAAAAATATAAATGAAGGAGGTTTTTTCTCATGTACAGATATAAATCGAGATGTAAACTTCATAGCTTTAAGGTCACAATCAAACTGTTACTTTATACTACCTCCGTCCTAAAATATAAGTCCATTTCTGATTTTTCAAAGTCTATTCTTTTCAACTTTGACTTTAATTATTTTTTTTCATGTTATATAATAATTGATGAAAAGTATACCAATGCAAATGCATTTAAAACACAAGTCAATTTATATATATTTTTTTATCAAGTATTATATAACACGACAAAAAATAATTAAGGTCAAAGTTGGAATAGAAAGACTTTGAAAATGTCAAAATGGACTTATATTTTAGGATGGAGGGAGTAATATTTTCAGTGTCACATCATCACACTACATCTTCAATTTAAATTGCAAGTCATGTGGATATTATGATTGTAAGACAGTCGGACTAAACATTTCAAAATGAAATTTTGGTCTATGAATGGATGCATAGAAAAGTGACACATCATATGAATTTTAGAACGAATGTCAATGAATTAGTAAACAGAAGAAGCTTGTTAAAAATGTTTACTTGGATCTATTTACGTGATCTCCTAGGCGCCGAATGATTTCATGCACATTTGATTCTAACAATGTCAATGAATCAGTAAATAGAAGAAGCTTGTTAGAAATGTTAACTTGGATCCATTTACGTGATCTCCTAGGCGCCAAATGATTTCATACACACTTGATTAACTGTACATGACACTACTACAAAAAGTACTTTAGAGACCTGTTCCCAGCTAAATCGAGACCGGTTTATCGTTCGGTCTATATGTGGGGGGCTCTCCATGTGAAATCAAATCGAGACCGGTTTATAAACCGGTCTACATTTGGTTTTTGAGACCGGTTTGATGATTAAAAACACGTCCTGGAAACATAATTTGGACCTGTTATTTTTATAAAAACCTGTCTATCTTATTTTTGAAAAAAAAAAAACAAATTGGGGTTGTTTGGGATTGCTTATTGATAAGCAATCCCAAACAGCCCCTATTAGTGTATTCAATAAGCAATCCAACAGCTTCAATATAAGCAATCCGAAACAATCACACATTTCAGTAATATCAAGTTCTAGACAACAAAAATACATCATTTATATGTATACATGTTTAATTCATCTGTCACCTCAATGTATCATATATACATGTGTAAGCTTTTAGCTAAACAACTACGGAGTAAAACAAGTTACACCTGAAACCTACAAAAAGTTGCAAACACTTATTTAAGTAGTTGTAGCCAGTGATCTAGATCTATAGCAAGCTCTCTTAGATGCACGAACAATATCCTCAATCTGCAAGAATCATAGAAGGCAAGATTTTCAATAGCTGAATTAAAATGTGCAGGAAAAACAAACAGGAAAACATAACTATTATTCAGCCAAAATAAACAACATACACAACCACCATACATGTGTTCCTAAAAGGCTAAAAGTAAAGGGAAGCTCAATGACTTCAGAATATCGGTGATCTTGTTTCATGGACATGCTAACTTAGTTTGTTTGCCAATATGGCACCTTTGTTTAAGCTTTTGTATCTACAATTATGTTTCAAAACAAGATTCCACGATCTGTGAGCCAAAATAGAAACCCGTCGATATCCTTTAAAGTTGCCATTTGTAACACTAAAAGCTTCTACACATCAAATAAATAAAAACAAGCAATATGGTAGTTCGAGTACAATGCGTATAATGACATACCACTGATGTGAATGTGATGCCTCCATTTTTTTATGCTTTCATGACTCTATTTCAACTGGGTTATAAAGATGAAAACTCTATTGTATTTGTAACAGTCATATCCCACAAGAAACGAAGTATATGCTATGCCTGTTGCAATAAAAGTAGAATGTTTTTGTTATTTAAAAAATGATATGGTTGTGGCATATATATAGGAGTCAAGGAATCACTTATTCACCCTTTTGAACCAAATATTAGCATACTAACATATAGTATATTAACATATTTATACGATGTCTTAACCTGAACCAAATTAAACATAACTAACTTGAATCAAAGTTGAAACAATCGATGCAAGTAACACATACACATCACATATAAGTATATAACTAACCCAAAAAGAGAGATTGACAAAAGACACGAAACATTTATACACAAAGTTTTACAGTTTAACAGAAGAATACTTATACGATTGAACCAAGTTGATTAAACAAAGATCTTTACATTCCAACTCATGTAAGAAAAACAAGCTTAAAATAAAATGAGTACTTCTGAAAAGGGAAAAATCACTTACGTGGTGAAAGGTGTAAAAAGTCCTTCCCAAGAAGAGATCTCAATTCGCCCCAAAGTTCAGTCAAACACATCTTGGGGATTCGAATTCACCACAAAGTTGAGATTATAAATTAATATCCAAACAAAGATAAGCACGACATTTAACTAACAAATAGTCAATTATTCATAAAAAAAGAAACGAAACTAACTTACTGTATTCATTTATGGAAGCCTCGAGTCATCAGCACATCCCTGTGTAGTAATAAAGTATTGAAGAGCAGAAAGAGCCCCTTCTTAAACATAACCCCAGTAAGTAATCGGAGCACTGGCGGTGGGGTGTGTGCTGGGAGAAGAATAAGATGGGCGGCTGTATGTTGTTAGACAAGGTGTCTGAATATGTCCACGAAACTTACCATTTAAATAGCAATCTGACAAGTTATAACGTGAAGGAAAAATATATGTATAAAACGCTAAGAAACATAACCTGAGGTAAAGCCAATATCTCTTGATTAGCGGTGTTACGGCGTAGGAAGACAACCCCAACAATCATGTCAATTAGTGATCTTTATCGGCCATTGAGCAGGTACACAGATGGATGTAAGACTATAAGTATCTCCATTTTAGCAATACACAACATACCACTGCCAATCTTTCCTTCTCTTCACCACATGTTCTATTCTATTGAGCCATGCCCAGACACTAACTATTACCACAGATCTTCAGCCTTCACAAATTGATATAGCTACTTTTAACACCTAGAAACACATTAAAAGCAAAGAGTTAATATTTTTATACCATAACCATAAACGACTGCACAATTTCAGTCTTATCAACTTAATAGCATAACAAACGGTACCAAGCATCGTATAACATTACATAATTATATAGTAACCAGTTTTAATAAGCAATCCTATACACCCTCAAAACACCATCTAACTAATTCCATCCAACTTCCTGAGTCGTGGTCTAATAAATCAACTGAAATGTGATCCAACTGTTATCAGTTAAGTCTCAAAAATATCAAGTTAGAACTTTCATCAAACA
Organism: Artemisia argyi; assembly: GCA_030686995.1. Classification (NCBI taxonomy): domain Eukaryota; kingdom Viridiplantae; phylum Streptophyta; class Magnoliopsida; order Asterales; family Asteraceae; genus Artemisia; species Artemisia argyi. Next base: position 75,118,227 of record CM060685.1, on the reverse strand, counting down.
CTTGCTTTATAATAAAAAGCAGACAAGAATAATACAATTCCTCAAAGTTCAATCGATCCATCATCTTAATTCATACTTAATTAAATAAAATGAAGCATCTGTATGCAACAACAACAACAAGGAAGACATATAAAAAAATGAAGCATTTCATCAAACACGTTCTATGCAATCTTTAAACCACATGAATCAGCTTCCAAACTAACTCTAGTTCAATCACATAACCTTTAAAATCTTATGTGACAAACACTAATGCAAACAATCAATTAACTGATCTTGAAAAAAACAAATATCAATTTTCAAATATATATATATATATATATATATATATATAGTAATTACCACAAAACACAGATTTAATTCAAGTTTTAACAAACCTTTGGTCGAAATATATAGTATGACACTATTACGATTGCGGTGGTGGCAGAGATTTGCCAAGAATTTGTAAGACGGTGGTTAGTCGGAGCAGCGCCAGGGTGTGGGTGGGTGTGGGTGAGTATGTGTTGGGGAAAGCATAGGTAGGGTTATGTTGAAAAAGATTTAAAACCTTTCAAAAAATTTAAGAGGGCAAAAGACCCGCTTATACTTTTTGGGAATCAAGACCGGGTACCAGTTAAAGACAGGCCTGCTTCTAAAAATTAAAGAGAAGCCGGGTTTCACAATTAGCACCGGTCTATTTTAAGCGTAATGAGACGTGTTATTAGTTGAAAAACCGGTCTTGATTTGTTATTTACATCAAAACCGGGTTTTTTCTTTCAAACAGGTCTTGAAACTTTTGGGCAGGCCCAAAACAACTCTTAAGACCGTTTTATTTTATAAAGGGTCTTGATGAGGGGGTCTCTAAACCCAAAAATGTAGTAGTGTGAAGATCTTTACGGTCTTTCAACATAATAACATTGAACACACTATATATAGAACCAAACATTTTGAAAATTAAGTCATATCCACATTATACAATCTCTATTGAAACGCCATAGAAGCAAACAACGACATACTTAGTCTAAGTTATACTCCGCAAACACTTAGATATGAGCTTTACGATACATGATATTAGGCATTAAATTAAACTCTGCAAATAATTAGATATGAACTTTACAATACACGAAATTAGGCATTGGAATGTCACTTAATATATAACTAGCTAAAATGACAGGTTTTTTAAAATGGTCAAAAGTATTTTTCATTGAAAAACTGAATATTTAAAATAATTGTTCACCGATAAAAATATACATAATTTAAGAAAAAAATAATCATCATTGTTTTTCATTTTTTTTCTACTTTATGCAAAATAATTGTTATACCCTTAACTAGTTACTTAATAATCTCTTCAAAGCTTCCTCAAATAAAGGCAATATGGTAAACTCAATCAAAATTTACAAGATAATGATATATTTACTTCAATTTCATGCTCATATTATTTTATTAATTTAGCGAGATATTATTATATCGATTAATTAATATTTTATTAATTTAAAAAGGTTTTACGTATGGTTTTTAAATTTCGATGTCCGATATAATAGTTATAATGTATACTAGTTAAAGATAAAAAATAAATTACAAAAACAATTTCCAATTAATATTTTATGAATTCACATTCACAAATTAATTGAATTTGTCAAGTTCATTGTTTTGAATAAGCAAAAAGTTAGTTTTGTTGTGATAAGTTCTAATTACGTATAATCTTATTGATTTAATTGAATTCGTTTAAGTTCCAATTACGTATAACCTTTAAATATATTTATGGAAATTTTTAGTAATTATTAATTTATAGTTTCGTTAAAACCAATATATATACACTGGAGTTTTAAAAATATTAATATCTTATAATTTTATCGATTAAAGTTCAAATTTGTACTAATCTCAAGTTGGAACTGGAAAAATTATTAATTTTATCGATGTTATTAATTTATCGAGTATTAATTTACAAGAGTTCATGCAAAATAACTCATAGGAAATAAACTCTAGGGACCATATCGTATAAATTCCAAAACATCCCAATGTTTCTAATATAGGAAACAAAACTCTACAAATATACGAGACCATGTCATGTCAGCTCCAAATGTCCAAAGATGGTTATGAAAACACCCGAGAGAACACACAGCCAGATTTTCCACCAGTTCTTCGATGACTGGCTCATCGAACTAAGCACCAACCTAGAACAGCTCGTCACAGCCGCAAATCACCACAAAGACAACAACCATGATGACTCAGATTTACGCCATCTCATTGATAAATCTGTAAAACATTACGAGGAATTCTACAAGGCCAAGTCAGATAGCGCGAAAGGTGACGTGATGGCTATGTTTAGACCACCATGGTTGACATCACTTGAGGATGCATTCTTGTGGATCGCTGGTTGGAGACCAACAACAGCGATCCAATTGTTGTACTCCAAGTCTGGCCTCCAGCTCGAGGCCAGACTTGATGAGTCAGTTCCGGTACTACTCAGTACTGGTGACTTAGGTGATTTGAGTTTGCATCAGATAAATAAAGTTGATGAGTTACAAAGGAAAACTATCCGCGCAGAGAGAGTGATAACTGAGAAAATGGCAAAACTCCAGGAATCGGCTGCAGATACGTTTATGGTGGATCTATCTAGTGAGGCTTCTGAGATTTTGAGGAAGAACGATGGCGATCGGGGGACTAAGGAGAGTGTTGGGACATTGAACTCGTTGTTGGAGTCGAAGGAGGATAAGCTGGAAGAAGTGTTGCATACGGCAGATGGTCTGAGAGTGGAGACGTTGAAGTCGGTTGTGGGAATATTGACGCCGATACAAGCAGTGCACTTTCTAATCGCGGCTGCGGAGCTGCACCTTAGGATACATGATTGGGGCCAAAAAAGGGACGCTACTTAGAGTGCACGGTACTGTGGGGTTCTAATACCAGTTATTCGTCAACAAAATCCACCGATAACAGACGAATAAGTGTTATTGGTGCACCTTCCTCGGTGTTATCGGTTCCTCCGTTGTTCCACCAACCGACTATTAGTTCCGTTTATTTATTTATTTTTTGAGTGGGTGTGTTATTTTTGGTGGGGTGTTTTGTGGGCCTACATGCACCGTTAACAGTTACTGCATTGGTTTTTTTTTGCTAGAAAAAGTGTTTTAGTTATTGGTGTTTAATTAGGGAGTTGGCGCTTTAGTTATTGGTTTTTTCGCTAAGAAAAGTGTTTTAGTTATTGATGTGTTATTATAGAGGTGGCGCTGAGGTAGCACACCAATAAGTGTATTGGTTACTCTCCACACCTGGCTCTCTTAGTTTATCGTTGTGTTATCCTATGTATTTGTATGAAAATGGTCAGATCCTAACCAGCAGTGAAAGTTAATAACGTGTTATGTTTGATCCTTTGTCGTTAGGTAAAATGCTGGATAATACAATTTTATTTTTGGAACGGAACACACGTAAAAGCATTCACAATGCTAGGAAGTTTATAAAGATTTTTTGTACTTTTTGTTTAACTTCAATGGATGTTATAGTAATAATTTTTGAAAAAACATAGCCTAAGTTGAAATCAATTGTATACATCAGGATGATCAAGTCAAAGTCAAGAAAAATCTTAAAGCTTTTAATGACTTTTTTACGAACGAAAAAAAAAAAAAAAAAAAAAAAAAAAAAAAAAAAAAAAACGTTAGGAAAAACTCTTATCGATGATGCTCTTAGTTACACGTTAAATTTGTAACCAAAAGCCTTTTCGCTGTAACAAAGCAATAAAAAGTACAATGAGTCAACTTGGTTTAGTTGATCGATACGATTGGGCTACTTACATTGGCAGTAATACTATATTCATTCTTGGAAAAATTGTCCAGAAATGCATCAAACTTGCCACTTGTTCTTATTGTATGGTGTGAACTTTTTTTTTTTTCCAATTATATACACGAACTTTCTTAATCTTCCTATCATATACATGAACTTTCTTAATCTTCCTATTGTATACATGAATCTGACGTGGCATGGAGTTAATTAAATAAATTTACATGAATCGTCCCTGTGGCTCAAAACAATTACACCATTCATCCTTGAAACAATTACATAAAAGGTCCCTGTAGCTCAATAGTTAAAATATTTGCATCGTTAGTCCACCCACCACCGCCACCGCCACCTACCAACACCCACCGCCACCACCCACCACCTCCACCCACCACCGCCACCACCACCTACCAAACCACCACCCACCCACCACCACCGCCCACTACCGCCACCCACCACCACCGCCCACCACCGCCACCTACCAACACCCACCGCCACCACCACCTACTGCCACCACCACCCACCTCCACCCACCTCCACCTCCGCCACCCACCACCCACACCCACCACCACCCACCACCTACCACCACCACCACTACCGCCACCCACCACCGCCACCTACCAACACCCACCTACCACCACCCACCACCACCACCTTATTCTATAGCCATGTAAATCTGTAGCAAGTTATCAAGTTCAAATTAATGGATTACTATTAACTGTGACAAACTCATAAGGTGTGGTAGGATCACACTTTATTTTGGGTTATGAAATGTAAATTTTTATTATAAAATATATTTTTTTTAACATGAAAATTGTTTTTAACACATATGAAAATGGTTAACTTTAATTCATTGATTAATTATCAGGCATGGAATGGAAAGAAAGTTTGCTAAGTAACTTTTCATAAGTTTTGGAGATAATTAACATTTGACATGGTTTATTTACAAATTGGTATGCTAATGTTGCTAAAAAAGTAGTTTAAAAAGCATGAAGGTGGTGGTGGTGGTGGGTGGTGGTGGCAGTAGGTGGTGGTGGCGGTGGTGGGTGGAGGTGGTGGGTAGTGGTGGTGGGTGTTGGTAGGTGGCGGTGGTGGGCGGTGGTGGTGGTGGGTGGCGGTAGTGGGTGGTGGTGGTGGTGGGTGGCGGTAGTGGGCGGTGGTGGTGGTGGGTGACGGTGGTGGCCAGTGGTGGTTTGGTAGGTGGTGGTGGCGGTGGTGGGTGGAGGTGGTGGCAGTGGGTGTTGGTAGGTGGCGGTGGCGGTGGTGGGTGGACTAACGATACAAATATTTTAACTCTTGAGCTACAGGGACCTTTTATGCAATTGTTTCAAGGACGAATGGTGTAATTGTTTTGAGCCACATGGACGATTCATGTAAATTTATTTAATTAACTCCATGCCACGTCAGATTCATGTATACAATACAAATATTAAGAAAGTTCGTGTATATAATAGGAAAAAAAAAAGTTCACACCATACAATAGGAACAAGTGGCAAGTTTGATGCATTTCTGGACAATTTTCCCCTCATCCTTTAAGTGTATTAAATCTATTTGGGTTGTCAACAATTCCATGTCATCTTTTAACGTTACTAGCTCTTTCATTAAAATTAAACTACTCCGTAGCTTTTTTATATCTACTAGCTAAATTCTTTTCCTCCATTAATTTTCTTCATAATTCATTCACTTGATTGTTTCAATCGTGTTTAATTTTCTCCATTCACTTCATGTTTCATCGAAAGAATATTTTAACTCATTATATAGTGAAATGGAAATTTGATGAATCATCCGTCTCGGTGGTGTAGTCGGTTATCACGCTAGTCCCACACACTAGAGGTCCCCGGTTCGAACCTGGGCTCAGACAAAAATAATTTCTTGAATTTTTTTTCTAATTAAACTTGTGAAAGGCTTCAAATATGGGGCCAGACAATCTTAAAAACCTTTTTTTTTTTTTTTTTTTTTTTTTTTTTTTTTGAAACGGGATGTAATAAGCAGCCTATTCTTTGAAATTCCATTTATCTTTGCTACGAATTAAAATAATCAATTCCGTTAGTAAGGGGTTTGTATGAGGGGTGGCAATTCGGGTCGGGTTCGGGTTAGCAGGTTCGGGTTGTCAGGTTGGCGGGTCAGAAAACCCCAACCCGAACCAGACCCGTTTAACCTATTTAACCCGTATAATTAAATATAAATAATTTTAATTTAAGAAAAAAAAAATCTTAAATGGGTTGACGGGTCGACCCGTTTATTTTATTCCCAACCCGAACCTGACCTGTTAATAAATGGGTTAGATACGTCGACCCAAACCTGACCCAAAATATATTTAGCTCAACCCGAACATAATAAGTTTCGTGTCGTTTTCAGGTCGGGTTTCGTGTCGGGTCAGAAATTGCCACCCATAGTTTGTATGTTTAAGCTAATTTTTTCTTTTCTTTCTTGTTGCTTATGAGATTATTTAATTCGGCTTATATCGAATAAGTTTATTTTTTTTCTGTTTCTTTTTTCTTTTATCTTTAAGCTTACTAGCAGGTCCGCGTGCGTTGCGGCGGCAGATACTCTGAACTTAAAGTCCAAGTACCAATAAAATAACAATGATGAGCTGATTAACTTGAGAAAAAGAAGAAGAAAATGATCCCGGTCCGGCCCGGTTCACCCATTTTTACCGGTTCTTACGGTCCTCTCAGGTTCGTTTTCAGCCGAACCGGTGACGACTCGAGTTCCGGTTAAACCGGTTGAACATGTTGGTCTGGTCCTGTTTTCTAAACCATATGTACCATTAAGTTGTTTGCATATAAATTGTATAAAGCTTTTTGTGTTTTATTAATTTATACAATATGTATAATAACATGATTTATATTTTATGAGTGTTTTATAAATAACATTTATTAGAGGAGTTGAAAAGTTAATAGGTAGTTATGGTTATAAACGTTTTTTTTTTCTTACATTAAATTAAATTGTATTTTTTAATTATGTTTTTAAAACATGTCTAAAAAAAGCTTTTTAAAATGTTGTAACTAGAAATTTAATTTGACCTAACGGTTGAATTGCTTCAAGGAGAGAAGTTGGGTTCGTGGTATAACTCATAAAAATGTTCGTGTTTCGCCTGAATTGAGCACCACTAGTAATAGTCTCATACTCATTCTCTCACTTGAAAATTTTTCATTCTTATATTTGACTAAAGATAGTCTACATCGGCGAACTTTGTCTCCCATTAGGATTACATTCTGAACCTATAGTAATTAGGATCCTCCTTAGCGAACCTAGATTACTTGAATCTCAAATACGTGTTTTTGAAGTTTCAATATGATAACTTGTTTTTGAGAGATATGATTATATGTCTACATGCTTTTTTAATGTTGAATGATTGTTTGCTTAATTATTGAATGCATCTTTATTAGAAAGGTTCTAACTTTGATTAGCTATTCCGATATAATATCTCTTGATATATATATCTATGATACATGCTCTTGAATGTTATATGATTATCATGTTTTGCATGACATTTGCATTTGTTTCTTATGTGTATTTAACATGATTTGCGTATTAATTGTGCACCGACACTTTGCTGTGTTGACACATAATGAATTAGGTATGCCTATTACTATAAACTTTTTAGGCGGCATATAGTCTCACACATTAATCTCTTTGATTATTGTGTTGATGCATTTATAAGTATGCTTACATGCTTAAATGACTATTCCTTGTGTCGTATGCACTAGAAATTTTCTAGCACACTTGCGTTTGATAAAAATTTCTTTTGAACATTCACGCGGTCTCTAGTGTCAAAACCTAAAAGTTAAAATAGTCACAAAATTGTCTCAGATCTCCCAAAGTGTTCTTACACACATTTCCTTGATCATCAAGTCGCTTTCTTTCAAGTGATCCACTCTTTTGTCAAGGGGAGGTTAGATACAAACCTAATAGAACTAGGAGTAGGGTTGACAACTTAAATATTTCATCAGAAATATTCAAGTAATTTTAAAATCGCAATCGAAATTGTTAAATGTCATATCCGAAACATCATATTCAAGCCTTTTAACAACATATGTTAAAACACTCATCCAAAAGCTAAAAGCTAACATCAAACTTTGGGTGACAAAAGAACTCACGAGTTCCTACATAAGTGATTTGTAGTCTTTCTCTCATCCCCGTGTGAATATACACTCCTTGAGACCAAGTATATTCATTTTCGTTAGTTCTTTTCATCCCCATAGGTTTGTCATGCTATTTTATCCTCAAGCTCACTTCGTAGATAATGAGGATTGAACTTTATCCATCGGTTCTAGGGTAAAAAACCGACGTATCATCCTTACTCGCTAAGAGTCTATTGATACTCTCGGTCCTCTGAATAACAGGCAATATGCCTATACGAAGATTGATCTTTTTTAGTCTTTTCTTTTTCATCTACACCTACCTAGCGTGCAATGATCTCACAACAACAACGGATGCTCATCCCAAAATTTCCATCAATCGCCCTAAGAATACCAAACCTCATATATAGGTTTGATATCATCAACTGGAGTCATCTTTATGTTCTAAATCGAGTCATCTTTATGTTCTAAATCGAGTCTCACACACATATCTACCACTATTTTGTTGGTAAAACACTTCATTCTTTTCGGTCCTAAAACTTGCTGCGAATTAGCACCATTAGCCTTCCGTTACGCCTTTCAAAACCCCGTGCAACATTCTCGTACGAAGCACAGCGAAATCTGTCATCATTTCCTTCGCGACAACGTCCAGAAAGGAAAAATCTCCATCGAAAAGGTTCTGACGAAAGATAACATCTCCTACATCTTAACCAAACCTCCCAAACACGAACCCTTCAACTATCTTCGCTTATGACTAGGGATTATAGAACACATTCCATAAATCGTTGATATATGTGTGTTTAAAACATCTCTAGATTAGAGTCAGATATTCTCAAACTTCCAATGACAACTTAAATATTTCATCTGAAATAATTAAAGTAAATTTAATTTGCAAAATGCAATTAACTGTCATTTCTCGAAAAAAATGAACTCGATCAATGTTCGTTGAATCCCACTGGATTCATTCCTAAAAAGAATTTATTTGATATAAATTCCTTTAATCTAAAGTCTAAAAAAATCACAAAATATGTGAAATTTCTTTGCTGAAAATCGAATACTGGCTCAGAACTAACCTCAGCAGGTCATGGTACCCTTAAGTAGTGGACAGTACCACTAAATTTAACAATACCATTGGACCGTTGTCTAAGAGAAAGGAAATGCAAACCGGACACGATGATTTATAGTGGTTCGGCTACAAGGACACCTTCCTTGCCATACTCCACTCCCCGAGTCACCTACTCGAGAGTTTTCTTCACAACTAAACAAGCTCCCTTTTGGCGGAGAAAACCGTACACAACTTTTGCTTACACCATTTAACGACACTAAGCTAAATGTCGAGTTCTAATAGTAGCTAGAACCAATCTCACAACACTACTTCAATCACTACACAACTTCTACATGACTTCACGACTTCTTCATGGCTTCACGACTTCACGACTTCTTCACTACTTCACAACTTCTTCTATACTCCACTACATATTCACACATCTACTTCTTCACAACTTCATGACTTCTCCACACTACTACTTCTTCCCACTACTTCTTACTCACTCATAAACTCACTACTAAGTAAGATCATCTTGATCTACTTATTACATATACATAACTCACAACATTACATAAACACTAACTAGATCCTAATACATCTTTGGCTTTATGATAGGGAGGATTATTCTCTTGCACTTTGAGTGGTAAAGGATTGGATCACTTGAAACAAAGACTTATAATCTTATGATCAAAGGATTTAGAAGGATGTTTTGAAGGGATTGGGACTGAAAATTTTCATGCAAAAGGTGAGAAAAATCTGTGGAATGAACCAGTATTTATAGGGGAAAAAATACTGTTTGGGAGCGTGGGCGGTCCCCTTAATTGTGTGGCCGGTCCCCTTAATTTACTAGTCGGTCCCATTAATTAATTAAGGGGGCCGCCTAATAAAAAATATATATTTTCTTCAGAATTTTTATCTTTTTGTGGGGAAGGTTTTTTTTGAAGAATATGGCCGTTTTTTGGGTAGAAATTTGAATTCAAAATATTTATTTTGAATAAAACATTTCTTATAAATACAAAATTGTTTTGTATAAGTTTAAAAATGTTTGTCCCACTTTAATAAAATGTAAGGTTTGTAAAAATAAAAATTCTTTTGATCATAAAATGTATTAGACATTTGTTTGTACATACCTTAAGTGATTGTTGAGGCAAACTCGAGACGTTGAGATGTCGAGGCTTGTTGACGTAAGAATGCATAGATGAATTGTGATCACAAGTAACTTAAGCACTTTACGTTATATGTTGTAACTTACATCTTTGTCATCGTCAAAACATGAAGAGAATGTTTAGATTAAATATCGTAATATTCATGCCAACAATCTCCCCCTTTTTGATGATGACAAACTATGTAAACTATAAGTCATAGTAAAATGTATAAGTTACTTGTTTACACTTCTTCTCCCCCTTTTGTCGAAGCAAAAAGGTGGACTCTAAGACGAGACTTCAACTACGCTTGAACCCTTGGGAAAGAATGTAAAAGGCGAGCTTGCATCATCGTAAGTGAAGCCTTGATCCTATCAACCTTAATGCTCCCCCTTGGTGTATGCTCCCCCTTGGTGTATACTCCCCGTTGGTATATGCTCAAAACTTGTTTTGGCTACCAAAGAATCGAGCGATGAAGTAATCCTTCAAACAAAGTTAGTAGACAAGTGCAAATATATATAATGATGATGATAGGTATATGCATGATACTAATAGGGGAACAATATATGGACGTAATAAGTATATGCACTAAAAATATAACACATGTAATTAATGTTTTAAAAACAACAACCTAACCACCAAAAAAAAATTACCATGACCAAAGCTTAAGACATGATAATGATTAGAACCTAATGCAAAGATTCTACCGACGTATTTTGGCAAAAGATGCCAAAATATATATTCTAAAAGAGTTAGAAAAAAAATGAAGATGATAATGATGCGTTCTTTTAAAGACGTAGAAAAATGAAGAAGGATGAGCGTGAATGAAAAGGGAAGGTAATGACAAAAGGTTGACAAATATGGTTTAGATTAATATCTCGTTTGACAAGGGTGGATGATTGGGAATCATGGGATTTTTAGGTGTTTTATTGGTTGACGACCGAAGATGGATATATGAATGAGGTGGTGATGACATGACAACACTTGAAGCTTGGATATCTTCTTTGTGTTCTTCACTTGCTAGGAAGTGGAAAAGATGCATTTCATGAAGAAATTCACTTGACTTTTAGGGATTAAAGTTTTGTTGGTGATGATGCACTTAGTAGAATGTAGGGAATGGTTACACGGTGGAATCTTCTAGTGAAGATGGGAAATTAGGGTCAAGTGGAGATGACTAGGTGGAAGCGAAAGAGTGATGATACTTTTGATGGATTAATGGAGGTATATGTTTGGGTGCATGAGTGTTGGAGAGTTTAGAAGTGTAGAGCTAGGAGCGGAAGAGGTTGATTGAGGTTTTGGATGTTGTTCAAGTGAGGGTATTGGATGTGATCTAGTGAGACGATATTCAATCCAAGTGAAGTGTTCATTGAATGTAATGGTTTTTAGGAGAAAGATGCAACAAGGTCAATTGTTGACATGTTTTTCAACTTGATTCAAGTTGTGGGGTGATGAAGGAGAGCTAGAGGAAAGTTGTTCCAAGTTGCATTGAGCAAGGTGTAAGGTAAGGAGAGCATAAAGCTCATGGGCTTCCTTGAGTTCTTCAATGAACTACAAGTGTTTGGAGGAAGGTGATGATAGTGGAATGTGGTTGTTATTAGGGATGGATGATTGGACATGCAACATAGGAATGGCATGTGAAGTTATAGGGTGTGGTGGTGACACTCTTGGTGGTGGAGACATGTTTGAGCTTGGGTAATCATGAAAGCATGATATGGATGGAAGATAGGCTTCATGAGTGGATGGTGTTTTTGTTGAATGAGCATCAAGTGAAGCATTGGTGATTAGGTTTGGATTGTTGTTTTGGGATTGTGCATGATCATCATGAGAAGAAGCATTGGTGGAACCAAGCATGGGTTTTTGGCTTTGTTTGTGAGATGGGTTATTTGTATGAGCATAAGATTTGGGTATTGGTTGATTTGGAACAACATCACTTGAGCTTTGACAAGAGTCAAATTTTCTCCTCCAAATGGGTTTTACGGAGATCTTAGCAACTCTTGAGAGTTAAGATCTTGGGTTGTTGGGGGATGACATATTTGGTTGGATGATCATTAAGGGTGAAGGAGATGTATTTATAGTGTAGGAAAGATGTGGTTTAGGAAGGTAAATTTTGAGGGCATGGAAATGGTGGATGACTCGAGATTGGTAGTATAAAGGATGATTCGGTTTTTCATTTCACATGGGTGGTTTGAGGATGTACTAAAGAAGGGTTATGAGGTTTGAGTGTAAGGTAGAAGAATATATGTGAGTGGGTGTGTTTTCCCTTCCCATTAAATTCGTGATCATCCTGACATAGAGTTAAGCATGTAAAGGCATATAATCAAATCACATAGGAGCAAATAAACATCTAGAAACAACATATATGCGATATGCCATAAATCTAGGAATGAAAGAATCTAATGAGATGAAAAGTTCATAAAAGTAAACTAGAGTTAGGTATATATAGGAAGAGCAATTTAATCAAGTTGGAGAATGAGTATGAGACTATTACTAGTGGTGCTCAATTCAGGCTAAACACGACCATTTTTACGGGTTACACACACCCAACTTCTCACATAGAAGCAATTCAACCGTTAGGTTAAATTGAATTTCTAGTCAATAGATTCTCCAGTAGTCATTCTCTTTTTAGAAGAAATTGAGTTCCTAAATTTACCTATCGAAGATTACCAAACGTGAAGTTTGCTTGATTCACTAATACTTGGCTTAATGTGACTCAAACATCATGTTTTTATGAAGGTAAATCTAGATGATATATTTTATTCAAGATCCTAATAGAGACGTGTTGAATGTTTAGATAAGAGTAAACAAAAAGTTTTAATATTTTCTTCATGATTTACCGATTGTTTGGTTTTGATGAATCTCATTACTTGATTTAATAACTGTGCTAGACTTAAGAGTGCACCTTAGCATCTCTTGTGAAATGAATCTCATTAAGATTATTTATCTTAAATGAGTTAGTGATTCTCAAATGATATCAAAACTAGACATTAATATATTTTTAAACAAATATTATTTTCTATGATTTTTGCCAATGTTATATATCATATTTTAACAAGCATTTAAAAAAATAAATTTTACTTGTTTATGGATTGTGACAAGTTATTTTTCAATTCTAATAACTTATATTATTTCAAAAAAAAATGTAGTGCATTATCTTGTAACACAACCATTCATGCTACAAAGAAAATGAAATATATAGAATATATAGTGTGTATTATTCTTAAATAAGTATTTTATCTTGTGGTGATAATTTTAAGTAGTGTGAGCAAAGTTTACATATGTTGTTAGTTTGCTCATGTTTGGTTTTTCGGATATGACATATTTATCCATTGCATTGCAATGTAAATTGCTTGAATATTTCGGACAAAACATCCAAGTTGTCAATCCTACTTCATTGTATATTTTATAAATGTGTTTAAAATGTTATTCTAATATTTGGAACACAATTATTGGACAAGTAGATTCAATATGACATTATCAACACAAGTGTGAGTTATGATCCAATGCATACTCTTTTCATCTACAAAGGATGTAACTATTTTCATATCAATCTAGTGTGATTGAGTATATAGATTCAAGACTATATCTTTTGTTGTAATTTGATATAATTTTGAAGCTAAACAAATAGCAATCCAATTTCTTGTCCACACTCAAAAATATGTCAATTAGATTTGATAAATATATCAACAATAATTTGAATAACGAATTGATATAATATCAAGATCTTTCTTGACCCTCACGGACACTCATTTGAAATAAATAAACATTTTGATAGTGTGTTCCATTAATCCTAAGATTATTTATTAGTGAATGATTGAAAGTCAACTTATTATTTCATGATTGTTATATGTTTTGTTTTTGTGAAAGACTTCATTTTTACTTATTATGAACACACTTAGATTTTGAAAATACTTTTTCTTTTATATAACTATTAATGTTTCACAATGATTCAATTTCTCTTATTAAACATCTTAAGGTAAAACAAGCTAATTTGTAGAAAATATTTAAGTGTGTTGTGAAGAATAGATTAAATTGTTTGAAATGTTTAGGTGACTAGATTGAACTCATTTACAAGATGTTTGAGTAACATTAAGCCATCTATACCTATATGCAATGCAAGCATATTATAACAATCCTAACGCAAGAAATCTAGCATAAGATCTAGTTAAGTATAAATCGAAAAACTAGCTATAAAGTAATAGGGCACATATGCATAGATATACACATAGCTAAACTTCAAATAGCAACAATCATTTAATATATTCAATTAAGAAAATAAAATCACAAAGAAGTTCACATAACACATAAAACACTTGTCGTCGTTTTGTGTATTATATACACCAATGTTTACTTAGCTCGAATTTATTTGAAAATAAAATAGTTTCCTCCCCATTCTAATTTAATTAGGATCAATATTTTGAAAACATAAATACTTAATTTTTCAAAAGTATATCAACTAGGAATGCCCGACTTGAAGGAAAAGGTAAAACAAAAGTTTTACGTTAAAACGAAACACAAATTTTTGACCACCGTATAGTATTTTGACTTTCTTACTTATTTAAGTTTGTAATGGTTACTTGTAAGTATTTTTAAATGAAAGAAGACTCAATTACCTTTAAAACGCCGGGTGGCACGACTTCAATGGAGTTACGGTTAATTTTATATGATTTTTCAAAGTTTTCGAAAAATTGTCGAACAGACAGGCGGACCCCTTAAATAATTAAGGGGAACGCCCAGTATTTAAGGGGGCCGCCCATCTAGTACTCAAAATTTCATTTTTTTGTAAAAAATTGTTTTCTGACTTTTCGGAAAGGTGTGTAACTTTCTGATTTTGATACCGAACATATAACACTTATTTTAAGCATAATATTATTTCGAGCTAGTATAATTAGTGTATATATCATCAAAACTAATACAAGTTAATCAACAAAACACTTTTCATATTTAATCCTCCTTAATGGTTAATTTGATACATGGATCGTACTCAATTTTTAAAACCATTTGTTTTGAAAATTTGAGCGATGTGGCTCTGATACCAATTGTAGAAAACTAGAAGGGGGGGGGGGGGGGGGCGGGGGTTGAATAGTTTTCCCCTCTTTTTCATTTTATAAAAACTTTGTTTCAAAATGTTGATTCGAATTTATTCAATTGTTTGTTTGGAAAACCTTTAATTAGAGTTTAGCATGAAAACACCATATAATCAATATGATCCATTATATATGTAAGCTTTTGGAAAAACTTAGTTTTATGAATGGAGCTTTGGTCGGTCTTTGTGTGAATACGTTTTCCTTTTAAAATCTTAAAACGTTTTGTATCAAATTATCTATCAAGTTAAACTTAATATGAGAAGTGTGAATAATAATCTGTTTGATCATATCATATAATTATACACACAATCACAATATTAACTTCTATGTACAACACAATCAATCATCACAACTATATAAGCAACAACTAAGACATATAGGCAAGCATAGATGTAAAGCGATAAATGCAAGAATAAATGAAAAGAGATAAGAGAAAGGAAATGCAAACCGGACACGATGATTTATAGTGGTTCGGCTACAAGGACACCTTCTTTGCCATACTCCACTCCCCGAGTCACCTACTCGAGAGTTTTCTTCACAACTAAACAAGCTCCCTTTTGGCGGAGAAAACCGTACACAACTTTTGCTTACACCATTTAACGACACTAAGCTAAATGTCGAGTTCTAATAGTAGCTAGAACCAATCTCACAACACTACTTCGATCACTACACAACTTCTACACGACTTCACGACTTCTTCATGGCTTCACGACTTCACGACTTCTTCACTACTTCACAACTTCTTCTATACTCCACTACATATTCACACATCTACTTCTTCACAACTTCATGACTTCTCCACACTACTACTTCTTCCCACTACTTCTTACTCACTCATAAACTCACTACTAAGTAAGATCATCTTGATCTACTTATTACATATACATAACTCACAACATTACATAAACACTAACTAGATCCTAATACATCTTTGGCTTTATGATAGGGAGGATTCTTCTCTTGCACTTTGAGTGGTAAAGGATTGGATCACTTGAAACAAAGACTTATAATCTTATGATCAAAGGATTTAGAAGGATGTTTTGAAGGGATTGGGACTGAAAATTTTCGTGCAAAAGGTGAGAAAAATCTGTGGAATGAACCAATATTTATAGGGGAAAAAATACTGTTTGGGAGCATGGGCGGTCCCCTTAATTTTGTGGCTGGTCCCCTTAATTTACTAGCCGGTCCCCTTAATTAATTAAGGGGGCCGCCTAATAAAAAAAAATTTTTTCTTCAGAATTTTTGTCTTTTTGTGGGAAGGTTTTTCTTGAAGAATATGGCCGTTTTTTGGGTAGAAATTTGAATTCAAAATATTTATTTTGAATAAAACATTTCTTATAAATACAAAATTGTTTTGTATAAGTTTAAAAATGTTTGTCCCACTTTAATAAAATGTAAGGTTTGTAAAAATAAAAATTCTTTTGATCATAAAATGTATTAGACATTTGTTTGTACATACCTTAAGTGATTGTTGAGGCAAACTCGAGACGTTGAGATGTCGAGGCTTGTTGACGTAAGAATGCATAGATGAATTGTGATCACAAGTAACTTAAGCACTTTACGTTATATGTTGTAACTTACATCTTTGTCATCATCAAAACATGAAGAGAATGTTTAGATTAAATATCGTAATATTCATGCCAACACGCATCTTCTGATTCCTTAGTCTTTTTTTCACTTTCACAACCTTTTATAATCATCCTCTTGATCCTTGAGTTAAACAACAATTCCATGTGATCCAAAACACACAATTTGTTTGGTTACTTCCGTATCCATAATCTTCTCAATTTAACTACATCCTCAACCTTTACCAATTCTTTTGCATCCCACTCATCTTCCACACAATTCAAGGGAAGAACCTCTAGGATAAGTTTGAGACAACTCTTCTTCGTCAATTTAGCTTCTTTCATCGACGACAACTGTCCAAGAACCCCATCACCATCTAACCTCTTGCATATACTACTATATAGTCGCTCACTCTCGCCTCCACCATTGCATAGTTGGTAAATATCCTATCACATCGTCTCTTCCCTACTTCTTATGAGGGAACTACATACCTCCTCATGTGATTGTTATGTGAACATTCACAATGCTTGAGAAGAGCTACGCGACTTCAAAGGTGAAATTCAGTGTATGCTAACCACCACTCATCATGACGTTACTAAGCTCATCGCCTCCATCAACGTTTGCTTGTGACTTGTTGTTCAAAACATCTTGTCCGGATGGACATCGATTAAGGAGGAGCTAAAACACACTCATACACATATTAACTTTCACCAAACACTCTCAAGAACACACAAATATTGTTCTTATTCCCTAGAATTCTTCACTAAAACAGTCACTTCTTAAGTACCCGCTACTTAGCAAAACCCCTCTTACATAACCACAATCGGTTCTGGCTTCCTAGCCTCAACATCATTAGTTTTCACCAATACCTTATTAAGAGAAAAATACATCATGTGTTTGACAACTCTTTGTGTCACAAGCACCTTCAACCTTTACATCAACCCTTATAACTAAACTTCACTCTTGACGGTGATATTTGATTTCAAAAACTTCAAACCTTATATCAATTGTTACGCCTCGTGTCCGCTTTGACCAAGAATTAAAACTTTTTGAGCGAAAACGCTTGACTTTATGAATATTTTGTTACTCTTTTGACCATTTACAAAAATCTATAAACACTCAGATGATGAGACTATTTTTAGATGAAACTAGACTCAATTACCTTTAAAACACCGGGTGGCGCGACTCGTAACGACTTACGATTTAAAAGATATGATTTTTCGAAAATTAACGAAATCTGAAAAACCGACCATATGGCTATATGAAATATTTCATATGGCTGTATGGTCACCTCAAAAACTTTTCAACCACTGACTCAAACATATGACCATATGAAATATCTCATATGGTCATATGGTACCTGTAGAAACTTTGCATATATAATACTTTACACATTTTCCGAAAACCGTACTTCCGATACTCGTCAATTAATGAAACTTTCCAGATTTGCTCATTTCATTCATAAGCTTATTTCCAATCAAAAACATTTACCATTTGACACTCGAAATAGTGCTTTACGACTTGACAAGTTTTGTGTCCAAAACCCGTTTTGACTCATTTACACAACAAATAATTTTTACCACTTCCATTGTACACCAAAATTAGCCAACATCTTTATTAATACATATTAAACTCATTCCTTAAACCCATGACCCGTTCACATCCCAAAATGGGTAATTTTACACTTATGCCAAACACCCCTTAACTTGACTATAAACACTTGAAACATACTTTGGCACATTATTAGACCACCAAAGCATTACAATGACTTTGACATACACTTTACAAATCGTAAAAAGACTCTTGGGGGGACAACTTGGAATTGATCTAGGTATTCTACCTAGCTCTACTTTCTTACCCAAGTCCTTCTACATTCGCGTATCCAAACTTAATCCTTATGCAAAGCATCCATAAAAGCATACAAACCTACAAAATGGTTAGACAACTAAACCATAAGCTTTCGCTTGGTAAATAAAATGATTATAACATAACATCATTGTTGGACCTAGAAAACTGTAAATCATTAGTCTAGGGACTTCTATTTATATTTTACTATAGTATAGGGTACTATTGTGTAAGTTGTTAAGACTGCGACATCATATAACTATCATATACCTTGTATACCTGCGATAGTATGCTTGTGCATAACGTATGGGTATAAATACCTCCTACCTCATGTATTATGAGGTGTGTGTTCCTCTCATATGCAATGCGAGACTTTACTATCTTTCTCTTGTTCCTCTATCTTTTCTAAAGTGTTCCCACCTACTTTACTTATCTTTAGATTATATTGTAGTCGTGATATATTTAGGACAACAATTGGTATCAAGAGCCAAATATGATTCGTTGTTTAGTGTAGTTGTGTTTCAGAAGTTGTTTTAATCTTCATTAGTTATAGAAATTTTGGTTTTAGAGTATTTAAGAACTTTCTCCTTCTAAGATAGTTTATCTTTCATTCGAGGCATAAAGATTACTCATTTAGGTGTTTAATCTTGTAAATCGTGTGTTAGGATAACTTATTT
Source organism: Artemisia argyi (assembly GCA_030686995.1). Classification (NCBI taxonomy): domain Eukaryota; kingdom Viridiplantae; phylum Streptophyta; class Magnoliopsida; order Asterales; family Asteraceae; genus Artemisia; species Artemisia argyi. The sequence continues at coordinate 75,099,036 of CM060685.1, read as the reverse complement.
GTAGAAAAGGAACGATCTTTCATCATTCTAGACAAAGTTTTTGTGTTTTTAGTGAAGATTTAGGCTGCAAATTGTGGTTTAAGGGTTTTTGGAAAAGTGTACTTTTGCTCGTAAAAATAAGGATCATATTTTTGCTCGTAATATTTTGCTCGGATTGAAGGGGTTTAGGTTGCGATACTGTGTAGTGTATCGAGTGCGATAGAAAGTTGTTCTGCGATACTGACTGTGATAGCAGTTAGCTTGGGCTGTGATAGAAGAAGTTGTGTTACTAGCTTTCCGAAGCTTTCTGTTACCCACATTTTTCGAAAGAAAACTCTGCCCAACTAGCAAGAGATTAATGCGATACTCCTGTGATAGCAAAACTTTGTGCGATATCTGATTTTCCGAGACTTTTGTTACCCACGTTTTTCCGAAAGAAATCTCTCCCCAATTTTTTCCTGAAGTTGCGAGGGTTACTGTTCAAGATTATTTGTTGCGATACGTTGACTTAGAGACTTTTAACTTTTATGAGACTTTAATCATTTTAATATCACAACTTAAATCTCATAACAATCAACCATCTCAACTCAGAACAAACTAAAATACCACACTCAAACAAAAACAACATTTCATAAAAATATCCAAATATCACAATGTCTACTACAAATGGAACTAGTTATGCCTCTATGATCATTGGAAAAATGTCTAGACCACCTATGTTAACTCAAGGGTATTACACCAACCGGGCTTTTAGGTTTAAGGCATGGTTAACACAATTTGATGATGATGAATACTTGATCAATTCTTTAAGGAATGGGCCATATGAGATGAAAATGATTGTTGGTCCAAGTCACCCTGCATTCACTAAAACTCAAACTCAAGATGACTTAAGTGATGATGAGCTTAAACAATACAAATCTGACTTTCAGGCTAAGCACTTCAGCATGTTGGCAATTCCAAACAACATTTATCGATATGTTGACCATCATCAAAATGCTCAGGACATGTGGCATGCACTAGAATCATTACATAACAAAGAAGAACATCAACTCATCAAACATGATCTCAACAATGGAATTTATTTTCATATGGGCCGATTTCGAACACTTCTATCTGAAGCATCATCACTTGATCCTTCACACTTTCATCTCGATAACTCGCAAAAATCCATCTCAGTCAACAGTGATTCAAATCTCTTCAAAGCAGACTATGATATGGATGATAGTGAACATTCATTAATTAAAGAACTGGTCAAGCTTGGTAATGATCTTCAGGAGTTCACTCAAAATGATAACAGCAACATCAGAATGTTCAAGACTCATGACTCCGACTATTACAAAAAGAATATGGAAATTGCCCAAATGATGGAATCTGGAAATGAGATTGATAATGACTTACTCAAGTTTATGGAAGATATTGATGATGAGGAAGAAGATATTGGACAAGGCATGGTATTTATGGCACACGTTGAAGAAATGGAAGGTATAGACACTACATTCGATGATGTTCTTGAAGCACAAGATGATGAAGGAACTCCAAGGTTTGACACCGATGCCGAAAAAGATGACAATCTTGTCAACTAGGAACACACATCAGATGCTTACGATAATGATGACCTTGATGAATTTATACATGGTCACATTTGCACCATTAGTAAGCCAACTGAAGTTAACACACGTAGTGAAACATCTACAAGTGCTAACCTTCCGTTCCCTACTAATAGTGACGATAGTAATCATGCATCGACAAGTCAAGATCATGTTGATATGCTTCAAAATTATGCCACTATTCAATCTCAAATTCAAAGTTATGCTAACTTGATAAAACTTGAGAAACACAAAAGTGCTTCTCTCAAGAAGAAAATCAAGGACATGTTATATGAAGAGCAGTCTGAAAGACCACTAGTGCTAAAACATAAAATTCAAGATTTACAAGATAAAATTTTTCACCTCAAAAGAAATATCTCGGGTATTGAAAAATCCAAAAAGAATCTTGAAATCGAAGTTTCAAAACTTAAAGAAGATAAAGCTAATTGTATTTCATGATTAACTCAAGCTGAAACTAAACTTCGCACTGATCTTCAGACTACTCAGACTATGAACATGTTACTCCCCAAACCAGATGCCCTTATGGATCTGACACAGGGTCTTGGTTTCACTAAACCATCTTATCTAGAAATGGCTAAACACCAAGCACCAAGTTTGTATAATAATGATTACATGAGACGTGATACCTTCAAAGATTACATGTTTGTTCCAAATGACATCTCTAAAGAGGAAATTCAAAAAATTTTAAAAGTTAAACAAAAGAAAACCAATCTCTCCTACTTTAGTGCTGATTATGATTTGATTAACAAACAAAATGCTCTTTCAAGAAAACCAACCAATGTTCAAAAACATGTGGATCAGGTAACGGATAAACCATATGATTCTAGCAAATATGAGAGTTAAGCGAGAAAAACTTTTTGTCATTTTAGACATCAAATAATTCATCGTTATCTATCATTCGCAAGAAGCAAGAGTTTCAAACTGATGAACTTCTGAGATCCAATTCTTATAAGTGGATATCTTGAAGGAAGTTAAGAAACAGATAAAAACATTCATCGAGCCCACTGTGATTGCTATTAGCGAGAAATTTAATGTCTTTGAAAATGCGTTTATGACTGAAATGCAAACTGATTTAAAATACATCAAATCTCTTGAAGATGAATATGATTTTCTCAGCTTAAACTCTGACATTCAGAAACAAGATTTTATAAATCAAATGGAATCAATCAAACCACAATTAGCCAAAAATGAGGAGAAAATTGAGGATTTTGAAAACAAACAAACGTCTTTAGAATTGGAAAACCTTTTACTAAAAGAGAGTCTAAAAGAATGTTTGCAAACGAATGTTGAGTTGAATGAGGAATTGTCTTCTTGTACTGACAGATTTGAAAACTCTTGTGCTAAACTTGAAAAACAATCTTTAACGTTTGAAGCAAATTGGCATAGACAAATTGAAGAAAACAAATACGACAAGCTTTTCTATGAAAATTCTTTGAATATAATCTTAAAGGAGAATGAGGAACTCAATCTAAAGTGCTTGATTTGACGAAAAACAAGAATGATGAGGTTGTTAATAAAGGCCAGTTGGAAAACTCAATTTTTTCGTATTTTTCTAACCAACCAACATCTATGGCAAAACAAAAATGAACAACTCATATTCTTGAGCCAAAACAAAAAGAGGTTTTTTTCTAACACTAACGTAATTGCTCCTGGTATGTATAAATTTGGATCAACTTCCTCTAGAGAACCTTATGGGTCAAATGACATGATTCATGACAAAGAGTTAGAAATAGCTAGGAAGCAAGCATTACTTAGTACAGATATGCCTCTAGAAGCACTGATGTGTTCTTTGACTCCACCCCCTATAGAGAAGAAACCAAAAGGGTCAAAGAATTACAAGAATAAGAATTGTAAGAAATAGAAGTTAGTTCAGCATGATCTAGCTACAAAATTGCCTAATGTAGACTTGCTTTTTGATCAAGATTTAGGAACTTCTTGTAGCAGGGAAAGACCACTTAAGACAAATGCTTTGAAGACTAGAACCTCATAGCCCTAAGTTGTAGAAAAACATAGATATTTTAAAGCTTTCAATAAAAAACGCTCTAAGAGATTGGATGAATGTAATGACTTTAATATGCATGGATTTGTTGCTTCTAATAGCTAGCATGAATGCTTATTTAAATTATGTTGCCTATAATTCTGTTTCCTTCAAATCGTGTGCATGTTAATTTGGATTGTAACAACATGTATGTCAACACCAATAGGACTGCTACATTGAACTTAAGAAACACTAAGCATAGAGAAAAAAGGGCAAGGATTCCAAAGGGTAGAAAATACGAGAATAGAGAAGAACCCTTTAGATCTTGCCTTAAGTGGGTCCCAACTGGAAGAGTGTTCAAAAGCGTAGGTTATAAATGGTTACCAATTAAGTAGCAATCTTAACCTAGTCAAAAACAATCTGAAAAATTTAATCCACTAGGCTTGCATTCTATACTGTCTAACTGCGTGGAACTACTTTATCAGCGGATTCCCAATTTTCTGTTTTTTGCTTTGATGCTCAGCTTGTCTAAGTGTGCCTTTGGTACCTTGACTCGGGGTGCACCCGGCACATGACCGGGAACAAGGCACTACTCAAGAACTTCATAACCAAATTCTTGGGTATAGTGCGTTTTAGGAATGATCATGTAGCCAGAATCACCGGTTATGGGGATCTCATTCATGATAAGTTTACAATTCAAAGAGTCTACTTTGTCGAAGGACTGGGTCACAACTTTTTTAGTATTTGTCAATTCTGTGATAGCGGTTTGTATGTGGCTTTCAGAAAACACTTGTGTATTGTTCGTACTCTTGAAGGCGTTGATGTTCTCAAAGGCTCCAGGGATTCGAATCTTTACCAAATTGCACTTAAAGAAATAACGTCACTGAAACCGATTTGTTTGCTTGCAAAGGCTACATCATCACAAGCCTGGCTATGGCATCATTGATTTTCTCACTTGAACTTTGAAACAATCAATGACCTTGCTAGACAAAATTTAGTTAGGGGATTACCAAAACTAACTTTCAAGAAAGATCATCTTTGTTCAGCTTGTGAATTAGGAAAGATGACACGTGCGACACTCAAGTCAAAACCTGTACTTAGTACTGTTGCTCCTTTGAATGTATTCATATGCATTTATGTAGTCCAATGTGCATGGTCAGCAGAAATGGAAAGAAATATATATTGGTTATTGTCGATGACTACTCACGTTACACTTGGGTTCACTTCCTTGCTTCAAAGGCTGAGACTCCAGAAGTAATTATCAAGTTCATCAAAAGAGTACAAGTAGGATTACAAGCTAAACTCTGTTATGTAAGAACTAATAATGGAACGGAGTTCACGAATCAGATTTTTCAGAATTTCTTTGATTCTATTGGCATTACTCATCAGAGATCGGTAGTATACACTCCTCAACATAATGGTGACATTGAAAGATGAAACCGATCATTAGTAAAAGCTACCAGAACAATGCTATCCTCCGCAAAATTGCCATTACACTTATGGTCTGAAGCTGTCTCAACTGCTTGCTTCACACAAAATTGATCTATAATCAACAAACGATTTAATAAAACTCCATATCACATCCTTCACAAGAGAAAACCCGCTGTAAAATACTTATGCACTTTTGGTTGTAGATGCTATCCACTCAATGATCGTGATGATATTGGCAAGCTTAATGAAAAAGGGGATTTAGGAATTTTCCTTAGATATTCCACACAATCAAGTGCTTATCGTATCTACAATCAAAGAACAAAACTGATTCAAGAGACAATCCATGTTCATTTCGATGAAGTAGAAGAAATGGCTTCGGATCAAGTTCCGTCAGAACCCGTGCAAAGAACTATGACTTCTGAACAAAACGATTCAGGACTCGTACCAAACCCAACATCATCAACACCAAATCTTACAATCAGTAAAAAGGATGAGTTAGATGGGATGTTTGAGAACTTCTATGATGAATCATGTAGAGGAAATAGGATGAAGATGTCAACCATATCTACTGCAACTCCGATAAATGAAGTTAATCATCAAGAAGACATACCTTATCCAGTATCCGGTTCTTCAATAACTACTTATGAAGCTGCTGATCCAGTACCAGATACCCCTCTAATTATATATATTCACCAAGAACCTTCCTCAAACAATACCACTCCAACCTCCACTTTAAATGTTTATGATCCCATAATTACAAATGCAACGCCTGAAGTGGAACAATTCATTAATCCATTTGCGACTCCCAAACCTGAGGTCGGTGCACCTTCTGAGACGCTGAATATTGAACCTTCAGAAATGCAACCAAATTACCAACCACATCCATACAGAAGAAGATGGACTCATGATCAACCTCTATAACAAATAATTAGAAATCCTTCTCAACCCGTTCAAACAAGAAGCTCTACACCATATTTCTGTTTCTACAATTCGTTTCTAAGTAGGATGGAACCTACCAATGTCAAAGTTGCACTTACAGATCCCGACTGGTTTGTAGCGATGCAAGAAGAAATCAATCAATTCACACGCCATGGCGTATGGCGAAGGGTTCCACGTCCTTTTGGGAAATTAATAATTGCTTTGAAACGGATTCTGGAGAACAAACATGATGAAGACGGTGCTGTAATCCAAAACACGGCTCGTCTTGTTGCCAAAAGATACAATCAAGAATAAGGAATTGACTTTGATGAATCATGTGCACCAATTTCCAGGATCGAAGCAATATGCTTATTTTTTGCTTATGCAGCTCACAAATCTTTCACCGTAAATGGACATGAAAACGGCCTTTTTGTATGGGGAGTTAGAGGAGGAGGTGTATGTAAGTCAACCAGAAGGCTTCATTGATCCAGATCATCTGGATGACGTCTATGTTCTTGACAAAGCCGTCTACGGACTCAAGCAAGCACCTCGTGCATGGTACAAAGTGTTGTCAGAATAACTGCTCAAACACAAATTCGTCAAAGGTTTAATCGATCCAACTTTATTTATTAGACGTAAAGGTGATGACATCATGCTAATCCAAGTTTATGTCAATGATATCATTTTTGGATCAACAAATCCTAAATATTGCAAAAAGTTTGAAAATATCATGCGACAGAAATTTGAGATGAGCATGATGGGTGAGTTAAAATTCTTTTTGGATCTACAAATTAATCAAACTCCTCGTGGCATATATATACATCAACACAAATACACGATGGAAATTTTGAAAAAGTTTGGAATGGATAAATCTGACTCAATAAGTACACCTATGCAACATAAGCCTAAACTAGATGAATGTGGAAAACTAGAAGGGGGGGTTGAATAGTTTTATGTCCTTTTAAACTTATAAACACAAGTTTGTTTTAAAAACTTTGATTCTAGTTTATGTGAACTCAATACTTGCACTATATGAACAATTGTATGAAAACTAACTAACAAAGCTAATATAGTAAAGGTAAATAAATAGGTAATGAGAAGAGTTAGAAAGATCAAACCACAAAACAAGGATTTATAGTGGTTCGGCTACAAGGACACCTTCCTTGTTCCTACTCCACTCCCCGAGTCACCTACCCGAGAGTTTTCTTCACTATGTCAACAAACTCCCTTTTGGCGGAGAAAACCTTACACACCACAATAACTTCACAACTTGATCACTACTTCTACACAACTTCTTCACACCAATATACTATACACTAATCTTCTTCACACCTATCTTCTACACACCAATCTTCTACTTCACACCGATCTTCTACTTCACACCAATCTTCACAACTAACCTACTTCACTATTAATCAACTTCTACTTCCTACACAACTTCTATATCTTCTAAACAAGCACAACACAATATTCACAAATGAATGTATATATACACTATGCACAACTACTCTTCAACACTTCTTGAACTTGGTTGTAGAAAGAGTGTTCTTCTTTTGCACTTTGGATGAGAATGGATGATGAGGGATTGAATCACTTGAAACAAGGATTAATATACAAATGATCAAAGGGTTTTAGAGGATGTTAAGAGAGTTATAGATCTGAAAATTTCGTGCAAAAGGTAAGGCAAAAATCCAGGTTTAAGGTGGTATTTATAAGCAAAAGATTCTGACAGAGGAGCGTGGCCGGTCCCCCTTAAAATTAAGGGGACCGCCCCTTATAATTAAGGGGGCCGCCCAGCTGAAACGGCCAGAATCCTTGTCTTTTAGTGGGGAAAGTTTATTTGGTGAAAAACTAACTGATTTTGGTTAAAAATTTGAATTCATATATTTAGTATGAATAAAACATTTTTCTTAATTACCAAAAGTGTTTTTCAAAAATATAATATGTTTATATAATTAAATAAACTTTGTGTTAGTTAATTAAATACCCCTTTGATCATGAGATGTATTAAGCACTTGTTTATCCATACCTTAAGTGATTAAGTTGGATATAGTGATATAAACTAGCTTAATACTTGTTTACGTAGTAATTATATGATTTACGATTTTACATTTTGTGATCGTCAAAATATAGAGGTATTGAAAGATATGAATAACGTTTTCACACATTATTTATGTCAACAATGAAGATCAAAGTGGTAAACCAATTGATGCTACAAAATACCGTAGTATGATTGGTTCACGTATGTATCTCATAACTAGTCGGTTTTGGACTAATTGCCTATTCAGATGCAGATTATGCGGGTTGTCAAATTGATTGCAAAAGCACTTCTGGATCTGCTCAATTCTTAGGGGAGAAGTTAATCAGCTAGTCATCAAAGAAACAAAATCACACTGCGTTATCAACTGCAGAAGATGAATACATTTCTTTCTCCGGATGCTGTGCACAAGTACTATGGATGAAAACACAACTGACGGACTATAGCTTCCTTTATGACAAAATCTCAATTTATTGTGATTCACAAAGTGCCATTGCCATCTCTTGTAACACGGTACAGCATTCCCGGACTAAGCATATACCAGTCAGATATCATTTCATCAACGAACATGTAGAAAGGCGGACCGTGGAACTGTACTTCGTGAAGACTAATTACCAAATTGCCGACTTCTTCATAAAAGCTTTGGCACCAGAAAGATTTGAATACCTTAGACAACATCTAGGAATGGCAAGCATTCATGATGAACATGACAGTGAAAAACAAAAGGTCAAAGAAGTCACCAAAGAATCAGAAATCACAAGTACATCTGGTAATTCTAAACGGTAATTATTTATTCATTATGGCTGTTGATTAAATCACAGATCAACACCCATTTTTCTAAGAAAGGACCCTAAACGTACGCTTCAGTGCGTCAATCCTTCAGAAAAGAAGAAAAATTTTCTTATTTAACGTGAGCAAAATGTATACAAGATTTTACAAAAAGATTTTCCCAAAAACCTTTTTATAAAATGTTTTGCTTATGATAACCACAACTTGATCACATTTTTATGATTATTAAAATGATCTTTTTTTAGCTCGAGTTTGAATAAATTTTCAAAAACAATGCTACCCTGCACATTAATAGGTCAAAAACAGCTTAAAATGTTATGCTATTTTTGTGGGGGAGAAAATGAGAAATTTGTTTTTGAAATTAATTAATAAGTCACATTAAATTGTTGCTAATAAAAATTTTGTTAAAATGTTGGGAAAACACCATCACATCGAGGGGGAGTGATAGATTTTACTTTAAACAATTTAGATATAACACTAACGTTCATTTAATTGAACTACATGTTTTCAAGACTTTGTTAAAAATAAAATGAATACTTTAAAAAGTGTTTGTGTAAAGAGAGCTAAAGTCTAGGGGGAGTTTTGTTAAAAGTATTAAAACAGTTTTTGAACCCTCCCCAGTCCAAAAACTCTCGCAAGACCGGTTCAAAGAAAAAGGGTCAAAAAGTCAAAACGGTCAATAAACCCCTTTTGGGGATGCGAAGGAAAAATACACAACACACAGTACCTATCACACTTTCTCTCTCTTAAAACCTCCAATTTATTCGCATCGCAAAACTCGTGCCATTTTCAAGATTTCTTTGTCCATTAAGTCGATTTCGTGCAAAAAGTAAGCTTGTAAATCTTGTTATAATATGGTTTTACATCTTTGTCTTCAATATTAGTCATTAATTTGAGTATTTAATGCGTTATTGGTTAATTAGGGCTGCGTTATTGAGTCGACATTAGATCACTATTGAGTTTGCGTTGAAGAGTGTTTTGGATGTGTTTATGTGGTTAGATGATTGATAATGCTCAAATTGTACATATTTCTAGATGCGTTATCTATGCTTTTATATGAATATATTGATGAATTATATGAACTTTCGATACTTAATAGATTAAATATGCTATTGTAGGTTCATGTGATGTGTCGTGGAGGAATCGGAAGAAAACACAAAGATATAAAGCTTAAACGAAGAAACAAACTCAAGTTAAAGATCTCCTAACACCTGTCCACTATATTGGCCATATCTGGAGCATACAGACTCCATTTTACCTCCCGTTCATGGTCACGAAAAGCTAAGAGATAGAGATACAACTTTCACTCTTGTGCCAACAGCTGAAAAAGACCACAAGTATGTTGTACTGGCACTTAAGTAGGCGCACGTTTCACCAGCGGGAAAAATCATTTGAATATACCAAGTACGGCGGTTTTGGAAAGTATGTGCGCCGTACTTCAACTCTGATCAGCTAAAATACATTAAATAAGCCTCCTAAACCGATCATATACCTTCCTACTTGTTCCCCAAGTGTTCCTATGCCTATTTATACTCCATTTGGCCACATGAACTCGACCTAGAACATATAGCTATCAAAAATACAACTTAGAGGGAGAAGAGAACTAGGTGAGGGTCTTAGGATCCAATGATCCAAACACTCCTCAACCTCAACACCATCACCATCATTTCACAGGAAAGCTTTCTGAGTTTTGTCGTGCTTTTGATGTATGATTCTCATTTTTTTTTAGACATGTGAAACATGATATAGCATTTGGATGATTTGCTATGACTTGTGATTATATATATTTATGAATTCGATATTACTTTTGCTTGGATCTTGTTTATCATTTGATTGATTATTGCAACTATTATAAGTCGAAAGGGTTAGTTGTTATGATTAGTTTTAGAACATCTATCTATAATGGTCTAATGTGTGGTTTTGCAACCTTGCAAAAGGTTTTACTTCTCAAGGGATCTTGAGAAGCTTGCAATCCATACCAGGCAGTGTACCTGACCGATGTAGTATAGTGAGTGGCAAGTACCGAGGGATTGATCGTTCTCTAGGGGAATAGTGTTGTTAGGATTGAAAGCTACGTGAACTAGGTCTAAAGGTGAGGGATGATTCTTTTTGTATTTTTATATTTTTTATGAAAGCAAGTAAAAATCTCGGGTATTTGAAGAGTGGGCGGAATTAGTTACTAAACAACTAACCCAAAATTAACTACTAATGCAAAAAAAATAAAATAACAGAAAAGTAAATTGGTGAACTTCTTATAGTGAGAAAATATGTTTACTTAGATTTCATTACTCCCTAGCTATCTCTTATTAATTAATTGGTTTGTTATAATTGTTTGGATGAAGGGTTGTTTTCCTTAATACCAATCGTGGGGTCGTGTACGTCCTTCCCTAACTCTATAAGCTTCTATCTCTTCCTATGACGACATGTTTAGTATCCTATCATGGCCTCCTAAATAGTCACTTATGCATTAAAAACAACCAATAACATCGGTATACACAGCTGAATACGTTTCTCAAGACGTTCAAGCTTGTTACCATATAGGAATTCGACCAGTTTTCTTGAACCTAACACGAAATCAATGACCCAATACAAACAAACAAGCCAACAATCAATAATTAATAGCTAGGTTTCATTAGATCTAAGCAAACACTAAAAAACCTAAGCTAGCATGTTAAAAGAAAGACAAACATAAAAGATAATCTAACAACACATATACGTATTGAATGATTAAAAGAAAGACTTATCTTCAACTGAACATGAAAGAAAAGAGGGCTTGGAAACCCTAAGTTTGCTGGAAAATTCGTCTAGGGTTTATCTCCCAAAAGTTACACACTTTATGAATGAAAAAGCAAAAAAATATATATAGACATACAAGTCTGACGACGTCAGGTTTTAGCCTCTGACGCCATCAGGTCGCCATGTCTTAGGGTTTCGTATCACCCAAGAGATCTCTGACACCGTCCCGTTATAATAGTTCTGGGTTGTCTCGTGTTGAGTTAAAGGGAGACGGCCTTGCTCTAATTATACCTGACGCCGTCAGGTGTTAACTTGACAAATTCCTCCTGGGCGTCTCAACATAAAAATCCATGGCATATCATCATAAGGTGACGGCGTCAGCTCCAAAGCGTGACGCCGTCATCCTGACTTTCTTGACTTTTCTTATTTTCTTCATTCTTGAGCATAAAAACGTCCAAAAAGCTCCAAAATGCTCTATCTTCCAGAATTCATGTCCCAAGTACCTAAAATGACAAAAGAAATGATTTGAGGTAATATTTGATCATAAAAACATGATTTAGGGCTTAAATGACCCCCTAAAAGCATAACAAATATTTTCTTATCATGGTCCAATATCATGCTTGTAGAAATTATGTGATAAATTGATAAACAAACCAAGTGCAATGATATTTAAGACCCTTCCTTATGTAGAAATTCCGGGTTGGCAGGAATTCATATGTATGCATATTCGATATAAACCATTCTTAATGCGCTCGTGATGATGTAGTCTATAGGTCGAAAGGATTCTATATCATTATTGGTAGATATGTTTGTTACGTTAATACACCCTTAATTGTAACCTGCATGATTTTGTTTATATAAAGTCTTGCTTTATCTCTATCTATTATGTTATGCGGATCATGCCTTGTTTGGTACTTTGCTTTGCATATACATGTTTAGCTGTTTGATATCTGACAATCATTTGGCTTTGTTACTTGATAAACGATCTTTTTATTACTAAAAATCTCTTGGGACGACCTGGTCTTACCTAAAAGCCTCTACTATAAACGGGGGTTATACTTTACCTATGTGTTTTGTGTATTAAGAAATCGTTAAACTAGTATTATAAATTTAAAGCTTTCGAAACACATCAAAGTTTTTAGCGCCGCTGCCGAGGATTTGTCTTAGTTGTTTTCAGATTGTTTGCTAGTCTTGTGCATCATTCGTGTGTTTGAAATTCCTTGAAATCTCTTAACATCTGTCTTCTGTTACTGTAAGTACGCCGCACTTCCCCTGTTTTTGTTTGTCATTTTGCAGATAAATCCTGTAAGTACGCCAGTTCTAACATCAAGGTCGGCGCACTTCTTGCCTGTGATCAAAAGGTACTCTTAGCTGATTAATCTCAGTGTTAACAAAAACCCCAAAATGCTAGACTCATGTGTGTAATCATTTGAAATTATGTTTTACTTGATTATATGCCCCGTAAATTTGAAAATATTTAGTTTGTCATTCAAATGGAAAAAACCAAAAATATTTTCATATTTGTTTTATTTTTTTTCTGGCATGTTCATGTTAATATAATAAGTCATGCTTTTGTTTGTTTGCTAGTTATTTATTAGTTAATTTTTCATTGCATTGCATGTAATACCTAAAAATTATAAAGCATGTAAAATGACTAAAATACCCCTAAGTTTAAGAATTTGTATTAACATTTAAATAAAACCAAAAAACCCTAGAAATCTAGAATTTTGCAATATATGATCAAATAAATTATGAATGAATAAAATTTGTCAATTTGTAAAAGTAAAAATATATTTATTGCATAAAAATTAATTAAGGATCTAATATATATGTATGTATATATATTTATAATTAATTTAAAGAGTTAAAAATACAAATATAATTAGGAAACTTGTATTTTGACCTTATCACATAAACTTGTAGGCCAAGATAAGTATTTTATCCAATAAATAATACCATTACATGTTTTTATTTTTTAAAACCCTTAAACCGACTTTAATAAAGTCGAAACCCTTAAAAAACCCAAACACTCGACACAAAAATTCTGGAGGATCCCTGGTATAGTTAATGTGTTGTGAGGATGAAATTAATGTTTGTAATGATTGGAGAATTCAAGGTTAGGGTTTGGTGGATTGTTGTATAAATCAAATTGGTATTAAAAGTATAAGGGTTTTTTTTGTAATTTTATAAACATTTGGGTTATTTTTATAAGTTGTATTAGACCAAGGGTGAATTGAGAAAAATATTACATGAGGGTGTTATGTGTAAATTTGGATATTTAAAGGCTATAAGGATTAAATTATAATTTAATTAAGTAAAAGGTTTAATTTGTAAAATTATTAAAATTAAATGGTTGGAATTGTGCTTATGGAAAACTTATGAATTAATTGTATAAAATGTGGAAAATGTAATATTTACACTTTAGACCTTAACTTTGAAATAATTACATATTAAATCCTAAACTTTTGAAAGCTGACATGTTTTACTTTAAACTATAATTAATTGTTATAATAAAACTCTAATTCCAGAATAATGATTTACATAAAGACTTAACTTAATTTTAACGTGAAATCTTTCTTATTAATTTGGGAAAACCTACTAAATATAGAAAGTTAGTAAATATGAAAAGTTACTAAATATGTAAAGTTACTAAAAATGGAAAGTTGATTAAAAGGAGGAATTTGATTTAAGATAAAGTTATTAATAATAAAATATCATGTGTAGATTTCTGAAGAAGGGTATTACTTCCTCATTTGATCTTTCTACTTCTGTCAGCTTTCCTCTTGGTTGAGGTACGGATATTCTGACCTTACTCTTAAGGTTTCCTTTGTGATATGAACCATCTGATTTGACAACTTTCTAATTTGAAACTTTCTGTTTTGAAAAGTTTCTGATTTGGACTTTGCTATGACAAACCTTATTTTGAACTTTCTGTTATGACAAATATTTTTGAACCTTTATTATGAACCTTATATTACCTGAGCTTTACTAGGCATGGGGGTTCCATGTCCATGTCAGTGATGTTCTGCCACGTCCCTTGGTTGGTTATGCATATATATATATATATATATATATATATATATATATATATATATATATATATATATATATATATATATATATATATTGGTATATGTTTGGGTAGGGGTGTATGGATGCATCCTAGATCTGTTATCTGTTATCTGTTATCTGGTGAATGTGATTGTGTGTGCAATACATGTCCTTCACAATTCTGGGAGCTAGCTACTCCATTATGTTGCCTTATATGTGTTTATGATATAATTATGATCTGTTTCTGAGCTCATGGTATTATTTTGGTTCTGATTCTGTTTATACAAGTGATTGTATAAATTTCTTACCTAATCTACATACTTTATTTATGTATTATCCGTTATACCTAAATATGTTTTTCTCAAAATATATCACTTGTACTTCAGCATTTATATTTCATTTCACTTTGTATAAATCTGTTCACTGGGCTTTTTAAGCTCAGCCGCATTTTCTTTTCACCGCGGCAGGTATTCAAGATAGCTTTTGGGATAGCTTTCTGGGATTGAGTGTAGGGCTGATTTGAAGATTTTGACCATAGTCATTTAGAGTAAGTTATTTATGTAAGACTTCCGCTTTTGATATGTTCTTTTTGTTCTGATGTAACACTATATGAATGTGACATCTTTACCCTTGTTGGGTTGGGGTGTTACATTGCATCTGTTAAAACTCAAGAAAATTTTTGTTGTCGAAACTCATAGTACGACGTACTTTTTCTTTAGTGTGCCGTGCTTTCTCAGCATTAAAAAAAATCCAGTTTCGTATAAAAATAAAACATGGTGCATTTCTTTTATTTTTATGTTTTGTGAATACATGTTACGTTTTTTATTTATTTTTGCTTCTCAGCTATCAAGTTTGTTTATTTGCATCTTCATAATAATAATAAAAATTCAAATATATATATATATATATATATATATATATATATATATATATATATATATATATATATATATATATATATATATATATATATATATATGTTTCTAGTTTGTTTGTGATTTCTTTTGCGTTCTATTAAAGTTTGCTTTGATTAATCTTCTGTGTTTGCATTGTCATGTTTAGTTATTTTGTCAGCTTTCTGTATTTATATAAAAAAATTTTAAAAAAATCTCATAACTGATGTATGATGCACATTTTCCCTTGTGCACCGCACTTTTGGTCCTGAGAGATAAACAATTTTTTCGAATCTTTATCCTTATAATAAAATTTTATGTCTTTCTGTTTTATGCTTACATGTAGTTTGCATTTGTTGGATTGCTTGTTCGTGATTGTGTGTTGAGTGTTTGTATTTGAGTCATGTATTAAAAAAAAAGTTTCTTGTTTTATCTTTATATTTTTAGTTTTGTGTGCTTGTCTGATTATGAGTGTTTTGCGTGATTAAATTGTTTGCTTGTGTGTTTAAATAAAAATATGAAAAGTTAAAAATATGTTATGTCCTAATAAAACTGCCGACTCATGTTTGTGTGCGGAGCACTTTTGTAACTTTTACCGCAATCCTAATTTGAATTTTTGAGAAATAATAATAGAAAAATAGACTCAATGTACGCCACACCTGTTTTTAAGTGCGACGCACTTTTGGTCTGCACAAATAATTTAGCGAAAATTTATTTTCTTTGATAGTTTTGGTATTATGCTATATTGAAACAATATTTTAAATGAATCTGTGCCCAATACTTTCTGTTTTTTTAGTTCGCATAAAGAAATATCTGAAAACCCCAAAAAGTATTTTATTTCTTTTCGTGTTAGATTTTCTTTGTTATTTATTTTCTCATAACGAGTTAATATTGTAACACCCCATGACCGTTGACCAAAAATTTGAAACTTTACGCGGAAATGACTCAAAGGTAATAGTCTAAAATGGACCCTCTCTGGTCTTATGATAGACCCATTCATCTGAACTCTAAAAATAGAAACTATTACCACCATTATTAGTCTAAAACGGACCCATTTATAGCTTATAGTAGACCCATTTTCTGCAGAGTTTCTGCAACTTACATATTTTGACCCATGTACTGGAAAACGACTCATACCACTTCCCGTTTTACATCAAAACCTCCAGATTTGCTTATTACATTCACAAGCTCATTTTCATACAATATCATTTACCATTTGACCCTCAGAATAATATTTTACAAAACGACGGGTTTTGTGCCAAAACCCGTTTTGACCCATTTCAAGACATAATATACATACAACTTCCACAACACCTTAAACTTAACCAAAATCAATAGCATAACATATAAAACTTGTTCCATACACACATGACCCGTTAACTACCCAAAATGGGTAGAAACACGCTTATGCCAAACACTCCTTTAATGTTTACCATTCACATATAAAACATACTTTAACACAACGGTTGACCACCAAAACGTTAGGACAACCTTGACATACTCTTTACACATAGTAGAAAGACTCTCGGGGGTACAACCATGACTAGAGCTCGGTATTCTACCTAGCTCTACTATCTTACCAAGTCCTTCTACTTTCGCAATCTAACCTTTGCCTTATCCAAGCCTTCCATAAACACATACCAACCTACAAAAGGTTAGACAACTAAACCGTAAGCACAAAGGCTTAGTAAGTAAAACGACTATAACATACTATTATACTTCAATCCACATAATGCATCATATACATAAACACTTACTTCATGGCCTACATACCCAAGTCTTAACTATCACATATCATCAACATATTCTATAATCCATGCCCTCGTGGCATATCATCAACATATTCTATAATCCATGCCCTCGTGACATATCATCAACATATTCTATAGCATCATCTCATCACATAAGCCATAACCATGGCATCGCATAAGCATAATCCAAGCTCATCTTCTCAACATAAACATACATAACACATAATGATAGAAATCCATATAACATATGCTATCATCATTTTACTTACCTTTGCTCCAAGCTAAGCACATCAAGAACATCAACAACACAATGACCCATCATCATCAACCTTCATAAATAATCACAACCTAACAATATAATAATCGAATACATAACAAGGGTTAACAAAACCCATCAAAACATAATCATCTACCTTTCTACATCATCATATGATCATATCTTGATCATATGATGATTTCCCACTTTCCTCTTAATCCAAAGCTTCAATAACAACATGAACATAAAGACTTACTTGTTATGATCATAACTAAGGAAGTCTATAAACTTCAAGACTTGATCATCTTCTTCATCTTAGGTCATCACCCAACTTTCCCTCTCGTTCTCTCCTAAACCGTACCTCAGCAAACACCCTTGAAAGATATAGAATTGTCTAGAATTTGCTAGGATAATCCCATATATACTTACACAACTTTGGGTCATTGACAAGAATGGCCCCTCAGGTCTCATTCCTTCTTCTTTAGCCACAACTAACTTATAACATACTTACCACAATGGCAACTTAGGCCCCTTTAGTTATGCATCATATTATATAACTATATTAGTCATACTTTGACTATTAATTGGCTATCGGGTTTGACCATTACGCAACTTTCGTTGACTGGCCAATCACATCAAGCCTTTGTTCGCTTTCATCTAGGGTGGGGTCCCAACACCCGGGAAACGGGTCTAACAAATATGTTTTTACTTCTTATCAATTCGTCTTGTGTGTTTGGTTGATCGGTTTGTTTTCTTTTCGTTTGTGATCAATTAAACCAGAAAATGGAATCTTGCTGGAAGAGCATCGCACTTAATCTCTAGTGCGACGTACTTTTTTCATCAGACCACAAAAATAAGATTTTAAACCAAAATGTTTATTATATGTTTCGTATCTTGTATAATCAGTAAATGTTTGATTTGTGTTGTCATAAAACTAAAAATAAAAATATTTTCATCTTTGTTTTTGCTTTTGCATTTGTTTAGTATGTTTGCATAATACTTATTATATTTTCATTCTTATATTATTTTTCATTTCGTGGTATTTTGAGTGTGCTTATTTTAGTGAATTGTGTATAAATAATTTTTTTTAAAAGAAAAAAAAATTAAAAATATGTTTTTGAACTTTGTGGGTGTGTTTGTTGTAAACCCTCATGAGACTATAACTCGTCCACTCGGGACACCGAGGGGTTTAAAGGCTTAATGCATATGCTAAATACAACCATGCTGCTTACGAAAGTGTGCCTTATCATTTTACTTTTTTGTAGTTTGTGTTTATTTTGCAGATTTAATAAATAATTGGAGGTAGGTCGGATGGCATATTATAATTGGAGCTGATATACATGGATCGGATTATTATATTTGATTGGATTCACATGCTTATGATGGCGTCTTATTAAGTGCCTTATCTTTCAGAATTCAACCGAGCACTTAAGAACGCCGTGAAGCCTCGTTTCGCTTATATTTATTTTTCCCATTCATTTCGCTTTTAAGCTTATCTTTCTAATTACCCATATTGCTTAACTTAAGTGTGGGGGGAAATAACTTGAAAAATGAAACTTATTTTTGAATAATTGATACGTGGGAATTGCGCCCTCGCAACAGGTTTTACCTCTCAAGGGATCTTGAGAAGCTTACAACCCCCACCAGGCAGTGTACCTGATCGTTGTAGTATAGTATAGTGACAAGTACCGGGGGATTGATCGTTCAACTCAGGAATAGTGTCGCTAGGATTAGAAAGCCTACTAAACTAGGTCTAGAGGTGAGGGATGATTCTTTTTGTATTTTTTATATTTTATGAAAGCAAGTAAAATTTCGGGTATTGGAAGAGTAGGCGGAGTTAGTTGCTAGCCAACTAACCCAAATAACTACTAATGCAATCAAAATAAAATAAAAGAAATGAAAATTAAACTATTATACTAATATGGTGGAAACAATAATGAGGAATGTTGTGTTTACTTAGATTTCATTACTCCCTAGATATCTTGTACAGGTTGATTAGCTTGTTACAATTGCATGGATGACGGGTCATATTCCTTAATACTAGTCGTAGGGCCGTGTACAATTTTCCCTAACTCTATAAGATCCTACTTCACTCCTATGTCGAGCCGTTAGAAGCTCCTAACATGGGATCATTAGAATTCTCTTAAGCATTAAATACAACCAAAAATTGTAGTACACCTCCGATCAACGTTCAAGCAAGTTACCAATGGAAGTCTGCCAGTTTTCTTAAGCCTAACATCGAATACAATCATCCGTAACAAGTATAAACAAACAATCAACCAATAATCAACATCTAGGTTTCACTACATCTAAGCAAACACAATAAAGATCTAGCCTAGCATGTTAAAGAGAAGACAGGCGTAAGATATAATCACACAACACATAAACATATTGAATGATTTGGATAAGCACTTTTCTTCAATTGAACATGGAAGAATCAAGGGGTTGAAACCCTTTAAAAGCTGTTAAAATTCGTCTAGGGTTTATTCCCTCAAAGTTGCACACTAATGAATGAAAATTGGAAAACTATATATAGAGTTTACACCTTGACGGCGTCATATATTAAGTTGTGATGCCGTCAACTCACCGCCATGATAAAATTCGTATTGCCTAGATCCATTTGTGAAGCCGTCATGTAGAAAATCACTCTGGGCCGTCACGTGTAATTGGACCCTGACGGCCTTGGTGACGCCGTCAGGTCAATAAGCTTGAAAACTCTCTGGGCCGTCACGTTATAAGTTCCACATCCACCTCTTTTGTAACTCTTGACACCGTCACGTGTAAAAGCTTGACGTCGTCAGGTACTGTTCCAGCAAGGAAATTTGAGACTTTTCCGTTTTCTTCACTTTTATGCTCCAAAACTGTCCAAAATGCTTCTTTTTCCAGATTTCTCTCCAAAAGTACCTAAAATGATAAAAGGAACGATTTAGGGCAATAATTGATCAAATAATCTCGAATTTGGGCTTAAATGACCCCTTAAAAGCGGTACACTTTTCGCCTCATCAAATACCCTTACATTTGAGATTTGCTTGTCCTCAAGCAAATGTGCTTTTATTCTAATCAAAATACAAATTAGGGGTAATTTAACACTAATATAAAATTAATTACAACAAATAATCATTCCACTAAAAACCAAAAACAAGCACGGAGGTCATACACTAGCGCCTCACAAATAGTGTTTAGATACTCACATCTCTCGGGTGTAATAAAGTATATATCACAATATGGAAATTGAAAAATCTCTCACAACCTGTCATAGCAAATAGATTACCATAGGCTTGGGAAAGGATCAAACCTCCACCACTTGGCGTAAGCACCTAGGATAAACAATCAAAGAGGTCTTTTAAAGGGTTATAACGTTAGGTATAGAGATATGGAAAACACCGTTTTGTTGGATAAAGGCAATATTTTCTTGTGGCGAGTTAATCAACTTGGTTAATTACATGTACAATATGGCGTTGCTAAGCTAAGACTCAACTCGACTTAAGCTAATAAATCAAAAATAACAAAAAAATGAAACGTGATGGTAGTCCGTATGTTTTTCTCTTTTTCTTTTTTCTATATATATATATATATATATATATATATATATATATATATATATATATATATATATATATATTTGCATACACTTTTACCCAACCATCCAAAATAATACATCATAGGGAATGTACATTCTCCTTACACATGAATTTTTACATTCTTTACAATAAACTACTCTAATGACTCGAATCAAGATAATCAAAACACTTGGAGTACTTTTAAATATTAACGCACATATGGGGGTAATAATTGATGTTCTTCCCCAGTACTCCATAACACAAGTACTTTACCCATGAGTCCCAATCGTCCCAAAATAATATGTACAAGATAGGACTCGACTTAGCAACCATGTAATCAATTAGACAATTAACTATGGGTTTAACATGTAACAATAATGCACTAAAGATGAGTGCATACACGGAAGGCTAAGGCGATTTGGTTGCACATTTGGGTGGGTTTTAACAAATTCTTCCTTTAAGTAAGATGCTTAAAGTTAGAAACGAAAAGACAGGCTCGGAGGGGTGTACTAGGGGTATTGTGTACTAAAAATGAGTACAACGCTAAGGTGTAGGAAAAATTAATTGACTTTACTAGTTAAGTAATATGACTTAAATGGTCAAGTAATTATGATACGGGTTAACATCAGGGTGATCCTAATGCCTCTTATCATGTAGTAAATCCTACTACACGAATGTAGTCTAACTAGCGGTCTGGGGATGCATCACTAACGCAAGTTCTAGAATCTAAATGCTACCGGTACACTCATAAGAACTAATAATGAATGCTTTTCCTATCAAATCTAAAGGCGAACCTCACATATTTGGGTGGAAAATTTTTCTGAATGGTACGGTTTTGTGCTAGTCATACGACTCCTATCCATGAGACGCTTGTTAAGGCTAAACTTTCACTCCTAAATGTTGTAAAAAATTTTAAATTTGGCACTAAAATTACACAAACAAGTATTTCTCTTAGTTTTATTACGCACCTACCATCGAACAAACAAACTCAAGTGCAATAGTATCCTATAGGGTATCATCATTTTCCCTCCCCTTACACTTAGGATGAAAATTGTCCCCAATGTTCAATTAAAGGATGTAAAAGTAAAATAGGTAAAAGAATGAAAACAAATACTCCCCTGATTCGTTCGGTGTGGATAGTATGTTAACAAGGTTAGATCTTCCTCCAAGAAAATGAACGTTCAAAGCTTCCCTTCCAGAAATATAAATCATCTTCTTGTCATATATAACCTGTTAAACTTGAGAAAACAATCAAGGCAACCTCGCGTAAAATCAGCGGTAATCTATATATACTAACAAATCCTAGAAAGCAATTTAGGATATAATGCTTGTGGAATGAATGTTTGCAGATTTCTTGGAGTTTATAAAACTAAAGAATTAATAAAAACTTTTAAGACTCCGTTAGAAAAACAAAACTCGCAAAATTTCTAGAATTTTACACGTGACGTCGTCAGGTGTTAAACCCTGATGCCGTCAGAAGTGACCTGCAGAAATCTTTATGTTATGTTTCCGGAAAATTTCTGGAAAAACTTATGTCCTATCTCCTGGAAAATCCTGCAAAACATCATTATGGCTCGATACAAGCATTTGACTCTAACAATTACTAACATACATGTTCATTTAATATTGTGGCGAATCAAGATCATTTTCGTTCTTATAAACAAATTTGGGGTTTCCCCTTACACTTAGCTTTTGCAAAATACCTTTATATGAAGTTAAGACGAAGTTAAACAACAAAATAAAGCATTTTCACAATTTAATTTGAAACATGATCTACCAACAATAAAAATAAAACATGCATACGGAAGCAAATAACATAAAAAATAAAAACACACAAAACATGGGTTGCCTCCCAAGAAGCGCTTTTCTTTATTTACGAGTCTTGTAGCTAGACTTAAGGTCATGGCCAATTACATGACCTCTTCATTGGTCACATTCTCTAGGTCATCTCCAATCTTAGTTTTGTATTCCGGGCCCGATTGTAAATGTTCTTTATAGAGACCAACCATCTTTTTCTCAATTGCTCCTATAATCCTATTGGCAAATTCCCAATCAACTTTATATTTTGGCCCTAGAGTTAAGCAATCCTTATAGAAAAGGCTCTTCTTCTCCCATACATAGTCCATGCCCTTTTTCTTATCCTCTTCATTGATGTCCTCAAAAGCACCAATGTTATCCATATCAAATTTAGGCATCCTCTATGTGATCCTATCTGTTTCACTAGTAAATCGGATCGTCCCTTCTATCTCATCATATTCTAACTTGGATTCTTCAACAAATGGCTTACCAAATACAACATGGGATAAGCGAAAATCAATAACACAAGCTAGGTCTTCAACAACCATAAAGTCAATGATATAAGTAAAGTTCCCAACAAAGAAATGTAGACCTTTAATTCTCCCTAAAAAGTTACAAACTCCAGGGATAGTCTTATTACTTCAAATTCAAAGAAAGTTAGTTCTTCTTTTTCAAAAAGAAAAAACAGATTATTCTTCTTCCTATATACTTTTCATGTATGTGAATATGAATCTGGCTTCCTCTTTCTCCGTAACCAGTCTTCTTACCGGGTTATTTGGGATCTTTTCTAGGTCCAAGTCTTGTTTTCACTATATCATTATAAACACTTGAGGACATAATGTTGATTGGGGATTCAAAATCAATGTAAGCATTGTCAATGTGCTTATACCCAATCATACATGGCATCTTAACATTCTTAGGATCGCCTCTCTTTATCTTAGGGTCAATTCTAGTAAAAGGAGGTCGAGGATTATCAATAAGATTATTATAGTACACAGTCTCCTCCTTAGTGGGATATAGATTGAAATAGTTATCCGGTTTCGGATCTATCTCCCCTTCCTCAAGTTCCTCAACAACATCCTCAAAATCATTAGATCCTAGGTCCTTATTTGAATACAAGGCGGTCGCTAGGTCACTAAATGCATGATCGAGCTCAACATTAATTAACCTATTAAGCTCCCTAAGTTCCTTAATCTCATTCTCAATTTGTTCACGCAACAAATCCACTTCACTAGGGGAAAGGGGTGGATTCACGTTTTCCATAATGGCCAATGGAATAGTCAATGAATTTAATTTACTAACAAAGTCACGAAGAAAAAGATAGATTAAAGAAAACCTAAAAATAAAAATAAAAATCTTACTAGAAAGGAATCTAGCAAGTAAACCTAATAAAAAGAAATCATAACCTAGGCAATAGCTATTCCCCGGGCTGCGGCGCCAAAAACTTGATACGTGAGAATTGCGCCCTCGCAACAGGTTTTACCTCTCATGGGATCTTAAGAAGCTTACAATGCCCACCAGGCAGTGTACCTGATCGTTGTAGTATAGTATAGTGACAATACCGGGTGATTGATCGTTCAACTCAGGAATATTGTCGCTAGGATTAGAAAGCCTACTAAACTAGGTCTAGAGGTGAGGGATGATTCTTTTTGTATTTTTTATATTTTATGAAAGCAAGTAAAATCTCAGGTATTGGAAGAGTGGGCGGAATTAGTTGCTAGCCAACTAACCCAATTAACTACTAATGCAATCAAAATAAAATAAAAGAAATGAAAATTAAACTATTATACTAATATGGTGGAAACAATAATGAGGGAAGTTGTGTTTACTTCGATTTCATTACTCCCTAGATATCGTGTACAGGTTGATTAGCTTGTTACAATTGCATGGATGATGGGTCATATTCCTTTATACTAGGCGTAGGGCCGTGTACAATATTCCCTAACTCTATAAGATCCTACTTCACTTCTATGTCGAGCCGTTAGAACCTCCTAACATGGGATCATTAGAATTCTCTTACGCATTAAATACAACCAAAAATCGTAGTACACCTCCGATCATGTTTCTTAATACGTTCAAGCAAGTTACCAATGGAAGTCTGCCAGTTTTCTTAAGCCTAACATCGAATACAATCACCCGTAACAATTATAAATAAACAATCAACCCATATTCAACATCTAGGTTTCACTACATCTAAGCAAACACAATAAAGATCTAGCCTAGCATGTTAAAGAGAAGACAAGCGTAAGATATAATCACACAACACATAGACATATTGAATGATTTGGATAAGTAATTATCTTCAATTGAACATGGAAGAATCAAGGGGTTGAAACCCTTGAAAAGCTGTTAAAATTCGTCTAGGGTTTATTCCCTCAAAGTTGCACACCAATGAATGAAAATTGGAAAACTATATATAGAGTTTACACCTTGACGATATCATGTATTAACTTGTGACGCCGTCAACTCGCCGCCATGATAAAATTCGTATTGCCTAGATCCATTTGTGACGCCATCATGTAGAAAATCACTCTAGGCCGTCACATGTAATTGGACCCTAACGGCCTTGGTGACACCGTCAGGCCAATAAGCTTGAAAACTCTCTGGGCCGTCACGTTATAAGTTCCACATCCACCTCTTTTGTAACTCTTGATGCCGTCACGTGTAGAAGCTTGACGTCATCAGGTACTATTCCAGCAACGAAATTTGAGACTTTGCTGTTTTCTTCACTGTTATGCTCCAAAAACGTCCAAAATGCTTCCTTTTCCAAATTTCTCTCCAAAAGTACCTAAAATGACAAAAGGAATGATTTAGGGCAATAATTGATTAAATAATCTCGAATTCGGGCTTAAATGACCCCTTAAAAGCGCTACACTTTTCGCCTCATCATTAATTGAACTTTCGTTTACCCTTAGTAATCTAATTGCTTTTATCTTTTTTATCACTTAGAGTAATATATTAGAATAAAACTTAGTAAATAAATAAAGTTTTGCATTCAGCGATGTGTCCTAATTGATAGAGCAGATCCGAATCGTGATTGATAACATTAATTGCGCATTTATAACCATTACCACTAAATGTGACGATTTTGAGCCTATGTCGGCATATGTCTTTTATGCTTGATTTCTTTGTTTATGAGTGTGTCGGTAATTTATTCGATTCTAGAAGTTGTGCTTGAAATCATTATGAGACTGCAGTGAGATCACATTCGTGTGATATAGGTATTTATATGTGATAAAGAGGCGACTTAGGATTTAACCCAAATAGCCATTCCATTTAACATATTATTTATTCTTTAGCTAATTACACTAATTAGCTATCCACTTAATAAAACCTTTTTGTAGCACTCATCTTTAGTGCTAGATACCCTTAGTATAACCTACAGAGCCATCCATTTCATTTCTTACATCCAGTAAAAATAAAAATAAAAAAATATATAACATTTAGCCTAGCCTTATCCCTTGTGGAAAGTCTATTCGTTTGGTTGCTAGTTGCTTGGTATGTTTGGGATGATTTTTTATTAATGGTTTGTTCGCGCTTGGTTGTAAGTGTTGTGCCATTTTAATGAAGACGAAGAGTTCATGCTTCATCTTCGTATTTTTTGTGGTGTACGCTTATTCTAAGTATAGGGGAATTATTAGTTGTATGAGTATGATGTGAAGGGTTGAAAAAAAATAGAAATAAAAAAATGTGAAAAAAGTGAATCGAAAAAAGAGAAAAAAGTATGATGAAGTATGAATAAGAGTTGGCGTGTTATTTTTTGCTAACTAGAGTGATTATAGAGGTTGAGAATTCGATAACCACTCGGGTTTGTGGTATGTCATAGCTAGCAACGTGGGTTTCTTGGACTTTTTGACACTTTTATTTCATTTTTCTTTTAAAACCAATTCCAGTATATATTTTTCATGCCTAATCTATACCCTTATTAGCCCTTACCCTAACATTATAACCTGAATAAAATGTTAGTTATTATTAGGGTTTCCCAAATCAAGGTGTAGATAATCAATGGTACCGGATATTCACTTGAAATCGTGTAATCACTTTCCAATAGAAACTATTTGACTCTATGCCTGGGTTACACGAATATCTCTATGGGATAAGACCAAGTGGAGTTCTTGTTTTAGGCACAAATCAAGAACCAAATCGTATTGGGTTATTATACAAATAAGTTACTATACTTTACAAAAAAGTTCACCTAAGTTACTCAACTTTCAAATTGTTTATCCAAGTTACTAAACTTTGAGAATTGTTCATCCAAGTTATTGAACATTTAAAAATCGTTCATTCCAGTTACTCCAACAACTGCCTACCGGGTGTTAACCGGTTGACCAATGCCACGTCATTAGATAAAAATGGAAATGTTCACGTAAGTTACTAAAATTTGCGTTTTCTTCATCTAAGTTACCAAATATTGTTAAAATATTCACCTAAGTTACTAAAGTTTTCATTTTCTTCATCCAAGTTACAGAAGGTTAACCGTTCACTCTAGTTGTTTTCGAGATGATGTTAAAGTAGCTTCGTCCATTTTTATACACTTTCATCTATTTTTCTTACATTTTCATATATTTTCATCAATTTTTATCCGTTTTCGTCTATTTTTATATGTTTTCATACATTTTTATCTGTTTTCATCTGTTCTTATACGTTTTCATCTGTTTTTATAAGTTTTCATCCGTTTTTATACGTTTTCGCCCATATTCATACGTTTTTTGTCCTTTTTTATACGTTTTCATACGTTTTCGTTCATTTTATATGTTTTTGCCCGTTTTAAAAGCATATAAAAATTGATGAAAACATATAAAAACGTATAAAGACGGGCAAAAAGCATATGAAAACGTAAGAAAATGGGCGAAAACGTATAAAAATAGACGAAAACGTAAAAACAAGGGACGAAAACGTATGAAAACGGAAAAAACGTATGAAAGCGTAAGAAAAACGTATAAAGACGGACAAAAACGTATAAAACAAACAAAAAGTGTATGAAAATGGGCGAAAACGTATAAAAATGGATGAAAACATAAAAAAAGGGATGAATACGTGTAAAAACGAACTTTACTAACGTATTCGTAGTTAAATAAATTAAAAAACATTTATGGACTAAATTTGTGATACCTCACAAACTACAGGGACTAAATTTGTAATAAATTAAGCCATTTACCGGTCATATTCGGTTACCAAAAACATAGTAACGTGCATAACCGGTTAAGTAAAGATAAGTAACTTGGATGAACAATTTGAAAGTTGAGTAACTTAGGCGAACTTTTTTGTAAAGTATAGTAACTTGTTTGTATAATAACTCAATCGTATTCAAGTGTTTAGGGTTTATATGTTGTATATCCATGCAGTTATGTTATGACCTCTATTTATAATAGAGATTACTCAAACCCTAGCCCATGGAATTATGTATAATTAACGGCCCATTAATTATATCATAATAGTTTCTAAAATAGCAGGAATCAATGGTTAAAACGAGCAGTACAGTAGAACTGTTAGTATTAACACTACTAGCAGAAATGTAACACTACCACCAAAAATGACAAGCAGAAACGTAACACTACCAGCAAAAACACTAGCAGTAGAAACTCTGCATAACCACTATTGAGTTAGGGTATTCAGGGACATAATGGGTGTACACTCCGTACCTCCAAACCCATTACCAGGTGTGAATTGATCCTTTAAGTGCACTAAATTTTCCAACATAAAAGCCCTCTTTTGATATTTATACTTAGTGCTTATTGTAACACCCCCAAAATACCGCAGCGGAAGACTGTGTCATAGGGGTCCTACTTCATAATACAAAGTACAAGTTATAGAAAACGAACTCTAAATGAGACGTTTTGAAAAGTTACCATTCGATTAATGAATTCAAAGTTACAAACATGAGATTCCAAAGTATGATACATAAATGTATACAAAATGTTTTGAATGGTAAATGATAAAAAGCGTAAGTCTTCAGAATATGCAGCTTGACTCTAAGTTCCACGCACTAGCTATCGCCTTACTAACCTGAGATAAACATGCTAAAGTGTCAACACAATGGTTGGTGAGTTCATAGAGTTTGTCTTAAAACAGTTGAAAAGCCTTAAAAGAATGTTCACACAGCAAAGGCATCATGAATCCACTCAGTTACAAGTCCCGCCATAAGAGACTTGTAACCTGTGTGTTCACAACCCACTGCTACAATATAGTATGATTAAGACATGTATAAGTTCATCAAAACAATTAAGCAATTAGTCGTGAGTCTACTCTTCATCTCCGAAGACCTCACGTTTATGATGTATCCAACATTCGCAAATGTTAGGATGTATCAATAGCCTCAATGGTCATCCAAGGTCTTAATTTGGAGCCATCGGAAGTCTCAATGGTCATCCAGCAACTTAATCTGGAGCCACTGGCAGTAACACAATCAAGTATAACGCAGTTAAGTATAACACAATCATGTATGTATGAAATCAAGTATAATGCGATCAAGTATAAGACAATCAAGTATAGAACAATCAAGTATAATGCGATCAAGTATTTGTACAAGTAAGCAAGTAGTTGTGCATGTATCCCCCCCAAAGAGTTAAAACAAGTATGAAAAAGTAGGGGCTATGACTCACCTTAAGCTTATGTAATGAGAAATGATAGTGATAGTCGAATCGCGAAAGTCTCTAAGAGCAGCCTATAATAGAACGTTGCGACTTAGGTTTGGAGTAACGTCTAAGAATACGAAGAATTGCCCTATATATGTCTTGCATAATGTTCATGATGTAGTACTTAGTATATAGTGTAAGTCTTTGAATATAAGTGGTCTATGAAACATGTATAGTTTGTATATCTCTTACTACCGTTCGGGCTGACATAATTCAGAAGTCATGAAGTAAACGTTCGAGGAGCCAGGACACTTTAACTCGTAAATCCACAACTCGTCTCGACGGCTTACTCAATGAACTCCTCACATGAGGCTCCCTACTATTGTAGTATTTGATAACATATATATAAGTTTTGATCTTTAAAAGTTATATGGTCTTTAGCCGTGGCTTTGCCGTGACCTTGGTCATTGTTACCATGGTCTTGAGACTCAACCTTGGCTTTAGCCATGGTTGTGGTCTTGGCTTTAGGTCATTAGACCTCTTGGTCTCATCTAAATATAATCATTATATAGTAACTTTGGTCTAAAAATGGGCTGTTAAGAATTTGAAGAAATTTATCACTCAGAAAGCATTTTCAGGTCTCGAGCTTCTTTGTTCCTGAACGAAAACGTCGTTCCGGACAACTTTCGTGTTTTAACTTTTTGATGAATCGGACAAGAAGTGGGACTTTCAAAATCATAATTTGATCAGAATGCTATTTAGGCAGTTTTGCCGTTTTGGTTTCGCTAACTTCAAATGGTCATAACTTTTGACTCGTGTACTCGTTTTGGGTGATTCAAATTGCTATGTTTTCCTTGTTAAGTCCTCTTTAACAGTAAGTAAGTGTCAAATATCAAAGTTATACTATTTTGGTCGTGGTTTTCCATAAAAATCACTAGTTTGCTTGTTTACTTGTCATAAGTTAACATATGTATACCAATACTTGTTTTATCCATTTTTAAACATCATGAACACAATACAAAGACCATATATAGCATGAAAGAAACATAATAAGCATGAAATGATATTGAGCAAGAAAGTGTATAAGGGTTTGCTTACAACTTTTGGCTTTCTAAAGAAAGGAAGTCAAGTATAGAACTAGGACACTAAACCTAAGCTTGTAAACCCTTCACCATAACTCTTGTAACCATTGATAGACTTGATATAGACCTTGTGAAAACCCATTAACTTCAGCCCTAGTAACCTTGTGTAGCTCCTAATTCAACCATGGAATCACCAAACAAACTTAAGAACTAGGTAGAGAATACTAAGACCTTGAACTTTGTAGTGTAACTTGTATATTGAAGATCAAAGGATCATGGTGCTAGGTACTTATGTTGTGGCGTTTTTGTTGATGAAGAATGGAAGAGATTAGCTTGCTATTTATACTAAGAATGAGGAGGTTAGGAAGGTGGCTAGGAAACTACATAAACTTGGAGACAAAGTTGTAATTAAAAATGATCTAATGGCTAAAGTCATGAGATGATGCCACAAGTGTGAATGCCCCCACCTAGTGGCGGTTTGAAGAACTTGGAGAACAAGGTGTGGACTTTTGATGGTATTATCCTAAGTATGTAGCTAGTTTTGACTCCGTAAATCGCTAACCGTAAATGATTAAGCCTCAAAACGTAAAACCGGGTATCCTAAAAATATGAAACTTATAAATATGGTTAAACATGTCAATATAGTCCATAATAAAATATAAAATGAGTGGTAGGTTCTATCGGGTGCTAAAACCCTGCTAAAAACTGGAAACACGGGTCTAAAACGCGTAATACGTAAAACGTACGAAAGTTGCGTAAAATTGAGAAAAGTAAAATGTAACTTTTCTAATAGGATAATAATGACTTAAAATGACTTATAATGTCTAGGCTGGGCTCAGTCTAGTGTCGGTTGGTGTTAAATGTCTTTTAGACCTAAAACCGCAAGCCTAAAAATCAAGGAATGACTTATAAAATCAAAGAATGATTTTTGGTCAAAGGAGGAGGGAAAAATATGTTGACTTTTTCTAATAAGTTGAAAACTCAAATTGTCTTAGAAACGCGTTTTGTGATCTAACGGTTAATCGCCCATACGGTTAAGCGTGCTCATGCGAGAGTAGTACAGGCTTGGGTGACCTGCCGGGAATAGTAATTAATCTGAAAATGCGAATTGTTACAGTCTCTACCCCTTCAGGAAACTTCATCCCGAAGTTTAGTTGATGTTAACTACTTATGGTGTGTCTAAGAGAATTCGGGATCTCTAATATAGTGGTGTTTACTCTGATTCGTCTAAGATTCTGGTTAAGGAGTTGTATCGGCTACAATTAACCCCACTTATTTATAACTCATTACTTACATAAAGAAGCGTCCAAATTTATGTAAGTAAGGGATCATAAACTCATGGTTCGGTGATTTACAATTTCTTTATTTAACTGAAGAGGCGTCCCAATCCATTTAAATAAGGAGATTCTAAAACATCCTACTTAAGAATTTCCGACACAAAATCCGCCTTCTGAGGCAGATGGTAAGATAATCCAGTCATCAAATCCCTAAAGCTAAGTAATAATATTATTTAACTCAAATCTTGTGTCTCATCAAACAAGAACTGTCACAAGATCAAGTTAACTAATTAGTTATTACTGAGCTCCATGTTTTTAATGACTCGACGAATCTCTGGGGCTCCTTATAATACTAAAGTCACATCATCTAACAGCGTGGAACTAAGCAAACCTCTAACCAAAAAGCACATGTGTATGTATTGTGTGTAAGGCAAATAAAGAGGAAGGTCCCAACGTATATAGCAGTTATAGTCTAGGCACTAAATGCAACCTAGTTCTCTATAACCAAGGCTCTGGTACCAATCTGTAACACCCCCAAAATACCGCAGCGGAAGACTGTGTCATAGGGGTCCTACTTCATAATACAAAGTACAAGTTATAGAAAACGAACTCTAAATGAGACGTTTTGAAAAGTTACCATTCGATTAATGAATTCAAAGTTACAAACATGAGATTCCAAAGTATGATACATAAATGTATACAAAATGTTTTGAATGGTAAATGATAAAAAGCATAAGTCTTCAGAATATGCAGCTTGACTCTAAGTTCCACGCACTAGCTATCGCCTTACTAACCTGAGATAAACATGCTAAAGTGTCAACACAATGGTTGGTGAGTTCATAGAGTTTGTCTTAAAACAGTTGAAAAGCCTTAAAAGAATGTTCACACAGCAAAGGCATCATGAATCCACTCAGTTACAAGTCCCGCCATAAGAGACTTGTAACCTGTGTGTTCACAACCCACTGCTACAATATAGTATGATTAAGACATGTATAAGTTCATCAAAACAATTAAGCAATTAGTCGTGAGTCTACTCTTCATCTCCGAAGACCTCACGTTTATGATGTATCCAACATTCGCAAATGTTAGGATGTATCAATAGCCTCAATGGTCATCCAAGGTCTTAATTTGGAGCCACCGGAAGTCTCAATGGTCATCCAGCAACTTAATCTGGAGCCACTGGCAGTAACACAATCAAGTATAACGCAGTTAAGTATAACACAATCATGTATGTATGAAATCAAGTATAATGCGATCAAGTATAAGACAATCAAGTATAGAACAATCAAGTATAATGCGATCAAGTATTTGTACAAGTAAGCAAGTAGTTGTGCATGTATCCCCCCCAAAGAGTTAAAACAAGTATGAAAAAGTAGGGGCTATGACTCACCTTAAGCTTATGTAATGAGAAATGATAGTGATAGTCGAATCGCGAAAGTCTCTAAGAGCAGCCTATAATAGAACGTTGCGACTTAGGTTTGGAGTAACGTCTAAGAATACGAAGAATTGCCCTATATATGTCTTGCATAATGTTCATGATGTAGTACTTAGTATATAGTGTAAGTCTTTGAATATAAGTGGTCTATGAAACATGTATAGTTTGTATATCTCTTACTACCGTTCGGGCTGACATAATTCAGAAGTCATGAAGTAAACGTTCGAGGAGCCAGGACACTTTAACTCGTAAATCCACAACTCGTCTCGACGGCTTACTCAATGAACTCCTCACATGAGGCTCCCTACTATTGTAGTATTTGATAACATATATATAAGTTTTGATCTTTAAAAGTTATATGGTCTTTAGCCGTGGCTTTGCCGTGACCTTGGTCATTGTTACCATGGTCTTGAGACTCAACCTTGGCTTTAGCCATGGTTGTGGTCTTGGCTTTAGGTCATTAGACCTCTTGGTCTCATCTAAATATAATCATTATATAGTAACTTTGGTCTAAAAATGGGCTGTTAAGAATTTGAAGAAATTTATCACTCAGAAAGCATTTTCAGGTCTCGAGCTTCTTTATTCCTGAACGAAAACGTCGTTCCGGACAACTTTCGTGTTTTAACTTTTTGATGAATCGGACAAGAAGTGGGACTTTCAAAATCATAATTTGATCAGAATGCTATTTAGGCAGTTTTGCCGTTTTGGTTTCGCTAACTTCAAATGGTCATAACTTTTGACTCGTGTACTCGTTTTGGGTGATTCAAATTGCTATGTTTTCCTTGTTAAGTCCTCTTTAACAGTAAGTAAGTGTCAAATATCAAAGTTATACTATTTTGGTCGTGGTTTTCCATAAAAATCACTAGTTTGCTTGTTTACTTGTCATAAGTTAACATATGTATACCAATACTTGTTTTATCCATTTTTAAACATCATGAACACAATACAAAGACCATATATAGCATGAAAGAAACATAATAAGCATGAAATGATATTGAGCAAGAAAGTGTATAAGGGTTTGCTTACAACTTTTGGCTTTCTAAAGAAAGGAAGTCAAGTATAGAACTAGGACACTAAACCTAAGCTTGTAAACCCTTCACCATAACTCTTGTAACCATTGATAGACTTGATATAGACCTTGTGAAAACCCATTAACTTCAGCCCTAGTAACCTTGTGTAGCTCCTAATTCAACCATGGAATCACCAAACAAACTTAAGAACTAGGTAGAGAATACTAAGACCTTGAACTTTGTAGTGTAACTTGTATATTGAAGATCAAAGGATCATGGTGCTAGGTACTTATGTTGTGGCGTTTTTGTTGATGAAGAATGGAAGAGATTAGCTTGCTATTTATACTAAGAA
The DNA here is from genome assembly GCA_030686995.1 of Artemisia argyi. Taxonomy (NCBI): domain Eukaryota; kingdom Viridiplantae; phylum Streptophyta; class Magnoliopsida; order Asterales; family Asteraceae; genus Artemisia; species Artemisia argyi. Next base: position 75,064,521 of record CM060685.1, on the reverse strand, counting down.
TGAGGAGGTTAGGAAGGTGGCTAGGAAACTACATAAACTTGGAGACAAAGTTGTAATTAAAAATGATCTAATGGCTAAAGTCATGAGATGATGCCACAAGTGTGAATGCCCCCACCTAGTGGCGGTTTGAAGAACTTGGAGAACAAGGTGTGGACTTTTGATGGTATTATCCTAAGTATGTAGCTAGTTTTGACTCCGTAAATCGCTAACCGTAAATGATTAAGCCTCAAAACGTAAAACCGGGTATCCTAAAAATATGAAACTTATAAATATGGTTAAACATGTCAATATAGTCCATAATAAAATATAAAATGAGTGGTAGGTTCTATCGGGTGCTAAAACCCTGCTAAAAACTGGAAACACGGGTCTAAAACGCGTAATACGTAAAACGTACGAAAGTTGCGTAAAATTGAGAAAAGTAAAATGTAACTTTTCTAATAGGATAATAATGACTTAAAATGACTTATAATGTCTAGGCTGGGCTCAGTCTAGTGTCGGTTGGTGTTAAATGTCTTTTAGACCTAAAACCGCAAGCCTAAAAATCAAGGAATGACTTATAAAATCAAAGAATGATTTTTGGTCAAAGGAGGAGGGAAAAATATGTTGACTTTTTCTAATAAGTTGAAAACTCAAATTGTCTTAGAAACGCGTTTTGTGATCTAACGGTTAATCGCCCATACGGTTAAGCGTGCTCATGCGAGAGTAGTACAGGCTTGGGTGACCTGCCGGGAATAGTAATTAATCTGAAAATGCGAATTGTTACACTTATGCCATGTCGGTGCAGTTTTGTTTCTTTTACAAGCTTATGGTAATTTAATGAATCATGTCTGAGTAATTGAGTGTGATTTCCTTATATTCTCCATCATATAAATAATGAGTGTTTGAGTGAAATATACTTTTCCTTATTCGTGAGGTGCTTAGTCATGTTATGATAGCTTGAGAATCGTTATGCATCTCTTCAACTCTGATAAGCTAAAATACATTAAATAAGCCTCCTAAACCGATCATATACCTTCCTACTTGTTCCCCAAGTGTTCCTAAGCCTATTTATACCCTATTTGGCCACAAGAACCCGGCCTAGAACATATAGCTATCAAAAATGCAACTTAGAGGGAGAAGAGAACTAGGTGAGGGTCTTAGGATCCAATGATCCAAACACTCCTCAACCTCAATACCATCACCATCATATCACAGGAAAGCTTTCTGAGTTTTGTCGTGCTTTTGATGTTTGATTCTCATTTGTTTTAGACATGTGAAACATGATATAGTATTTGGATGATTTGCTGTGACTTGTGATTATATATATTTATGAATTCGATATTACTTTTGCTTGGATCTTGTTTATCCTTTGATTGATTATTGCAACTATCATAGGTCGAAAGGGTTAGTTATTATGATTAGTTTTGGAACATCTGTCTATAATGGTCCAATATCATGCTTGTAGAAATTGTGTGATAAATTGATAAACAAACCAAGTGCAATGATGTTTAAGACCCTTCCTTATGTAGAAATGCCGGGTTGGGAGGAATTCATATGTATACATATTCGATATAAACCATTCTTAATGCGCTCGTGATGATGTAGTCTATAGGTCAAAAGGATTCTATATCATTATTGGTAGATATGTTTGTTACATTAATACACCCTTAATTGTAACTTGCATGATTTTGTTTATATTAAGTCTTGCTTTATCTCTATCAATTATGTTATACAGATCATGCCTTGTTTGGTACTTTGCTTTGCATACACATGTTTAGCTATTTGATATGTGACAATTATTTGGCTTTGTTACTTGATAAACGATTTGTTAATTGCAAAAAATCTCTTGGGACGACCTGGTCTTACTTAAAAACCTTTACTATATATGGGGGGGGGGGGGGGGTTTAAACTTTACCCATGTGTTTTATGTATTAAGAAATCGGTAAAACTAGTATTATAAATTTAAAGCTTTCGAAACACATCAATGATTGACATAAGATGTTTAGATCATGTTTTTGAAAGAAAACGAGGACTTAAACGGTTTGATTTTGGGTAAAATGGGTCGAATTTGAGGTAGAAGATGAACAGTTAGGGCTGCGACACCAATAATGGTGCGATCTGAGACTTTAGGATAGAGCCAAAATTCAGCATTTAATACTAATTTAAATTTTCCAAGACTATGGCTGCGATGGAAAACTTTTCCTCGCATCGCAGTTGATTTCTCTAAGATGACAGCTGTCCTAAGTTTCTGATGATAACTTGCTATCTCAGCTTCTCAATACAAGAGTCCATTCCAAAACTTTTCTGCGATGAAAATTTTATATCACAATTTTGAATGCGATATCTGTTTTGTTTTCTGCGATTTTTGACCATGTTTGATCCAACTCGCTTTATCAGATTCTGTGATGTGAAATATTCTGAACGTTTTGTTACCCACCTTTTTCAAACATTACTCTCCCCAAATTTTTTAAAATCTTAGCAAAAATTTTATGAGTTAACACTTATATAAAATTAAACAAACATTTTAATAAATTTAGACTAAGTAATTGATATGATCAAACACTCCTTTTTCAACAAAATCATAACTTGTTCAAATCAAACTTATTTGTAACAAAAATTTTCAAATGAGCCAAGTTTTTTTGAAAATTGACAGGTGTTTATTCAAAAGTTCTAAATCAAAGACAAATGAAAATTTTTATTCAAAAGAGAAAATTTTAACTTTTGAGACATTAAGTTGCATATGTTTAGTTTAACATCAATAATTAGACTAGGATTGTATCACTATATTGCCTTACAAGTAGTTGTGATGCATATGTTTAATTAGTAATTATAGACTATACTATGATTGCATCTTTATGTGCACTTTGTGTGAATGAATGGATTTGATAGTTAATTTTTAAAACATGCTCTTGGTTGCCAACAGTGGCGGAGCCAGGAAATCTGATCACGGGAGGCATCGAGTGAAAGGTTAGATAACAGGAGATGTCATTTTTTAGTGCAACGTAAAACAAACCAAGTAGAGTTTAATATAAAGGTAACCAAAGTGCTCCACTACGATGCAGTTAACACTAATCATAAGTTTAGGTGCTAATAAAAGATTCGGTTGATGAATTTAGTTAGTTTATTTAGAAAAATTCAAATATCAAGTTCATATTAAAAGCACTTACAATTTTATGGATAATATAACTAAATGGTACGCGATTATTACATAAAAAGATTATTATTAAAAACAGTTGAGAAACTCTCATTCTAACAAATTATAAAATTAAAGAAAATACCTATGTTGTAAACAATATCACGCTAAAAAATAAAAATGTAGCATATTCACACCATTTTAAAATTCTAAAGTAATATACCAACAAAGTTATAAACCACAAGTTACTCTCTACTCGTACAGTTTTGAGAAAGAGAAAGAGATAAATTTATACCACCCACTGGCACACTCACACTTGCACACCCACTTTCTCACCAACTTTCACATTTTCATAGTATATCTTCTTCTCCATATTAGTCGACTGAAATAACTCACCAGAAACAGTTGTTTTCATTAGAGAGCAATCAAATTGTTGGCGAGCCGAGAGCGATGAGGGCACTTTAATTTTATGGGTGAGGGCACCAGACTTTTTTCTCATAAATTTCACTGTTTTTCCTATATATTGTGTGTATCCACAAGAGCTTGGTTGGGGGCCTCTCCCCCCACTACCACTATGGTGGCTCCGCCCCTGGTTGCCAAAGCTATGAATTTTCAAGTTTGTTTAAATAATTCATGCAACCATATAACATATTTTACTCAAACTTGTTTCATACAAATGGTTTTGAAATGACTCGACACTGTCTTAACTAAGAATATCTCATCTTCAAGGTGGTTATTAGGGCTAGTTGTCAATTAAAAACTGATCAGGTATCCCTTTAGCTACGCAACGTAATAGAGTATTCAAGGTTTTGATATGTTTAGGGAAAATTTCACTCTTATGTAGCAAAAGCTCTTTTGAGACGACTTGTACTTGATTTAACTTAAAACTTCTCATCTTCAAGATAGTTATTGGGAATAGTTATCACCTAAAAGCTGATAATGGACTTTAACTAGGCAACGTAATAGAGAGTTTAAAGTTTTGTCACTTGTCAAGAAATCTCATGCCCATGCAATCAAATGATCTTTGTCAATGCTTTTCCAAATCAAGTTCTCTAGTTTACAATAGATTACTTAAGTTTGAAACATAAGTTGATACTTTTTTCCAAAACTTCAAAAAGGTTAGATAAACGTTTCTTTTAAAGCATGAGCAATATAAAACAACGTTATATCTTAAGCCTACAAATCTTCTGAAAAAATATCAAAATAAAACAAACTTTTAGTGAGGAAAATAAAAATAGGCAGAGAGAATTAAATCACATGTGAAAAGAAAAGAGCATGCGCTTATGCTATAAAAGCAAGAAAGCATAAGGGAAAAATTGAAAAGAAATATGCTTGAAAAAGAAATGCCAGAGCATATAAAAACAGACAGAGTGAAATAAAAACATGTTACTTTTATCTATATAGTTATCATTTTCATGTCATTTCAGAATCAAAACTCAAAAATGGCTCAAGAACATGTTCAACCACAAGAAGTGCCATTTGTTCAAACCAAATCACAACAACAACTAACATCTGAACAAATCCTTCCCACAACTGAACACCTACGATACGGTGAGAGCAACCACTTGTTTAACCCTTACCACTTCAAATGTGATCACCCAATCATCTTAGAGATACACAAAAATCAACCTATATTCCCTGCTCTCAACAAAACATGTAAACTCCCGTAAATTTCCCTATAAATAGTAAAAGTAAATCAAAGACTAATATATCATTACGTTAATTTATAACGTTTTTACCGATAACAAAATTTTCTTTATTATTTTTATTTATTTAAATATGCTATGATACTTAGAAATCACAACGATATTCATGATCTCATTTTGCTTGGAACGATGCTCACACATGTACCACTATAGTCTAAAATCGCGAGAATATTAAAAATTTCTTTTATTCGTTACGAACCTGCATTTTCAGGACATTTTTAAAATTTACTATTCATCGATTACTATTCACCAAACACTATTCATCATTTCACTATTCATCGTTTTTGGAGTCGGTTATTGATATTGAAATGTTTTTCAAAAGTTTTACTATTCACAAAACACTATTCACTCTCGGACTCACGTAAACGTCTCACTAATTAATTTCTAAAATTATCACTAATCACAATTAATATTTTACTAATCCTAAAATACACCTAACCGGACCCAAAATCTCACCCTAAGCCCAACACGTTTCTCGACCTGTTACTATTCACGGCCCAATCCTCTTAAGGCCTATTTTCTTTATTTTGTTTCCAAACCATTCGACTAGACACGCTAGAAACGAGCTTCGTACGTCCAATTCCTACACACGACACCCCTATATTTTTACACATACTCGTTCCTCCACTAGCCAACATTAAGAGGGTCGATTTTTAGGTTCTCACATCGAGTCTAGATACGTTTTTACTAGGCAAAGCAATTGTCCAAAAACAATTTCATACGATTTTTCAACTAATCCAAAACTAAACCGTTTTGCACCCCGTTTGTTTCTATTAAGTCCTAAAACCATTTCTAAACTAAATCTCATGTCTAAATATTACTTTGATTAATCATCTCCAGTCCTAAGCAAAGATTACAAATCGGTTACCAAATAAAAAGAGTAGTCGACATATGTTTTAAAAACAAAATGTACTTCCTTGATTCATGCACACTCCATTTCATATTTTAATCATCTAGGCCAAGTACTACAATCTTATTAAAATGTATTTCGCAAGTACCATACTCTTTTAAATTGCCAATTTCCACGTTTCTTTGAATGTAAGCATGTCTACACCATAAGAAACCAAAACATGGAGTAACTTGTTTACTTGTACAACTTTAGGACTTTTGGAAACAAGCAACAATCCCATCACAATAAATTTTAGATACTAGAATACACCAAGTACCATATATAAATCCCATGCATGCATGCTCTCGTTTTCTATTTCCATGCAAACCAAAAACTCACCAAAAACCTTTAAGTTTTAGTCTAGCCTTGGGTCGAAGCTATTGGGTAGGATTTCAAGGATTCGTGTGGGTTTAGGAGGAACAAGATATTGTTTGTGAACCTTGGTCGAGCACACAATCACACTACGTACTCATATCACTCTCTTCTCGACTCTACGTCTTGTTTTACCCACCATTTTGGTGTCGTAAGTCCCTAACGACTCATTTCATTTTTTTTGCTATACATTCATTTACATTATTTTCGTACGCGACACAAACAAATGCACCTTATTATTCGAAAACTAAATAAACGACATATATATATTCTACGTTCGTCTATATATTTTACACCCTAACAATCGAGTTATGTAAAGTTTTGAAACTAAAAAGCTACGTATAACTTATTTTAGATTACATTTCTAACGTATACAAAGAAGTATCGAAAACCCTTAAATTTTTCTAAGTCTTTCTTATAAAAACTCGTCCAATGCTACGCCCAAAACGCACGTATATCTTTAAAATTTACTTAACGAGTATGCCATTTTATTTCACAAACCAATAGACCCCCTAACAAACAATCATTTTCGTATAAAAACTTTGTAATAAAAATCACGTTTTGAACTTATAAAAATCACAAAGCAAATCGACTTACGAACCAGTTTTAAAAATTAATTAGTATCGATTGGGCCTTAAGGCCCAATCATTTCAAATAAGCCAATCAAATAAGCTACGGTAATAAGCAGTTTGGTAACTTTTTCATAATCCTAACCTTAGCCCAAAACAAAGCCCAAAACACTCGTAGGTCCATTGGATCTAAAAATGCTAACGGGCCTTACATTTCGTTAAAAAGCCCATAAGCTATGAAATAAGCTTTTCGAACAAATAAGCTGTTAGAATAAGTTAAATAAGTTGTTTTGAAACTATTTGAGAAATGAAAACATTAAGTTTTGAAAATTGTTAATTTTGGAATAGATTTGCAAATTTTACAAAAATCGGGTTAAAAGTGTCAACTTTTCAAAGTTTCGGTATAAAATGTCATTTCGTAAATTAAAGGGTGAAAAACTGATTTTTATGAACTTTAGGATGAAAAGTGTAAGAAATATAAAGTTTTGGACGTAAAATGTAAATATATTTAATTTTGGACTAACGGCGTAACACTAACGCCGTTAGGGTAAAAAGTGTAAATTTTTAGAAAATACAAGGGCCGTATACTAAAATTAATATTTTTATTTCTACTTTCCATTTTTACGAGTTCACGTCACGACGTTACGTTTATTTTCAAACTATTATTACTATTAAACGTTACGTTTATTTTCAAACTATTATTATTATTACTATTATTATTATTAAACGTTACGTTTATTTTCAAACTATTATTATTATTACTATTATTATTATTATTAAACGTTACGTTATTTTCAAACTATTATTATTATTAAACGTTACATTATTTTCAAACTATTATTATTATTACTATTATTATTATTAAACGTTACGTTTATTTTCAAACTATTATTATTATTAAACGTTACGCTTTATTTCAAACTATCGTTATTATTTTTATTATTAAACCTTACGTTATGTTTATATATATATATATATATATATATATATATATATATATATATATATATATATATATATATATATATATATATATATATATATATATATAACTAAACTAAACGTACGATATACGATAAAATCCAAAAGTTATCTAGGTCGCGATTAAAACTACTCGCGATTAAAACATTAAGACTATCAAACCCTAAAACTTGCCATATATTATCTAGGTCGTGTATGGAGCCGTTCCCATTTTGCAAACTGAGTATCGATATTTTTATTCACTAAACCACTAAGGTGAGTTCATAGCCTCGCCTTTACTTATTTAAATGTTTTATAAACCCTGCGAGGGGGATACATGCTAGTTTTTACAAACTGAACATAAGTATTTTCTTGGTATGCTTTACCTGATCTCGTTATTGCTTAAGTCCCTTTTTGCCAAAAGCCCCTCATATCATGAGCCTTAGTCACCCAGAGAGGTGAACGTAAATAATTGTGGATAGATCTATTAGGGATTGACAATCCCCGTTTGGGCGTTGAGAAAACAACCGAACGCACTTTATTTGAAATCTAATAGGTTACTGGCAAGGACCTATCCCGAGGGCCCCTGTTACTATAATCCATCATTTATGACGAGATCTGTTAATCGGCTGAGCGTCATGAGCTTAATGCAATAACAACTGTTTTTAACTTATAATTGTATGACGGTGCAATTATCACTTATAGCTTGTGTTCAATCTTTTAAACTTAAACCTATGAATATCACTCAACTTTTGTTGACTTTTAGCATGTTCATCTCAGGTTTAAAGGAGCAAGGATGGGACGGAAGAGCACGAAATTCTTACAAAGGCTATAAAATTTTTATTATCATTCGAAAACCTATTTAATAAATTTTAAAACCACTGGGACCTCATTTTTAAAAACTCTGATATTTATGAAAATTCGAATGATAAATGTTTTTAGAAAATCATTTTTACTGAAAAACTATGAGCTGTGAAGTAACACCCAATCTTTATTCCGCTGCAAATATTTTAAAATTGGGGGTGTTACAGATTGGTATCAGAGCTTTGGTTATAGCGAAACAGGTCTAATTTAGATCTGAACTATAACCGTTTTTACAAACAAAACATTTTATAGCCTTACACTCTTCGTGCCTTCCGTGCCTACAGACTACCTTGCTCAGTACATTACCTGTTAAGATTATTCTGCATGTTTAGAAATTGCGCTTACATAATTTTTATTTCATCCGTACTATATTATCTATAACGTAAAAGCAACTTATAAAATACTATTCCCGGTGACTACAGTAACATGTCTCCAAAAACTTCCTTGAACGCCAAAACTACTCTCCATAATACTAATACATCCCCTGTCAATCAAAATTCTCCGAACACTGAAGATCCCTACGTACAAATATCACAGCCCCAACTTGATATAGAAACCACTCAGAGATCATTTCCATCGTCACCTATCGATTCACCCCTACGTCAAAAACTTAGGAGAACTACTGAATCATATGAAGATGTGATTGGTGGTCAGGCAACATTCGAAGTTGGACAAAGTTCACGTCAAGACAGGCCGTGGATGAATGTTGAGCCAAATTCTCCATTACCCTACACTTTAGATTCCCCAATACCAGATATCCCAAATACCTTATCCTCACCTAATTCCCCCAACTACGATATAAGCACACCTGATTCAATATGGACTCCTGTTTATCAACAAGCCAGCATATTAGAGGCTCACACTGAACAGCTAAAAGGTTTACGACCAACAAAATTTGAATGGTACGGCCGTAACCTTGACGCATTGTTCAAAAGAGCGGATGCTGAGAGACGAGCAATAGGTGAATTAGGAATAAAGGTTAATGAGATAAAGGACAACACCAACCAGGAACTTGGAAGTTTGGATTCCAGGGTCCGTTCTGCAAGAAGAGAACACGGCAATACACATGGTAGAATTGAAGACATTGAAAGGACCCTATGGATGGCTAGAGAGAGAGCCAGGAGCCAAGGTCAAAAGATTGCCGCATTAGAGAGTATGTTGGCAAACCAAATGAACATGTGTCAGGAACGTTTCTCAAACATGGAAGCAGCACAACTTGAACTTGAGAAAGAGATTAGACATTTACGTCAGAGGCGTAACTAATTTTAAGTTTACAAGTATCCCTGTTGCATCTACTAAACCAGACAGACTTGGTTAGTATTTCGTGTAATGTTCAATAAATCTGAACCTTTCAGAATCTGTAATCGAATCATAATATATAATAACCTCCTCTTCCGTTACATCTCTCTGTTATGAATCAATCGTTTCTTTCATATCAAGCATGCATACTATGAATCCTCATACCTTCATGCAAAAATCTCATCATTTTGTTATCTCCCTAGATAAACAAATAACTCCACGTAGATCCATGACATATTAATAAGAGACCTTGTACTAATTGTTTTACAAAAACGAACAGCCAAGTTATTAATATTATGATAACTTCTACAATACTATTCAAATCTACCGTAAGAAGTCTTATCGATTGTAAGAAATTCTTAAACATACTATAATTGACCAGAAACCAAAGTATTGTCTAAAAATAAATTTTCAAGAGAGAGAAAATTTATTTTAAGGGACGAATCGGTTTGTTCCTTAGTAATCCTATATCAAGAGTTGATTATCTATCTATGATACAACGCAGACATATCTTGAAATTAGATTACAGTAAGGAGTCAATTCAGTCTATCATCAATGAAATAATTAGAATTCATTATTTGAATTATTCTGACATCAGAAGGATTCTAAGTTAAGTTTCATTAATGATTTCAGAAGATGGACAACGTAAACAATACATGTACTCCATCGTCATCAAAAATCACCATGACTACTGAAGATGTCAGGGAGTTGATAAGTAACATCATGTCAGTAGTACTTAAAGGAGTCACCATAGTTTATCCAAGAGGAGAGTCGGATACGCCTGACAAGCAGGAAAACTACATGGAATATAGGCCAACCCACTTTTAAATGCCAGAAGGAATGGCTAACCCTACCATCACCCATAACCAAGGAATTAGGCAAGAAGTTAGACCTAATGGAATCAGACAAAAGCAAAAACTCACAAAAATAGGAACCAACAACTCCAACCACTGCAACATCACCAAAACTCAAAACTGCCACCACAAACGTCTGGGAGATCGTTTCAACTATCATCACCGACTAGGATGCAAACAAAAGGCTAATAGATACTGCCTCGTCACACATGTTACCAGAAGGGTATATCTTGGAGGTAAACCCCTGTGTCCAAAATGCAAGAAGCATCACACAGGAATCTGCAAGATTAAGTACCTGGAGTGTCAGAAGACAGGACACAAGGCAACTAACTATAGGACTTTGGATAACAAGGGACAAACAACAACTGTAATATGCTACGGATGTGGTGCAAAAGGACACTACAGGAACCGATGTCCAAACTACAACATAAATTGGAAAGCCAAGACTCTCGCTAGGAAATGAAAACTCTACAAGGACGTCGGTGGTATCAAGGAATTATTGCTAGATTTATGCAGATGAATAAATTCCTGTTGTGAATAAATAAACTCTAGTTCAAAAATTTCCTGATTGTACCTCTTCCTTGTATTTTACTTTAAGTTACGATGGATGTAACTAAAGTATAACAACTATCCTTCTACCGTATCGAAAAATCTACCTTGTAATATTTCCAAAATAATTATAATCTACGTCAATTTCAATTCCTATCCCATTTACCAAATAACAGCATACTGTTATTTCCCTAAAAATTTCTGACTAGAAATTTCTGACTCATCATATATATATATATATATATATATATATATATATATATATATATATATATATATATATATATATATATATATATATATATATATATATATATATATACACACACAAAATAAATAAATAAATCAATGAATAAAGTTCCTACTTTATTCTTAAAAGAAATTGCGTATTATATCATAATAACAAAACGTTGAACACCATCTAAAACAACTTAAAGAAAAACATAAATACAACTGTGACTGAGCCAAACATCACATCATTTAGTCCTCCATTAAACATAGCCTGGCCAACTATGTCTGATTTAGGAAGAATCATGTCATGATGGAACAATCATAATGCCAAAATTTCTAAATAACAATCTTCATTTAAAAGCAACAAATATAGATAAGCTGAACTATTCATAAATATTACAAACTACCATAAATACCTATCTTATTCCTTCGTCATTATGACAAGAAACCAACGAAAGTACAAATAATAAAACCCTAATAATTCGCAAAGACTAACAGAAAACTCCAATAACTAAAAATTTATCCGAATTCATGAAAATTAATAAATAAACAAATAATTAGCATCGGAAGTGCTAACGTCACAATAATTACAATATAAACCATAGAATTTTCAATAGGTTGATTCGCTATGACAACAAAAACTCCCACCAACAAAACCATAGCAAAAGCCACCACAGGATGAATCACCTTAATTATGCTGAAAGATAAATATAAAAAAATCATTAAAAACAATAACAATACAAATTCCTAAAAACAAAACAAGTTTTATTCATTATTCGTTAACAATACATAGAAACACGACAAGGACTTAATTTAAAAACAACCCTAGCTTAAGATTATTACCCCCATATCTTGTCCACGGTAATGGCTAAAACCGTGAGGGGTACGACAAATAACAAAATCGCAACCAAGAACCCAAAGTCTTCGTCTGGAACATACGCTAAGTAGATAGCGGCAAGGACGACATACACAATCGCTAGTATCATGATGAGGTGCGGCATTTTGGAGATGTGAAATGATAGGAAAATGGTTGGTGGAAGAAATGGAAATTTGAAAGGGATATATGTAGGTGAAAAACTAGCCGTTAGACACTATTTCGGACCGTTAGGATCACTATTCCCTACCGTTGGACACGGTACACCTAGCCGTTATTTTACTATTCAAAACCTTTACCTTCAATATCCACAACCCTTAAATACACCAGTTACTTGATCTTGCCTAGCACAAATAAGTCTAACTAAACCACGTCTCCTAAATCTTAATAATAAAAATCTCTCGACAACCCTCTAATCGAAATTTCCTAATACAGGAATTTTTTTAAACTTGAATTCCGGGACGGAATTCAGAATGAGGGTTAGGTACTGTAAACTCCCGTAAATTTCCCTATAAATAGTAAAAGTAAATCAAAGACTAATATATCATTACGTTAATTTATAGCGTTTTTACGGATAACAAAATTTTCTTTATTATTTTTATTTATTTAAATATGTTATGATACTTAGAAATCACTATGATATTCATGATCTCATTTTGCTTGGAACGATGCTCACACATGTACCACTATAGTCTAAAATCACGAGAATATTAAAAATTTCTTTTATTCGTTACGAACCTGCATTTTCAGGACAATTTTAAAATTTACTATTTATCAGTTACTATTCACCAAACACTATTCATCATTTCACTATTCATCATTTTTGGAGTCGGTTAGTGATATTGAAATGTTTTGCAAAAGTTTTACTATTCACGAAATACTATTCACAAAACACTATTCACTCTCGGACTCACGTAAACGTCTCACTAATTAATTTCTAAAATTATCACTAATCACAATTAATATTTTACTAATCCTAAAATACACCTAACCGGACCCAAAATCTCACCCTAAGCCCAACACGTTTCTCGACCTGTTACTATTCACGGCCCAATCCTCTTAAGGCCTATTTTCTTTATTTTGTTTCCAAACCATTCGACTAGACACGCTAGAAACGAGCTTCGTACGTCCAATTCCTACACACGACACCCCTATATTTTTACACATACTCGTTCCTCCACTAGCCAACATTAAGAGGGTCGATTTTTAGGTTCTCACATCGAGTCTAGATACGTTTTTACTAGGCAAAGCAATTGTCCAAAAACAATTTCATACAATTTTTCAACTAATCCAAAACTAAACCGTTTTGAACCCCGTTTGTTTCTATTAAGTCCTAAAACCATTTCTAAACTAAATCTCATATCTAAATATTACCTTGATTAATCATCTCCAGTCCTAAGCAAAGATTACAAATCGGTTACCAAATAAAAAGAGTAGTCGACATATGTTTTAAAAACAAAATGTACTTCCTTGATTCATGCACACTCCATTTCATATTTTAATCATCTAGGCCAAGTACTACAATCTTATTAAAATGTATTTCGCAAGTACCATACTCTTTTAAATTGCCAATTTCCACGTTTCTTTGAATGTAAGCATGTCGACACCATAAGAAACCAAAACATGGAGTAACTTGTTTACTTGTACAAGTTTAGGACTTTTGGAAACAAGCAACAATCCCATCACAATAAATTTTAGATACTAGAATACACCAAGTACCATATATAAATCCCATGCATGCATACTCTCGTTTTCTATTTCCATGCAAACCAAAAACTCACCAAAAACCTTTAAGTTTTAGTCTAGCCTTGGGTCGAAGCTATTGGGTAGGATTTCAAGGATTCGTGTGGGTTTAGGAGGAACAAGATATTGTTTGTGAACCTTGGTCGAGCACACAATCACACTACGTACTCATATCACTCTCTTCTCGACTCTACGTCTTGTTTTACCCACCATTTTGGTGTCGTAAGTCCCTAACGACTCATTTCATTTTTTTTGCTATACATTCATTTACATTATTTTCGTACGCGACACAAACAAATGCACCTTATTATTCGAAAACTAAATAAACGACATATATATATATATATATTTTACGTTCGTCTATATATTTTACACCCTAACAATCGAGTTATGTAAAGTTTTGAAACTAAAAAGCTACATATAACTTATTTTAGAATACATTTGTAACGTATACAAACAAGTATCGAAAACCCTTAAGTTTTTCTAAGTCTTTTCTTATAAAAACTCATCCAATGCTACGCCCAAAACGCATGTATATCTTTAAAATTTACTTAACGAGTATGCCATTTTATTTCACAAACCAATAGACCCCCTAACAAACAATCATTTTCATATAAAAACTTTGTAATAAAAATCACGTTTTGAACTTATAAAAATCACAAAGCAAATCGACTTACGAACCAGTTTTAAAAATTAATTAGTATTGATTGGGCCTTAAGGCCCAATCATTTCAAAATAAGCCGATCAAATAAGCTACAGTAATAAGCAGTTTGGTAACTTTTTCATAATCCTAACCTTAGCCCAAAACAAAGCCCAAAACCCTCGTAGGCCCATTGGATCTAAAAATGCTAACGGGCCTTACATTTCGTTAAAAAGCCCATAAGCTATGAAATAAGCTTTTCGAACAAATAAGCTGTTAGAATAAGTTAAATAAGTTGTTTTGAATCTATTTGAGAAATGAAAACATTAAGTTTTGAAAATTGTGAATTTTGGACTAGATTTGCAAATTTTACAAAAATCGGGTTAAAAGTGTCAACTTTTCAAAGTTTCGGTATAAAATGTCATTTCGTAAATTAAAGGGTGAAAAACTGATTTTTATAAACTTGAGGATGAAAAGTGTAAGAAATATAAATATTTGGACGTAAAATGTAAATATATTTAATTTTGGACTAACGGCGTAACACTAACGCCGTTAGGGTAAAAAGTGTAAATTTTTAGAAAATACAAGGGCCGTATACTAAAATTAATTTTTTTATTTCTACTTTCCATTTTTACGAGTTCACGTCACGACGTTACGTTTATTTTCAAACTATTATTACTATTAAACGTTACGTTTATTTTCAAACTATCATTATTATTACTATTATTATTATTAAACGTTACGTTTATTTTCAAACTATTATTATTATTATTAAACGTTACGTTATTTTCAAACTATTATTATTATTACTATTATTATTATTATTATTATTATTAAATGTTACGTTATTTTCAAACTATTATTATTATTACTATTATTATTATTATTAAACGTTACGTTTATTTTCAAACTATTATTATTATTAAACGTTACGCTTTATTTCAAACTATCGTTATTATTTTTATTATTAAACCTTACATTATATTTATATATATATATATATATATATATATATATATATATATATATATATATATATATATATATATATAACTAAACTAAACGTACGATATACGATAAAATCCAAAAGTTTTACTAACGATAAATTAACAAATCACGCATTCAAAAACTACTCGCGATTAAAACATTAAGACTATCAAACCCTAAAACTTGCCATATATTATCTAGGTCGTGTGTGGAGCCGTTCCCATTTTGCAAACTGAGTATCGATATTTTTATTCACTAAACCACTAAGGTGAGTTCATAGCCTCGCCTTTACTTATTTAAATGTTTTATAAACCCTGCGAGGGGGATACATGCTAGTTTTTACAAACTGAACACAAGTATTTTCTTAGTATGCTTTACCTGATCTCGTTATTGCTTAAGTCCCTTTTTGCCAAAAGCCCCTCATATCATGAGCCTTAGTCACCCAGAGAGGTGAACGTAAATAATTGTGGATAGATCTATTAGGGATTGACAATCCTCGTTTGGGCGTTGAGAAAACAACCGAACGCACTTTATTTGAAATCTAATAGGTTACTGGCAAGGACCTATCTCGAAGGCCCCCTGTTACTATAATCCATCATTTATGATGAGATCTGTTAATCGGCTGAGCGTCATGAGCTTAATGCAATAACAACTGTTTTTAACTTATAATTGTATGACGGTGCAATTATCACTTATAGCTTGTGTTCAATCTTTTAAACTTAAACTTATGAATATCACTCAACTTTTGTTGACTTTTAGCATGTTCATCTCAGGTTTAAAGGAGCAAGGATGGGACGGAAGAGCACGAAATTCTTACAAAGGCTATAAAATTTTTATTATCATTTGAAAACCTATTTAATAAATTTTAAAACCACTGGGACCTCATTTTTAAAAACTCTGATATTTATGAAAATTCGAATGATAAATGTTTTTAGAAAATCATTTTTACTGAAAAACTATGAGCTGTGAAGTAACACCCAATCTTTATTCCGCTGCAAATATTTTAAAATTGGGGGTGTTACAAAACAGTTATTGAAATCCTTCAAATCTATATGCAACAATTCTGGAACACCATTCGTGTGATGAAAGAATCCAAATCCAAAGTGCTAGAAGTTACTGTACACAGATACACAACTCAGATGACAAGTAAATCTCTTCGAAGTGTGCTAGAACTACCTAGTGCAACATCTAATGGCAAACAAAGATTTGAAGTCCTTCCAGATAACAAACAGATCCAAAACTTCTTTTTGGAACTAGGATATGATACAGATATCTTCAAGCTCAAAAACACATATGATTTTAAGAGGAAATGTCTCCCTGGACCATGGGCTACAATGTTTTCAATTCTAAACAGATGTCTTTCAGTCAAAGAAACATGAATTGATGCTTGTAGATTCTCGAATATCAAATCTTTTATGGGGTTGTGAATCAATTCCACTTCGACTATGATTCTCTAATATCGATCGAGCTAGTTGAGTTAGTTGAATCCAAAACAAAAAAAAAAGAAGACGTTGGGTCGATATATTCATTTTGTAAGATTCATCAAGCTTCTAATCCAGGATATGATGAAGACAAACAATCTATCAGCAAGGCCGGTTGAAGTACGGATCAATGACAAAGCAATGAAAAACGTGAAACCGTCCAAAGAAGCAACTACAAAAAGCCCAATGCCAATTCCTCAAGAGTTGCTTGACCTTGCTGACAAGAATTCTAAAGCTTACAAGGAATACATAGGTAGATCAACCGTTTCTATGGAAAGCTCTAAACCGAGCGAACCAACCCCTGAAAAAAATAAGGAATTAGAAACTAGCGCCAATGTAGGAATGGCGATGGGGAGTAGGATAGAAACAATTGATCAAGGGGATAAAAGGAGAAAGAGAATACAAACACTTTCTAATATTCAGAAGTCAGGTGATACAAGGGGAGAAGAAAGAGTTCAAGAGAGTCACGAAACTGGAACTCAAATGAATGATGACTCTGAAACGACAATGTCAGACAATATAAAAAATGATGGTAATGATGGTGAAGAGGTAGATACAACCCATAGGCCGGAAGTTAGTAAGGAGAATAGGTTAGAATCTGACACCAGTAGTATAACTAGATCCACGGAGATACCCAATCTCCTAAACCTAGGAACTCCTAAGTAAACAAATCCTGCGTCATTCGTTGACACAGCGACAAGTTTGGCGTCGGCAATTCTTTGTGAAACCGACCCGTTAAAATTTCCCAGGAAACCCAAACTACCTCAACAAACAACTCCAACAACAATAACATCAATGGAAACAACAACAACAACATCAGCAACAACAACAACAAACACAATACTGTTACCCACCGAAACACATACTGAACAACCAACATCAATCCCATCATCATCAACAACTGCAAACCCTCAAAAAGATGCTCCTCCAAATTACATTGCGAAGGGATATCTGAAAAGAGAGGTAGATGAATTTCAAAAGTACTCAAAGGAACTACATGAAGCTCAAGAGAAAAGGAAACAAATTTATGAAGCAGTTGGTGAAGAGGTCACTAGAGATGAGGAACTTACGATTGATCAACTTAAAGAAATGATGATACAAATCTTCAAAGATCAACCTCATCTACAACAACAAAAACCAAACCTGTATTATTCACTCATTCCAACAACAGATTCTGAATCATCATTTCAAGATATAGCTGCGTTACGCTCTACAATGATTACAACTAACAAGACATGGATAAAGGAAATAAAATAGCTAAATGATCGAATCGTTGAACTAGAAAAGACATGCAAGCCTTGATGAGTGCTTATTCACTCATCCTTTTTAGGCTTTATTTCAGACCAAAAATACCAAATACTAACCAAAAATGCCAAGAGAATGCATGTTTTTTGTATTTGTGTATGTGCAGGTACGGATATGAGAAAAATGAACGAAAACAAAGCAAAACCGACGAAAAACGAGCACGAGAATGGAAAGTGTCAAAAGCCGGAGCCGGGGAAGTCAAATGGTCAAAGTCCAAGCTCAAGATGACAAAATCAAACTAAAAGATTCATCATGTTACAAGTTTAGTCCCTGGTGAAAGTTTGAAGAAATTGCAACATCAGTCCCCGCACTTTCAGAGTTTGGCATAAATGATCCCTCAAAAATAATTTGAAGAAAAATCATCAAGTGGTCCTCCATGAATCTTAGAATGGCAACAAATACCCTTGGGAAGTACTTTGAGCAAATTACAGCTTTGGTCCTTATGGTTTGCAATATTACATATTTGGTCCTAAAAATAAAACTAATCCTAAACCTTTTTAAATAACCGGATCCAAAACATAATCTTACCCAACACACCCTTAGCCCATCAACCAAAATCCCACAAAGCCCATCTCCCTTTTAGCCTTGTACCCGGTCCAGTTATACACCCCAGTCAACCCCTTAATAACCCGGTCAACGAAAACAATAAATAAAAAAAAAAAAAAAAAACAAACACCCCAATTTTACCCGCCCCCAATTTCACCCCCAAATCCCAGATTTCTACTGTTTGAAGAACCCTAACACCCCAACACCAAAATTACCCCAAGTTAAGTAATTATTACCCAATAATTAGCTTCTAGAAGGTGTCAGGGAATGTCAGGGTATAGCAGAGACACGTGGACCAGTGAGGTAACATCACGAGGATCGGTCACATCACATCAATCAATCCAAGGGCGCACATTGAATGGAAGTATCTGGATCTAATGGCTGATATGGACTCAAAGAAGCACAAATGACGCGGATTGATGACCTGGACTCAAACCCTAGCTACCTCAGCTCTCCTATATATACCCCTCCATTTCATGTAATCTGTGTGCCTTTATTTTGTATTGTTATGCTGTTGAATTTAGTTTGTAACACTCTTTTAATATTAATGAAAAGTTATTTAGTTTAATTCAATTGTCTTCTTATTTTTCATAATTAAACTGCTTATTGCTTATTTCATTTCTATTCTCAGCTTATAATTTCTAGTTCCTTATTGTCTTTTAAATTCAGTTTTACTATTCAATTATTACTTATTGTTGTTCAAGTATTACATAAAAAGAAAAAATAAATAAAAAAAAAAAAAAAAAAAATCAAGTTCTTATTTACATAAGCTTCAAATAGCTTTTTAGTTGTTTAATTAGTTTCATATCAGCTGTTGATAGCTTTTGTGATACTATCTAAGGCACCAAATATTCAATTCTATCAAAGTCTCAATCAGTCAACTGTGGTCAAAAGCAGCTTATCAATAAGCTACAGCTTATTTGGAAATTAAGGCAGCCAATAAGGAGCTTTTTGGCCTGTCTAGAGACAGGCTGTGTTGGATTTCACCTCTCTGTTTGGCTGAGAGGTGATTGGTGAGATTTCATTTTAAGATTCATAAGTTTAATTTTGCTTATAGATAATTGTTACTATTTCATTATTGCTTATTTCTGTTTACATTTTGTTTTAGTTTATTATAGCTTAATTTCATTATTGCATTTGGTTTCATTAAATTGAGTTGTGATTTGAATTAACCTCTACTGTTCCATCTGTCTCATTTATTGTGTCTGAGTGTTGAGTTATTCTGAGTGGTATTGCATTTGATATCTGTTTGTTAATGTTGATTTGGACTATTGGAGTTGTTATGTTTCTGATTTGAGGTTTGGATTGATACTAGTAGGCTTAGTGGTGGTATTGTGAAGTTGTGACTGAGGCAGTTAAGGGTGTTTGGAGTTAAGCAGTTTGCCGGAATAGGTTGTGTTTTAGAGGTTATATTCAGTCTAAATACATTACTGAGGTTACATTTAGGTATAGTCTAGCATTATAACATTTGAGTAGCTACATTAGAGTCTAATCACTTGTTTCATCATTGATTTGCATTAACTGTTAAAGCATTTAGGTGGTAGTAGCTTTCAGCTTGTCACTAGAATAGTTTAAATAGCATTAGTTAAGTTGCATAGTAGCTTATTACTACTAAATTAGTAATTTGAGACTGAATTAAAATCATTTTGGTCAAAGTTTATTCAAAAACAAAAAGTCAAAAAGATTTTTGGTTGTCTGATTTGGACTGTTATTCAAAGAGGTGCACAGACCTTATTTTTGGTTCAAAATTCAATTGGAAAGTTGATTTGTAAACCTTGTCAGGTGGATAATAAGTTTTAACCAGAATATTGCAAATTGGAATTGATTTGCTTATTAGAAATCTCAGCTTAAGTTGATTGACTGAGCACATAAGTGCCCTGCACAATCAGTTTTTAACTAGATTCCTAGGCATCTTTGAGGTATTAATTGGATTAGAGGTCCATTATTTAAGGTGTTTTTGTGATCTCTGGTAGCAAGACAGTAGATAACACCCACTAATTTGCCATTCTTAGCTTATCTGAATTGCTTTTTCATCTCATTTAGTTGGGTGATTGAACCTAGTATCTGATTTCATAAACAGGGCTGCAAATTAGTTGTAGGAATCAGAAGTGTGGTTTTATTGTTTCTCTGAGCTTGTCTGCACTCATTGTTACTATTCCAATTGGTTTTTTGGTCTTTGCTTATCTGTTTCAGCTTTTAGCTTATTCCATATTGCTTATTTGATCCCATTTTGCCCATACTTGTGTTTCTGAGCCTCATTCTGATTTATCTCTGTTTATTTGAGCTCTATTTAGTCTAAAAATCATTTGGGAAAAGTTGGGGTCACTTTTGGTCAACAGTGCTTATAAATAAGCATTCCATTTAAGCAGTTTCTTAGCTTATTTCATTTCCACAGCTAATTTTTGACTTTTCAAATTTTTCATAAGTTTAGAATATTATTTTAGAATTTTCCTGAAATTTTCAGATTTTTCCAAGTTCATTTGCTATTTTTCTTATTTAATTTTCATTTTTAATCATTTTTTTAATTACTAAAAAATCAGAAAAACCCCAGAAAAATCCAAAAAAAATATTATAAAATTATTTTTAGTTATTTTAGATTTTTAGAAATTTATTTTGTATTTTTCTCATTTAATTTGAATTTCTTTAAAAAAAATTTTTTAAATAGATTAAATAGTTTTTTTTAATTCCAAAAAATTACATAAAAAGCCAAAAAAAAATTAGTTTTTAGTTTTAAAATTTCTTTTTAGTTATTTTATAATTTTCAAAATTTAATTTTTATTTTTCTCACTTTATTTTCATTTTCTTTTAATTTTTAATTAGTTAAATTAGTTTTTAATTCATAATAAATCCATAAAAAGTCAAAAAAATATTTTTCTTTTTCTCAAAATTTTCTTTTATCATTTTTAATTTTTGAAAATTATTTTCAAGTCCGTAGGAGTCGCGTAGCTTAAAAGTCGCGTTTTATTTTGTACGGTTGCGTTTATTTTACGTTTTAATTTACGGTTTTCGATTCTACGTTACGTTTTTGGTTTGTTTAGTTGAATTACGTGCTTAATTGGTTATTTGCGCTTCATTTAATATCTCATTAGTGTAATCTCATTCACATCACTTTTTACCACTTTTCACGACACGTTTTCCGAATCGGAAATTCGGAATTCCATTCACCCTTCACACGGAATACGACCTCGGATTATCCGTATTTCTTTGCGGATTTCTTGAGCTTACATCTATACTATAATATTGATATTGTGTTTTTCAAACTCAATCAATTTTTGGCGCCGCTGCCGGGGAAGGTTGAAGTGAATTTTTGAATATTCGTTTTTGAAAAATTGTGTTTTGATAAGCCTTCCTCTATTTTGTATATATTATATAAATATCGAAAAATCAAAAACACTTTTCCTAAAGTGTTTTCAAAAACACCAAAAAAACAATAAAGTTACAGCCTCGTTCCGATCGAAAGAAAGGGCGTTGTAAACCAAATAAGTTTCCCAATATAACTACGCGTGAAATTAGTTGCTAATCGGATTACTTTAATTCTACAACCGAATAAGCGGAAAATACGGAAGCTTTGACATTAAATTGCAAGCTGAAGAGAGATCCATTCTTCTCTCCCGTTCCGTCGCGAGTAGATTAAGGGAAACGGTTTACGATTAACGTAACGTTTGAAAAAGAAAAAACAAAAGTTTAAGTTTTTGAATTTTGCTTTATAAAAACAAAAATTCAAAAAGATTTTCCTTTTCAAATTTGATTTTCCTTTTATTTTTCAAAATTTGAGTTTTTGTGGTGTATGAACACCCGTTCATCTTCTAAACGTCTTATTTCTCCATTATCGAACCCCGAGAGTTTGATACGTCACACACACAAAGTTCGTTTCCCTAACATCACGGAAATGGAACAAAACAACCACAACAATCAACACCCTCCGGTGGGTGTTGTTCAAAATGCACCAGCTCCCGATCTCCGAACGATGGAGGAGCTGTGTAAACCGACAATGCACGGTAGAGGCGGTCCGATTGCCCCTCTCAATATTGAGGCTACGGATTTTGGACTTAAGCACCACATGATTCAACAAGTCCAGAATTCGTGCCAATTTCACGGTTTACCGGGTGACGATGCTAACAAGCATCTCGACAAATTTTTAACCGTCACCCAAAGTATGAAACAACATGGGGTCTCCGATGACGCCCTTCATCTTTCTCTCTTCCCCTATTCTTTGACGCATCATGCTACCGCTTGGTTTGATCGTCTTCCCAAGAACTCGATTCATACCTTCGAAGAGATGGTATCGAAGTTCTTGGCGAAATATTTTCCACCATCGATGGTGACGAAACTTCGAAACGATATTAGCAATTTCCGTCAGCTTCCCTACGAATCTTTATTCGAAGCTTGGGAACGCTATAAGCTTGCTATTGATCGGTGTCCAAACCATAACATGCTTCTTGTTACGATAATTGATACGTTTTACAATGGTTTGACTTTGCGACATCGGGACACGATCAATGCAGCTGCGGGTGGAACTTTTATGAAACGACGTCCTGAAGATTGCTACGAACTTATTGAGAATATGACGGCTCATTACAATTACTGGGATTCCTCTGCCGAGAGGAATGAGTCAAGAACAACCGTTGCTCACAATTCTTCTACGTCTAATTCTGAAATACCCGCAATTACTAAGAAACTCGATGATTTGTCGACTGCTGTTTTAAGAATGCACCAAACGTCTCAGAATCAAAATCAAGTCAAGAACCATCAAGTCAATATGGTGAACAATGTTTGTGAGACTTGTGGTGGTCCTCATTCGTATTTTGAGTGCCCAGCCACCGGTAGCTACACTCACGAGAATGTGTATGCTGCTTCGGGAACCTACAATATGGGCGGTAACGGATACCAACCACAGGGTGACCGAAATCTTCTTAGCTACCGTTCGAACCATTATGTTGGACCACCCGGTTTTAATCAACCGTCTCAAGTTAATCAAGTCAATCAAGTTAATCAAAATGTGCAAAACCGAAATCATCAATTCAATCACAATGCTAATCAAAATCGAATGAACAATGGTTTTCAGAATCAAAATCATGGTTTTCAAAATCAAAATCGGGGAAATTACAATCAAGGCCCGAATCAAGGGAATTTTCATGGAAATTTTCAAAATGTTAATCATGGGAATTATAATCATGGAAATCAGAATTTTCAGAATCAAGGTTTCAATAACAACAATCGTGGTCAAAATTTTCAAAATCCAGTTGTGAATCAGTCTTCTTCGGATGAATTACTCAAGCAGTTTATGAAAAGTCAAGAGGAAATGAATAAAATGTTAATCAATCAAATGGCCGAATTGAAGAAGTCTTTAAATGATCGACCCTCGGGCTCGGGTACCCTTCCAAGCAACACGATCGCTAACCCGAGGGGCGATGCTAAGGCGATCATGACTAGGAGTGGTATTGTTATCGATGGACCAACGGCTCCGACTACCCCTTCTTCTTCTTCGTCTCCCAAGGTAGTCGTCCGTGAAACCGAGGCGACAACGGATACGGAAATTCCTAGTAATAATGGAAGGACCGAGAACATCCAACCTCCGGTGGTCCCAACGTCTAAAGGAAAAGATAAAGTTGTTAATGAAACTGAAAGTCCCGTTAAAGTAAATTTGCCTTATCCGTCACGCTTAAACGAACAAAAGCACCGTGAGAAAGATAAAATTCAGATGGAAAAGTTTTACCAAGTTTTTCAAGAGCTACATTTTGCCATAACTCTTGCGGATGCTATACTTTTAATGCCTAAATTTGCTTCTGTGCTAAAAGGTCTTTTGAATAACAAAGAAAAATTGTTTGAAAAATCTCGAACCCAGATGAATGAGAATTGCTCGGCGGTTATCCTCAAAAAGCTCCCCGAAAAGCTTGAAGACCCCGGTCGATTTCTCATTCCGTGTAATTTTCCTGGGATGGTTCAATGCTTCGCCTTGGCCGATCTTGGCGCTAGCATTAACCTAATGCCGTTATCAATTTGGAAGAAGTTGTCTTTACCCAGTTTAACTCCGACTTGTATGACCCTCGAGCTAGCCGACCGATCTACTTCCCGCCCGATGGGAATAGCCGAGGATGTCTTTGTTAATGTTGGGAAATTCCATTTCTCTGCCGATTTTGTCGTTGTTGATTTTGATGCTGATCCGCGGGTACCTCTCATTCTCGGAAGAGGTTTCCTAAGGACCGGCCGTGCTTTGATTGATGTTTTCGATGAAGAAATTACCTTACGCGTTGGTACCGAAGCCATAACTTTTAACTTGGATCAAACCGCGAGGTACTCCTCCGAGTTTGACAAATATTCCGTTAACCGAATCGACGTTATCAATGAAGTTACGGAGGAGTACGCTCAAGAGTTACTTGGTTTTACCGAACATGCTTCGAGTGGCAATCCCACTCATTCTTCTGAACCGATAATTTCCGATCCTTCCCCTTCCCTTACTCCGTTTTAGGGAAGTGATTTCATCTTGGAAGAGATCGAGGCCTTTCTTGCTAATGATTCGATTTCACCGGAAATTGATCATTCCGATTGTGACCCGGAGAGGGATGTACTTTTGATTGAGAAATTGTTAAACGAAGATCCCAACCCGTCCCTCCCTCCGCTTGACCTTAAAATGGCCGACGTTAAAGAAGTTAAGCCGTCTACTGAGAATCCTCCGGAGCCCGAGCTCAAGGATTTACCTCCTCATCTCGAATACGCATTTTTGGAAGGAACCAACAAACTTCCCGTTATTATTTCAAAGGAACTTAAAGATGAGGAGAAGAAACGTCTCTTAGATGTGCTCAAGAAGCATAAGAGTGCCATCGCTTGGCAAATTTCTGATATAAAGGGTATCGACCCTCGTTTTTGCACGCATAAGATCTTACTTGAAGATAATTTCAAACCGTCCGTTCAGCAACAACGACGGGTTAACCCGAAAATTCATGAGGTTATCAAAAAGGAAGTTATCAAACTCCTCGATGCCGGAATGATTTATCCAATCACGGATAGCTCTTGGGTTAGCCCGGTCCACTGCGTACCGAAGAAAGGTGGAATGACCGTCATTACAAATGAAGATAATGAATTGATTCCGACACGTCTCGTTACCGGATGGAGAGTTTGTATTGATTATCGTAAATTGAATGATGCGACTCGTAAGGACCATTTCCCACTTCCATTTATGGATCAAATGCTAGAACGCCTAGCGGGAAATGAGTTCTATTGTTTTCTTGATGGATTTTCCGGCTATTTTCAAATACCTATTGACCCTCCGGACCAGGAAAAGACTACCTTTACTTGCCCTTATGGAACGTTTGCCTATCGTCGTATGCCTTTTGGCTTATGCAATGCTCCAGGCACGTTCCAAAGGTGTATGATGTCGATATTCTCGGATATGATCGAGAAAACCATGGAAGTTTTCATGGATGATTTCTCGGTTTATGGAGATTCTTTCACTTCGTGCCTCTCCCATTTAGAAAATATGCTGAAACGGTGTGAAGACACCAACTTGGTTCTAAATTGGGAGAAATGCCATTTCATGGTCAAAGAGGGCATTGTCCTCGGCCACAAGATTTCGAAATCTGGGATTGAGGTCGATAGAGCTAAAGTCGACGTTATTGCAAAATTACCTCATCCCACCACCGTTAAAGGAATTAGAAGTTTTTTAGGTCATGCCGGCTTTTACCGACGTTTCATTCAAGACTTTTCTAAGATAGCCCGGCCTCTGACACACTTGCTTGAAAAAGATGCTCCGTTTATCTTCTCGAATGAATGCATCGAAGCATTCAATGTTCTTAAAAAGAAGTTAACAGAGGCTCCCGTCTTAATTGCCCCCGACTGGGACTTGCCCTTCGAGCTAATGTGCGATGCTAGCGATTATGCCATTGGTGCAGTCCTGGGGCAACGCAAGTCTAAGCATTTTCAGCCGATACACTATGCCAGTAAAACAATGACCGACGCTCAATACCATTATACGACTACTGAGAAAGAAATGTTAGCCGTCATTTACGCTTTTGAAAAGTTTCGATCTTATTTGCTTTTGAAAAAATGCATAGTGTACACGGATCATTCGGCTCTTAAGTACCTTATGGCAAAGCAAGACGCTAAGCCACGCTTGATGCGGTGGGTTCTCCTCCTTCAAGAATTCAAAGTTGAAATTCGAGATAAAAAAGGAGCCGAGAACCTTGCTGCTGATCACTTATCGCGTTTAGAGAATCCCCACCAAAGTGTTTTCGAGAAAAAGGAGATTAACGAAGCATTTCCTCTCGAGACACTGGGGAGTTTATCACATGGTGATTCTAGTACCCCATGGTTCGCCGACTTTGCGAATTACCATGCGGGGAATTTTATCCGGAAAGGGATGTCGTTCCAGCAGAAGAAAAAATTCTTCAAAGATGTTAAGCATTATTTCTGGGACGATCCCTATTTGTTTAAGATATGTGCGGATCAAGTAATCCGGCAGTGCGTTCACGGCAAAGAAGCCGCTGAAATTCTTATGGCATGCCACAATGGACCCACGGGGGGACATCATGGTGCCAACTTCACCGCTAAGAAAGTTTTTGACTCCGGCTTCTACTGGCCGACGATTTACCGGGATGCTCATGAGTTGGTTAAATCTTGTGATTCTTGCCAGCGTCAAGGAAAAATCACTCAGAAGGACGAGATGCCTCAAAATGCCATCCAAGTCTGTGAAATTTTTGACGTCTGGGGTATCGATTTCATGGGTCCATTCCCGTCTTCTCGTGGTAACAAATATATACTCGTGGCCGTCGACTACTTGTCTAAATGGGTCAAAGCGAAGGCGCTACCCACCAATGACGCCCGAGTTGTTGTGAAATTTCTTAAAAATCTCTTCGCCCGATTTGGTGCACCTCGTGCTATTATAAGCGATTGTGGGACCCATTTCTGTAACGACCAATTTGCTAAAGTTATGCTCAAATATGGTGTCACACATCGTCTTTCTACGGCATATCATCCACAGACGAGTGGTCAAGTTGAGGTTTCCAATCGTGGCTTGAAACGTATTTTAGAAAGGACCGTAGGTGAACATTGTGCTTCATGGGCCGATAAGTTAGATGATGCACTTTGGGCCTTCCGTACAGCTTACAAAACACCCATTGGGTGCACTCCTTACAAGTTGGTTTACGGGAAGGCCTGCCATTTGCCCTTTGAACTTGAGCACAAGGCCTACTGGGCCTTGAAACATGCTAATTTTGACCTTCAAACCGCGGGTGATCACCGTAAAGTTCAGTTGAATGAATTAGTCGAGCTTCGTGATCAGGCCTATTAGAATTCTTTGATCTACAAAGAGAAGACAAAGAGGATTCACGATGCTAAAATTAAAGATCGCGTCTTCAATGTTGGTGACCGAGTCCTTCTTTTCAATTCTCGATTAAAGATTTTCTCGGGCAAGTTAAAAACCCGTTGGTCTGGACCATTCACCATTACCCAAGTATTTCCTTATGGAACCGTTGAACTTGCTCAACCTAATGGTCCCAATTTTAAGGTGAATGGTCATCGTGTTAAACATTACTTTGGAGGGGACATACCACCCATGGTTGTCCCGGATCTCCAGACTTTCCCCAAGGACGATTAAATTCGGGGATCGAGTCAAGCTCATGTGACTCGGTGAACAAAAACAAGCGCTTCGTGGGAGGCACCCCATGCTTATCCAATTTCATTTTCTTTATTTTCTATTTTCTAATAACGTGACGTGAGGGGGGCGACCCTTTCCAAACTTGTGTTTTCGTGGTTGTTGTTTATGAATGTTCAGGAATTTCCCCGAAGTTTGAGGACTCTCGTGCTCGTGGTTTGTCGTTCTCTCCACTCGAGTCTCATCCTTCGCTGCTCTTTCGGAAATTCACCATATCCTAAATCTTATCGACTAACGTTTATCTCTTGGCATACTTAATAAATGGCCTTAGATTTTACGTAGGATTACCTTTACCCTTAAAACATTGAGGACAATGTTTCACTTTAGTCTGGGGGGGGGGGGGGGGGTGAATCTTCGATTCGATTTGACCTGTACCATCGTCTGAGCTGTTAACTTGCGCAACTCCGTTTTCCACCAAAAATTTTACTTTTTGTCACCGCTTTATTATGCAAAAAAAAAAAAAAAAAAAAAAAAAGTGAAAGAATGAAAAAAAATATATATGTTATGAATAATAAGTTTTGACACCTTGTTTTGACTTTCTTACCGGCGAGAGTAGAAATAAATGTTTCGACTTGACCGGGCGTGTTGAGCCCTAGCTTGTCTCCCTTAACCAAAATAATCAAAAGATTATGGCTAAGCATCCGCGGATCTCATTATTTGGGATTTTAAATTTGCGGAGATCGAGGAATGATAGAGTTTATTTAGAAGTTTTGTGCTATACACGGATCGCATTACTGGGATTTAAAAAGCCCACGAGAGGTACTTGTGGCCTCCTTGTTCCCATCAGCAACGTCACCAATATATATAATAGATGTCTAGGATTAATTAAGGGTATACGGTTTGGGCAATACTTAGTTTTTTCTCGTTCCCAACAAAATCTCTGCATATGGGGGTTTGGTACACATAGGGGTACTGCCAGTGTTACGGTGAAATAGACTATTGCATCTTGCCGGTTCGCAGCCGATGTTGTGATCTTAGTAAAGGCCGTAGGACTTGGGGTTTGGCATATAGTTATGAATATCGATAATAATAGTCCAAAGCCAAATAAAAAGGCAGAGGAATCCAAAGCTACAAAAAAAAGCAGCGGATAGAAATCCAAAGTCATAATAAAGCTCTTACATCTTAGCGGCTCATAAACCGTTGACTGTAAAAGAATAAAGGACTAAGGACCAAAGTATTATTAAAGTGCTTATGATTATGCAAAAATGCCAAGCTTCGACTTCGGGGGTTTCCCTAATAAAAAGCTTCCGTTTCGGGTATCAAACATGGTATGTCTCGGTCGTAAATAAAAAGGGAGCCCCCACAAATCGTGTTAAATCAGAGACCTTCATGTGGACCCGATTTCTGTATGCAGGGGTTTTCGAGGGAAAGTTTGGAAACTACTTAGCGTTCAAATTTTGTGCTCTTATCGGACTAACAAATATCGAAACGAGAAAATATGAAGCAATTCATTTCTCACAAATTAAAATCTTTAGATACAACTAAGGACCTGGGGACAAGAGGTAATACACAAGTAATTTTTGTGGGCAGTGTTAGCATCTAACTTCTGGTAAACAATGATTTCGATTTTACGCTTAGTTTGGGAGCTTGTGAAAAATCAAGGATGACGATTTTTATCCGTATGGTCTCTTCTCTGTGAGAAGTGTTTCTACTCGTAGACCCTGAAAGTTATCAACAGATAAGAATTGATAATGAAAGTCAAAGCAAACCGTCACATATATAAATGAAAAAGTACAAAAATAGTAGTTGTAGTTGTTATTCATGAAAATCGGAAAACGGAGCGTTTTTGAGAATAAATGATTTTACTATCTCTTTTGAACATCATTGCTACTTTACAACGTCAGTAAAGAGAGGTTTTGAAATTATTTATCTCTTAAGCGTGAGGTGATGACATTGCGTGAGGGCACGGCAATACCTTAGTCTGGGGGATTTTGATGAGTGCTTATTCACTCATCCTTTTTAGGCTTTATTTCAGACCAAAAATACCAAATACTAACCAAAAATGCCAAGAGAATGCATGCTTTTTGTATTTGTGTATGTGCAGGTACGGATATGAGAAAAATGAACGAAAACAAAGCAAAACCGACGAAAAACGAGCACGAGAATGGATAGTGTCAAAAGCCGGAGCCGGGGAAGTCAAATGGTCAAAGTCCAAGCTCAAGATGACAAAATCAACCTAAAAGATTCATCATGTTACAAGTTTAGTCCCTGGTGAAAGTTTGAAGAAATTGCAACATCAGTCCCCGCACTTTCAGAGTTTGGCATAAATGATCCCTCAAAAATAATTTGAAGAAAAATCATCAAGTGGTCCTCCATGAATCTTAGAATGGCAACAAATACCCTTGGGAAGTACTTTGAGCAAATTACAGCTTTGGTCCTTATGGTTTGCAATATTACATATTTGGTCCTAAAAATAAAACTAATCCTAAACCTTTTTAAATAACCGGATCCAAAACATAATCTTACCCAACACACCCTTAGCCCATCAACCAAAATCCCACAAAGCCCATCTCCCTTTTAGCCTTGTACCCGGTCTAGTTATACACCCCAGTCAACCCCTTAATAACCCGGTCAACGAAAACAATAAATAAAAAAAAAAAAAAAAAACAAACACCCCAATTTTACCCGCCCCCAATTTCACCCCCAAATCCCAGATTTCTACTGTTTGAAGAACCCTAACACCCCAACACCAAAATTACCCCAAGTTAAGTAATTATTACCCAATAATTAGCTTCTAGAAGGTGTCAGGGAATGTCAGGGTATAGCAGAGACACGTGGACCAGTGAGGTAACATCACGAGGATCGGTCACATCACATCAATCAATCCAAGGGCGCACATTGAATGGAAGTATCTGGAACGTGATCTAATGGCTGATATGGACTCAAAGAAGCACAAATGACGCGGATTGATGACCTGGACTCAAACCCTAGCTACCTCAGCTCTCCTATATATACCCCTCCATTTCATGTAATCTGTGTGCCTTTATTTTGTATTGTTATGCTGTTGAATTTAGTTTGTAACACTCTTTTAATATTAATGAAAAGTTATTTAGTTTAATTCAATTGTCTTCTTATTTTTCATAATTAAACTGCTTATTGCTTATTTCATTTCTATTCTCAGCTTATAATTTCTAGTTCCTTATTGTCTTTTAAATTCAGTTTTACTATTCAATTATTACTTATTGTTGTTCAAGTATTACATAAAAAGAAAAAATAAATAAAAAAAAAAAAAAAAAAAATCAAGTTCTTATTTACATAAGCTTCAAATAGCTTTTTAGTTGTTTAATTAGTTTCATATCAGCTGTTGATAGCTTTTGTGATACTATCTAAGGCACCAAATATTCAATTCTATCAAAGTCTCAATCAGTCAACTGTGGTCAAAAGCAGCTTATCAATAAGCTACAGCTTATTTGGAAATTAAGGCAGCCAATAAGGAGCTTTTTGGCCTGTCTAGAGACAGGCTGTGTTGGATTTCACCTCTCTGTTTGGCTGAGAGGTGATTGGTGAGATTTCATTTTAAGATTCATAAGTTTAATTTTGCTTATAGATAATTGTTACTATTTCATTATTGCTTATTTCTGTTTACATTTTGTTTTAGTTTATTATAGCTTAATTTCATTATTGCATTTGGTTTCATTAGATTGAGTTGTGATTTGAATTAACCTCTACTGTTCCATCTGTCTCATTTATTGTGTCTGAGTGTTGAGTTATTCTGAGTGGTATTGCATTTGATATCTGTTTGTTAATGTTGATTTGGACTATTGGAGTTGTTATGTTTCTGATTTGAGGTTTGGATTGATACTAGTAGGCTTAGTGGTGGTATTGTGAAGTTGTGACTGAGGCAGTTAAGGGTGTTTGGAGTTAAGCAGTTTGCCGGAATAGGTTGTGTTTTAGAGGTTATATTCAGTCTAAATACATTACTGAGGTTACATTTAGGTATAGTCTAGCATTATAACATTTGAGTAGCTACATTAGAGTCTAATCACTTGTTTCATCATTGATTTGCATTAACTGTTAAAGCATTTAGGTGGTAGTAGCTTTCAGCTTGTCACTAGAATAGTTTAAATAGCATTAGTTAAGTTGCATAGTAGCTTATTACTACTAAATTAGTAATTTGAGACTGAATTAAAATCATTTTGGTCAAAGTTTATTCAAAAACAAAAAGTCAAAAAGATTTTTGGTTGTCTGATTTGGACTGTTATTCAAAGAGGTGCACAGACCTTATTTTTGGTTCAAAATTCAATTGGAAAGTTGATTTGTAAACCTTGTCAGGTGGATAATAAGTTTTAACCAGAATATTGCAAATTGGAATTGATTTGCTTATTAGAAATCTCAGCTTAAGTTGATTGACTGAGCACATAAGTGCCCTGCACAATCAGTTTTTAACTAGATTCCTAGGCATCTTTGAGGTATTAATTGGATTAGAGGTCCATTATTTAAGGTGTTTTTGTGATCTCTGGTAGCAAGACAGTAGATAACACCCACTAATTTGCCATTCTTAGCTTATCTGAATTGCTTTTTCATCTCATTTAGTTGGGTGATTGAACCTAGTATCTGATTTCATAAACAGGGCTGCAAATTAGTTGTAGGAATCAGAAGTGTGGTTTTATTGTTTCTCTGAGCTTGTTTGCACTCATTGTTACTATTCCAATTGGTTTTTTGGTCTTTGCTTATCTGTTTCAGCTTTTAGCTTATTCCATATTGCTTATTTGATCCCATTTTGCCCATACTTGTGTTTCTGAGCCTCATTCTGATTTATCTCTGTTTATTTGAGCTCTATTTAGTCTAAAAATCATTTGGGAAAAGTTGGGGTCACTTTTGGTCAACAGTGCTTATAAATAAGCATTCCATTTAAGCAGTTTCTTAGCTTATTTCATTTCCACAGCTAATTTTTGACTTTTCAAATTTTTCATAAGTTTAGAATATTATTTTAGAATTTTCCTGAAATTTTCAGATTTTTCCAAGTTCATTTGCTATTTTTCTTATTTAATTTTCATTTTTAATCATTTTTTTAATTACTAAAAAATACAAAAAAATCAGAAAAAACCCAGAAAAATCCAAAAAAAATATTAGAAAATTATTTTTAGTTATTTTAGATTTTTAGAAATTTATTTTGTATTTTTCTCATTTAATTTGAATTTCTTTTAAAAAAATTTTTAAATAGATTAAATAGTTTTTTTTTAATTCCAAAAAATTACATAAAAAGCCAAAAAAAAATTAGTTTTTAGTTTTAAAATTTCTTTTTAGTTATTTTATAATTTTCAAAATTTAATTTTTATTTTTCTCACTTTATTTTCATTTTCTTTTAATTTTTAATTAGTTAAATTAGTTTTTAATTCATAATAAATCCATAAAAAGTCAAAAAAATATTTTTCTTTTTCTCAAAATTTTCTTTTATCATTTTTAATTTTTGAAAATTATTTTCAAGTCCGTAGGAGTCGCGTAGCTTAAAAGTCGCGTTTTATTTTGTACGGTTGCGTTTATTTTACGTTTTAATTTACGGTTTTCGATTCTACGTTACGTTTTTGGTTTGTTTAGTTGAGTTACGTGCTTAATTGGTTATTTGCGCTTCATTTAATATCTCATTAGTGTAATCTCATTCACATCACTTTTTACCACTTTTCACGACACGTTTTCCGAATCGGAAATTCGGAATTCCATTCACCCTTCACACGGAATACGACCTCGGATTATCCGTATTTCTTTGCGGATTTCTTGAGCTTACATCTATACTATAATATTGATATTGTGTTTTTCAAACTCAATCAAGCCTCAATCTCGCAAACGACATCAAGATGACCATGATTCGGGTAATCTTGAGGGGGAGAGAAGTTCCAAGAGATTGAGACAAACCATACATACATCTTCACCTTCACAAAGAACATCAACATCATCGAGATCAAGCAGACGAATGACACATTCAAGATCAACAGAAACACAAAAAGATCAAGAAGTTGCTGCATCAAAAGACCCTAGTGAAGAAGAAAGGGAAGAAGTAAGTGGTAGTGTGTCTACTATGGGTGAAAAGCATGTAAGTATGGGAAAGTCTATAGTAAATGAACCAGAAAAGATGCCAACTGTAAGGAATTATTGAAGTCAGCATATAGATACTGCTTATGGATACTGCTGACAGGATTCTGCTGAAGCTTATATAGATTCTGCTGATGATCTGGATTCTGCGGATGCATTAGTTTTTGTAGATATAGTTAATCTTTAGATAGAGTTTAGTTATTTTAGGACAAGATATGTAGAATATCTTTCATAGTTTAATGTTATTCGTTTCTTGTAAGAAAGGTTAGGGTTCCTTATGCAGAAGATCTTGCTAGACTTAAAAAGCAAGAGCATACAACAAATGAAGAAGCTAAAAGGCTTGGTCTTGAGTTTGCTCAGGATACTGAGGCACTCTTGAGACAAGCTGCTCATGATGCCAGCAGAAACGCAGTTTCTGCTGATGGATCCCCTGTTGCTGCTGATGCCAATCCTCCTGATGGCATTTCTTCTGTTGTACCTGTTTCTACTGCTACATCCACAAGTTTAGATGAACCTTTTACAAGGTTTCCCAGCCCCTCAGACCTTGGCAATCATAAAGAAAGTGCTGGCATTTTTCAATCATCTTTTTATTATGATGATTTTGCTCCAACTCTGACTAATCTTGAAACTTCTGTTGATGTTAATCCTATTCCTACTAAGAGGATAAATACCATTCATCCTCAAACCAATATACTTGGTGATCCCAATGCTATGGTTCTAACCAGAAGTGTAGTGAAAAAGACACAGTTTGGACAATGTGATTTTCTCACTTATGTTTCTAATCAGAAGAGGGACAATCATACAGATCAACAACACTGTCTATTTGCTTGTTTCTTATCTCAAGTTGAACAAACAGTATTAAACAAGCCTTGAGTGATCCTAGTTAGGTAGAGGCTATGCAGGATGAGATGCAACAATTCAAGAATCAGGATGTATGGGTACTTGTTGATGTACCTGCAGGAATTTGCAATTGGGACCAAGTGGATTTTAAAATGCAAGAGGGATGCAAGAGGTATTGTGGTCAGAAACAAAGCAAGATTGGTTGCTCAGGGTTTTAGACAAGAAGAAGGGATTGATTATGATGAAGTCTTTACACCTGTTGCTAGAGTTGAGGCTATAAGGTTGTTTTTGGCCTTTGCCTCATACATGGGTTTTGTGGTCTATCAGATGGATGTAAAGAATGCCTTTCTCTATGGCAAGATTGAAAAAAAAGTTTATGTCACTCAGCCACAAGGTTTTGAAGACCCACAACATCCAAAGAAGGTGTACAAGGTTGTCAAAGCACTCTATGGACTTCATCAAGCACCAAGAGCCTAGTATGCAAGGTTATCTACATTCCATTTGGAGCATGGCTATAGAAGAGGAGCTACTGACAAGACTCTCTTCATTAAGAAGAATTCCAGGGATATCATTCTTGTTCAAGTTTATGTGGATGATATCATCTTTGGTTCCACAAAGGAAGTGATGAGGCGGAAAATGAACCGTTTGTAGGGGGTCATTTTAGCCCGGATTCGAATTTATTTGATCAAATATGCCCTAAATCGTTTCTTTTGTCATTTTAGGTACTTTTGGAGTGAATTCTAGAAAAGGAAGCATTTTGGACATTTTTGGAGCATAAAAGTGAAGAAAATGGCAAAGTCTTAATTTTCCTTGCTGGGAACAGTACCTGACGGCGTCAAGAGTCTTCAAGTGACGGCGTCAAGAATAATACAAGAGGTGGAAGTGGATAAAGTCCGTGACGATCCAGAAGAGTTTTACACTAGGGACATGACGGCGTCACCATAGGCCGTCATGGTCCAAATAAGAGTGACGGCCCAGAACAGAAGTGCACATGACGGCGTCAAAAGTGGATCTAGGCAATCCGATTTCATTATGGGCGGCGAGTTGACGGCGTCAGAATTTCCTTCTTGACGTCGTCACCCTGTAAAATCTATATCTAGTTTTGCAATTTTCATTCATTAAAGAGGAACAATTAGGGTGTAACTTTGGAGACAAACCCTAGTCCGAATATTATAGCTTTTTCAAGGGTTTTTACCCTTTGAAACCTTTCATGTTCAATTGAGATAAGTACTCTTTCAATTCATTCAATATGTCTATGTGTTGTTTGAATATATCTTACACTTGTCTTGAATTTAACATGAAAGGCTAGATCTCTTGTGTGTTTACTTAGATGTAGTGAAACCTAGATGTTAATTATGGGTTTATTGTTTGTTTATAGTTGTTACGGATGATTGTATTCACTATTAGGCTTAAGAAAACTGGCAGACTTCCATTGGTGACATGCTTGAACGTCTTAAGAAACATGATCAGAGGTGTACTATGATTTTTGGTTGTATTAAATGCATAGGAGAATTCTAATGATCCCATGTTAGGAGCTTCTAACGGCTCGACAAAGGAGTGAAGTAGGATCCTATAGAGTTAGGGAATATTGTACACGGCCCTACGACTAGTATTAGGGAATACTACCCGTCATCCATGCAATTTTAATAAACTATCAACCTGTAAAAGATATCTAGGGAGTAATGAAACCTAAGTAAACACAACTCTCCCTATTATTGTTCACACCACTAGTTTAATTAGATTCATTTTCATTTTTGTTATTTTATTTTGATTGCATTTTAGTTATTGGGTTAGTTGATTAGCAACTAATTCCGCCCACTCTTCCAAAACCCGAGATTTTTAATTGCTTTTATAAAACATAAAAATACAAAAAGAATCATCCCTCACCTCTAGACCTAGTTTTTAGGCTTTCTAATCCTAGCGACACTATTTCTAAGTTGAACGATCAATCCCCCGGTACTTGTCACTATACTATACTACAACGATCAAGTACACTGCCTGGTGGGGGTTGTAAGCTTCTCGAGATCCCTCGAGAGGTAACGACTGGTGCGATTCCCACGTATCAAGTTTCTGGCGCCGCTGCCGGGGTAATAGTTATTGTCTAGGTTAGGATTTCTTTTTATTAGGTCTACTTGCTAGATTCCTTTCTAGTAAGATTTTATTTTTATTTCTAGGTTTTCTTTAGTCTATCTTTTTCTTCGTGCCTTTGTTAGTAAACTAAATTCATTGACTATTCCGTTGACCATTATGGAAAACACGAATCCACCCCTTTCCCCTAAAGAAGTGGCTTTGTTGCGTGAACAGATTGAAAATGAGATTAGGGCGCTTAGGGAGCTTAATAGGTTAATTAATGTTGAGCTCGATCATGCATTTAGTGACCTAGTGACCGCCTTGTATTCAAATAACGACCTAGGACCTAATGATTCTGAGGATGTGGTTGAGGAACTTGAGGAAGGGGAGATAGATCGAAAGCTGGATGATTATTTCAATCTATACCCCACTAAGGAGGAGATTGCGTACTATAAATATCTTATTGATAATCCTCGACCTCCTTTCACTAGAATTGAACCTAAGATAAAGAGAGGTGATCCTAAGAATGCAAAAATACCATGTATGATTGGGTATAAACATATTGACAATGCTTACATTGATTTTAAATCCCCAATCAACATTATGTCCTCAAGTGTTTATAATGATATAGCGAAAACAAGACTTGGACCTAGAAGAGATCCTAAATACCCCGGTGGAGTTTGTAACTTTGTCGGGAGAGTTAAAGGTCTACATGTCTTTGTTGGGAACTTTACTTATGTCACTGACTTTATGGTTGTTGAAGACCTAGCTAGTGTTATTGATTATCGATTATCCCATGTTGTGTTTGGTAAACCATTTGTTGAAGAGTCCAAGTTAGAATATGATGAGATAGAAGGGACAATCCGATTTGCTAGTAAAACCGATAGGATCACATATAGGATGCCTAATAGAATGAAAGAATTTCGTTTTGTGCCTCGATTTGACATGGAAAACATTGGTGCTTTTGAGGACATCAATGAAGAGGATAAGAAAAAGGGAATGGACTATGTATGGGAGAAGAAGAGCCTTTTCTACAAAGATTGCTTGACTCTAGGACCGAAATATAAAGTTGATGAGGAATTTGCCAATAGGATTATAGGAGCAATTGAGGTCACGTAATTGCCCATGAGGTCACGTAATTGCCCATGACCTTAAGTCTAGCTACAAGACTCGTAAATAAAGAAAAGCGCTTCTTGGGAGGCAACCCATGTTTTGTGTGTTTTTATTTGTGTGATTTTTATTTGTTTGATTGTTATTTGCTTCCGTATGCATGCTTTATTTTTATTGTTGGTAGATCATGTTTCAAAATAAAATTGTGAAAATGCTTTATTTTGTTGTTTAACTTCGTCTTAACTTCATGTAAAGGTATTTCGCAAAAAGCTAAGTGTAAGGGGAAACCCCAAATATGTTTTTAAGAAACGAAATTGATCATGATTCTCCACAATATTAAATGAACATGTGCATTAGTATTTGTTAGAGTCAAATGCTTGTATCGAGTCATAATGATGTTTTGCAGGATTTTCCAGTTTTTCTAGAAATTTTCCGGAAATTTAATGTAAAGATTTCTGCAGGTCACTTCTGACGGCTTCAGGAGTTAACTCCTGACGGCGTCATGTGTAAAATTCTGGAAATTTTGCTAGTTTTGTTTTTCTAACGGAGTCTTGAAGTTTTTGTTAACTCTTTAGTCTTATAAACTCCAGGAAATCTGCAAACATTCATTCCACAAGCATTATATCTTACATTGTTTTCTAGGATTTGTTAGTATATATAGATTGCCGCCGATTTTACGCGAGGTTGCTTTGTTTGTATTCTCAGGTTTAACAGGTTATGTATGACAAGAAGATACTTTATTTTTCTGGAAGGGAAGCTTTGATTGTTCATTTTCTTGGAGGAAGATCTATCCTTGTTACCACACTATCCACACCGAACAAATCAGGGGAGTATTTGATTTCATTCTTTTACCTGTTTCACTTTTATATTCTTTAATTGAACATTGGGGACAATGTTCATCCTAACTGTAAGGGGAGGGTAAATGATGATACCTTATAGGATACACTTGCTATTGAGTTTGTTTGTTTGATGGTAGGTGTATAATAAAACTATGAGAAATACTTGTAATTTTTGGCCAAATTTAAAATTTTTTACAACTTTTAGGAGTGAAACTTTAGCCTTAGCGAGCGTCTCATGGATAGGAATTGTATGACTAGCACAAAACCGTACCATTCAGAAAAATTTTCCACCAAATATGTGAGGTTTGCCTTTAGATTCGATAGGAAAAGCATTTACTATTAGTGCTTATGAGTGTACCGGTAGCATTTAGATTCTAGAACTTGCGTTAGTGATGCATCCCGAGACCGCTAGTGAGACTACATTCGTGTAGTAGGATTTACTACATGATAAGAGGCATTAGGATCACCCTTGTGTTAAACCCGTATCATAATTACTTGACCATTTAAGTCATATTACTTGGCTAGTAAAGTCAATTAATTTTTCCCACACCTTAGCGTTGTACTCATTTTTACTACACGAAACCCCTAGTACACCCCTCCGAGCCTATCTTTTCGTTTCTAACTTTAAGCATCTTACTTAAAGGAAGAATTTGTTACAACCCACTTAAATGTACACCCAAATCGCCTTAGCCTTCCGTGTATGCACTCATCTTTAGTGCATTATTGTTATATGTTTAAACCCTTAGTTAATTATCTAATTGGTTACATGGTTGCTAAGTCGAGTCATATCCTTGTACATATTGTTTTGGGACGATTGGGACTCATAGGTAAAGTACTTGTGTTATGGAGTAATGGGGAAGAACATCATATTATTACCCCCATATGTGCGTTAATCTTAAAAGTACTCCAAGTGTTTTGATTATCTTAATTCGAGTCATTAGATTAGTTTATTGTAAAGTATGTAAAAATTCAAGTGTAAGGGGAATGTTCGTTCCCTATGATGTATTATATTGGATGGTAGGGTAAGAGTGTATGCAAAAAAAAAATAATAAAAAATTAAAAAAAAAATCGAAAACAAAAAAAAAGAGAGAAAAGAGAAAAACATACAGACTACCATCCCGTTTCATTCTATGTTTATTTTATGTTTTTGTTATTTTTCATTCATTAGCTTAAGTCGAGTTTAGTCTTGGCTTAGCAACACCATATTGTACATGTAATTAACCAAGATGATTAACTCGCCACCAGTAAAGATTGCCTTTATCCAACAAAACCGTGTATTCGGTATCCCTACACCTAACATTATAACCCTTTGAAAGACCTCTTTGATAGTTTATCCTAGGTGCTTACGCCAAGTGGTGGAGGTTTGATCCTTTCCCAAGCCTATGGTAATCTATTTTGCTATGACAAGTAGTGAGAGATGTTTTTAATTTCCATATTGTGATATATACTTTATTACACCCAAGAGATGTGAGTATCTAAACACTATTTGTGAGGTGCTAGTATATGACCTCCGTGCTTGTCCTTGGTCTTTAGTGGAACGATCATTTGTTGTA
This sequence comes from Artemisia argyi, assembly GCA_030686995.1. NCBI lineage: Eukaryota > Viridiplantae > Streptophyta > Magnoliopsida > Asterales > Asteraceae > Artemisia > Artemisia argyi. Next base: position 75,023,449 of record CM060685.1, on the reverse strand, counting down.
ATTACTTTTATATTAGTGTTAAGTGACCCCTAACTTGTATTTTGATTAGAATAAAAGCGCATTTGCTTGAGGACATGCAAATCTCAAGTGTAAGGGTATTTGATGAGGCGAAAAATGAACCGTTTTTAGGGGGTCATTTTAGCCCGGATTCGAATTTATTTGATCAAATATTGCCCTAAATCGTTTCTTTTGTCATTTTAGTTACTTTTGGAGTGAATTCTGGAAAAGGAAGCATTTTGGACGTTTTTGGAGCATAAAAGTCAAGAAAACGGCAAAGTCTTAATTTTCCTTGCTGGGAATAGTTGCCGACGGCGTCAAGAGTCTTCAAGTGACGGCGTCAAAAGTAATACAAGAGGTGGAAGTGGATAAAGTCCATGACGATCCAGAAGAGTTTTACACTAGGGACATGACGGCGTCACCATAGGCCGTCATGGTCCAAATAAGAGTGACGGCCCAGAGCAGAAGTGCACATGACGACGTCAAAAATGGATCTAGGTAATCCGATTTCATTATGGGCGGCGAGTTGACGGCGTCAGAATTTCCTTCCTTACGCCGTCACCCTATAAAATCTATATATAGTTTTGCAATTTTCATTCATTAAAGAGGAACAATTAGGGTGTAACTTTGGAGATAAACCCTAGTCCGAATATTACAGCTTTTTCAAGGGTTTTTACCCTTTGAAACCTTTCATGTTCAATTGAGATAAGTACTCTTTCAATTCATTCAATATGTCTATGTGTTGTTTGAATATATCTTACACTTTTCTTGAATTTAACATGCTAGGCTAGATCTCTTGTGTGTTTGCTTAGATGTAGTGAAACCTAGATGTTAATTATGGGTTGATTGTTTGTTTATAGTTGTTACGGATGATTGTATTCGATGTTAGGCTTAAGAAAACTGGCAGACTTCCATTGGTGACATGCTTGAATGTCTTAAGAAACATGATCAGAGGTGTACTATGCTTTTTGGTTGTATTAAATGCGTAGGAGAATTCTAATGATCCCATGTTAGGAGCTTCTAACGGCTCGACATAGGAGTGAAGTAGGATCCTATAGAGTTAGGGAATATTGTACACGGCCCTATGACTAGTATTAAGGAATACGACCCGTCATCCATGCAATTGTAATAAACTATCAACCTGTAAAATATATCTAGGGAGTAATGAAACCTAAGTAAACATTCACACCACTAGTTTAATTAGATTCATTTTCATTTTTGTTATTTTATTTTGATTGCATTTTAGTTATTGGGTTAGTTGATTAGCAACTAATTCCGCCCACTCTTCCAAAACCCGAGATTTTTAATTGCTTTTATAAAACATAAAAATACAAAAAGAATCATCCCTCACCTCTAGACCTAGTTTTTAGGCTTTCTAATCCTAGCGACACTATTTCTAAGTTGAACGATCAATCCCCCGGTACTTGTCACTATACTATACTACAACGATCAGGTACACTGCCTGGTGGGGGTTGTAAGCTTCTCGAGATCCCTCGAGAGGTAATGACTGGTGCGATTCCCACGTATCAGGAAGCTTGGTGCAGAGAATTTGAGAACTTACTGAAGAGTGAATTTCAAATGAGTGCAATGGGGGAGCTCACATTTTTCTTGGGGACACAAGTCAAGCAACAACCTGAAGGGATCTTTATCCATCAGGAGATGTATGTTAGAGACATCCTGAAGAAATTTGATTTTGAGAATTTGAGGACTACAACTACTCCGTGTGAACCTCCAAAGTCTAAGAATCAGAATGAACCAGATGAAGTTGTCAATGCTCATCTATACAGATCCATGATTGACTTACTAATGTACCTCACAGCTTCAAGACCTGACATCACTTTTGCTGTTAGTGCTTGTTCAAGACACCAAGTCATTCCATTGACTTCCCATCTGAATGCAGTGAAGAAGATTTTCAAGTATCTAAAAGGCCAACCCAAGTTAAGTCTTTGGTATCCAAGAGAATCACCAATTGTGTTGGAAGCATATAGTGACAGTGATTATGTTGGAGCTAATTTGGACAGGAAATCCACAACAAGAGGTTGTCAATTCCTTGGAAGAAGGCTAATTTCTTGGCAGTGCAAGAAACAAACTATTGTGGCCACCTCATCTACTGAAGCAGAATATGTTGTTGCTGCTAACTGTTGTGGTCAGGTACTTTAGATTCAAAATCAAATGCTTGATTATGGGTTCAACTTCAAGAACACTAAAATCTATATTGATAATCAAAGTACCATTTCAATTGTTAAAAACCCAGTCTTTCATCAAAGAACTAAACATATTGAAATTAGGCACCATTTTATAAGGGATGCAAATGAGAAACATTTAATACATGTGCTTAAAATTCATACTGATGATAATGTGGCTGATTTGTTAACAAAGGCTTTTGATGGACCTAGGTTTAACCACTTAGTTGTCCACATTGGGATGGTTAACCCTTGAATGCTATGTTTGAGGGGAGGCATAAGCCTGAGGGGAGGCATATGCCTTTAGGGAGGATTGATATTGATGTTGTAAAGTTTGTATATTATTAGACTAACTTTGTTTTGCATGTTTATTTTTAATTAGACTAACCAATTTTTGTACAAGTTTGTCTTCTGTGTTCTGTTTTTAGTGTTTGGCTTGCAGGTTTCTGTTTCTGCTGATGGACAAAGCTCACTATATCACATATCAGTGGAATTAAAGAAAACAGAAACTAGAAGTTTTATTCATTATTAGGATTCATTACAAGAAGCACTTCAACCAAATAGTGATTCAGGATTACAAGCAAGATCAACAAACAAGATGACAACTAACAACCTCAAAAGACAACTACCCCACAACATACACCTACCCAAACTCCTACTCCATCTTCTTCTTCCCCTTTCCCATGTCCTTGGGGTCAGGCATCCTCTTGTGGACCCCTCTGGATTGCATATCTTTATCCCACAGTTTGGAAGCAGCAAGCCCTAGGACAACCTTGAGTGGACCTTTGTATCTTTGGGAAGATTGAGGCTCCACAGGGACTGAGATTTTGCTCATATCAGCAACCACTCTTTCTATCTCACTAGTAAGAAACTCAGTGACTGGAGTGAAGTCTGTGAGAATAACTGCTGGGGAGTTGGATTTAGAGTTTCCTCTGATGAAGCAAGAGATGGATTGACCTCAGAAGGTCCCTCACCAATAGTGTAATATGCTTTTCTGATTTGGGGTATATCATAGGTAGAGTCAGAAGATGAATAAGAAGAAATTTCAATGACATTTGATTTGGGGTTCATGACTGTTTTAGTTGGGAAGATATTTGGTGTATGTGGAATTAGTGTTTATTTGATTTGGGTAGCTTGTGACTTGAAGGCTTCTTTATATAGATCTGATTTGGAGATTAATGAGAGTTAATGTCACTTAATGGGAAGTAGTTGAGTTTGTGATATTTACTGATTTAGCAAGTTCACCATAAAGAAGATTCTACGGATGACTTTCTACTGATACTCTTAAACATATCAGAAGTGTGATCATAAAAGAAGTTGGATATGTATTCCTGCTGATTGTTTCTGTCAATAGTGTTTACATCATTAGAATGTGTATCATCAGTTGAAAAGAGCTAAATCACTTTCATTCAAACAAGTCAGATGATTAATCAAAGGATAATAAAAGAAACAAAGTTTATTTATGAGCATCACAAGTACAGGAAGGCTGAAATTACAAAACACAGAAATAAGCAAAACAATCCCAAACCTAACACCTAGCCTATCAACCCTGACACCACTACTCTACTTTCCCTTTTCCCTTCCCTATCACCTCTGCAACCATGGTCTTGCCCTTGTTCATGGTGAAGGTCTCATACTGTTGAGGGCAAGGCAGCCCAATCACCACTTCTCTTGCCTCTGGTAGAGGAGGATTTGACCTTCTTTGTCTTGGTGGTGGTCTTGGACGGGAGGATTGGGGTCTCTCCGGTGTTGAGGGAGGTTGGTAAAGATCATCATCTTCTTCTTCATTAGACGAGGTCCAGATGAAGGGTGACACGAGTTCACACGATGGTGGTTGATAAGGGATCCAAGGATTGAGATGCTCAAAAGATTCTGAGGACCTTGAAGGATTAGGGGCTCTGCTTGAAGCACCCACATCATGCCTCTTCTTTTTGGCTTGTTCTTTTGTGAGCCCTCTTGGTTGGGTTGGCATTTGGAATGGTGGTGGTGATGTCAATGATTCAGATGAATCATAAGAATCAAAAGAAATATTGATGATATTTAGGTTGGATTTCATGGTTGCTTCTAAATATGGTGTTATAGAATTTTAATTAGGGATTTGGATTGCAAATGTGGTTGGTGAAGAATTAAGGATATTTACCCTCTATTTATAAAGCCAATTAAGCCTCGTCTTTCGAAGAAGTAATTGCCATTAATGCTAGGCGGTTTCAACGTAATTGGGAAAGAAAGTTTGACTAGCAAACGAGATGTTTTACTGAAGAATGGTTACCACTGATGGAGTGTTTCTGTAGATTGACCCATATCATAGCTGCTGATGGATGGAATGGTTAACCATAGTCAACATTACATAGGTTTCTGCTGGTTGACCATATGATTCCTGCTGTTTGACTTGGTTTCTGCTAACAAGTCGATTTTATTTGGGATTTTATTAAAGTCAAATATTGGTCAAAGATTGTTTCCACAATCCTTGCCAATTACACTTCACATTTGGAAACTTACTTCAAATAACCTAGACGTGCAAATCCCACTCACAAATAACTGATTCCCTCTCCTTATAAAACAAAAAAACCATTTCAAAATCTCTCAGCATTCAAACCCTACTCTCTCTTATCAATCAATGGCAGAACTTTTATTCAAAGGTGATCACAACAAACAAGCTTTCCTAGGTCGTGGTAAAGGGGATGCTCATTATGTTTAGATGATGGAATTTCTCCAACGGTCAAAGATTCACTTTGCTTTAACCTAATACCCAGACATTATACATGAATCTTTGGTTAAACAATTTTGGGGAACGGCTCGAGAGAGGTCTATTAAAGAAGGACCAACGGAAATTGTGGCTACTGTTGTTGGGGAAGAATATGTAATTACAGAGTCATTGGTTAGGACTCAATTACAGCTGGATGATGAAGGTGGAGAGCATGAGGTACCTAAGGAGGAGATTCTTGCAGGTCTTCAGGCTGTTGGATATGGTGGAGATGGAAAGGTGTGGTACAAAAATCAATTTTGCCCTAAATGGAGATTCTTGACACACACTCTGCTTCAGTGTATGAGCTCTAAGTCTGGAGGTTGGGATCAATTCTCAACAGATATTGCTCTTGCCATTGTGTGCTTATCTCAGGGTAGAACTTTTAATTTCTCTAAGTACATATTTGATGAAATGGTTAAAAATGTTAAGGATACCAAACTCAAATTTTTAATGTATCCTAGGTTTCTTCAAATAATCTTTGGTATTCAGACCAATGACACTACCCATCTGCCTGTTAAGGGCTTGTCTAGCAAACTATTTGCTTCTATGCAAACCAAATACAATGGGGACCATAGGCCTCTGTTACTTGCTATGTTGCCTACTGGCAATGCAGCTACTGATGTAGTTGCTGGTGATCAAGAACCTGCTGATGCTAATGCACCAGTAGATTCTGCTGAGGGTCCTTCAGTTGCTCCTGTTGCAAGTGCATCAATTGCTGCTGATGCCCAACAACCACCATCTCCAAGGCCATCTACACCTAGACCTCCCATACCTATACCCTCTCCAGGTGTTGTTGCTCCCACTGAGCATGTGGCACATGAGGATTTTGGCCCTGACCAACCTGTACAATCTCCACAGATAACAAGACTTGCCACACCAAGTCCATTGAGACCTTCTTCTGAAGAAAATGTGGATCTAGATGCAGGATTTTATAATTCTCCTGTCAGGACTAATGATGCTCCAAATACCTCAAATATCCCTGTAGGTGGAGCTGAAGGTCCTGTTACTCTCACCTCCTTGTCTCTTTTATTGAACAGGTATGTGCAAAAGGTGGACACATTGGAAAAAGATCTTAAGCAAACAAAGAAAACTCTTGGAGAAGTTGTGGTTACCTTGGTGAAAAAGGTCAAGAAATTGGAGAATCAGCTTAAGACACAGTGTTGTGGTTGAATCAAATGAAGAAGTTACGAAGGGGTCTGATAAACTTGTCTTGGAAAGACTTCATCTTCTTGCTACCACAACTGTAGAGAGTGCTCAGGATGATGCTACTGTTGCTAAGGATGTACCAAATGCTCCACATGCTGAAACATCCTATCCCAAGCAAAAGAAAGTGCTTTATGTCAGGAGAAAGTATTTGGTAGAACATCAAAGAAAGACTAATGCTTCCTATTCTGTTGATGTTGATATGAGTGATGTTTCTGCTGACAGGATTCCTGCAAATGCTACTCAGTCAGGAGAAACTTTCTTTGTTGGTGGTAAAGAATATGTAGCCTCACCTAGCAAGAAGACATCTGCTGATCCAATGCCTAAGGTGGTTCCTACTGATGAATTAGCAGATACACATATTGATGGTCTTGATGATTCTACTGAAAAGGCTTCTACTGATCAGCATTCTATTCCTCCTGATGCTACTTCCACTCAGATGGATAAAGGAAAATCTGTTGTGGTTGATCAAGATATTCCTTCAAGACAGAAATCCAAATAGGAACTAGCTAATGAAAAGCTAAGTGAGCTGGTAGCAGCACAGTTACAAGCTAAAATAGGATGCTGCTGAGGCTAAGAGGGCTACAGAAATGAAGGAATCTGAGGCTCTTGCTAGAAAGATACAGGCTGATTTGGATAAAATGGGTGATCCACTTACTCATACTTTACCTGCTGAAAGACAAAAGGAGCTGGATGAAATATCCAAACATCTATCTGCTGAGCATTGGGATAGCTTGGCTACTCAAGTCGTTTCTCATCCTGATTTGGAAAAGTCTGTACTTGGTGCTGCATTTCATGATGATGACTTTGCTGAGAGGATGATTGAAGCTGCTAAACTCAAAAAGAAAGCTGAGGCAGAGAGAAAAGCCAAGGAGAAAAGAGACAAACCATGGAGTAGAGCACATATCAGAGACTACATGAGAACTTTTGTCAAGAATCAGGGTTGTGCTATGTATGGTTCAGGGTGGACCAGGAAGAAAGTTTGGGACTTTTCAGACACTAAGTTATCTATAGAATATGAAAAGCTCATTACTATTCTTCAGAAGTCAGGCATTAATGTTCAAGATCCCTTGGAGAAGCATGGAAGACTTCTGGGTGAGCCTGCAACTAAGAGGATGAAACTTGATGATTATGCTGACATTCCCAAGGATTCTACTGAGTCTTTGTTTGCTGATCAGGATAATATTCATTCTCCCTCAGTCTTAACTCAGGTTGATGATCCTACTGATGTTTCTGCCAAACCATTTGCTGATAAAGATGGAGAGCCTTCTTAACCTAAAGATACTGGTGTACCTACTTCTGTCCCTACTGATGATTCTTCTAATGTTCCAAAGGTTCCAGAGTCTGGTTCTACTGATGTTCCAACTATTGAGACTCTTTCTTCTAATGATCCAAAGATTGTTCCTACTGATGCTTTAGAATCAGTCCCTACTGATCCTCAAACTACTGATGATACTTCTGCTGACACTCAAACTGATACACATACTTCTTCTCCTTCTACTCCTGGTACTAGGAAGAAGAGTGTTGCCAAGAAGAGGAAGGTTCCCAAAGGTCTTGCTAAACCAGCAGAAAAGGTGGTTAGATGGGAGCTTATTGAGTCCTCAGTAGGTCAAGGACAGGTCAATGTGCTTCATAGACAAGATGGTTCTACCAAGCATTTCACTTTTCTTAGTGAAATTTTACATATGGTGGATAGACAGGACATCATTTCCTTGTATGGATGGGTTACAGATTACTATAAATCTCATAAGCCTAAAGGGATTGGTATGTTTTTGGTAGGAGATTTATATGTGCTGTGTGATTCTCATACTTATGTGGGCAAGGGATTTCATGCTTGGAAAGGTCAAAAGGATTGGGTAGTAGATTATTGGAAATATTTTCCTCTCCCAGATGTTCATATGATCTTCACTACTACTGGTAAAACATTATATTGCTGGGGAGATGTGATATATCCAATCACTATAGATGTTATGAAGCAAATGTTGGAGGTGAAATTAACTGTTCCTCCTGATATGATTGGGAATGATATGCATCATGCTGAACAACTGGTTAGAGCAATCAGAAGAAGTCTTCTGGTTAAAATGGAATTAGAAGCTTAGCATGGTATTCATCTTGAGAGTTCTCTGAGATGATTGGTGGTATTGTATATTTTTGTTTGTTTATTTTCTTTATTTAGTACAAAAAAAAAAAAAAAAAAAAAAAAAAAAAAAAAAAGTAAAAAAAAAACCGTAACAGATTTGTGTAGTCTTTTGTGTGTTGTATGCAGGTTTTGGTGTTGGTTGTTCACTACACCTTCACTGGTTATCAACTTACCATGATGTTGACTATTCCAATAAAAAGTTTGCTAGTCCAAAGGGTACAGCTTTGGTAAAGACAAGTCAAATCTGTTGATAGTTGTAATAGTTTGCTAAAAACTATTGGGTTTTCAACTCACCCATGCTTCACAGCTAAGAGTTAGATGGTTGTCAATTGACCATTGATTTTTCTTTATGGATTCCCAATAATTGGCTAGCCCACAAGTGTATGGCTTGTGGTAAAGGCAGTGGAAAATCATATTTGGTATTCAATTTACCAATGTGATTTAATCAACCAAATAATTGACTAGTCCTGAGCAAATGGCTACAGGTAAAGACATCTCAAATCCGTTTATAGCTGCTGATTTGCTAAAAATCATATGGTTATCAGTGTACCATAGTTTGTGAACTGAAACATTTGGCTACTCCAGTAGTAATGGCTATTGGTAAAGAGACATCAAATCCATTATTTTCTATGATTCACCTCTCACAGGAGTATAGTCTGAAACTTATGTTTTGATGTACATTTGGTCATTTGTTGCTGCAAAGAATGGTGGTTTTATGTTTTTGCTGATCTTAGAGATGTTGCTGATGAAGATTCTTTGCTGCTGAAGTTCATGCTCAATCCTCGTCTTCTGGGCTTTGCAGATCTATCAAGAATCTTGTAGTTAACCATGTCAACTTCAAGATTAGGGGAGGATTGTAAGGAATTATTGAAGTCAGCATATAGATACTGCTGACAAGATTCGGCTGAAGGTTATATAGATTCTGTTGATGATCTGGATTCTGCGGATGCATTAGTTTTTGCGGATATAGTTAATCCGTAGATAGAGTTTAGTTATTTTAGGACAAGATATGTAGAATATCTTTCATAGTTTAATGTTATTCGTTTCTTGTAAGAAAGGTTAGGGTTTCTTGTGGTATAAAAGGAACCCAAGTTCATTGTATTCTGTACGTGTCAAAAACAATTCTTAGGGAATAATAAAGCGATCCATAGAGGATCAAAGTATTTAGTATACCGTTTGTATTTATATTCCGCAATAGATACAAGCTCACAGAGATTGTTCATATAGTCTTGCTAGTGATTACATTAGTAAGCTATCGATCCATTGGCTCAAGATCTATCAAGGGTAGGTCCTACACCAACGATTGAAAAGCCTGAAGCATTTTCACTTGGTCAGTTTACTACAAGAATCACAAGTCATGTAATAGATGAAATATATGGCAAGATATTGATGGATGCTTGAGTCAGGGATGTATATGATCATGAACTTGTCAAGAAGACCACCAGATCGACTACTCCAGTGGAAAGCCATCCGCTACTCAAATTCCCAGAACCCTCAACGTACGAGAACTTTGACTTACATTATCTCGTATCAGGACATGACATGTATAAATCTTTAACTTCCACAAGTCTGATGTTTGAAGATTGGGGTAATGAGTTCCTTGAAGAAGAAATTCATCGTGAAAAGTTCATCATTTCTGCCATCGACCAAAAGGAATACAAAGTGGAAGCATATATGAGAATAACTGAAATGAACGAGGCTGCTAAATACTTTATGAACAGATATAGAGACTCAGCTCCTCGTCATGAAGTCTTCACAAGACACCGGATTGTTCACTACTTATATGTCACATCATAAAAATTCAGAACTGATGGATTTATCAACTTTACGGTAAGAAGAGACGACAACCTCGACTATGTATTCTGAGAAGTTGATTTTCACCTACTCCATCCTCAAGACATTCAAGACATGTATCTCTCGAACATAACCTATCTCTACGATCAGGGAAATTATGACGCTATTAGAGATGCGTTGAAAATCTTTTTGAGGTCACAGCTTGCTTTGATACACATTGAAGATTTCCAAATGAGAGTTGAAAGTTTGCAGAAGAAAGTCAACCTGACTAATCCGATGATCACATTCCCTAGAATAGACGAGCATGAACCGGGACATGCATTCAAAGTCCTTTGTTCGAGCTCGGGATCATTTATGAAAATGCATTGGGAGTCAAGAGGTTGATGGTAACAAACGAAATTCCCAAGTTTAGTTCGGGTACATTGAATTGGGTTCTGAAAGGAATAAATGACTTGCTGAATCAAGACATTCAAGGGACGATTCCCAGACTTGATGATGATCAAAGGGCTAAGCTTGGATTGATTGCTCAGTATGTGGATGAAAGACTCAACCTTTGAAGTATCTGGAGATTCATAGAAAAATGTATAGGATACCGAAGATGAAGTCTTGAAGAAAACCCATAAATAGAAGACCCAAACGATCTACCCTCAGGAGGAGATTGTTGGACCTAGAAAAGTGTAAATCATTAGTCTAGGGACTTCTATTTATCTTTTACTATAGTATAGGGTACTATTGTGTAAGTTGTTAAAACTGCGATAGCATATAACTATCGTATACCTTGTATACCTGCGATAGTATGCTTGTGCATAACGTATGGGTATAAAAACTCCTACCTCATGTATTATGAGGTGTATGTTCCTCTCATATGCAATGCGAGACTTTTCTATATTTCTCTTGTTCCTCTCTCTTATCTAAAGTGTTCACACCCACTTTACTTATCTTTAGATTATATTGTAGTCGTGATATATTTAGGACAACAATCATAACTCATTCACACATTAAACATCATAACCCATTCATTCCATTACAACATTAAACATATCACATACCTTAGCAACTTAAAGCCTCACCGTTACATCTCAACCTTTCTTACACACTTTCACTTAATACAAACTAAACTCTCAATCTCTTTTGCAGTTATGCCAAACTAGCCTTACATCTAATTCCTCATCACACAATCATTCAAACACTTCAATAACCTTATCATAACAATCATATAACACATAATGTATACAAATTATTATAATATCAAATCATTACTGGTTTACTTACCTTGATTCCAAGCTAAGCTAACAATCATTATTTCATCACCATCATCATCTTCCTCACTAGTCATCATCATCATCATCATCATCATCATCATCATCATCATCATCATCATCATAATCATCATCATCATCACCATCATCATCATCATCATCATCATCATCATTATCATCATCATCATCATCATCATTCTTAATTAAAAACAAGGACTAATAACATAATTAAGCAACACCATTATAAGGGTTTACATAACCCATCAAAACTTACTCATCATCCTTTCTATATCATCATATTATCATATCTTGATCATATGATGATTTCCCACTTTAATCTATAACTATAACTTAACATAATCAATAATAGGCTCACTTACTTGGGATGATTATGGCTTAGGCTTAACCCTTAGTTAAACACCCTTACTTCTTCATCAAGAATCATCAAGGCTTAACCCATTTTCTCTTCCCTTTTCTTTGTAAACCGACACATACATATTCTCTTGAATAATTGAAAAGTGTATGTAATTATCCAAGGATTACTAGGATAAGTATGTAAGTTCGGCCAAATGACATAATTTGTAACACCCCAACCTGGCACGGGTCAAAATGCCACATTATGGTGTCCATTCAGAACATACAAATGCAAGCGGAAGACTTATAAACATAAAAGTTACAAGGTAATCTACGAATACAACTGAAATGCTAACTCTATACAAGATGAAATCCAGAACTGAAATACAAAACCAACTAATCTAACTGAAGCTAAATCCAAGTCCAATCCAGAAACAAAAGGGATCTATCATCAGGGTAGTCCACTAAGCGCTCCTATGCACTCTTCCCTCAAACCCAGCTTCCAACCTAAAACCTGCCACAGGAAAAGCAATGCGGTTGAGCTTAAAAAGCCTAGTGAACAGATATATAACAAAACAAATAATCGAAACATAGATAAGTATATAAAAAGTAAATCATAAACTCCTACTGAAATGAATATCATCTGTCAAATGCATAAGAGATCAACGATAACTAAACAAATATCATAAGTCCACTGAATAAAGAAATATGAAGAATCAAATGATAATACGAATTATATAGTAACCAGAACCAAATGAGCAGATAGAACAAAGGCTTGCCTAACGAGGTACTCGAATAGACATAAGAAACATAGGAAAGCCACGAGCCGACCTAACGAGGTACTCGAATAGGTCTCAAATCACATAATCACATATCCATATATCTTCAAGTCAAAGTGCACAAAGAGGGGAGACCTCTAAGTACCAAATGGAGAAGCTAGATCCCAAAAGTGAGGGGGTGCAAGGCACATACAGCCCAATCGCTGTCTTCACATATCAAAACAGAACCTAGGATGCATCCATACGCCCCCCCCCCCAAAAAAAACAAATCATATATATACACCTGCTCATATGACAAGTAATATATGTATAATGGCCAAGTGATCACATATCATATCATATCAAATGGGGACGTTGTGGATCAATCACACCTCTACAGAAAGTGTCAAGCCATTGGTGCCATCAATGACATGGCCATGGTACCTCCATGACTAGACTAAAAACTCAGGAATCAGAATAGAAAAATCAGAACGAAAGCTATCCATAATCAACGTAATCATAGCATAATCAATCAGAGCATATCATCAGAACAGAGTCTCATATAAATGAGAATAGTACCAGATCATCATAACGGAAAGGATATCAAATAGAATCATATCAAATCATATCAACGAATCATATCAAATGAATCATATCAAAGCAAATGAATCAAGTCAAGGATCGAATAGTCATGAGAAATCCCTACTGAAAAGGGATAGAATATCTGTACCTCAAACCGCTAATAAAGCCATATTAGAAAACATAAGGATCAGAAGTTACTCCTTCTTTAGTGAATCTATACGAATTAATAACCGTCTTTATTATTCATAAGCTCATTTTATAATCAGGTTACTCATTTGAGGGTTTTTTTTTTTCGATTTTTAGTAACTTTCCAAAATTAGTAGCTTTCCAGATTTAGTAACTTTCCAAAATTAGTAACTTTCCAGATTGAGTAACTTTCTAAAATTAATAACTTTGCATAATTAGTAAGTTTCCCAAATTAGTAAGTTTCCCGAATTAGCAAGTTTCCTGAATTTAGTAATTCTCCAAATTTAGTAACTTAAGGGTAACATTCCGAATCAATCAAATTCAAGTTTACAAATAATAGTAAGTTAAATATAAGGTTTAAAGTGTATTCCAATCAATTAATGACCAAATTATGATTCATATGTTCATAATTAGGTTTAAGACTTATACTTACCAAATTAGAGTTTATTTAGCAATTCTAGACCAGTTTCTTATGATTTTTCATGCCTGACATTTAAGCTCCAAATATTCTGAATTAAATATATGTGATTCCCATATTAGTCTAGTGTCTCCAAGAATTTTCACAGATTTTATTAGCAGTTGCAAGTACTGTTACAAAAACCATATTTCCAGACCTACCCAGAAAATTAACTACAGATACACACAGAAAGTTTGCCTTAAGTTAACCCATTTTGACACTTTAGAAAAATCCACAATAATTCCACAAAATCACACATATCTTAAATATCACCCCTGGAAAAGGAGAGCTTTCAACTCCTCGTGGTTTGAAAATGAAAAATCAAAAACATCGACTAATTTTCAGACTCGGATTCACAGATTTGATAATTTATGTTATAAAAATCAAAACGCTTACTTACCAACCTCTAATTGCTATGAATCTTATATTTCCAGAAAGTAGACAAATAGTACTTATGTTTAGACTCAAAAATCACTTAAAAACATGTTGGCATCTTTAGTTTGGACACTCATCGATCCAACCCAAATTATGCACAACATCATAAACAAAACCCTAACTCTAACCAACGCAAGATTAAACCTATAACACATCTCTAATTATGTTTTAATGATCAAACATGTTTAATTACTGAGATTTTTATAAACCCTAATCATATCCATCAATTATGGTTACATGAAAAAAATTAAAACAAAAGATGTTAAAGAAAATAGGTGATTAATCATACCTAACCTTCACGGGATTACCACGAATCTTGATCTTGAGTTCTTGATGACAAGAAATTATGGAGGCTAGGGTTTTCCCCCTTTTTTTTCTCTGCATTTCGTTTATGGGAAGGGAAAACAACCGGATTTTTTTTAATGGGTTTTTAAAATTATAGTTAGGCTTAGGGTGTATGGGTTTAACTAAGACAACTAAGCCCAAAACATTTTTTTAAAACCAATTGGCCCAATGTTATATTTGTATTACTATTTATTTATTTAACGTATGGTATAATTAATGTAGATACATAAAAAGTTAATCCGAATTCTAGGGCGTTATATAATTAGTCTCTTAAGTCTCTTTGCTTCTATTTTGGCCACACTTAACTTATTACACATTTATCACATGACAACTTAAGCCCTTTAAGTCTATTTCCTTCTATATGTGCCACATTATACTTTCCATAAACTTACAACACATTCTATGGTCAGCGAGGTCGAAATTGTATTTGTAAACGTTTGAGAGATTCAGTGATTGGGAAAGTAACAGATAATGATTTGGATTTGATTTACACTATTGGAAATGATTAGGATTAACAGTTACAACACATTCTATGGGACTTACAACACATTATATGTGCCACAAACGTTAAGTCCCGGCGAGGTCGAAATTGTATTTGTAAACGTTTGAGAGATTCAATGATTGGGAAAGTAACAGATAATGATTTGGATTTGATTTACACTATTGGAAATGATTGGAATTAACAGTTATATTAACAATTACAAACAATCAGATATGTAATTAACCCTAAAACGTAAATTAGAATTACAACAAACGTACTTGCGTACAGGAAAAGTGGGAATCAAGCAAAAAATAAACTAAAGGGGGTAAAAATGATTTTTCTACAAACTTAATATTAAAATTAAATTAAATTAAAAATAAAATTATTTCTTTGATTATTTTATTATTTAATATTAATTAAAAACTATTTAATAATTAATTTAAACTATTTTAATTTAAGAAAAATACTAAAATGACTTAGAAAATTATGAAAATTTTTACAAAACTAATTAACCATTACAGGAATCCTTAAAAATTATAAAAAGTTTATAAAGATTAAAAATAAGCTAATTTAAATATTAATTACTAATTATTTAATTAAAATCTAATTAAACTAAATTAATTATAAAAGTTACCAAATGAACAGTAAAAATTATTAAAATTTTCTTAAAAATACTTTATGATTTATAAAACCTAGGAAAAATATAAAAAAGTACTGGAGATTAAAAATAAGCACTAATGATTTTCATTTTTTTATTTTTCAATTAAAACTAAATAAACTCAAATTAATTATAAAAACTATTAAATCTATTCAGAAAATTATGAAAATTTTTATACAACTATTTTAATATATAATAAACTTAAGAAAAATATAAAATTGAGAAATTATTTTTGAAAAATCAGAAAAATAAGCCAAATGGCTTAAATAGAAGCTATCACTTAATTTATTTTTGGTTTTTCTTGGATTTTCTTTTACCAAACTATTTAAACACTGAAAATTAGTGACTTTTACAAAGACAAACTTTTTTTAGCTTAAAAATAAGCTATGTGCAAACTAAAGATCTTGACATAAGGTTTATTAAAGCTTTTGATGGATTTTTGATGAAATAAGCTACCAATAAGCTACCACAGACAAAATGAGCTATAACCAACTAAGATGCATACTAAATAAGCCAAATCAACTAAATAAGCACTTTGAATAAGCCAAGAAGATCAAATAAGCAAAACCAAAACCACTCAGACCAAATAGGCCAAAATGAGGCACTTGCAGCCCTTTGTGGGGCCCACAGGTTTGACCAGGAATCCAAACTCAAGGGTGATCTACAAAGTTGTGCTGGGGCTATCCAATAAGCCAATAAGCAGAGCTTAAGGCTCACAAATAAGCCAAGGTGAAGCTTATGAAGTTTGGTCAATTGCACTGAGTTACTCAGGATGTTGGCTTGGTCAGGGTGACTAGCAGGCTACCAAAGCTAAGGGCAAGGCTTTCAAAGGTCAAAATAAGCACTGAACTAATGAGATAGCTTATTGAGCTATCCAAAAAATCAAGGGTCAGATCCTAAGGTCCAATAATAAGCTAGTTGTAAGCATGTGAAAATGGGTCAAAATCTGGTGTAGGGGAGGTCTTATCCATGTAGGCCTAATTAAGCCAGTGAATAAGCCACTAGAAAAATTTATGAAAATAATCTAAGGTGAGGATTCACTAGTTTAGCTGACAAAGTTTAATATCCAAAAAGCTCAAATCTTAGTTTTGGAAAATAAAATCAGGAAAAATCTTGGAAAAAATGGAATTCTGTGAAACCTAGCAAATTTGACTTTTTGAACTTTGATGAAAGATTGACTATGATGAACTTTTAATAACTCTAATTTAATAATTATGTTATAATAAGCTACAATGAAGTGATTTTAGGCTAGATTAACAACTATTGAACCTGTTTATGTGATTAAGCAATTGTAAATTCCAACAGTGAACTAGAACTAGAGCCTAAGGATTGATTTTGACTTTACTGCAAATTAGGACTAAGTTTTATGACTAAGAAGTATTACTTGAACCTAATGTGACCTGACTAACCTATTTTTAACCACTGAAACAAAGTAAAACTCAGTGTAATCCCCTGAGCCAAACACTACTTTAACTAAATTGTTTTTGTGATTTTCAAGTTTTAATGATGCTTATCCTATGCTAATGATGCAGAATACTTACATAAGGTATATGGACTTATATTAAGCTAATTTTGAAAACTCACCGCCACTAACACTCATGAATCCTATATGAGCTATTTTGACAGTTAACTAGGATTATGAGCTCCAATTGAAACTAATGAACCAAGACCTAACTTTAGGCTATGATATTACTAGTACACAACTAATAAGCACAAATCAACAGGATTAAGCACTGATTAAGCAGTTGAACAGTCAAAAGCTAAGATTCAAAGTTTTGCTTACAATGTGCAATCCAAGCTTAAACCAAGAACCAGGACCAAAGATCCAATCCTATAGGCTTTCCACAAAGCCACTAACCCAAGGCCATCCTTAATGTACCTGCTCTAGCTTCTTCTTCTTTCTCAAGTGATTTTTGAATTATTAACCAATTTATGATAACTTTTTTATATTTTTGGTTTAAGAAAGGAAAACTGGTCTAAATGATTCTAATGGATCACAGAAGCTCTTAAATGAACTTATGAGAGCTTAAGGGTAACTAAACAACAGCTTTCAACAACATTCCAATACTTTGAAATTTCTAAGTACAAAATGCAAATTTGATTTTAAAACTGAGAACTTTGAAATTGAAGGTTGAAATGAGTTTCAATTATGATAAAGAAACTTAGTACAAGGATTTTGAACTAGAAATTACAATGAAAATGAGTACATTAAACTAAACGACATACATTTAAGCTAATAAAACTACACTCTTTCTTCTCTTGCTTCTCCTTCCATTTATAGACACCAATTAGGGTTTCCTGACCCTTGTGCACAAATACCACTTCAAATTTGGACCCATGGATCATTGAGAATCATCCTAGCCATCCTTTTTGTTTTGGCGGGAAAATATGTTTGTCCCTGTGCCTGCTTAAATTGCAACTGGGGGTGCATTAAATGTGGAGGTGATGGTAGGTAGATAGTGGGTGAGGGTGATGATGGATTTGGGAGTAGCTTGGGCGGTGGAGGATGGGACTGGTGTGCAGGCAAGTAGGGAAGAAGGAGGGAAGGGGGTGGTCAAACTGTTTGGCCGGGTTTTTATTAATAAAAAGGGGTGGAGTTTGATGGGCTTGTAGATTGGGCTTGGAAACGGGAATGGTGGATCAGGGTGTTGTGTTTGGTTTGTGTTGGATTTGGACTTGGGTTTTTTAGATATTAAGGATCCGTTTGGTGTAGTAGTTTAAGAAGGACCAATTTTGTGATTTACTGAATTTAGAGGGACTGAAAATGTAATCTTTCCAAAGTTCACAAAAGGGTGAGACTTGCAAATTTGATAGTACAAGGACCATGAATGATAATTTCCCAAGATTTAATCCCAGGGACCAAAACTGCCAACCTTTGAAAGTTCAGGGACTAAACTTGTAATTTCTTCAAACTTTTCACCCTGGGACCAAACTTGACAATTTTTGCATTCCAAGGACCATTGTTGACTTTTCTTCCAAATCCAATGCTCAGGGGCCATTTCTGTCAAATTCCAAACTTGAGGGACCATTTCTGCCAATTTTGCAAACTTTTATTCCAAGGACTATTTTTGGCATTTTGTGATTCCAAAAGGTGTGTTTTGACAATCTGAGCTCAAAATTGGTAATTCGCTTCCCCGGCTTTGGCTTTTGACACGTTTTCCAGACTCGTGCTCGTTTTTGTCCTTTTTGGCCTGATTTATGCCAATTTCTGAAATATCCGTTCCTGCAGGATCACAAACACAAAAGTACAATATCTTTGGCAATTATGGTTAGTTTGTGTCTGTTTTGGTCTTAATATGGCCAAAAAAAGGTGTGTGAATAAGCACACACCAAAATCCCCCAGACTAAGGTATTGTCGTGTCCTCATGCAATGGGATCATTTCACGCCCTACGAGATAAATAACTATCATAACGCATTCTACTAACATTGAAGAAGTAGCAAAATGTTCAAAAGAGAGTACAAAATCATTTATTCCTAAGAACGCTCCGTTTTTCACCTTTATTTCTTACACTACTATTTACGTACTTTTTACACTTATTGTGTGACGGGATGTTTGACTTTCATCATTTTTCAATAACGTTTAGGGTCACAGAGTAAGAAACACAGCTCAGAGAAAAGTGTCCATACAGATAGAATTCATCGTCCCTGATTTTTCACGAATTCCCAAGCTAAGCGTAAAAATGAAATCATAGCCAAAAATGGCATTAAGATGCTAACACTACTCATAAATGCTACTTGTAAATTCCTGCTCCCAAGTCTTATTGTATCTAGACTTTGTTAAGGAAATGATTTCTCATTTTCATTTCGATAAGTTTAAAGTCTGATAGATTTAGGCGGCGTTTAAATTTTAACTCAAAAGGCTCACACATTCACACCACATTTATTATATTTTTCACTTTCTCATTTTTCAACATGTTTCATCATTTTCATTTTATTTTATTTTATTTCATTTTCTTTTCCTTTTTTTTTCTGTTCACTTGGATTTATATATAACTTTTACCTCAAACATACGGAGCTTCACGGTGAATCTCCTAGACCTAAGCGCCTTTCAGAACAAAGGATGCAAGGATCCGCTTGTCGAACCGCAGTTATTTTTTGTACTTATGACTTTATTTCAATTTACTTTGCCTCAAGCATACGGAGCTTCACGGTGAATCTCCCAGACCTAAGCGCCTTTCAGAACAAAGGATGCAAGGATCCGCTTGTCGAACCACAGCTATTTTTGGCATTTATTTCATATTTATGGTGTTATTTGTGAACCTCATGTGGCATACTACAAAGCGGGGAGTTCCAAGACCTAAACGCCTTTCAGAATAAAGGATCCAAGGCCCATTTAATGCTAATGCCATCACGTAAAGTGAGCGGAAATTTAGACAACTTTTGAAAATGCGTAATTCTAGTTATTTTATTTTTGGGTTTTCAATCTTGAGGGAGCAAGGACTACAAGTAACCGTTATGAGCTCTAAAGAAATCCAACTATTCCACGTTTAGCATCTAATCACACTAATGACTTTACTATCATTCCTTGTTCTCCACAAATTTAAAATCTCAAGTAATGAGATCTGCGGAAGCTTAGCCAAATGAGTTAAGTGATGAGACGAAAAGTGTACCGCTTTTAAGGAGTCATTTAAGCCCGAATTCGTGACTATTTTTTCAATTATTGCCCTAAATCGTTCCTTTTGTCATTTTAGGTACTTTTGAGGAGAAATCTGGAAAAGGAAGCATTTTGGACGTTTTTGGAGCATAAAAGTGAAGAAAACGGCAAAGTCTCAAATTCCTTGCTGGGAACAGTAACTGACGACGTCAAGCCTCAACACGTGACGGCGTCAACAGTGACAATAGAGGTGGAAGTGGAACTTATAACGTAACGGCCCAGAACATTTTCATTGTTAATTGCCTGACGGCGTCACCAAGGCCATCAGGGTCCAAATACACGTGACGGCCCAAAGTAGATTTGTACGTGAAGGCGTCAGAAATGGATCTAGGCAATACGAATTTCAACTTGGCAGCGAGTTGACGGCGTTAGAGGTTAATACATGACGCCGTCAGGATGCTTAGTCTATATATATTTTTCCAATTTTTCATTGTAAAGTGTGGAACAAGTTGTGCACAAACCCTAGGTCGAATTTCCTGCATATTGAAGGGGTTTCAAACCCTTCTTTCTTTCATGTTTTAATAAAGATAAGTACTCCAATAATCATTCAATATGTCTATGTATTGTTTGATTCTATCTTATGTTTATCTTTCTTTTAACATGTTAGGCTAGGCTTTTATTGTTTTTGCTTAGATGTAGTGAAACCTAGATGTTGATTATTGGTTGATTGTTTGTTTATAATTGTTACGGATGATTGTATTCGATGTTAGGCTTAAGAAAACTGGCCGACTTCCATTGGTAACTTGCTTGAACGTCTTAAGAAACATGATCGGAGGTGTACTACGATTTTTGGTTGTATTTAATGCATAAGTGAATTCTAATGATCCCATGTTAGGAGCTTTTAACGGCTCGACATAGGAGTGAAGTAGGATCTTACTGAGTTAGGGAATATTGTACACGGCCGTACGACTAGTATTAAGGAATATAACCCGTCATCCATGCAATTGTAACAAGCTAATCAACCGGTAAAAGATATCTAGGGAGTAATGAAATCTAAGTAAACACAACTTTTCTCATTATTGTTTCCACCACATTAGTAAATTAGTTTAATTTTCATTTCTTATATTTTATTTTAATTGCATCTTTAGTTAATTGGGTTAGTTGGCTAGCAACTAATTCCGCCCACTCCTTCAAAACCCGAGATTTTACTTGCTTTCCATAAAATATAAAAATACAAAAAGAATCATCCATCACCTCTAGACCTAGTTTAGTAGGCTTTCTAATCCTAGCGACACTATTCCTGAGTTGAACGATCAATCACCCGGTACTTGTCACTATACTATTGATGAGTGCTCAAACACTCATCATTTTTGGTCAAATTTGAACTGCAAAACATACAAAAACACTCAGAGATGCATCAAAATACTGAAAATATTTCAAAATTGTGTTTTATATGTTTTAGATGCAAAATGAGTAAAAACAAATGAAAAACGTACAAAGTTTGCAAAATTGGCAGTTTCAGTCCCCCAACTTTCATAAAATGTCAAAATTAGTCCCTGGTAATTCAAAATATGGAAAATTATCACCAAAGGTCCTTTTGAAATCATAAGTTGTCATATTTTGTCCTTTGGTGAAAAATTGGAAAAGTTTTGGAAATTTGCATTTTGGTCCCTGGAGTTTCAGAAAATGACAGAATTGGTCCCTGGTAGGAAATTTTTGGAAGAAAACCCATTTTTTAGTCCTTGGAAACTCAAAGGTTATCACAAATAACCTTTTGATGAAAAGTTTAATGAAAATGCAGGATTAGATCCTGGACTTTCTAAAATGACAAAATTTGTCCCCGGATGTTAAAAACTGGAAAATTAACTTTTATGGCTTTTGGATTATTGGAGTTTAGCAAGATTGGATCTTATGAGTACTTTGGGGAAGTTTGCATTTTCAGCCCCTTGATTTTCAGTTTATACATGTTTGGTCCTTGTGTTTTCTAGGCTTAAATAAATAAACAAGCCCACCTAAAATCCTAATCCACTAAAACCCAACCCCTAAACACCAGCCCAACACCATTACCTGGCCCAACCACAAAACAAACACCCCGTTTTCACTAATAAAAAAACATCCCAGGTCAAACTTTGACCACCTCCTTCTTCCCACACCCACTTGGCTGCTACTACCCTGCCAACACTCAACTTCCCATCCCTCCACCTCAACATCACCAGCCCCTATCCCCCCAGCTCACCACAACACTCCAAAACCCATTTAATGCCCTGAAATCCCTCCAAGTTATCACAGCCAGTTGATAACTCTTTTCCCGTCAAAAATCTTTAAACGGCTCAGATGAGTTTCAAGCATCCAATGGTTTAGAACTAAAGTGGGAATAACTAAGAAACTCCCAAGGAGCTATAAAAGTCAAGAGAAAAAGAGAAGAAGGGAGAGTAGTTAGTTAATATAGTTTCAGTAGAGTAGTTTAATGTCGCAGTAGTAGAATTAAATTTGTACCTTGTTCATTTCAGTTAAAAACTTGTATCCATAGCTTTTCTAGTGTAATCTTAAGCTTTTCTAATCAATGAATCAGTTCAATCTTTTGTAATTCACAATTTGCAATTTTTACTTGAAAAACTCATTTCAGCTTTGATGTTATAAAAGTTGTTGTTTTATGGTTATTGTAGCTCATATAAGTTATAAATAAGCTTTTAAAAGTTCCCTTAGCATTTTAAATCAATTTCCTTTCATATACTAAAAAATACCAAAAATACCTCAAAAATAGCTAATAAATAAAAAAATAAGTGTGGAAGAAGATTGAAGCAAAGAAGCCTGGTGGATTTTTGGATTTTCATGGTTTAGAACTCCAAGGGGAGTAATAGGAATATGTTTTAGAGCCTTGGTACCTCATTTCCTAGCATGGATCCTTTGTGAGCTCAAATTTCAACCTTTGCAATTTTACTGTAGATCATCTTGTTTAGCGCTAATCTGTGTTGTTTAGTGTTTATTTGGTGCATGTTGGTGAAAATATTGCTTAAGAATTTATGTTTGTTCAATAAAATCCATGGTTGCTACATTTCTCATGTTCACTGTTAGGATTAGCTTGTAGATGGATTAATGGTTTTTGTTGTTACTAGTGGTAATTTTGTACTTAGAATAATCTCTTTGGTCATTATAATTTCTTGCAAATCAGTTTTATGGACTAAACCTCATTAAATCTTTGAAAAAGCTTCATAGCCTTTAGTTAAGGGACTGTTTGGATGTAGTGAGTAATGAGTGTTCAGGAGTGTTTTTGTTGATGCCATTTGTTGAGAGAAGTCTTAGTAGGTTACAATAACATCATTGTGGCATAAAAACCAGACCTTGTTTACAAGAAAGTCAAAATCATCTCATAATCCAATTTTTGCATTCATAGTTAGTTTTTGTTGTTGCATAATCATCATTTTAGGTACAATTGTTGTTAAGCTAGCTTAATTTAGTCTTACATTAACTTATTACATCATTTTTAGTCATTAGGATCAGATCAAAGCTCACCAAAGTCAACCATTCTCAAAATAATCAAAAAGTCAAAAAGTTTTCGACTGCAGAAATAGTTTTTGATTTTTCATTTCTTCGTTATAAGTCCGTTTGATCTGAAATTTGATTTGTAGCTTATTTTGTTGCTTATCCACTTGCTAGTATTTTTATTTTAATTTTTAGATTTTTTTTACAAGGGTAAATCACCCATTTTTGGGCTGCAAAAACACGTATTTTACTGCAAAAATAGTTTTTGATTTTTCATTTCTTCGTTATAAGCCCGTTTGATCTGAAATTTGAGTTGTAGCTTATTTTATTGCTTATCCACTTGCTAGTATTTTTATTTTAATTTTTAGATTTTTTTACAAGGGTAAATCACCCATTTTTAGGGCTGCAAAACTTGATTTTAGCAAATACTTAAAAGGGGTGTTTGGAATTGTTAGTTTGACTATGTTGTGATTGTCATTTGTGGCCAAAACCTATTTAGGCAACTCACCTAGGACCTAACTAACTCTAATCAACTCTTATCTTGGTCAATTTCACAATGAAAGTCAAAATCACCATGTATGTCCCTTAAACAGTTAACTGTTATGGATTTGGAATCCAATTTCCTTCATATCATTGCACAAGTGGTGAATTTAGAGTAATTTAGCCTTGTTATAGTTTATTACATCCATCTTAGTTATCAAATTAGGAATCAAAGTTCATTTAAGTCAAATGTAGTTCAAAACTGAAAAGTCAAAATTTCATCTTTTGTAGAAAATCCAAATCTTGGGTGAATTGTTGTGAATTTTGTGTAAGGATTTAGGCCCTGAGACTTTCACACATTGTACTCCCCCACCTTAGCTTTAGGAATCAAGTTTCATCATATTTTTGTGATTTTTATGGTGGGCCCCACATTCACCCAAAACAACCTGCAGACCACCATAACCACTGCTGCATCAGCAGTCCCCCATCCATTGCCTCCACTTCTGTAGGTCCCACAGGACTCCATAGTGGGCCCCACATCCTCTCCCTTGGTTCTTTCAACCCCCTTCCTGGTAGCCTTTATACTTTGACCATTAGTTTGACCTTTAGACCCCTGGGACCCACTTGGAATTGCCCATATACATTGTCCCATTTTCAGTGTTCAACTAAGAGTTTCAATGTGCTTGTTGTTGCTTAATAGCTTATTCTGTGGACACCTTTTGTTTTTCCTAGCTTAAACATGTTCACTTAACTCATTTGTACAAGAATTCACCCTTGTGGGTCCCACTTAATCTCATTTGAGCTTATTTCCTTATTTGGTCAACGTAAGTCAACTGTCATGACTTATTGTGTCCACAGTGCTTATTTTTTATTTATAAAAAAGTTGTTTTTACAAAAGTTGTTTGTTTTTCGGTGTAAAATAGTTTTCAAAAAGAAAAATCCAGAAAAAACAATTTAATTTTAAGTGATAGTTTCTATTTAATGTAATTTAAAATTTAATTTTCATTTTTAAAATTTTTGTTAAGCACTTAGCTTTTTTATATTTTTTTTAAATTCCTTTTATGTTAAAGTATTTTCAGTAATTTTTTCAGATTTTTATTTTGTCATTTAGTATTTATTAGATTTAATATTAGTTTTATTAGTAATTAATTAATATTTAAGTTTTAAATAGCATAATTAGTTTTTATTAAGTAAGACCTAGTTTTTATATTTTTCCTAGCTTTTATATAATGTAAAATAATTTTAGGAATTTTTCTAGAATTTTTACTGTTCATTTTCTATTTTTTATAATTTAAATTAGTTTATTTAGGTAATTAAAATATAATTAGTAATTAATTAATATAAAAACCACAAAAAGACAAAAATACATATTTTTTGTTTTAAAATTTGTTTTTAGTTATTTTATAATTTTAGAAACTTTATTTTCATTTTTCTAGCATTAGATTAATATTATATTGTATTTAAGTTATTTAATTATTAATAATTAGTATTAAATAGTATTTAATTAATAATAAATAATTAAATAGTGTAAAAATTTATTTTCTTTTTCTAAAAATTTTCTTTTAACCTTAGGTTTGTAAAAAAGTCATTTTCACCCCCTGGGGGTTTCCAGATTTCAGTTTTCACTTTTTATTTCGTACGTTTACGTTATTTAAAACGTGAACATACGCGTTTTTAGGTTTTAAACGTTTCTGGTTTTTCCAACTTTCCTGTCTTATTCATATAGCTTATTTAATCTATTTCCTTGTAGATTCCTTAGTGTAATCACTCACAAACCTTTTCCTGTCCAAATTCACCCGATCACAAGCCCGTTTGATAACCATCACACCTCGTCGGGACATAACGACCCGGGGAAACCACTGTATTTCGCGGAGATTGACTCTAGGCAGTTTGACCTGGTTGACCATCACCTGGTCAATTTAGGTTGACCGTTTGGAGCCAATCAAATTTTGGCGTCGCTGCCGGGGAGGTGTGCGCGCTATTCTAAACGGTTTTTGCTGATTAGTGATTTTGGAATTCATCCATTTGTATATTTATCCACCTTTGTTCATATAATCTTATTATCATATACAAAACAGTTCCCGAAAACATTTTAAAATCAGTTTTCAACAAACACAAAAACACAAAAATATTTTCTTTCTTATTTGTACAAAATGTTTATCCAAAAATCAAAAAACATTCTCCTTTACCCTCTTACATATTTGATTCTTCATCCCTACCCCTCTATGAACCTTTAATTCTTTCCTATGTCGTATCGACACCAATTTGGTTGCCAATGGTGTGGTGGTCCTCATAATGGTGGGAATTGTCCCGGCTGTAGCATGGTAGAGTCAGGAGATGGGTCTGTCTATAACCAAGCTCCCTATCCTTACCATGACACATCTGATTCATCCTACCAGCCACCACATCATGAGATACTGACATATCTGTGTGAGTTTTGTGGTGGTCCTCACCAAGGATTTGAGTGTCTAGCCGGAAACACGTTTGTCTATGAACAGTTTTCCGGTGATGCTCAGAACTTTGGTTATGACCAATACCCATATGATTCACCAGTCCAGACTCAACAGTTTTACTGTTATGATTACTGTGGAGGTCCACACTTTAGCTCAGATTGTCAAACGGGGAATCCATATCCTTGTGACAATTTTGACACACCTTATTATGACCAACCTCCACAGTACCAAATGAATCAAGCACTTCTTCCAGAAATGCAAAATATGATGAAAATCGTTGATGAACTTAAGGGTTTAGTTAAAGACTTTGCCCAAAGACATACTCATCAAAAATCCATGGAAGAATTGCTGGCTGAAGAGCACGCTGCTAGAATAAATTCCCAAGATGCTTATGAAAAGTCTATAAGGGAATCAATTGCAAAAGAAAAAGCAGCCAGATCTAGCTCTCAGTTTTGTTTCATCCCTGATGACAGTGATGATGAAGATACACTTGATATCCTTCAATTTTACAAAGCTTCATCAAGTTCATCAGTTGATATCCCAGCAGTTGAGATTCCATCTCAAACAACTGCTATCACACCCGAGGTTCCTACTCACTCTCTGAGCATGGGGGATGAGCATCTTAGCACTGTTCCTGATAAGGAATCGGACGAATTCATAAAGTCTAGTGTTGAGATCCTTGTCCCAATCCCAGGAGAGTCAAGGGAATTCTTGAGCATATGTGTGATCTTCCTTCCCCTCTTGAGTGTTCAAATGATCAATTTGAGACTTTCTCAGATTTTAATGATGATTGTACATCTCATGGAGACATTGAGTATATCGAGGCATCACTCCCACAGTTTGATGCTGATCCTCTTCTTGAGGAGTTCGCCGATGAACTTACTCACATCAATCCACTTTCATTGGAAAGTGATCATGGTCTCCTCGACTTCGAAGCCGATCTGGGAGAAATTGAAAGTCTCCTATATCATGATCCGCCACTCACTTCTTATCCAATCAGTCCAATAGAGAATAATAATCTCTTTGTTCCCGAAACATTCAATACTACTCTCACCAATCCTCTATTTGAATTCGAATCTGAATTCATTTTGATTTATGATAATCCACTCTTTGATATTCAGAATGAGGATTGTGATGAGTCTATTCCAAAACATGAGTTCTTAGATTTACATCTTGTGAATAATTCTCTTCATGAGGAGTTCTCCGGTGAACTCACTCATCATATCATGACTCCTCCGGAGTTTGATAGCCCGGGGGGAGATGCACTCAATCATGAGAAATTGCAAATTCCCACCCACCCTCCCGGGATATTTACGAGATTAACCCTTGAAATCCAAATTCAGGCTAATGAGCCTGCTCTCGAGGAAGAAGATCAAATCATGATTTTCATCATGGTTTTCTTCTTTTTCTTCACCTATAAGGTGACTTCTTCTCTTCTTCACTCCTTCGGGAATGAAGATACCATCTTTGATCCCGGCATTTTCATTTACCATTATCTTGAGCCGGGATTATATCTCATCGGTGTGGAACTTTCACGTGCTTCAAATGTTTGTCCAAACATCTTGAATGAAAGTCCGATTGAGATTGTTTCTTCCACATCATGCTTCCCCAAGGATAAATGAATTCGGGGTCGAGTCAAGCTAGCGACTCGGAAAACAAAAACAGTAGCATGTTTATAGGGTTTTCACCCTAAGTGTGGGGGAGTCACCCATGCTATGTTTACAAAAGTGAAAAACAAAATGGTGTTTTCCACGCTTAGCTTGTAATGTTGCCCTTTTACGTTCAAAGAGTTGGCATAATAGCCGGGACTTTGAATATTGAGGACAATATTCATTCTAAGTGTGGGGGGTATTCTAGCGAATTTTATCACATTTTACTATCTAGTACCCCCGTTTTTAGCCAAAATCTCAAAATTTTAAAAAAATTTTCACTTGAGTTCAAAATTTTTGTGGTTATCAGTCCGCCATGTCTAACCGACAAAAGGGATTGGCTAATCCAGGAGCAAACGGCTCTTGGTAAAGATATATCAAATCCGTTTACGGCTTGCAATTTGCCCAAAATTGTATGGTACCTCAACTCGCCATATCCCATAAAGCGAATGAGTTGGCTAGCCCGCAAGATTATGGCTTGTGGTAAAGGCAGTGGAAAATCCATAATTGGTAATCAGCTCACCAAGATTTTGACTAGGTCCATCAAGAGTTGGCTAGTCCAGAAGCAAACGGCTTTTGGTAAAAACTAATCAAATCCGTTGACAGCTGGTGGTTTGCTCAAAATCACATGGTTATCAGGTGGACCATAGTTCTTGCTTGAATCGATACACCTGGCTACTCCAGAAGTGATGGCTTTTGGTAAAGAGTTTAAAATCCATTGAGTTTTCAAAACAGTTTATTGCTAGGGACTAGCAATATTTTAGTGTGGGGGATTGATGAGTGCTCAAACACTCATCATTTTTGGTCAAATCTGAACTGCAAAACATACAAAAACACTCAGAAATGCATCAAAATACTGAAAATATTTCAAAATTGTGTTTTATATGTTTTAGATGCAAAATGAGTAAAAACAAATGAAAAACGTACAAAGTTTGCAAAATTGGCAGTTTCAGTCCCCCAACTTTCATAAAATGTCAAAATTAGTCCCTGGTAATTCAAAATATGGAAAATTATCACCAAAGGTCCTTTTGAAATCATAAGTTGTCATATTTTGTCCTTTGGTGAAAAATTGGAAAAGTTTTGGAAATTTGCATTTTAGTCCCTGGAGTTTCAGAAAATGACAGAATTGGTCCCTGGTCGGAAATTTTTGGAAGAAAACCCATTTTTTAGTCCTTGGAAACTCAAAGGTTATCAAAAATAACCTTTTGATGAAAAGTTTGATGAAAATGCAGGATTAGTCCCTGGACTTTCTAAAATGACAAAATTTGTCCCCGGATGTTAAAAACTGGAAAATTAACTTTTATGGCTTTTGGATTATTGGAGTTTGGCAAGATTGGATCTTATGAGTACTTTGGGGAAATTTGCATTTTCAGCCCCTTGATTTTCAGTTTATACATGTTTGGTCCTTGTGTTTTCTAGGCTTAAATAAATAAACAAGCCCACCCAAAATCCTAATCCACTAAAACCCAACCCCTAAACACCAGCCCAACACCATTACCTGGCCCAACCACAAAACAAACACCCTGTTTTCACTAATTAAAAAACATCCCAGGTCAAACTTTGACCACCTCCTTCTTCTCACACCCACTTGGCTGCTACTACCCTGCCAACACTCAACTTCCCATCCCTCCACCTCAACATCACCAGCCCCTATCCCCCCAGCTCACCACAACACTCCAAAACCCATTTAATGCCCTGAAATCCCTCCAAGTTATCACAGCCAGTTGATAACTCTTTTCCCGTAAAAAATCTTTAAACGGCTCAGATGAGTTTCAAGCATCCAATGGTTTAGAACTAAAGTGGGAATAACTAAGAAACTCCCAAGGAGCTATAAAAGTCAAGAGAAAAAGAGAAGAAGGGAGAGTAGTTAGTTAATATAGTTTCAGTAGAGTAGTTTAATGTCGCAGTAGTAGAATTAAATTTGTACCTTGTTCATTTCAGTTAAAAACATGTATCCTTAGCTTTTCTAGTGTAATCTTAAGCTTTTCCAATCAATGAATCAGTTCAATCTTTTGTAATTCACAATTTGCAATTTTTACTTGAAAAACTCATTTCAGCTTTGATGTTATAAAAGTTGTTGTTTTATGGTTATTGTAGCTCATATAAGTTATAAATAAGCTTTTAAAAGTTCCCTTAGCATTTTAAATCAATTTCCTTTCATATACTAAAAAATACCAAAAATACCTCAAAAATAGCTAATAAATAAAAAAATAAGTGTGGATGAAGATTGAAGCAAAGAAGCCTGGTGGATTTTTGGATTTTCATGGTTTAGAACTCCAAGGGGAGTAATAGGAATATGTTTTAGAGCCTTGGTACCTCATTTCCTAGCATGCATCCTTTGTGAGCTCAAATTTCAACCTTTGCAATTTTACTGTAGATCATCTTGTTTAGGGCTAATCTGTGTTGTTTAGTGTTTATTTGGTGCATGTTGGTGAAAATATTGCCTAAGAATTTATGTTTGTTCAATAAAATCCATGGTTGCTACATTTCTCATGTTCACTGTTAGGATTAGCTTGTAGATGGATTCATGGTTTTTGTTGTTACTAGTGGTAATTTTGTGCTTAGAATAATCTCTTTGGTCATTATAATTTCTTGCAAATCAGTTTTATGGACTAAACCTCATTAAATCTTTGAAAAAGCTTCATAGCCTTTAGTTAAGGGACTGTTTGGATGTAGTGAGTAATGAGTGTTCAGGAGTGTTTTTGTTGATGCCATTTGTTGAGAGAAGTCTTAGTAGGTTACAATAACATCATTGTGGCATAAAAACCAGACCTTGTTTACAAGAAAGTCAAAATCATCTCATAATCCAATTTTTGCATTCATAGTTAGTTTTTGTTGTTGCATAATCATCATTTTAGGTACAATTGTTGTTAAGCTAGCTTAATTTAGTCTTACATTAACTTATTACATCATTTTTAGTCATTAGGATCAGATCAAAGCTCACCAAAGTCAACCATTCTCAAAATAATCAAAAAGTCAAAAAGTTTTCGACTGCAGAAATAGTTTTTGATTTTTCATTTCTTCGTTATAAGCCCGTTTGATCTGAAATTTGATTTGTAGCTTATTTTATTTCTTATCCACTTGCTAGTATTTTTTTCTAATTTTTAGATTTTTTTACAAGGGTAAATCACCCATTTTTGGGCTGCAAAAACACGTATTTTACTGCAGAAATAGTTTTTGATTTTTCATTTCTTCGTTATAAGCCCGTTTGATCTGAAATTTGATTTTTAGCTTATTTTATTGCTTATCCACTTGCTAGTATTTTTATTTTAATTTTTAGATTTTTTTACAAGGGTAAATCACCCATTTTTAGGGCTGCAAAACTTGATTTTAGCAAATACTTAAAAGGGGTGTTTGGAATTGTTAGTTTGACTATGTTGTGATTGTCATTTGTGGCCAAAACCTATTTAGGCAACTCACCTAGGACCTAACTAACTCTAATCAACTCTTATCTTGGTCAATTTCACAATGAAAGTCAAAATCACCATGTATGTCCCTTAAACAGTTAACTGTTATGGATTTGGAATCCAATTTCCTTCATATCATTGCACAAGTGGTGAATTTAGAGTAATTTAGCCTTGTTATAGTTTATTACATCCATCTTAGTTATCAAATTAGGAATCAAAGTTCATTTAAGTCAAATGTAGTTCAAAACTGAAAAGTCAAAATTTCATCTTTTGTAGAAAATCCAAATCTTGGGTGAATTGTTGTGAATTTGTGTAAGGATTTAGGCCCTGAGACTTTCACACATTGTACTCCCCCACCTTAGCTTTAGGAATCAGGTTTCATCATATTTTTGTGATTTTTATGGTGGGCCCCACATTCACCCAAAACAACCTGCAGACCACCATAACCACCGCTGCATCAGCAGTCCCCCATCCATTGCCTCCACTTCTGTAGGTCCCGCAGGACTCCACAGTGGGCCCCACATCCTCCCCCTTGGTTCTTTCAACCCTCCTCCTGGTAGCCTTTATAATTTGACCATTAGTTTGACCTTTAGACCCCTGGGACCCACTTGGAATTGCCCCTACACATTGTCCAATTTTCAGTGTTCAACTAAGAGTTTCAATGTGCTTATTGTTGCTTAATAGCTTATTCTGTGGACACCTTTTGTTTTTCCTAGCTTAAACATGTTCACTTAACTCATTTGTACCAGAATTCACCCTTGTGGGTCCCACTTAATCTCATTTGAGCTTATTTCCTTTTTTTTTTTTTTTTTTTTTTTTTTTTTGGTAAAAGGTTTTACCCCGGTAAATATATTCACACCAAAAAAACGTTAAGTACAAAGGAATATGGCTGAGTACCATATTAACCTAAACGCACTACATATGCGTTTCAACTACATGGATTGACAAGCCAATAACCATGCTAATCGTAAGTGCTTATAACAAAAGAGCATAAACACCCAAAACTATGACTCAAATGCATGCAACCCCACGCATGCATTCCCAGGAGCTGCCCAACATCCATCGAACAATATAACCCAATCATATTATCCTGCTCCATCCAATTCAGTAGTATTTTTGATCTTCCAAATCTCCAATATCTTTGCAACTTTAGGAGACTTCTTGAAACGAATGGAGATGAGCTTTAAACGAACATTAGCAATGATAGCATCACGAAGTTGTTCAACTGTTCGAGATGTCTTTTTAAAGATACAGTTGTTACGTTCTTGCCATATATAATAACTCGAAGCTGCTACCACAAGCCTAGCACAAATACTTCTAGCCGAACTTTTTGCTGATAACGGATGTAACCAAGATAGGATATTCACCAACCTTGCATCAATACTATCCATAGCAGCATAACGCCTAATCATGTTCCAAACTTGTGAAGAAAAGTTGCATTCAAAGAACAAATGCGTGTGAGCATCAGGTTGAGTATTACATAGAGGGCATCGAAGCAGGTTTAAGTTAGCATCGCTACTAACGTCCCATTGCCTCAATACATCTTGCGTCTTGAGCTTATTTAACATCACAAGCCACATATGAAATGCATGGCGGGGGATGCATTGCGCGAACCAAACAATGTTCACCCAAGGAACCACAGCATTCCTTGGACGAATTGACTCTAACACACGGCTAACCGAGAATGGTTTTGGATCACCATTAATGTCCCTCCAAAATAATGTGTCATCCTTGTTAGGGTCAAGTAACGGGGGTTGGATATTAATCCAATCAGGTGGCCATCTCCATTCTCCATTGGAAACAACATCCACCACTTTATCATTCATGGTAAAGCCACGACTAGTGATTTGGCGAACAGATTTTAACCTGCTTAGAGGACATTCATCACACCATTTATCACACCAAACAAAAGCCTTTGTCCCATTACCAAGAAGATACCATACAAACGGTCTGATTGTATCACGAATCTGGAGTAACTTGCGCCACCCCCAACTTATCCCTGATCTTAAAGGAACGTCCCAAAAGCTACGTCCCATCAGCTTATAAGAGTGAATCCATCGGACCCATAAGGATTCTTTGTTTGTAATTATGCTACAAATATGAGTTGCCATTAAAGATATGTTAAAAGTATCTAACCTGCGAATTCCAAGACCGCCTTCTTGTTTTGGACAACATAACACATCCCATGCCACCTTCGCCTTACCCCTCTTCATTTCACCTTGGCACCACAAAAAAGCACGCATAAGTTGTTCCAAATCCTCGATGATGCGAGTAGGCAGAATAAAGACCGAAGCCCAATACAAGTGGATAGAAGATAACACCGACTGAACCAATTGAAGCCTTCCTGCAAAGGACAAAGACTTATTCTTCCAATCTCCAATCCTATTTTGAACTTTCTCTACAAGGATTTTGCAATCCTTGTAAAGAAGGCGTGAAGAGATAAGTGGGACACCCAAGTATTTAACTGGCAGCTTTCCTTCTTCAAAAGGCATGATGCTAAGAATAGCTAGCTTAACATGGGTAATAACATTACAGAAGTATGCCATACCTTTAGGAATGCTCGGAACCAGCCCCGAAGCCTCTTTAAACACTTCCAGAGCCTCCATTAAGATCATAGCAGACTCGACATTACCATAAGCAAACAAGAATAGGTCATCTGCAAAACATAAATTTATAATTCTTTGTCTTTCACACTGTTTATGGTATTTAAATGCAGCCAACTCCTCCGCCTTATGTTGTAAGATCCCATGCTTAGAACCCAGAATTATAAGGCGCATGCATCAGCTTCAAGCTTATTTCCTTATTTGGTCAACATAAGTCAACTGTCATGACTTATTGTGTCTACAGTGCTTATTTTTTATTTATAAAAAAGTTGTTTTTACAAAAGTTGTTTGTTTTTAGGTGTAAAATAGTTTTCAAAAAGAAAAATCCAGAAAAAACAATTTAATTTTAAGTGATAGTTTCTATTTAATGTAATTTAAAACTTAATTTTCATTTTTAAAATTTTTGTTAAGCACTTAGCTTTTTTATATTTTTCTTAAATTCCTTTTATGTTAAAGTATTTTCAGTAATTTTTTCAGATTTTTATTTTGTCATTTAGTATTTATTAGATTTAATATTAGTTTTATTAGTAATTAATTAATATTTAAGTTTTAAATAGCATAATTAGTTTTTATTAAGTAAGACCTAGTTTTTATATTTTTCCTAGCTTTTATATAATGTAAAATAATTTTAGGAATTTTTCTAGAATTTTTACTGTTCATTTTCTATTTTTTATAATTTAAATTACTTTATTTAGGTAATTAAAATATAATTAGTAATTAATTAATATAAAAACCACAAAAAGACAAAAATACATATTTTTTGTTTTAAAATTTGTTTTTAGTTATTTTATAATTTTAGAAACTTTATTTTCATTTTTCTAGCATTAGATTAATATTATATTGTATTTAAGTTATTTAATTATTAATAATTAGTATTAAATAGTATTTAATTAATAATAAATAATTAAATAGTGTAAAAATTTATTTTCTTTTTCTAAAAATTTTCTTTTAACCTTAGGTTTGTAAAAAAGTCATTTTCACCCCCTGGGGGTTTCCAGATTTCAGTTTTCACTTTTTATTTCGTACGTTTACGTTATTTAAAACGTGAACGTACGCGTTTTTAGGTTTTAAACGTTTCTGGTTTTTCCAACTTTCATGTCTTATTCATATAGCTTATTTAATCTATTTCCTTGTAGATTCCTTAGTGTAATCACTCACAAACCTTTTCCTGTCCAAATTCACCCGATCACAAGCCCGTTTGATAACCATCACACCTCGTCGGGACATAACGACCCGGGGAAACCACTGTATTCCGCGGAGATTGACTCTAGGCAGTTTGACCTGGTTGACCATCACCTGGTCAATTTAGGTTGACCGTTTGGAGCCAATCAACTATACTACAACGATCAGGTACACTGCCTGGTGGGGGTTGTAAGCTTCTCAAGATCCCTTGAGAGTAAAACCTGTTGCGAGGGCGCAATTACCACGTATCAAGTTCTTGGCGCCGCAACCCAGGGAATAGTTATTGCTTAGGTTGGAATTTATTTTATTAGGTCTACTCATTAGATTCTTATCGAGTGAGATTTTATTTTTCTTTTTATTAGCTTTCTCGTAGTCTATCTTTTCTTTGTGTCTTTGTTTGTAAAAACCTTTCCATTAACTCTTCCGTTCACCATTATGGAGAACGTGAATCCACCAAGTCCGACACTAGAGTTTTACTAGAAAAAATATAATTACACCAGTTTGGATATACCAAGATGGAGGAATGAAATGTGGAGGACAAGATCTTATATTGATTTTATTGAGTACCTTGAGAAAAAAGGCCAAGTGCATAAGACTTTTAAAGAATTCACCTTAGGAGCTCCATCAACCCCTCAAATTGCCTCACTTAGTGAAACCTTTGCACCATATGAGCCTTCACCTAGGATAGTTTCGTATGAGCCACCTAGCTGCATGTCATGGTTAGGCACTACCATAATACAGGATGAACACATAGGTGATCTTGATGTGATGAAGGATTTAGCCGAACATGATCACATTGATCAAAAAGACCTAGGTTTTATGATCGATGATGATGAATCTCAAGAAACACATGATGAATCTTTTGGGCAATTTGAATATAGCAGTCAGAATATTAAGGATGATCCTTATGATTCGGATATAGAAGTTGAGATGCCTAGAGAAGCACTTGAGATACTTGGGAAAATGTTAGGGTTAGATTATAATGAAACACATGTTGAGGATATAGGTGATCTTGACACAAGGAATGATGAAGTAAATAACATAAGCTCACTAAGTACCCCACAAGTCCTACCATCATTTGAGGCACACACACCGCCCGTGACTTACCCAGAAGAAGTAGAAGAAACTTTAGGAATCCTAATGGAGGTAGAACCCTTGGACCAAGCACCACTAGAGGATATAGGTTTGAATACTTGTAATGATAACCTTACTCCTAGTTCTAGGGAATTTCCTAGTATTGATGAACCGGAACCTCAATCTTTACATAACTTCCCATCCTTAGATTTATTTCTAGGAGACAAAAGAGGAACCGACCCACCCATCAACCAATATTACCCGGGTAGTTTTAGGATGAAGGAAGCCATTCACTCACCCCCTTCACCTCACGTGGCATATTTCCACCCTAAGGGTGTGTATCGCTACTTCCACCCGCACTTAATTTTAAGTGTAGGGAAAACCTCCCCTATTTCCATTAAATAAGGGTAGAGTCAGGCTCGTGACTCGAACAAAAACAAGCGCTTCTTGGGAGGCAACCCAAGCCCCTTTTTATTTGTTTGATTGTTTGTTTGTTTGATTTTATTTGT
The DNA here is from genome assembly GCA_030686995.1 of Artemisia argyi. Lineage (NCBI taxonomy): Eukaryota > Viridiplantae > Streptophyta > Magnoliopsida > Asterales > Asteraceae > Artemisia > Artemisia argyi. The sequence goes on along the minus strand of CM060685.1, from coordinate 74,986,436 downwards.
TTCCGTCTGCGTGTTTTATTTTTATTGTTTGTGGATTATGGTTCAAAGTAAATTGTGAAAATGATTTATTTTGTTCTTAACTTCGTCTTAATTACATATAAAGGTATTTTGCAAAAGCCAAGTGTAAGGGGAAACCCAAATTTGTTTATAAGAACGAAAATGATCATGATTCGCCACAGTATTAAATGAACATGTATATTAGTAATCGTTAGAGTCAAATGCTTGTATTAAGTCATAATGATGTTTTGCAGGATTTTCCAGGAAATAAGGCATGAGTTTTTCCAAAAATTTTCCGAAAACTTAACAAAAGATTTTTCCAGGAACATTCTAACGGCGTCAAGAGTTACAACCTGACAGCGTCAGGTACCAAAATTCTGTAAAATTTTGCGAGTTTTGTTTAAACCGGAGTCTTAAAGTTTTTGTTAATTCTTTAGCTTTATAAACTCCAGGAAATCTGCAAACATTCATTCCACAAGCATTATATCCTTATATATATAGATTGCCGCCGATTTTACGCGAGGTTGCCTTGATTGTTTTCTCAGGTTTAACAGGTTATGTATGACAAGAAGATGATTTATAATTCTGGAGGAAAGCTTTCAACGTTCATCTTCTTGGAGGAAGATCTAACCTTGTTGACACACTATCCACATCGAACGAATCAGGGGAGTATTTGTTTTCATTCTTTTACCTGTTTTACTTTTACATCCTTTAATTGAACATTGGGGACAACGTTCATCCTAAGTGTAAGGGGAGGGTAAATGATGATACCTTATAGGATACAATTACACTTGAGTTTCTTTGTTTGATGGTAGGTGTGTAATAAAACTAAGAGAAATACTTGTTAGTGCAATTTTAGCGCCAAATTTACAATTTTATACAACATTTAGGAGTGAAACTTTAGCCTTAACAAGCGTCTCATGGATAGGAGTTGTATGACTAGCACAAAATCGTACCATTCAGAAAAACTTTCCACCCAAATATGGGAGGTTCGCCTTTGGATTTGATAGAAAAAGCATTTATTATAAGTGCTTATGAGTGTACCGGTAGTATTTAGATTCTAGAACTTGCGTTAGTGATGCATCCCGAGACCGCTAGTGAGACTACATTCGTGTAGTAGGGTTAACTACATGATAAGAGGCATTAGGATCACCCTTGTACTTAAACCCGTATCATAATTACTTGACCATTTAAGTCATATTACTTGACTAGTAAAGTCAATTAATTTTCTCCACACCTTTGCGTTGTACTCATTTTTAGTACACGATACCCCTAGTACACCCCTCCGAGTCTATCTTTTCGTTTCTAACTTTAAGCATTTTACTTAAAGGAAGAATTTGTTTACAACCCACCCCAAATGTGCAACCAAATTGCCTTAGCCTTCCTTGTATGCACTCATCTTTAGTGCATTATTATTATTTGTTTAAACCTTTAGTTAATTGTCTAATTGATTACATGGTTGCTAAGTTGAGTCATATCTTGTACATATTGTTTTGGGACGATTGGGACTCATGGGTAAAGTACTAGTGTTATGGAGTAATGGGGAAGAACATCAAATTATTACCCCCATATGTGCGTTAATCTTAAAAAGTACTCCAAATGTTTTGATTATCTTGATTCGAGTAATTAGAATAGTTTATTGTAAAGTATGTAAAAATTCAAGTGTAAGGGGATTGTACATTCCCTATGATGTATTATTTTGGATAGTAGGGTAAAAGTGTATGCAAAAAAAAAAAAAAAAAAAAAAAAAAAAAAAAAAAAAAAAAAAAATCGAAAAATCAAGAAATAGAAAAAATAATAGAAAAAGAAAAGAGAAAAAACATACGGACTACCATCCCGTTTCATTCTATGTTTGTTTTAAGTTTTTGTTACTTTTTATTTATTAGCTTAAGTCGAGTCAAGTCTTGGCTTAGCAACGCCATATTGTACATGTAATTAACCAAGATGATTAACTCGCCACCAGTAAATATTGCCTTTATCCAACAAAACCGTGTTTATCCTATCCCTACACCTAACGTTATAACCCTTTTAAAAGAACTTTTTGATAGTTTATCCCAAGTGCTTACGCCAAGTGGTGGAGGTTTGATCCTTTCCCAAGCCTATGGTAATCTATTTACTATGACAGGTAGTGAGAGATGTTTTCCATTTCCATATTGTGATATATACTTTATTACACCCGAGAGATGTGAGTATCTAAACACTATTTGTGAGGTGCTAGTGTATAACCTCCGTGCTTGTTTTTTATTTTTAGTAGAACGATTATTTGTTGTAATTACTTTTATATTAGTGTTAAATGACCCCTAACTTGTATTTTGATTAGAATAAAAGCGCATTTGCTTGAGGACAAGCAAATCTCAAGTGTAAGGGTATTTGATGAGGCGAAAAGTGTACCGCTCTTAAGGGGTCATTTAAGCCCGAATTCGTGATTATTTGATCAATTATTGCCCTAAATCGATCATTTTGTCATTTTAGGTACTTTTGAAGAGAAATCTGGAAAATGAAGCATTTTGGACATTTTTTGAGCATAAAAGTGAAGAAAACGGCAAAGTCTCAAATTCCTTGCTGGGAACAGTACCTGATGACGTCAAGCCTCAACATGAGACGGCGTCAAGAGTGACAAAAGAGGTGGAAGTGGAACTTATAACGTGACGGCCAAGAACAGTTTCTTTGTTAATGGCCTGACGGCGTCACCAAGGCAGTCAGGGTCCAAATACACGTGACGGCCCAGAGTAGATTTGTACGTGAAGGCGTCAGAAGTGGATCTAGGCAATACGAATTTCAACTTGGCGGCGAGTTGACGGCGTCAGAGGTTAATACATGACGCCGTCAGGATGCTTAGTCTATATATATTTTTCCAATTTTTCATTGTAAAGTGTGGAACAAGTTGTGCACAAACCCTAGGTCGAATTTCCTGCATATTGAAGGGGTTTCAAACCCTTCTTTCTTCCATGTTTTAATAAAGATAAGTACTCCAATAATCATTCAATATGTCTATGTATTGTTTGATTCTATCTTATGTTTATCTTTCTTTTAAGATGTTAGGCTAGGCTTTTATTGTGTTTACTTAGATGTAGTGAAACCTAGATGTTGATTATTGGTTGATTGTTTGTCTATAATTGTTACGGATGATTGTATTCGATGTTAGGCTTAAGAAAACTGGCAGACTTCCATTGGTAACTTCCTTGAACGTCTTAAGAAACATGATCGGAGGTGTACTACGATTTTTGATTGTATTTAATGCATAAGTGAATTCTAATGATCCCATGTTAGGAGCTTTTAACGGCTCGACATAGGAGTGAAGTAGGATCTTATAGAGTTAGGGAATATTGTACACGGCTCTACAACTAGTATTAAGGAATATAACCCGTCATCCATGCAATTGTAACAAGCTAATCAACCGGTAAAAGATATCTAGGGAGTAATGAAATCTAAGTAAACACAACTTTTCTCATTATTGTTTCCACCACATTAGTAAATTAGTTTAATTTTCATTTCTTTTATTTTATTTTAATTGCATCTTTAGTTAATTAGGTTAGTTGGCTAGCAACTAATTCCGCCCACTCCTTCAAAACCCGAGATTTTACTTGCTTTCCATAAAATATAAAAATACAAAAAGAATCATCCCTCACCTCTAGACCTAGTTTAGTAGGCTTTCTAATCCTTACGACACTATTCCTGAGTTGAACGATCAATCCCCCGGTACTTGTCACTATACTATACTACAACGATCAGGTACACTGCCTGGTGGGGGTTGTAAGATTCTCAAGATCCCTTGAGAGGTAAAACCTGTTGCGAGGGCGCAATTCCCGCGTATCATTAAGGGAACAAGCTAGGGCTCAACACGCCCGGTCAAGTCAAAATTTCTATTCTTACTCTACCCAGCGGAAAGTCAAAACAAATTGTCAAAACTTATTATATTTTTGCAGAAAATTTTTAAATTTTCTCATTTTTTTTGTACTTTTCTGAAGAAAATTTTTCAATTTTTTGGATTTTTTGAGAAAAACGGAGTTGCATGAGTAAACGGTACATGAATGGTGCAAGTTAAATTGAAGATACCCCCAGACTAAAGATAAGCATTGTCCTCAATGTTTCAAGGGTGAGGGTTAGGGATGAGCACGGTACCGGTACCGTACCGAACCTGTACCAAATTGGTGGTACCGAATTTTTCCCGAGCATAAATTAGTGGTACCGGTACCGGTACCGGTACCGGGAAATCTGGTTTTTCCCGGTTTTTTCGGGAATTTCCCGATTTGGTACCGGTCCCGTACCGAATTAGTGGTCCCGATTTTTTTTCCTCCTTATTTCGTAGTACCGGTACCGTACCGTCTATCGAGAACGGTACCGTTTCGGTACGGTACCGGTACGGTTCCGGTTCGGTTCCGGGATTCGGTTCGAAATGCTCATCCCTAGTGAGGGTCATCCTACTTTGTATCTAAGGCTGTTTATTAATTAATGCCAAAAGATAACGTTAGTAAATAAGGATATCAGAATTCTTTGAACAATGAAGCATGAGACTCGAGTGGAGTAAGGACAAAAATACGAGCACGAGAGCCATCATACTTCGCGAAAATTACCTGTACAAACACAACAACAACCACAAACAGATGCAGAAGAGGTTGCCCCCTTCTCGTCACTTTGTTAGAAAGAAGAGAGAAGTCAGAAACATGGGTGAAAACCCATGTACATGCTAATGTTTTTGTTTACCGAGTCACTAGCTTGACTCGATCCCCGAATTTATTGGTTCGTGGGGAAGGTTTGGAGATCCGGGACAACCATGGGTGGTATGTCCCCTCCAAAGTAGTGTTTCAACCGATGACCATTCACTTTAAAGTTGGAACCATCAGGTTGAGATAACTCAACAGTTTCATATGGAAACACTTTTGCTATAGTGAATGGCCCAGACCAACGGGTTTTTAGCTCGCCAAAGAAAATTTTCAATCTTGAATTGAAAAGAAGGACTCTGTCACCGACGTTGAAAGCGCGGTTCTTTATTTTTGAGTCATGGATCTTCTTAGTCTTTTCTTTGTAAGTATTAAATTCTCATAAGCTTGATCACGAAGTTCAGTTAATTCGTTTAGTTGAACCTTGCGGTGATCACCCGCTATCTAGAGGTCAAAATTGCCATGCTTTAATGCCCAGTAGGCTTTGTGCTCTAGCTCAATCGGCAGATGAAACGCTTTCCCATACACCAGCTTGTATGGAGTACACTCGATGGGTGTTTTGTAAGTTGTGCACAAAGCCCAGAGTGCGTCATCCAGTTTGTCCGACCAAGAGGCACGGTTTTCACTAACTCTCCTCTGCAGTATTCTCTTAATACCGCGATTTGAGACCTCCACCTGCCCACTTGTTTGGGGGTGATATGCAGTAGAAAGATGGTGAGTTACACCGTACTTAAGCATCACTCTTGCAAATTGATCATTGCAGAAGTGTGTACCACGATCACAGATTATAGCAAGTGGAGTCCCGAACCTAGCAAAGAGAGACTTCAAAAATTTTACCACTATTCGAGCGTCGTTGGTGGGTAAAGCTTTCACCTCAACCCATTTGGACAAATAGTCGACAGCCACGAGTATATATTCATTCCCTCGTAAATACGGGAATGGGCCTATAAAGTCAATGCCCCAGATGTCAAATATTTCACAGACTTGGATGGCGTTTTAAGGCATCTCATCCTTCTTAGAAATGTTCCCGTGACGCTGACAAGTGTCACAAGTTTTGACTAGTTCATGGGCATCTTTATAGATGGTGGGCTGGTAGAACTTGGAATCAAACACCTTTTTGGCGGTGTAGTTTGAGCTGTGATGTCCCCCCGTAGGTCCATCATGACAGGCTTTAAGAATTTCCATGGCTTCTTGGCCATGGACACACCGTCGGATGACTTGATCCGCATAAATTCTGAACAAGTAGGGGTCGTCCCAGAAATAGTGTTTGACATCTTTAAAGAACTTATTTTTCTATTGGGACGACATCCCTTTCACCATAAAGTTACCCGCATGGTAGTTTGCAAAATGGGCAAACCATGGGGTAGTATCATCTCCACATAAAGAGATCACGTTGACTGTTTTGAGAGGAAATGTTTCATTAATTTCCTGTTTCTCGAGCATGTCTTGGTGACGGTTCTCTAGTCTGGACAAATGATCAGCCGCTAAGTTTTCAGCTCCTTTTTTTTATCACGTATGATGATATCAAATTCTTGTAGGAGCATAACCCAACGGAGCAACCTCGGCTTTGCGTCTTGTTTAGCAAAGAGATATTTTAAAGCCGAGTGGTCCGTATACACTATCCACTTTATCAGGATTAAGTATGGCCGAAACTTTTCAAAGGCATACACAACGGCTAAGAGTTCCTTCTCTGTTGTAGTGTAATGACTTTGAGTTTCGGTCATTGTTTTACTGGCATAGTGTATCGGCTGAAAGTGTTTAGTTTTACGTTGCCCTAGGACTGCACCTATTGCAAAGTCACTAGCATCATACATAAATTCAAAGGGCAGGTCCCAATCGGAGGCAACAAGAATCGGTGCTACGATAAGCCTTTTCTTTAAAGTTGAAAAAGCTTTGATGCACTCGGGTGAGAAGATGAAAGGAGCTTCCTTCTCAAGGAGATGGGTCATAGGTCGGGCGTTTTTAGAAAAATCTTGTATGAATCTACAATAAAATCCGGAATGACCGAAGAAACTTCTAACACCTTTGACAGTTTTGGGAGGAGGTAGTTTAGCAATTACATCAACTTTTTCCCTATCTACCTCAATCCCGTTCTTTGAAATCTTATGGTCGAGGACAATGCCCTCTTTGACCATAAAATGGCTTTTCTCCTAGTTGAGACACAGATTTGTTTCTTTACAACGTTTCAACATGTTTTCCAAATGGGAGAGACAAGATTGGAAGGAATCCCCAATGACCGAGAAGTCATCCATAAACACCTCCATGGTTTTCCCAATCATATCGTGGAATATAGCCATCATGCACCTTTGGAACGTGCCAGGAGCGTTGCATAAGCCAAATGGCATACGACGGTAGGCAAAAGTTCCATAAGGGCATGTGAAGGTGGTTTTCTCTTGATCTTATGGATCAATGGGGATCTGAAAATAACCCGAGAAACCGTCGAGGAAACAATAGTACTCATTCCCCGCCAATCTCTCGAGCATTTGATCCATGAAGGGTAGAGGAAATGGTCTTTACGGGTGGCTTCGTTTAGTTTTCTATAATCGATGCACACGCGCCACCCAGTAACCAATCGAGTTGAAATCAACTCGTTTTCATCATTTGTGACAACAGTTATGCCACCCTTCTTTGGGACACAGTGAATGGGACTAACCCAAGGACTATCATATATCGGGTAAATTAATCCAGCATCAAGAAGTTTGAGAACCTCTTGTATGATAACTTCATGGATTTTAGGATTAACCCTTCTTTGATATTGCACCGCGGGTTTAAATTCATCCTCCATTAAGATTTTGTGTGTACAAAACTCTGGGTTAATACCCTTTATGTCAGAGAGTTTCCAAGCAATGGCTTGCTTGTTTGACTTTAAAACTTTCACAAGAGCAGCTTTCTCCTCATCACTTAAACCTTTGGCGATTATGACGGGTAATTTGTCATTAACCTCCAAAAATGCGTATTCGAGATGAGGAGGTAAGTCTTTGAGTTCGACTTTGGGAAATTCATCAGTTTTCTCAACATATTTGATTTCCGCTTTATGAAGTTGCTGTGGTGGAACAGGAAGAGGAGAAGGATCTTCGTTTAACAATTTCTCAAGGAGAAAGATATCCCCCTCCGGGTCAATCTCTTGGTGATCAATTCTAGCGGGAATTGAATCACTCTTAAGAAAGGCCTCTATTTCCTCAAGGATGAAGTCACTTCCCTCAAACGGAGTGAGGGAAGGAGAAGAATTAGCAATTATGGGTTGAGAAGAGGGAGTGAGATTTCCACTCGGAGAATCATCAGGAAAACCAAGAATTTCTTGAGCATACTCCTCATATGCAACATCAATGACAACTATTCGGTTAACCGACTTAGAATCATAGTTTGAGGAGTATCTCGAGGTTTGATCAAGGTTGAAAGTTATAGCTTCAGTACCAACTCGTAATGTGATTTCCTCATTGAATACATCGATCAATGCACGACCCATCCTTAGGAATCCTCTTCCAAGAATGAGAGGAACCCTTGGATCCGCATCAAAATCAACAATCACAAAGACTGCCGGAAAATGGAACTTTCCTACTTTTACACATACGTCCTCGGCAATACCGAGGGGGCAAGATATTGAATGGTTTGCAAGCTCAAGAGTCATGCAGGTGGGAGTAAGTTCCGGAAGAGAGAGTTTCTTCCATACTGAATGAGGCATCAAGTTGATGCTTGCACCAAGATCGGCCAAGGCGAAGCATTCAACCATTCCCGGGAAAATACATGGAATTAGAAATTTTCTCGGATCCCCCAGCTTTTCGGGAAGCTGTTTCAACAGAACCACAGAGCAGTTTTCATTGAGTGGAGTGATAAGGCGAAAAGTGTACGACTTTTAGGGGGTCATTTAAGCCCAAATTCGAGATTATTTGATCAAATATTGCCCTAAATCGTTCCTTTTGTCATTTTAGGTACTTTGGAGAAGAAATCTGGAAACGGAAGCATTTTGGACGTTTTTGGAGCGAAAAGTGAAGAAAATGGCAAAGTCCCCAAATCAAGCTGGAATTTGTACTTGACAGCGTCACGCTTTGGAGGTGACGGCGTCATGTTATGGCAAAGAGGTGGATAAATAGATATAACGAGACGCGCCAGAATGTTTTTGGACTTTAACACGTGACGGTGTCACCAAGGCCGTCACGTGTAATTTACTCTAGACGACCATGAGTAGATTAATACATGACGGCGTCGGATCTGGATCTAGGCAATACGAGAATTTCTTTGGCGGCAAGTTGACGCCGTCGGGATTTACACGTGACGCCGTCAGACCCAAAAATCTATATATAGTTTTCTATTTTTCATTTGTAAAAAAGGGGGAGAACTTTGGATTGTTTTGGAGAAACCCTAGCACGAATTTCACCTTACTTTTAAGGGTTCCAAACCCTTGTTTCATCCATGTTTGATTGAAGATAAGTTTTCCAATAATCATTCAACATGTCTATGTGTTGTTTGATTCTATCTTATGCTTGTCTTTACTTTAACATGCTAGGCTAGGTTTTCTTTGTGTTTGCTTAGACATAATGAAACCTAGTTATTGATTATTGGTTGGTTGTTTGTTTATAATTGTTGTGGATGAATGACATCTATGTTAGGCTTAAGAAAACTGGCAGACTTCCATTTGGTAACATGCTTGAACGTCCTAAGAAACATGAATCGGATGTGTACTATGATTAATTGGCTATATTTAATGCATAAGTAACTACTAAGGAGGCCATGTTAGGAGCTAATTGTCGGCTCGACATAGGAAGAGGTATGAGCTTATAGAGTCAGGGAAGATCGTACATGGCCCTCCGAATGGTATTAAGGAATATAACCCGTCGTCCATGCAATTGTAACAAACTAAGCAACTAGTAAAAGACAGCTAGGGAGTAGCGAAATCTAAGTAAACACGTTTCTATTATTATTGTTTTTCTCCATATTTACTTTGGTGACATTTTATTTTATTTCTTTTGCATTTGTAGTTATTTGGGTTAGTTGACTAGCAACTAATTCCACCCATTCTTCTAAAATCCGAGATTTTTACTTGCTTTCCATAAAATATAAAAATACAAAAAGAATATTCCCTCACCTCTAGACCTAGTTAATTAAGTTTTAACCCTAGCGAACACTATTCTTTGAGTTGAACGATCAATCCCCTGGTAATTTCCACTACACTATAATACAGCGGTCAGGTACACTGCCTGGTAGGGATTGCAAGCTTCTCGAGATCCCTTGAGAGGTAAAACCTTTTGCAAGGATGCAAAACCACGCATCAAGTTTTTGGCGCCGTAGCCCGGGGAATAGTTATTGTCTAGGTTGAAATTTCTTTTTATTAGGTTTACTTGCTAGATTCCTTTCTAGTAAGAATTTTATTTTTATTTTTATAGGTCTTCTTTAGTCTATCTTATTTCTTCGTTCCTTTGTTCGTAACCATTACCATCCGCCATTATGGAAGGTGGTAATCTCTTTGATCCCATCAACCCACCACAACAAAACCACGCACAAAACCCACCACAACCAAATCAACCTCCTAGACCCCGAACTTTAGGAGAGTACTCCCGTCCTAGCCACCAAGGCTATCGAAACACCATTGAGCTCACTCAAGGAGCCAATGTGTCTCCCTTGTGATCCGACACCGTCCGGTTGGTGCAAAGCGGATGTGCATTCCATAGACTTCATTCCGAAGATCCTAATCAACATCTCAAGGATTTCCTCAAAATCGTAGATTCCATAGACCTTGATGTTGAAACTTGAGAGACGACCTGATTGCGTCTCTTCCAATTCTCTCTACATGACCAAGCTAGTCAATGGTTTAAGCGTTTACCCGTGGGATCCATCACCTCTTGGGATGATCTCACCACTCATTTCATTGCTCAATTTTTCCCACCGGGGAGAACTACCAAGCTTAGAAATGACATATTGATGTTCCAACAACGTCAAGGTGAAACACTTTAGGAAGCAGGGACTCGTTTCAAGGACTTACTCCAAAAAGTCCCTCATCACGACATAGATCTTTTGCTCCAAGTCCAAATTTTCTATGACCACATCAATCTCTCCACGAGGCAAACCATTGACCAAGCGGCCGGTGGTAGGCTATGATGCGTGGAATTGCGCCCTCGCAAAAGGTTTTACCTCTTAAGGGATCTTGAGAAGCTTGCAATCCCCACCAGGCAGTGTACCTGACAGTTTAGTATAGTATAGTGGCAAGTACCGGGGGATTGATCGTTCAACTGAAAGAATAGTGTTCGCTAGGGTTAAAATTCAATTAAACTAGGTCTAGAGATGAGGGATGATTCTTTTTGTATTTTTATATTTTATGGAAAGCAAGTAAAAAATCTCGGGTTTTGAAGGAGTGGGCGGAATTAGTTGCTAATCAACTAACCCAAATAACTACAGATGCAATCAAAATAAAATAAAATGAACTTAAACTAATTGTGGCAAAAACAATAATGAGAGAAAATGTGTTTACTTAGATTTCACTATTCCCTAGCTATCTTTTACCGGTTTATTAGTTTGTTACAATTGCATAGATGACGGGTTATATTCCTTAATAATATTCGTTGGGCCGTGTACGATCTTCCCTAACTCTATAAGCTTCTACCTCTTCCTATGTCGAGCCGACTACTAGCTCCTAACATTGCCTCATTAGTAGTTACCTATGCATTAAATATAACCAATATATCGTAGTACACCTCCGATCATGTTTCTTAAGACGTTCAAGCAAGTTACCAATTGGAAGTCTGCCAATTTTCTTAAGCCTAACATCGAATTCATTCATCCACAACAATTATAAACAAACAACCAACCAATAATCAATATCTAAGTTTCATTACATCTAAGCAAACACAAAGAAAACCCAGCCTAGCATGTTAAAGAGAAGAGAAGCATAAGATATAATCAAACAACACATAGACATATTGAATGATTTGTTGGAAGACTTATCTTCAATTAAGCATAGATGAAACAAGGGTTTGAAACCCTCAAAATTGCAGTAAAATTCGTCTAGGGTTTTCTCCCTTCAAAGTTGCACACAATGAATGAAAACTAGAAAAGTATATACGGATTTTACAATCTGACGGCGTCAAGAGTAGGGTCTGACGCCGTCAACTCACCGCCAAAATAATACTCGTATTGCCTAGATCCACTTCTGACGTCGTCATGTACAAACTTGGTCTTGGCCGTCATGTGCAATTTACTCTTGATGGCCTTGGTGACGCCATCATGTACAAATCTTCAAAAACCTCTCTGGAGTGTCACGTGTAATTTGATTTATCTACCTATTTTTCAAGTCTTGACGCCGTCACTAGCAATCTTTGACGCCGTCAGGTGCAATTTTTAGCATGATTTTGAGATTTTGTCGTTTTCTTCACTTTTTCGCTCCAAAAACGTCCAAAATGCTTCCTTTTGCAAATTTCCTCTCAAAAGTATCTAAAATGACAAAAGGAACGACTAAGGGCAATATTTGATCAAATAATCTTGACTTTGGCCTTAAATGACCCCCCCCCCAAAGCGGTACACTTTTCGTCTCATCAGACTATGTGATCGAAGTGCGGAAGAATCACGGGAACTCAAAGAAGATCTTGCTCTCTATGACAACGAAAGTTGGAATGATCTCCGTGAAATGAACAAAACGGTCAAGGCAATATCCTTGCCTTCGAACAATTCAAGCACTCCCAACCGTAGGATCATGGAACTTGAAGACCAAGTCAAGTTTCTCATGAAATCTTACGAGGCTCCTAAACCGTCAAGCCAAGTGAACAAAATCACCTCTTCGTGCGAATTATGTAGTGGTCCCCACGACACTCGTGGTTGCATGGAACTCCCCTAACAAGCTTTTGCGGATTACGCATCCTCGCGAACCGACGGAGTGGGAGACAAGTGGTACACTTTCAAACCCGAGCCAAACCCTTATGGTGATTCATATAACCCTTATTGGAGAAATCACCCGAACCTTAGGTGGAAACAAAACCAAAACATGCCCCAAAACAATTCTTCCAATACACCTAATCGTTATCAATCAAACGGTCCACTACCTAACCGTACTTTCAACAACAATCCTTCCAATAACTATGGTAGTACCAATAATTTTGGAAGGTTGATGTCTAAATTTATGGCATCTCAAGAAGCTCGTATGGCTAAGTTTGAAGCCAATTTCAAACAAAAACAAAGTGAGATGACCAATAAGATTGATACATTGTTGAAAGTTCTCAATGACCGAGAAATGGGAGCACTCCCTAGCAACACGGTCAAGAGCCCGAAACTAAACGTTAACGCCATATCATCGGTTTCGTCTCCTACTTCTTGTCCACAATACTATTCGGTCAATTCCGTGAGCACGTGTTTCAAGCAAACCCAAATTCTAAAAAAGGACCAACTAAATAAAACACCCAATAAACCGGTCAATAGCATAGTCGAAACACCTCCTACACAAAACCCTGACGAAGAATTCAAGGAACTCCACCTTGAATGTCCGGTTATTGATGTTTTAGCACGAGCCCCCTACTACAATGCCCTTTTAGAGAAATATGAGGAGAAACTTAAGTTGGGTAAAAATGGGACCACCTTCGTTCAAAACAAGCTACCTAAGAAATTAGATGATCCGGGCATATTCGTTTTACCTTGTAAGATCGGAAATTCTGAGGCTTTTGACACATTAGCTGATCTATGGTCAAGCTTAAATTTGATTCCGTTATCTCTCTACACCACTCTTAAGGCGGGAAAAGTAGATGAAACGGAGGTAATCATAGGTCTTGCGGATGGAAGTGTAGCATATCCGGTTGGGGTAGTGAAGGATGTATTAGTGCATATAGGAAGGTTGAAAATGTTAGCCGATTTTCACGTCCTTGATATGGTTAGTGACACTACATGCCCTTTATTAATAGGAAGAGGATTTTTAGAGACCGCAAGTGCGACGATCGATTGTAAGGAATCTAAAATAGCGGTAGGAGAATGAGAAACTTGGTCGGGCTATGATGTTAAGAAACATGCCTATGATACTAATGAGGAACCAACACCTCATTGGGTAGATGTGAGTAGGAGACCATCTAGATACGGACCTTGGGTTAATAGAGACTTCATAGGACCTCAGCGCCCATTTTATTTAGAAGAGGGGTTCATAAACCGAACACATTCGGTGGAGCAACTCATAGCTAGAGATGAGGAACTAAACCCCTTTGAAGATCCCTTAGTCTTTAGGAAAATGATTGAATTCCTAGGAGTGATGCCTATCAATTTAGGGATGAACAAATGGAAAAGGGAAGGTGATAAGTGAAAATGGAATTGGGACAAGCCACCTAAGGAAGGTGACGGATCATGGCATATGAAGATGATTCTATATGATCCGGATGGAGAGAAGTTTTAGAAGTCCTATCGACCCAAGAGAACCGATAGAAAACTACAAGCTAAGTTTGATCCTAAAGATGTCCTCGATGAGGAACTCACTCATATAGGATAACCCATAACCTTGAGTCTAGCTACAAGACTCGTAAATAAAGAAAAGCACTTCTTGGGAGGCAACCCAAGCTTTTATTTGTTTGTTTGATTGTTTGTTTGATTTTATTTGTTTCCGTATGCATGTTTTATTTTTATTGTTTATGGTTCATGTTTCAAAATAAATTGTGAAAATGCTTTACTTTGTTGTTAACTTCGTCTTAACCACATATAAAGGTATTTTGCAAAAGATAAGTGTAAGGGAAATCTAAATTTGTTTCTAAGAACGGAATTGGACATGAACCACAACAATATTAAATGAACATGTATATTAGTATTTGTGTGAGTCAAATGCTTGTATCGAGTCATAATGATGTTTTGCAGGAATTCCAGGAATTAAGGCATGAGTTTTTCCAGAAATTTTTCGGAAACTTAACATAAGATTTCTGTCAGAACACTCTGACGGCGTCAGAATTAAAACCTAACGGCATCAGGTGTAAAAAATCTAAAAAATTTTGCAAGTTTTTTTCTACCGGTGTCTTAAAGTTTTTGTTAATTCTTTAGTTTTATAAACTCCAGAAAATCTGCAAACATTCATTCCACAAGCATTAAACATTCATTCCACAAGCATTATATCCATATATATATATATATATATATATATATATATATATATATATATATATATATATATATATATATATATATATATATATATATATATATATATATATATATTGCCGCCGATTTTACGCGATGTTTGCCTTGATTATTTTCTCATGTTTAATAGGCTATATTGGATAAGAAGATGATTTATATTTCTGGATGGAAGCTTTCAACGTTCATTTTCTTTGAGGAGGATTTAACCTTGTTATCACATTATCCACACCGAACAAATCAGGGGAGTACTTATTTCATTCTTTTACCTTCATTATTTTTACATCCTTTTTATTGAACATTGGGGACAATGTTCAGCTTAAGTGTAAGGGGAGGGTAAATAATGATATCTTAGAGAATACAATTGCACTTGAGTTTGTTTGTTTGAAAGTAGATGTGTAATAAAACTAAGAGAAATACTTGTTAGGGCAATTTTAGCGCCAAATTTAAAATTTTTTACAACATTTAGGAGTGAAGCTTTTGCCTTGATGAGCGTCTCATTGATAGGAGTTGTATGACTAGCACAAAAAACCGTACCACTCAAAACTTTTCCACCCCAAATATGTGAGGTTCGCCTTTAGATCTTTAGGAAAAAGCATTCATTATTGGTGCTTATGAGTGTACCGTTAGTATTTAGATTCTAGAACTTGCGTTAGTGATGCATCCCGAGACCGCTAGTGAGACTACATTCGTGTGGTAGGATTTACTACATGATAAGAGGCATTAAGATCACCCTTGTATTAAACCCGTATCAAAATTACTTGACCAATAAAGTCATAATTATTTGACTAATAAGTCAATTAATTTTTCCCATAACTTTGCGTTGTACTCATTTTTAGTACATGATACCCCTAGTACACCCCTCTGAGCCTATCTTTTTCATTTCTGACTTTAAGCATCTTACTTAAAGGAAGAATTTGTTACAATCCACCCAAATGTACACCCAAATCGCCTTAGTCTTCCTTGTATGTACTCATCTTTAGTGCATTATTGTTATATGTTTAAACCCTTAGTTAATTGTCTAATTGATTACATGGTTGCTAAGTCGAGTCATATCTTGTACCTATTGTTTTGGGACGATTGGGACTTATGGGTAAAGTACTAGTGTAATGGAGTAATGGGGAAGAACATCATTTATTACCCCCATATGTGCATTAATGTTTTAAAGTACTCCAAATGTTTTGATTATCTTAATTCAAGTCATTAGAATAATTGATTGTAAAGTATGTAAAAGTTCAAGTGTAAGGGGGATGTAAATCCCCTATGATGTATTATTTTGGATTGTAGGGCAAGAGTGTATGAAAAAAAATCGAAAATCAATAAAAAGAAAAAAAAAATAAAAAAAAATAAAAAAAAATAATAAAAAACATACGGACTACCATCCTGTTTCCATTTATGTTTATTTTATGTTTTTATTAGTTTTGATTTGCTTAAGTCGAGTCGAGTCTTGGCTTAGCAACGCCACATTGTACATGTAATTAACCAAGATGATTAAATTGCCACCAGTAAAGATTGCCTTTATCCAACAAAACCGTGTTTATCATGTCCCTACACCTCACGTTATAACCCTTTAAAAAGACCTCTTTGATAGTTTATCCTAGGTGATTACGCCAAGTGGTGGAGGTTTGATCCTTTCCCAAGCCTATGGTAATCTATGTGCTATGACAGGTAGTGAGAGATATTTTCCATTTTCATATTGTGATATATACTTTTATTAAACCCGAGAGATGTGAGTATCAAACCATTATTTGTGAGGTGCTGGCGTATAATTTCCGTGCTTGTTTTGGTTGAAGTGGAACGATTATTTGTTGTAATTACTTTTATATTAGTGTTAAATGACCCGTAGCTTGTATTTTGATTAGAATAAAAGCGCATTTACTTGAGGACAAGCAAATCTCAAGTGTAAGGGTATTTGATAAGGCGAAAAGTGTACCGCTTTTAGGGGGTCATTTAAGCCCAAATTCAAGATTATTTGATCAAATATTGCAATAAATCGTTCCTTTTGTCATTTTAGGTACTTTTGCGAAGAAATCTGGAAAAGAAAGCATTTTGGACGTTTTTGGAGCGAAAAGTGAAGAAAACGGCAAAGTCTCCAAATCAAGCTGCAATTTGTACTTGACGGCATCACGCTTTGGAGGTGACGGCGTCACGTTATGGCAAAGAGGTGGATAAATAGATAAAACGAGACGCGCCAGAATGTTTTTTGACTTTAACACGTGACGGCGTCAACAAGGCCGTCACGTGTAATTTACTCTTGACGGCCATGAGAAGATTAATACATGACGGCGTCAGATCTGGATCTAGGCAATATGAGAATTTCTTTGGCGGCGAGTTGACGGCGTCAGGATTTATACGTGACGCCGTCAGACCCAAAAATCTATATATACTTTTCTATTTTTCATTTGTAAAATAAGGGGAGAACTTTGTATAGTTTTGGAGAAACCCTAGCACGAATTTCACCTTACTTTTAAGGGTTCTTGTTTCATCCATGTTTGATTGAAGATAAGTTTTCCAATAATCATTCAACATGTCTATGTGTTGTTTGATTCTATCTTATGCTTGTCTTTACTTTAACATGCTAGGCTAGGTTTTCTTTGTGTTTGCTTAGACATAACGAAACCTAGTTATTGATTATTGGTTGGTTGTTTGTTTATAATTGTTGTGGATGAATGACATCTATGTTAGGCTTAAGAAAACTGGCAGACTTCCATTTGGTAACATGCTTGAACGTCCTAAGAAACATAAATCGGATGTGTACTACGATTAATTGGCTATATTTAATGCATAAGTAACTACTAAGGAGGCCATGTTAGGAGCTAATTGTCGGCTCGACATAGGAAGAGGTATGAGCTTATAGAGTTAGGGAAGATCGTACATGGCCCTACGAATGGTATTAAGGAATATAACCCGTCGTCCATGCAATTGTAACAAACTAATCAACTAGTAAAAGATAGCTAGGGAGTAGTGAAATCTAAGTAAACACGTTTCTCTTATTATTGTTTTTCTCCATATTTACTTTTGTGTCATTTTATTTTATTTCTATTGCATTTTTAATTATTTGGGTTAGTTGACTAGCAACTAATTCCGCCCATTCTTCCAAAACCCGAGAGTTTTACTTGCTTTCCGTAAATATAAAAATACAAAAAGAATCTTCCCTCACCTCTAGACCTAGTTTAATTTAGTTTTAACCCTACCAAATTCTATTCTTTGAGTTGAACGATCAATCCCCCGGTACTTGCCACTACACTATACTGCATCGGTCAGGTACACTGCCTAGTGGGGATTGCAAGCTTCTCGAGATCCCTTGAGAGGTAAAACCTCTTGCAAGGTTTCAAAACCACGCATCATGGAGTCCGTGCCATCTCGAATAGTTTTTCCTTATTGCTCAATAGGTTTTTGATCGTTGATGCAAATTTGGGCATCAAAAGGATAGCATCCGCGAAACTGATATCAAAGTGTAGATCTTGAAAAAAATTTTCCATTTGATGATTGGCTTTTTCGCGGAGTTTTTGGTCTTGTAATCGTGAGGGATGTAGAATTGAAGGTTTTGGGTTGGCTTTTGGATTTTCAACAGGATTTATGGGAGTTTCAAACATGACTTTTGTGGGAGTCGGGACCGGGATAACTGAAGGAGGGACGTCATTGGTACCTCCGTTGTTAGTAGGAAGTACCATGTCCGTTGTATCCTCAGTTTCACGTTCCTCTACCTGGATAGGAGAGGAGGTAGACGGAGCCGTGGGTCCTATATAGGAAACTCCACTTCTGGTTGTAATCGCTTTTACATCACCCCTCGGATTAGCGATCGTGTTTCTAGGTAATGTACCTGAGCCCGAGGGCCAATCATTTAAATACTTCTTGATTTCAGAAATCTGGCTGACCAACAACTTGTTCATTTCTTCTTGGGATTTCATAAAATGTTTCAACAACTGATCATCGGATGATGGTCCAGTTGGAACAACGGCTTGAGTTTGGTTAGGAAAATTTTGAGCTCGGTTGTTCTGGAAATTCCCTTGATTCTGATTGTTATTACCATGGAAATTATTTCCTTGTTGAAAATTACCCTGATGGTAATTGTTTTGACCTTGATTGCGGTTGAAGTTTCCTTGGTTCTGATTTTGAAAAACCTGGTTTTGACCAGCATTGAAATTCCCTTGGTTGTTAAAACCTTGGTTCATCCGATTCTGGTTCTGGTTCTGATTCTGGTTAAAATTATGGTTTCTGTTTTGACCATTTTGGTTCTGAGACTGATTGAACCTTGGTGGTCCAAGGTAGTTATTAGAACGATAGTTCAACAGATTTCGGTCCCCTTGTGGTTGGTAGGAATTACCCCCCGCGTTATAAGAACCTTAAGCTGCGTACACGTTTTCATGAGCGAAGCCACCGGAGGCTAGGCACTCAGTGTACGGATGTGGACCACCACAAGTTTCACAACTTGGGTTGACAACTTTGACATGCTGATTATGATTTGTCTGATGGATACGCAAAACTGCTGTAGACAAATCATCAAGATTTTTAGCAAGGATAGCTAACTCATTGCTTACTGGAGTGACGGATTTACATGAGTCGTTCCTCTCAGCAGAGGAGTCCCAAAAATTTTGATGGGCAGTCATGTTCTCGATTAAGTCGTAGCATTCTTCAGGGGTCCTTTTCATAAAGGTGCCCCCAGCAACAACATTGATGGTGTCACGATGACGAAGTGTCAAACCACTATAGAAGGTATCGATAATGGTGACAAGAAGCATATTATGATTGGGACATCGATCAATTGCGAGTTTGTAGCATTCCCATGCCTCAAATAAGGACTCGTCGGGAAGATGTCTGAAGTTGCTGATGTCATTCCTCAGCTTTGTTACCATGGATAGTGGAAAGTATTTGGCCAAGAATTTGGTAACCATCTCATCAAAAGTGTGGATCGAATTCTTCAGAAGACGATCGAACCAGGCAGTCGCATGATGAGTGAGAGAGTATGGGAAAAGGTACAAACGGAGGCCGTCTTCAGTGATGCCATTTTGTTTCATTCTTTGGGTGACAGTCAAAAATTTGTCAAGATGCTTGTTAGCACCGTCACCCGGCAATCCGTGGAACTGGAACGAATTTTGGACCTATTGTATCATGTGATGTTTTAGTCCAAATTCTGTGTCTCCAATAGTAAGTGGTGCAATGGGTCCACCTCTCCCATGCATGGTAGGTTGACATAGTTCCTCCATTGTTCGGGTGTCAGGAACTACGTCATCCTTGGGAGGTAGTGGGGGCTCGTCGTCCATTTTTAAAGTTTGTTCTTCTTCAATAGTACGTAACTCGGTTACATTTCTTTGGCGATTACGCTTTGCTTGTGAACGAGTGCGCATGCACTAAAAACAGTTTCAATTAAAACAAGACCGAGGCAAAACAACAGAACTTAAACCAATAATCACAATGTGAATGGCTTCTTTGAAAAAGGTACACCAATTCACAAGGATACAAAGGCAAGTTTTAATCTTTAGTTTAGGAACTTATTAGTGTTCATACCCCCAGTTGGGTAGTATTATGTCGAATGTTTCTCGATGTATTAACAAGAAAACAAAATGTTTTTGGCTTTTTGTGTATGTGTGAAAAAACTTAGGAAATATTTTTGGAATCGATTCGTTAACCGAAATCGTTCCTTTAAGATTACTCGCAGGGTGGCGGAAGAGAAGAATGGATCTCTTTACAGTTCGCAATTTAATGTCAGAACTTGCCTTTACCACCTGTATAGGTTGTAATCTTAAAGAAAATGAAGTAATTTAACTTCACGATTAATTTTGTTGTTTATGATTTTTTGGTGTTTTTAACACTTTAGGAAAAGTGTTAATGAACTTTTTGATATGATTATGATTTTACAAAAATGGTGGAATTTGTACAGTGACGGTTTTGAAAACCACTAAACCTAAAAACATTTTGAAACATGTAACAACCTCCACGGCAGCGGCGCCAAACACTATTTTTAACCTATTTTTAACCACTGAAACAAAGTAAAACTCAGTGTAATCCCCTTAGCCAAACACTACTTTAACTAAACTGTTTTTGTGATTTTCAAGTTTTAATGATGCTTATCCTATGCTAATGATGCAGAATACTTACATAAGGTATATGGACTTATATTAAGCTGATTTTGAACACTCATGAATCCTATATGAGTTATTTTGACAGTTAACTAGGATTATGAGCTCCAATTGAAACTAATGAACCAAGATCTAACTTTAAGCTATAATATTACTAGTACACAACTAATAAGCACAAATCAATAGGATTAAGCACTGATTAAGTAGTTGAACAGTAAAAAGCTAAGATTACAATTTTTGCTTAATGTACCCGCTACAGCTTCTTCTTCTTTCTCAAGTGATTTTTGAATTATTAACCAATTTTGGATATTTTTTTATATTTTTAGTTTATGAAAGGAACACTGGTCTAAATGATTCTAATGGATCACAGAAGCTCTTAAATGAACTTATGAGAGCTTAAAGGTGACTAAACAACAACTTTCAACAATATTCCAATACTTTGAAATTTCTAAGTACAAAATGCAAATTTGAATTTAAAACTGAGAACTTTGAAATGGAAGGTTCAAATGAGTTTCAATTATGATAAAGATACTTAGTACAAGGATTTTGAACTAGAAATTACAATGAAAATGAGTACATTAAACTAAACGACATACATTTAAGCTAATAAAACTACACTCTTTCTTCTCTTGATTCTCCTTCCATTTATAGACACCAATTAGGGTTTCCTGACCCTTGTGCACAAATCCCACTTCCAATTTGGACCCTTGGATCACTGAGAATCATCCTAGCCATCCTTTTGGTTTTGGCGGGAAAATCTGTTTGTCCCTTTGCCTGCTTAAATTACAACTGGGGGGATGCATTAAATGTGGAGGTGATGGTAGGTAGATAGTGGGTGAGGGTGATGATGGATTTGGGAGTAGCTTGGGTGGTGGAGGATGGGACTGGTGTGCAGGCAAGTGGGGAAGAAGGAGGGAAGGGGGTGGTCAAACTGTTTGACCGGGTTTTTATTAATAAAAAGGGGTGGAGTTTGATGGGCTTGTAGATTGGGCTTGGAAATAGGATTGGTGGATTAGGGTGTTGTGTTTGGTTTGTGTTGGATTTGGACTTGGGTTTTTTAGATATTAAGGATCCGTTTGGTGTAGTAGTTTAACAAGAACCAATTTTATGATTTACTGAATTTAGAGGGACTGAAAATGTAATCTTTCCAAAGTTCACAAAAGGGTGAGACTTGCCAAATTTGATAGTACAAAGACCATGAATGATAATTTCCCAAGATTTAATCCCAGGGACCAAAACTACCAAACTTTGAAAGTTCAAGGACTAAACTTGTAATTACTTTAAACTTTTCACCCAAGGACCAAACATGAAAATTTATGCATTCCCATGGACCATTGTTGATTTTTCTTCCAAATCCAATTCTCGGGGACCATTTCTGTCAAATTCCAAACTTGAGGGACCATTTCTGCCAATTTTGCAAACTTTTGTTCCAAGGACTATTTTTGGCATTTTGTGATTCCACAAGGTGTGTTTTGACAATCTGAGCTCAAAAGTGATAATTTGCTTCCCCAACTCTGGCTTTTGACACGTTTTCCAGACTCTTGCCCGTTTTTGTCCTTTTTGACCTAATTTATGCCAATTTCTGAAATATCCATTCCTGCACGATCACAAACACAAAAGTACAATATCTTTGGTAATTATTTTTTGTCTTTTTTGGTCTTAATATGGCCAGAAAAAGGTGTGTGAATAAGCACACACCAACCTTAGTCAATTTCATTTAAGGTGGGACCTATTTGTATCCGGGAAACGGGTCTTACATTTCTACCCTCTTATTTAGATTTTGTCCACGAAATCTATCGTCTATTACTAATCAACACTTCATCTCATAACATACCTTGTTCTTAACACTTCGAATCCTTAATCATCTCATTGCAACGATCTAGGTGATCTTGCATTCTAAGCTTCTACAACATAATCATTATTCATAATTCACCTTAAACAACACTTCTCATCACAAACTTATCTAAAATTTCCAACAATGACGACTTGTCATTCGGAGGAAACCTACTATTTGACTTTATATAAGTCAAACTTTAACACATCATCACTTTATTCACAAAAGCATTAACATGACCTTAAGTCATAAACCTGTCGATATTACATCCTACTTAACACACAACTGATATCTACTATAAAAACCGGTAGCGTATTTTGGTTTTCACTTTCTCATCTCTCTTTCCGTATTCATGTCATATCAGCTACACATAAGCCCACTCATTTATAACTTTTTATTCATATAAAAAGGCGTCCCAATCTATGTAAGTAAGGAATTATAAACTTATGGTTCAGCGATGTGCAATTTTTTATTTAAATGAAGAGACGTCCCGATCTATTTAAATAAGGAGATTATAAATCATCCTACTCACGTACTTCCAACACAACAATCATACTTACTTTACTTTCCATCTTTTCTAGCCCTGGATCCAATCTCTCTAACTTTCCATCCAAGTCATAAAGACAAGCTGGCTATCCCGAAAGATACCGTAATATCCATGCCCTCGCGGCAAGCTGGGCCACCCCAAAGGATGCCATAATATCCATGCCCTCGCGGCAAGATAGGCAATCCTGAAGGATGCCAATACTATCATCCATGCCATAATGAAAGCTGTACAACCATGCCATGAAAGGCAAGGTAAGCTATCCCGAAAGATACTTCCATACATGCTAAGGATATAGGCAAACCATGCCGGTGAAGGCAAGCTAACAACCATGTCAAAAAAGGCAAGCTAGGCCATCCCGAAGGATGCCAAAACTAGAGCATTGGATCCAAGCTATACTTAGTTTAACATCTTTACTCGTTTTATCTTTCATGTACTTTTATCATTAAGTACACACTATCATTTTGACATTTCTCATTACCTTAAACAATTTCAACATTCGCTACCATGTTTGCTTTCCTTTAGACAAGTTTCTATATAACACTTGTCAATTTTATTTTACTTGCATTCCATAATGCAATCTATCATCTATCCATCAATCCCAAGTTGACTCACACTTTCACTATATGCTATCATCATATTGGCCTACTCAATTCTTTCATGCACATAAATTGTACATTTTATCAACTTACATATTTCAATATTATTCATGTTTCACAATTCTTTCTAGCGTGCTTTATATCACTTATTACTTTTATTGCAAACTATATCTCATTTATCACTTCTACTTATCACGCTTAAACATTTACTTACTAACACATTTTACTTATCATGTTTTATATATAACATGATCTCTTCACATCTTAACTATACACTTTAACTTTTCTCATTTTAAGTAAACGTGTAAAATTCATTCTTCACTAATCATTTCTTACTTATATCAAACTTCTTAAACATCTATGCTTTATCAAACACTTACCATACTTTTTAACTTTTTCACATATCAATGTTTTCTTTTAACTTTTCGACCACAACTAGGTCATCACATGTATATGGCAACTATACATTATAATGGACATAGTCCATGCTTCTTACAACTTCTATCATCAAACATATTCACTCAATAAGTATTCATACCATAGATCATATCTATTCACTTTCCATTATCGTTACTACGATACATGTTCATATTATCACATAATATCCACCGACACTATCCGAGGTGTACGGTGATCACAACACTTAAACACATTGAGTCCGTTGTGGACTTACATCACATAAAGCTTAGACATGCAAATAACTACTACCATAGACTTAGCGTCATATAAACAATTAACATTTAACACTTATCCACAAAGTCTTCTAACATTCATACTCATAATCAACTCACATGATCTATGGTTCATACATCCCATTGCACAATCAATCTATGTCTAATCATCAACATTCTAACTAGTCGTAAGCACTAGTCTACCTTATAACTAAGGCATCATACAACTTTTAATTCATTTATTAGCCTATCTCTAATACCGATTAGCATTCATACTCGCATTCCATTACTATAACTCTATCATACATTAGTTCATTTAGCATAAAACATACTTCATCTCATACTTAACAATTACTTTCCGCGTTACTAACTCTTACGCTCAATGCTTCTATGAGTGTTTTAAGACTAGGAACCTAATTTACTTAAACCGAAATTCTGATACCAAGTTGTTACGCCCCGTGCCCGCTTTGACCAAGAATTAAATACTTTTTGAGCGGAAACGCTTGACTTTACGAATATTTTGTTACTCTTTTGACCATTTACAAAAATTTATAAATATTCAAATGATGAGACTATTTTTAGATGAAACTAGACTCAATTACCTTCGAAACGCCATGTGGTGCGACTCGTAACGACTTACGGTTTAAAATATATGATTTTCCGAAAATTAACAAAATCTGAAAAACCGACCATATGGCTATATGAAATATTTCATATGGCTGTATAGTCACCTCAGAAACTTTTCAACCACTGACTCAAGCATATGACCATATGAATATCTCATATGGTCATATGGTACCTGCAGAAACTTTACATATACAGTACTTTACACATTTTCCGAAAACCATACTTTCGATACTCGTCAATTAACGAAACATTCCAGATTTGCTCATTTCATTCATAAGCTTATTTCCGTACAAAAACATTTACCATTTGACACTCGAAATAGTGCTTTACAACTTGACGGGTTTTGTGCCAAAACCCGTTTTGACCCATTTACACAACAAATCATTTTTACCACTTCCATTGTACACCAAACTTAGCCAACATCCTTATTAATACATATTAAACTCGTTCCTTAAACCCATGACCCGTTCACATCCCAAAATGGGTCATTTTACACTTATGCCAAACACCCCTTAACTTAACTATAAACACTTGAAACATACTTTGGGACACTATTTGACCACCAAAGCATTACAATGACTTTGACATACACTTTACAAATCGTAGAAAGACTCTCGGGGGGATAACTTTGACTTGAGCTCGGTATTCTACCTAGCTCTACTATCTTACCCAAGTCCTTCTACATTCGTGTATCCATACTTAATCCTTATCTAAGCCATCTATAAAAGCATACTAACCTACAAAATGGTTAGACAACTAAACCATAAGCTTTCGCTTAGTAAGTAAAATAATTATAACAAAACATCATAACTCATTCACACATTAAACATCATATCCCATTCATTACATTACAACATTAAACATATCATATACCTTAGCCACTTAAAGCCTCACCATTACATCTCAACCTTTCTTACACACTTCACTTAATCCAAACTAAACTCTCAATCTCTTTTGCTAGTTATGCCAAACTAGCCTTACATCTAATTCCTCGTCACACAATTATTCAAACTCTTCAATAACCTTATCATAACAATCATATAACACATAATATATATATAAATCATTATAATATCAAATCATAACCGGTTTACTTACCTTGATTCCAAGCTAAGCTAACAATCATTATTCATCACCATCATCATCTTCCTCACTAGTCATCATCATCATCATCATCATCATCATCATCATCATCTTTTTAATTAAAAACAAGGCCTAATAACATAATTAAGCAACACCATTGTAAGGGTTTACATAACCCATCAAAACTTACTCATCATCCTTTCTATATCATCATATGATCATATCTTGATCATATAATGATTTCCCACTTTAATCTATAACTATAACTTTAACATAATCAATAATAGGCTCACTTACTTGGGATTATTATGGCTTAGGCTTAACCATGGACAAACACCCTTACTTCTTCATCAAGAATCATCAAGGCTTAACCTATTTTCTCTTCCCTTTTCTTTGTAAACCGACACATACATATTCTCTTGAATAATTGAGAAGTGTATGGAATAATTCAGGGATTACTTGGATAAGTATGTAAGTTCGGCCAAATGACATAATTAGTCCCTTAAGTCTCTTTGCTTCTATTTTGGCCACACTTAACTTATTACACATTTATCACATGACAACTTAAGTCCTTTAAGTCTATTTCCTTCTATTTGTACCACATTATACTTTTCATAAACTTACAACACATTCTTTGACCATAAGGTTGAATATCGGGTTTGACTTTCTCGTAACTTTGTTGACTAACCAATCACCTAAAACCTTAGTCAATTCATTTAAGGTGGGACCTATTTGTATCCGGGAAATGGGTTTTACATCAATCCCACCAGACCTTGTAACTATTCTTTACTCTTGATAGTGATAGTTAGTTCAAAAACCTTCAATCCACACAATCATTATACCTAAAGTGTATAACTACACAATCACATGAAATCCTTCATGCACCAAATTATCTCTAACACACAACTAGGATCATCCAAAACTAGAAATCTAGAACTTCGTTCCCTCAGCCCCGTTAGAGAAATTCACCCTCAATAAAATTACATGCACATCTCTTTCTCATTTGAAATATATCATGCGTCACATTGTTAGTGGGAACGATATATTAATCTAAACCGTCTTTGCCTACCTTTTCTTAAAGGTCAAATCTAACACTCTCATATCTAATGAACTTATTTCCATTCGCATCTAGGTGTGTATCATTCTCATTTTTTTTGCATAACTTCTCGAGTCTATTTTATGACAAAACTTGTCATGAAATATATCTACATCATTTAGATTATGCCTTATCAACAGGGACGGAGCTAGGGGGTTCCCGCGGGTGCAGGGGAACCCCATGGATTTTTTTGATGTAGTGTTAATTTTTGAAAAAAAAACGCCGATTTTTCTTAAAAGCATCTTAAATGCACCCCTCGTCCTTCGAAATGTGTTTCCAGTATTACGGTTTAAAATATTTTGTGCACCTGGTCATATTTGGTCCTGGCTCCGTCCCTGCTTATCAACAAACTACTTTTGCGCCAATCATCTTAGGCAGGTGATAATGTCATTCAAAAGGTTTGTTAGAACTCGCCTTCCCAATGACAACTTGGAAGAAGTCATTCCCATAATTTTGTGTGTCAGTCAATGAAAGAATCTCATTCTTTTTGTTGTAATTGGTTGAACAATTGCACCTTAGGTTGTTGGTCGGGTTGTGACCCTCAAGTGTCTTTGAATTGCAATACGCATTCATATTTTTTGGTGTCGCTCAACTTTCTTTATCTTTCTCGTTTGTTTTTATCCTCTTAGCATACTCTCAGCATGTGTCGAACCTCTTAGCACACTCCTCTTCCTAAGTAGGTATGTCTTAACCTAGTTTAACCCTTGCATGTCTTGCTATGTGTATTCTATCCCTATAATGTTGCCCCTATTCTTTTATATATTATGTTGCACGAAGCTAACCCTTGATGTAGGAAAAGTCTTTGTAAGAATTTCATCCATGGATTCGCTAGATACCATGGAAATAAAAAAAGGGGATTCAATTACCATATGGGAGCATTGAGCTAGGGGGAGCTCAGGGGTATTTGAATACATAGCCGAGAGTCTTTTTAACAACATTGAGCTAGGGGGAGCTGGGGATGATGCAAGCTCACCTTTTTAGGAAGAAAGAAAGTGGTATAATAAGGGGGCACAAGGAGTGAATTCAGGGAAGAAATGATAGAAGTAGAGAGCTCGAGGCAACTACCTTTCTGCTTCAACAAAAGGGGGAGAAGGGGATGTAAACAAGTAACTTTCACATTTTACTAAGTGTTACAGTTTACATATTTGTCATCATAAAAAAAATTGGGAGATTGTTTTTGGGTAAAGGGGAGTAATCCTGCACCATGGTAAAATATATTAACCAAAAAACATTGAAGTACAAAAGACGAGGGTGAGTTCCCTCGCCATAGTCCCTTAGGACACTTACAGGCACAAATATAAGAATGACAAAACATTCTTATAACTTACCACTAACCACTATATAAGAGTGACAAACCACACTTATAACAAATAATAGAGCATAAACTGCAACGCCTAATAAAAATAACAAATTAACCACTAATCAAGTAGACACACTTGATTCTTCAAAAGCGCCATAGAACTCTAACTTCCAATTAACCAACCCTCGAGGACCTCATGAACAGAATTGTGTCCAAGAAGTTGATCAATAAACAAATAGGGTGAACCACCCTAACGTCCAATCTCATAGTGATCGACACCTTATCATAACAAGGAGCAAAACCAGCAGTGACGATCACAAAACCACAAGTCGACCAGTAGGCACGTCGACCAAGAGTTTTTTGAATAAGAAACCCA
Source organism: Artemisia argyi (assembly GCA_030686995.1). Taxonomy (NCBI): domain Eukaryota; kingdom Viridiplantae; phylum Streptophyta; class Magnoliopsida; order Asterales; family Asteraceae; genus Artemisia; species Artemisia argyi. The sequence continues at coordinate 74,957,488 of CM060685.1, read as the reverse complement.
ATAAAACTTAACTTCCAATAAACGACCAGCAGCAGCACAAATGCAACAAGACATGCAGGGTTCCACTCAAAAGAAATTTCAACAGCTCCCCTACCAAATGTCAAGCGATCCACATGTGCAACTCGAAAACATAACCACTATGGCTTGATTCAAACATCATCATCTGCCGAATGCAAACAATATCATCATAAGCGTTGTAACGAAAAGAATCCACCATAGACGATCACCAGGGTTTTAAAAACCCTAACGTTCAACTTCAATCCCAATCCACATGACCATAACCATGATACGCAATAGAACCAGGACAAAAAACAAATAATAGGGATTTCGATTCCATAACAGCCATCAACATAACCAACATCTCTCCCTAAAACCCACAAATCAGTAACATGAATCAGATAGAGAACATGCCAACAGCCAAACAAACCCTAGAAGGGTTAACGCTCAGATCAGCAAATCACCTTCCAAGCCACGAACCAGATTCGAAACAAGTAAAAACCTAAAAAAGGTTTTATGAACATTCAACACAAGACCACACAACCAAAGGCCAATCAAACTATAAATACGAAACCTAAATTAAGGTTCCGTTCTTGAATAATACTTGATTGCCCAGAAAAAACATTCATAGTTGAAACCTTAATAAAAGAATAAGATATTAGGGTTTCTGCCACCTCTTTGATTAGACGCAGCCCAGAAACGATTGCATACAATCAAAACGAATCAGAGATCGATTGATGTAGAGAGGCGTTGTTAGAATTACGCATGGCCTGAAAAAGATTAGGGAGGTGGCAGCATCAATCATAGGGAACGATTGTGTAAATAAACCAAAGAAACCGACTCCTAACCCTACCAAATCAGAACAGAACGTAGTTTCAATTAATCCTAAGAAGAATTAAAGAAAGAACGCATGAGATATGGTCGGGATTTGATAGGGTATAGGTGGCCGGAAAAAAAAAAAAAAAAAAAAAAAAAAAAAAAAAAAAAAAAAAAAAAAAAAAAAAGGAGATTGTTAGTGTAAATACTACGATTTTTTAAACTAAACGGTTTCTTCGGTTTTAATAGTCTCCGCTTTGCTTTTGTTATATTTTAAACTTTTGCAGCTACTTGAAGATTAGCTTCCGCTTGCTATCACATATTTTCATTAAAATATTTGGCTATTTCTTTAGTCTTTTACATTGTCTTTCTTGTTTGAGTTTTCGCGATTTCCTCGCTAAAACTACGAGAAAGCATTAGATGATAAAATAGATTAGTCGGCCTAATCTTGATCATTGAACCTAGGGTCCATTAAAGTTATTGGTTTTTTTTTTATTGCAACTATCTCATAATATTTGATTAAATTGTTTTTCACACAACAAAATATACTATTAAAACGCAAATTTTTTGACATTAGAGTTATTGTTGCTATTTAAATAACAAGTGGGAAGGAGTCCGCTGCGTTGCAGCGGGAATTTTCGAGGAATTTTTGCGATAATTATTTACGAATAATGTTTGGGTAGGGCTTCTCATTGTAAGATCGTGGTATGTTTTTTGCCGACACGTGTTGTATTTATTTGAAACAAACGCTGTGTGAAGCAATATATCTGTAGTTATCGTACGACGTTTTTTTAGAATTAATTTGTGTTGCGGCGGGGCTAATTTTAACCATTATAGTTTTAAAAATTTTATGATAATTCAAAAGTTATTTGATAGGTTAAGGGTGTATTTTGAAAGTTCTTTTATTTATAAACTCTATATATATTAAACTTCAACATTTTTTATAAAACCGTACGTACGTCAATTATATCAATATTAGGCTTGTTTTGTTCGTTATCGAGAGACCTGTTTGCCAGTATTTTTTTATTTAAGAAATAGGCAGGTATCTGTTAGATATTTGGCAAATACAGTTTGTTATATAAAAAAGTCGTAAATATTAAAAAGCTCAGGGTGTGTTTTGTAAATTTTTTTTTTTTTTTAACTAATATTCTAATAAACAAATATGTTTTTTTTCTCTTCGCTCGATACAACTATCGCTCTATTATATATATAGAGAATGATGAATAATAAAGCATTATCTATAAGTTTTCATCATCCAACGCTCTTTAAAGACCTGGACTGAATGCACTTTGGTTTTACGTAAAACTATCATTTTCATAAGTTTTGTCGTTACTATACAAAAGGGTGGCCCACACTCACCTTTTAACTCCTCATGCCCTTGTGTCTATTCAGCATTTCTGTATAGTAACGACAAAACTTATACAAACACATTACAAATATGTGACCATGTCATGCCCTTTTGTCGTTACTCCTCAAGTGTATTTTCCTTGTCATGGAAAACCAATGATTTTAAAAACGTATACAAACACATTACAAATATGTGACCATGTCATGTCATTTAATCTGTGCAAAGGGCACCGTACCGGCACAGCTCTTATAATCACACCCGGAAAAACAAACTGTCAGACGTTCCACCGGTTCTTTGATCGTTGGCTCGTCGAACTAAATACCAACCTCGAATACCTCGTCTCAGCAGCAGACCATCACAATGATAACGAAGATGATTAGAATTTAGTTCAACTGGTTGATAAATGTGTAAGGCACTATGATGAACTCTATAAAACCAAATCAGATGGCGCGAAACAAGACATACTTTGCATGTTTGCGCCTACGTGGCTAACCTCACTTGAGTATACACTTTTGTGGATCGCTGGTTGGAGACCAACAACAGCGATCCACTTGTTCTATTCTAAGTCTGGCCTCCAGCTGGAGGCCAAACTTGCTGACCTAATTCCAGCACTGAGTACGAGTGCCGGAGATTTAGGTGATTTGAGTTTGAGTCAAATAAACCGAGTTGATGAGTTACAAAGGAAAATCGTTCGTAAAGAGAGTTATAAGTGAGAAAATGGCAGCTTTGCAAGAATCGGCAGCGGATACGGATACGGTGGACCTATCTAGCTAATACTATTTCTGAGATGATGAGGAACGATGAAGACGATGCTAGGATAGAGAAACTGGATTCAGTGATGGAGTCGAAGAAGGATGAATTAGTAGAAATGTTGCATATGGCTGATGGTTTGAGAATGGAAACGTTGAGGTCGGGTGTGGAGATATTGACGCCGATTCAGGGAGTTTACTTTTTAATTGCGGCCGCAGACTGCACCTCCGGCTACATGAGTGGGGTTTGAAGAAGGACGCTGTTAATTACATGTAGAATGTGTCATCCTTTGTAGTGGTGTGAAACAAGATCATCCCTAGTATTCAAATAATGTCATAGGTTTGTCCTCCACATGTCAAAAGCACAATGAGTTTATGCAGTTTGGTGTACGTTCATCAATAAAACCCTAGCTATGAACATTTTGTATCCGTAAACTTTGTCTATCTATAACAAGTGGATTAAGATTTTCTAATGTTTATGTTTAATGTTTTGTTATGGTAAACCAATAAGATAAGAGTAAGCTAAGTGATAAGGTCACCATTAAGTAAATTATGAGACTTGTTAATTTATTCACTCTCGTAATATATAAACATGAAAAATTGAAAATATAATAATCTTGGATCTGTATAATTTAAGTATATTCTAAGGATACTTTGATTTATATAAAATCAAGAGTTAATTACTTCTTGTGGTTTGTTGATTTTTACAGATCTTGTCTTTGTGCTTTTTTTTAAGTGGGTTTGGTCCCTGTGCTTTTAGAATGTTACGGATCATGTCCCTGTTTCGACTCAACTTCAAACAACCGTTAAAAAGGACCCCATTTGAATTAAATGGACTCACGTGAGGGCTAAACTTGTAGTTTGTGTTTTCCCTCTGAAAATACAAACCACAAGGACGATTTATGTAATTTACACTATATATATATATATATATATATATATATATATATATATATATATATATATATATATATATATACAAATATATAAAATAAAAATAAAAAACTTTTTAATTTTTTTATAAGAAATTTTTTTAATTTTATTAATAATAAAAATAAATAAAAAATACTTTTTAACTTTTATTATACGAAAAATTTTTAATTTTAAATCATGTTTTTGATTCCTTTCTGATTCGAATCATCAAAAGCGTAAAACACGAAAGTTGTTCGAAATATTGTTTTACATCAAAACTCGCAAGATTAACATTTTTTTAATTTTATTATCATTTTTTAATAAAATTAAAAATATTTAAAAAGTTTTTTTCTTTTTTTTAATTTTATTATAATAAAATTAAAAATTTTCGTATAATGAAAATTAAAAAGTTTTTTTTTTATATAATAAAATTAAAAAAATTTCGTATAAAAAATTAAAAAAAAAAATTAGTGTAAATTACATAAATCGTCCTTGTGGTTTGTATTTTGAGAGGGAAAACCCAAACTACAAGTTTAGCCCTCACGTTAGTCCATTTAATTCAATTGAGGTCCTTTTTAACGATCGTTTGAAGTTGGTTCGAAATAAGGACAAGATCCGTAACATTCTAAAAGCACAGGGACGAAACCCGCTTAAAAAAAAGCACAGAGACAAGATCCGTAAAAATCAACAAACCACAAGGGACCATTTAAGCAATTAACTCTAAAATCAAACTTATATATAAGAATGCCCCTCACACTATACTTATGAGCAAGGGCAGAGCTTAAGCATGGCTTCTTTTGGCACGTGGCACACATAGATATGCCATGTGAAGTAGAGATATTTTGCAAATTTTTAAGTTTCGGCTAAAATGTGTGTAGTGTGCTACATATGCATTAATGCATACTCTTAAAACCCAACAAGCAAAACATGCCCAATTATTTTGAAAGAAGAAGAAGAAGAATGCTTAAGTAGTTATTTAACTTAGCTATACTCTTTTTTGACTGACTATTCAGTTCTTACATCTTTAACTTCTTTGTGGCAATAAAAAACTAAAGAAAAAGGATAATTGAAATTGACAAAGTGAAGATTGACGAACCACACAAGAATTAATGATCTTTTTGTGAACAACTGATCTTTGTGTATTTTTTAAGGTTTTGGATTGAAGACTCTTTAGGGTTTATATTAACATAATTACATAAATACAAAATACCCTTATTAGTTTATACATTTTAGTGTGATTAGTTCATACTTGTTTAGTTAACTTGTTTAACACTTAGTTTATTATATAAAAACAAAGACATATAATTGTTTATCAGCTTATATAATTGTTTATCAGCTTATTTGTGTAATAGTATTTGTATGTAATATTCTATTTATGTGTTTCAGTGTGTTGTGCAATTGTTTATTTATTATTCGTGATCTTAGCAGGCTTTAATCTTCATGGAAAGATATTATAAAAGAAAGTTTTCATCGATAACTGTTGGTGATGGTAAAGAAACTTTACCAACGATTCCAAAAACAATACTCGAACCGTTTCCAAAACCTAGACCGATTCCTTAATTGTCAGATGGTATTGATTTGGGCATGCACTCTACCATGGGACCAGTCTGAAAGGCGAAGATTTTTAGTTATGACGATAACATTGGAGATGAAATAAGGCAAAAGTATTTCGGCAAAGGAGCTTGTCAACCTCATGGCCATAAGATTCAAATAAAAAAAGGATAATAACTTTATAAATCATCATACTTATCGAACAAAATTTTTTGTTTATCCGAGTACTAAACTTTCAATTTCGGACTTTTTGAGGTACTAAACTTTCAATTTTGACTTTTTGAAGTACTTTTGTGACATTTTTGCTCCTAAGTTTTTAATAATTTGAGAGGAAAAACGCAACAAAGTATCTTAAAAAGTCAAAAATTGAAAATTTAGTACCCATATAAGTAAATAATTTTGTTCGATACTTAGAAGAATATTTTTAGACAAGTGTGACGCTTTTTAAAGGTATTATCCAAAAAAAAATGACTAAAGTAAAAAGTTTTGTTGCAAGTTGGTTTGATAAGTTCCTTGGTTATAATATAGTGTAAAGGCGGCCAAGGCTTAATGTTTTGTGTTGTTGTTTGTTTAGAGATTCTATTGGAAAACAAGGTGGAATGATGCATTTGTGACTTATGGTTTTAATAGTTCAAGTAAAAATTACGACCTGAGCAACTGTGTGGGTGAAGCTAATAGTAACCACAACAAAGCACTTAAAAAATGTGAAATTTTGTTAAAGCAAAACCAATCTATTTATGTTGCCTTTAAAAATCAAAGTGTAGGCGAGACATAAGATTATTGAATTCGTTTGAATCTTTCGGTTGAGATGTGCAAATTCTTACTTAAAGCTTCATTACCATTTCATGCTCACGATAAGAAAAAAAATTCTTTGAACAGAGGACTATTCTTAGATTTATATGAAATATAGGACTGTTTATGGGCCACAAGTTTATTGTCGAAGGCCCTTCAAAGAAACTATCAAAATATATTGGAAGCGGTTTCAGTGATTAATGGAACAAAAGAGACATTAATGACTCTTAGAGCAAATGGGTTTGATACATCTTTGAAGAAATTGAACATCTTTTGTAAAAAGTATGATTGAAGTGTCAAAGATGCCCAAATCGCCATTATTTTGAGATTGACATATTTAACATAGTTTTGGATATGCAAATCCAAGAGTTTGGTGATCGCTTTAGTGAGATAAGCACAGAATTCCTTAGTAACATGTCAGCTTTGAGTCTACGTGCTTCATTTTCTTTGTATGATGCCTCAAAGCTGATTACTTTGACTACTTTATATCCAGACGGTTTTACGGATTCTGATAGGTTTCATCTTATGTGGGAACTTGACATAAATTGTGTGAATGTGGTTTAAAATGAAGTTTTTTCAAAGCTGAATGCTATTATAGAGCTTGCTAAGGACATGGTGAGATTAGATAAACATAACTCTTTTTCTATGATTTATAAGTTATTGAAGCACGCTTTGGTTTTGCTCGTGGCTACTGCAACAGTGGAAAGATGTTTTTCCACAATGAAGTTGATAAATTCATATCTCCGTAATTGAATGGTTAATAGATTTTTAAACTATGATCTAGTTTGTATAGAGGAAGAAGTATTCATCAATGTGAAATATGAAGATGTGATGAAACGCTTTCACTCCATGAAATATCGAAAGGGTAAATTTATTAAAGGCGATTGAGGTAACTTTGTTAACTTCTATATAAGTTGCGTAAACATGGTACATTTTATTCTATATAGGTTAGAACTCGAGGCTTTTTTTTTTCTGCCACACATATTTGAATTTCCTAGATTCGCCACTAGTGACTAGTATATCTATTATAAAGGTTGGGTTCTGATGGTGTATGGACATGTACTTTTTCCGATGAAAAACAAAGTTAATACAATCGCAATGCTAGTTTAAAAAAAAAGAAAAAAAATTACAAAATTGAAATTACTAATTTAGGCTACCTGCAGTAATGGATGTGGATCGACATACACGATCGATTCCCAATCGATCACTTTGATGTACTCGATCGCCTAAAATTTTTTACAAATGAAGGTCGTGTATACGATTGAATGTTTGTCCATTTGCTTTTAAAATTTAACCGCCGTAAAACGGTTAAAAAAAACTTTTCAAACCAACGTATAAATACACAACATAAACACACTTCAATTCACAAATCTCACACTTCTATCAAATCAAACAATGGCTTATCGTCTCCCTCATACCGTCTAACAACTGCAAAAGTATGTCAAAAAACAAGCCGACAAAGACGACACGAATCGACAAGAGGCTATTGTTGAATTTATTAAGAAGTTTGAGCTCGCAAAGGCACTCAAATAACGATTGCGACAATGATACACAGAGTGCAAAGACATCTCTGAAGAACGAAAAGCTGTGATCGATCAATTTTTGTACGATGAATATCGTAAAGACGCTGCTATTAGTGAGACGTTGTGGGCTTGTGTGAATCAGATACAGGCCCAAATCTCCAACAAGATCCGTTGGAGTTTTGAGAAAAATGTGGCAGCTGGTTCTGCATCACAACAGAACCAACAATTTGTCCCAAGGTGCATTAACTTCATCTGATGCACCAAGAGTTGTTGAGCAACAACAACAGCAACATCATCTAGATCAATTTCGGAAGAAGATGCGGGCTGAAACAAGAGTAAGGAGTGGGAGCTTAGTAGGTTGGAAGCAGAGTTAGAAGTAGAGAAGTTTGCGAACTACTCTCCGTACGACGATTGATACCGCTCAGACAACTCTCAAACTTGTGATCACCCGAATTACAATTGAATGTTTGCGTAATGTTTATGTTATGTTTATGTAATGTTATTAATCTATGTACTATTTTAATTATTATGAAACTAAGTTTGTGTTAAAAATGTTAAAAAAAGAAAGTAATAAAATAAATAAAAAATAAAAAATAAATAAAAATAAAAATAGATGATGGTTGCTAGAGAGAAAGCTGAGAGAGAAAACTGACGTGACAGTAAAATTGGGAAGAATTGACACTAATTACTGAGGGCGGCCTTAACAATTAAATATGGATGTAAAAAATAAATAAATAAATAAATAATAAAAAAAATTATGATGCAATATGATTGGACCATAACACTTGTTAAAACATTATGTAGATATAATTTTGTAAACTCTTTATACATGTAGCATTAATCAAAGCAAATTGTGTTGCCAATAAATTCATGTCTCGTGTGATTTGTATGATACACGTCTTTATTCCAGCTCTACTGTACGTGCAATTGCCGCTCACCCGTAATCTTTTCAAAAGTTAAGTACACATTTAACAAGGAAAAAGGGTACGTAACATAGAAAAAAAAATGATACGTTGAATAAATTTACAATCGGATATCTTCAATAACCATACAATTTTACTAGCTAATGCAAATTATTTTAAACCAATGTCTTTAGTACTATATACTAAGCACCTGGTCCCTATAACCAGTGTTATAAAAGGCGCGCCAAAGCGCTGGCGCGTTGCAAAGGCGTCGTTAAGGTGTGAGGCATAGCCTCGCCGCCACGAAATAGACCTTGGCGGCTAATTTAGGTGTGACTTGAAAAGGTGTGAAATAAGGCGAGAAAAGACGCGTCATTTGGTAAGGCGTGACGCCACCTTTTGAACCAGTTTATTTTGTATTTTTATTTATTATTATTATTTTTGAACTATTTTGAACTAGTATTTGAAATTTGGGCCATTTGGTATATAGGTCTGGTAATTATATAATAAGTAGTAGTCTAAATGTCTAATATATTACGAGTAATATGATCTAAAATTATAAATACATAAATCTATAAATAGTTTTTTGCCGCTTAAGTGACTTCTTAAAAAACGCAAAGGCTCCACCATGAAACGTAAGGCTTGAGGCGCGGCCATGCCGCCACGCCACACCTCACGCCTTTTATAACCTTGCATATAACACATATTCATAAATTGTGTTTACTAGCATTCATACTAAAAAGAGCCAATTTTATATCTCCTCTTTTTAAATTTAGAAATTTCATATATACCCAAACACGTTTTAAAACATTGTACATTATTCATTTAATACTTACACTTTAGGTATATATGAAATTAATAATGAAAGTAGGGTGATATATGAAATTTATATTAGGAAAAAATTTTAATGGATTTTTATGTATATAAATATATAAGAAAAATATATAGTTATGTGGATTTGATTTTCGCTTCGGTTACAAATTCGATTCAATTCAGTTTTCGTCTTCGATTCCTATTCATATTACCTGATTTGTGAACACTTAAGAGCACAAGGAGTGGTAACACCCATTAACACCAAATTACCCGACACATCAGCGCCACATCATTTTAACACCAAATAACATAACACCAAAAAACACCAAGAAATCATAACACCTAATAACACCACTTTTTGGGACCCATTTATTTTAAATTACAATTTACAAATTTTACCCTCAACAATTTCATTTATTAAATATTCAAACACTTTATTAATAAAATTAAACATTACAATACGAAATAAAAAATATTATATTAAAAACATGACAAAAAAAGAAATTACGAAATAAAATACGATATGTAAAAAACATAAACTAGTCGTCATCTACTTCCATAAAATAGGGCTGCAATCAAGACAAGTTTTTATCAAGCAACTCGAGCTCGAGCTTGACTCGATCGATTCAATCTTTTATCAAGCTCAAGCCCAAAAATTAGCTCGAAAGATATAACAAGCCAAGCTCAAGCTTTTGATAGCTCGGCTCGAGTTCCTATCAAGCTTTTTAGAGCTTTAATATAAATATATTTTCGTTATAAATTCATATAACTAACTAGGGATAATTTGAGTATTAACATAACCATAAGGACTTAATTTGTAAATAATTGAACTTGTATTTTAGAATGTCATTTAAACCTAATTAATCCAAACGTTTCGTATTCTACCTTCAATATTCTTCACACTTCTTGGACCGTCGACTGTTATAGTGTTATCATTTGTGTAAATCACTAGTGAGTTTAGCTATTATGGTTTAAGTTTGTTTTACTTTATACATATGAGTTTGGCTATTAGATACAATATTTTATATGCATTCAAGCTTTTCAAGCCAAGCTCAAGATTTAATCAAATTTTTCAAGCCAAGCTCAAGCCTAGATGATCAAAGCTCATCAAGCTATCAAACAAAGCTCAATCAAAACTTATAAATTTCAAGCCAAGCTCAAGCCCTGTTAAGCTCGAACTCGGCTCTACTCCATTACACCCCTACCATAAAATCCTCATGTTCACACCAAATATGCTTCTTAAGCTAGTGTTAGAAATTAAGATGAACATCTTTGTTACGTAATTCTTTTGCCTTTCGACGACGCTTATCACATATGTCAATCCATCTGTCTTGCATGTGTTTAGCCAGATTCGTGAACAATGCTTTGTAGTTACTTAGTGCATATTCTTGATCTTTTAAAATCATGTTATGCAATATGATGCAAGAATACATGATTCTACGTATCATGTTAACCTGGTAAGCTTGTGCTGGTTGTTGTATTATTCCCCATCGTCCTTAGAGAACATCAAAAGCACGTTCGACATCCTTTCTTGCACTTTCTTGTCGCGTTATAAAGAAAGTATGTTTATCATCTACGATATTTGTGAACGATTTGACGAAAGTAGCCCACTGTGGGTAAATTCCATCTGCTAAGTAATACCCCTTATTCAACACAACTCCATTTACCTCATATGGAGCGACAGGGGCTTTATCATTAAGCATGTCATCGAACAACAGCGAATTATCTAAAACATTGATATCATTAAGCATATCAGGAAGAGGATCGGTAGTATATGATTCAATATCGGAAACTATTTCTAGAAATAGTTTCCGGCTCATACGAAATCTAGCATGAAATTCTGAGGATACTTACAACCTTGATTAAAATAGTCGGCCTTCAAACACTCCTCTGCAAGCTCACGTTCACGGGAAATTGAGTTACGGGTTAACCGGAAAGATGATTGGGCTTCTTCTTCTTGTATCCGATGGTACTCATAGGCGGCAAAGATTGCAAAAGAGTCGGTGTCATCTTCGGTATCGGAAAGGTTCACATGTGCGGCGTAAGTTGGATGTGGATTCATCGCTAAAGAAATTTTTTTGATATAGATGGTTTTAATTTTGTGTTTGTTAAAGGGTTAGATAAATGGGTATTTATAAGGTTTAAGAAAAAATTTATGATTTTTGTAGAAAACTATCCGTTATGTAACCTTTTTTTTTCTTTTTTTTTTCTTTTCTTTTTTTTTCTTTGAATTGCTAAAATTATAGCCATTGTATACATGGAGGGGTTGGTTTGTAATTTTTTTAATTAAATCCAACGTTACAACGCACGTTGATTCAACAACATAAACCACTACGTAGGTGCAACGCTCAGGCTGAGGGAATGGTGTTAACGCAATAACGCCGTTGGTTTGCTTTCACATAGGACGAATTCACGTTTTCGCGTTACTACTTCGTGCCCTCTAATAGATACAATACAATGGTAACACTTTTTTATTTTTATTATTTATTTATTTTTTTGAACGATCAATAGTAACACTTTTTATGTAGCATTCTTTTTCAGAGGTCTCTATAATTTTATTTGCTCAAAGCTTTCTATGATTTGGAGATGGTCCTGATAATAGATTCAACATTTCATAATTTTAATTAATCATTATTGAAAGAAAAATTATTTGCACATTCAATTTTGATTGGGACACTTTAAAATATGCATTAAACACTTGTAATGTGTATACATTATGCGTCAACTTTCTCTACACAAGAAGGGTACCCGCGCAATACGGCGGCAAGTACCCGGTTACTATTTTTGTGGCGTGCAAATGTTTTTCAGGGGTCCGGTTGTGGAGGGATCTTGTGGTGGCGGCAATGGCAGTGGTGGCGAAAGTAAGTGAGTCAAGAGAGAACCTGTCATTGGGTTGTGTATGTTTTTATGTGTTTGGTGTGTGATAGGCTTATGTGTAACACCCCCAAAATTTAAGTTTGTAGCAGCGAAAAAGTAATTTGGGTGTTACGGTGAGGATCGAAGTTTTAACCACATAAAACGGTTTAAAAGAAACATTTTGAAAGTCATTTTTCATTTAAATAATACTTTTGATAAAAGATAAACCATTTGATTTAAAATCTTATGATAAGATATAAAGACTTGTAAAAATGACAAATTTGATTTTTACACAATTTTAATTTATCAGAGTAATAAATGCCCACTCCGTGTCTTGTCCTGCTCCGTTAAATTACCTGAGATACACATGCTTAAAAGTGTCAACACAAAGGTTGGTGAGTTCATAGAGTTTTAGGAAAAACCCTTTATTTTGTTAGATTTCAGGAATATTTGGTATTAATAAAATACAAACAGTAACGAAGCAAGTATGGAATATAATCACAAATAAATCATATAAATATTCAATCACATTCAATAAATCATCGATAATCTTAACATGAGCTGGAAACTGATGATATTAAATCAATCAGATAAACAATTCACATATGGTCAAACCTATACAGCTGTATCTAAATATATGTTGAATACATATATCTTTCCTTTATAGATATTGCACCAAGCCTCATGACACGCAAGACGTTAACAGAAGGGGTGTTCTATCAAATCAAATGACAAATTTTGTCCTCGTGTAATAGGTGATTTGCCAATTCTTATTTTTACTCAAATATAGTGTATCATGACTAATGCGGCTAACCAATTGCAATTGGCATTCCGTCAAGCATTAGTGGGATCGGAGGTCAACCCGAAACAGGTTTCGAATCTGTCCACTATATTCGCGCTCACTTTACAGTGATTAATGGCTCATGATAGAGGGACTATATAGCGATAAGCTAACTTAGGCAATATCAAGGACTAATGGGCTCATTTAGCATACATCATGAAATCAAGTAGCGTATCACAGAAATCCATTTGAAAACAGTATCGTTTGAGTATCAGAAATTCAGTTTGAAAATATCATCATTTGAGTATCACAAATTCAATTTGAAAATATCATCATTTGAGTATCAGAAATTCAGTTTGAAAATATCATCGTTTGAGTATCAGAAATTCAATTTGAAAATAGTATCGTTTGAGTATCACAAATTCAGATTGAAAATAGTATCGTTTGAGTATCGCAAATTCAGTTTGAAAATAGTATCGTTTGAGTATCAGAAATTCAATTTGAATATTTCGCCAGTAACACATTTATATCACATACCACAATAATCGAATTGAGAACACTTTCATATGAATAACAATATTTCAGTCAAATAATTCATCAATAAATATATATTTCACATACCACAATAATCATATTGGAAACATTGATATATTATAAATCACAAATTATATAATTTTAATATCAATTAGGAAATTGATTTGAATCATGTATTTTATTTTATTTCATATACTTATCAAGTTATCAAAGTATATGTAAGCATGTATCTCCCCCAATGAGTTAAAAAGAATTATTTGAAATGGGGCTATGACTCACCTGGACTGATTTGGAAATGATGAAAAGTAAAGTAGAACGAGATTTATGAGAACGATTATGGAAACGTCGTTGATACGGAACCTGATAAATAAATTTATCAGAGAATATAACCAAATACTATTTGGTAACTACGAACGAATAACGAATAAACATTATTCGTTATGACGAATAGATGATGTAAAGTGAAATTATTATGCCATGCATGATATGAAAATACTTTTTTTTAAAATATCAATCGTAGTTTTACCTTTTTAAATCGTAAGTAAAATATTAACTTTTTAAATATCGTTATATATATTATTAACGTAAAAATAAATAATATATATTTACAACATAATAAAATGCATATGACGTGATTGGTTGCCGTGAAATAGAAAATAAAATAAGAATATCAAATAGATTATGTGTAGTCCTTGTCCTTTTTCAAATTTTACACTTTTTATACTAACGGCGTTAGCGTCACACCGTTAGTCCTTTTTATATATATTTTACAATTATAGTCCACTACATGTCCAATATTACAATCTAAGCTTGTAACAATCCTATATTATCAATTTTTATCCTTTCTTTCTGTTTCTACATTTTTAGTCCTTAGTTTTCACAGTTTTCAATTTTAGTCCCTATATATGTCGTCGCGTTACATTTTTAGTCCAATTTTTGCAAAAGTGATTATAAAATTTTATAAAAATTTCCGTAGCTTCTTTTATGAATTTCAAGCTTATTTCAACTGCTTATTTTAATAAAAGCTTATTTATTTAGCTTATGGGTCTTAATTCGAAACAAACTAAGGCTCATTTAAAATTTTAGAGGCGAGGGCATGAAAATTCTTTTGGGCTTGAACTTGGGCTTACTTTGTGATTTTAAAAATGTATTTTATGGGCCCAGTGGGCTGTTAAAACGCAAAGTCTTGTTGGGCCTTGGTTAAGCCCACTCGACAAACATACAAGTTTTATATAAATTTTTAGTTTGAAAAACTGGTTTATGTCGATTTGCTTTGGCTCGTTTATAGTATCTAAATGTGATTATTTTTATGAGTTATATAAATGAAACTAATAGTTTTCTAGGTGGTCTATTAGGTCGAGTAAAAATATTGGGTGCTTGTTACGTGAAATTGAAAGTTATACGTGTACTTTGTGACATGTTTGAACCGGTTACTTATTTTGAAAAACATTGAAATATTTTCCAAGTGTTTTGGAAATTTATACGTGTGATACATGGTTTGAAATGGATGCATGGAATGATCGTAACGTTACAACTAAAGTGAATTATGGGTGCTACGTGACTCCTAGGGCTACCAAGATAGAGGCTAGTCACGTTTCGTGTTCTAAAAACAAATATGTACGTGTAATATATATGTAAAGTATATACGTTCGAACCAAAAATAAACATAATGCATGACCAATATTTAACATGTGAAATGGATTGAGAAAGGTTGGAAACTACTTACAAACACCTTAGAGGTGATTAAGATCGAGATTTATAGGATAGAGCACAAGAATATCACGTTTCCAATATATAACCCAAACGTTATATATATATATATATATATATATATATATATATATATATATATATATATATATATATATATATATATATATATATATATATATATATATATATATATATATATTAAAAACCGATTTCCTTTCCTTGCGTCCAAGCTAATGTACCATCGACTCTTTGAGTTGTAGAGGAAATTTTTAGAACTAATGGAGTATGTGAAAGAGTATGGAAATAATATGAAGCTAGTGCATGCATGTCGTATATATGTATTAACACTACAAGAATTCTGTCAAATACCCACAAAAATCACCCACCTATGTTACTTTGTGGGTAGTTACCCATAAGTTACCCATAACTTACCCGTGACTATAGATTTTAGAGCTTCAATAAATTTACCTTCAGAATTCCCACAAATTTCCCCGTACATTTTCTCATGAATTTTGATTGTGTGGGTGAATTGTGGGAAAACTATCTTCGTCAAAAAATTACCCACGAATCACCCACTAACTAAGTAATTGTGGGTCCTTATGTGGGTAATGTCGTGGTTGAATTTATTTTACCCACGATCATAAGCATTAGTTGGTAGGTGGGTAATATTTCGTGAGAAATTCATGGTTAAATCTTTACACACGTCTTTTACCCACACCGTCTTCGTATGTTTATTGTTGGAAGGAATATTCTCTGGGAATTTTGATGGTAAATATATACCCTATTTTTTTACCCACATATATATTTTTTTCTTCTTATTTTAAGGTCTTTAATTTAATTTTTTATTTTTTGCAACTCATGGGTAATATTTACTTACTACTATCACTATTTTCGCTAAACATACCAAGAGAATCTTAATTGAGTTTACCATATTGTCATAACTTGAATTTATTATTACAAAGTTTAAAGCAAAACTCAAAAACATAAGAAGATTTTGACTAACTAGTTACTTTGATACTTAAGCTCAACTCTAGAGTAGAACGAGCTCGCCTAGACTTTAAGGTAATTCCAGTAACTTCCCAAATCAATTTCTAGTTTTATCACTCACTAGCTAGTGTCAACTGGAGCTTAAATCGACAACTGCGTGTGACACTATTAGGCCAAAAGTATGTAGGTAAATTAAATTTTCTAAACTAAAGTGTTTAACCTACAAATATATGATTATTTTAAATTAAAAAGGTGAAAAATGACAATCGCACATTATCCAATTAGGTATGCAAGTGTTTACATAAGGTAGGTATTGTGTGAGGGTAATCGATCGTTTGGTTTCCCACGTTTGGTAAGTACTCCAAGTTATGACCAGAGTCAAGAGTTGGGGTAACAGTCACGAGTCGATTAGTGTGTGTAAATTTTAGTCGAGAATAACTTGGTCCATTTTAAGGAAATAGTCTGGTATTTATAGGGATGCAGATAGGCCAGGTTTCGTGTAAACCATTGATGCGATCCAATGGTTTAAGAATGATCCACATGGTGGTCTTCCAAAGGCGTAGACAAGGATGACACGGGCTTGTCACCCTTAGTTGTGTAAGATTCATGAAATGTCCCGTTCATGATACTACATATCCGCGAAATGTTCGTAGCACTGCCTATCCTCGAATGAGGCAGTGACACGTTGTGTGTGTTGTAACAGCCCTGGCTTAGGCTGCCAGGCAGGCCTAAATATGTTTAACAGGTCTGATCCTATTTGTGTTTGGTTTAGGAGGGTGCTTCTTAGGCGGGTTGTGGCGGGTCCTATCCTCGGTGGGCTTGTCTTGGGCCTGTTTCGAGTGCATGAGTCTTAGCCCATTGAGCTTGAGTTCACATACGCGATCAGCAAGTTTATCTTATAATCAAATTTTAAAATTTATTTTTATCTTATATTTAGAATATATATATTTTTTCATATATCTGATTTTTTATATTATGAAAAGTTTTAATTTTTATCATTTGAAGTTAATTTTTTAAATTAATCAAGCCACGTTTTCATTTTAAAAATCATAATCCCTCCAAAACATTACCATAATTTTTTAAAGTTTCCCTCTTAGTTTTTCCTCAAAATTCAAATCATATGGACTAACTTCCTTCCTGATTTTTCTCATAAATTCGCATTCCCCCTAAACAAATCTAAATCTACGCTACTTTTAAATTTCAACTAGAGTCCTTCAATAGTATCTTTAAAACTATTTTATATTCTAATGGAGAATTTATTTTTAATCACACACAAAAGTATGCTGCATCCATCAATGATTTGTTGGTTTTAGAATTTCATATTGAAATTTTGCCTGTCAACATGTTAATAATTTGGTATAGATGAAGTTGTTTAATTAAGGGGTTTTTTATTATTATTATTTTATTATTATTACTTTTTAATGTGTAAGATTTGTGTTATGTTATTATGATCGTGATATTCTTGTTGCCGCATGGGGACTCGATTTAAAAGTGAAGTGTTTTGGCAACAGATTACACGTAAGTAATATGTGCTCATTATTTTTGTGCGCTTATGTGTTATGCCTCACATAATATTTTTAGTTTCTCATTAGTTCAACCAGTAACCACAAGAAGACCGTGAGGGTTCGTGTAGCATTTTTCCTTTAAGTTTTGTGCAATAACGATCATAAAATGATAACAATTATTTATTATCATTTATATATTGTATTTTTGCTAATTTTTATGATGTTATGAATTCATATACTTCATGATATTTTGTGTACCTTTTTTTCTATTGTAGGTTACTAGTTGCAAGCATGGTTCTATCTTCAATTCATTATTGACTGGTACATCAGTTTGTTAAAATTTCTTAGTTTCTCAATACATATGTAATAGTTGTCCACAAATCTTTAGTTTCCCTATCTGTAGGCAAGTAATTAGCCTGTAGTATATGACTCATTTTTTCGTTAACTTTATATGTTTATTTGTAGATATATGGGAATAACAAAATTTTGAAAGGGATCGATACAAAGTGAAGACCAACAAGTCAACCGCACAAATGAGATGGGATTGTGTTTTTTTGATGAATGTAGAAACCTATTGTCTAGTGAATACCACTTGATATCTAACATAAAATGTACAAACACATGTGTTTATGAGACACTCCTAAAGCAACTTGTGTATCATTATTTGTATTTTGACTCATTGATTGTCTGTGTATTCATTATTGATGGAATGAATTGCATTTTAGTACATTTTGGGGATTTTTTGTATAGCAATTTATATGGTTCTTATTAGACGGATTAATGTTTATTTGGTAGATTGCACTGCTCTCACCAACGATTATTTCGTGGTATTCTATAAAGATTTACCTACGCTATACATTTTACACACGTTAATACTTGGTGGTAGTTTTACCCATGAATTATTAGGATAAAACAAAAAATATTTCCCCATGAATTTTACACATGACCAATTTCATGAGTAACTTTACCCGCGGGTTTACCTACGACCGTTGTCATGGGACTTTCCGTGGTACTTGGAAATCCCATGAAATATTTACCCATGCATAAACATTAATTAGCCACAAAAAACTTCATGGTTAAACTTTCCCACAAATCGATAATTTCGTGGTTAAACAATTAGCATCGAAGGTTTTACCCATTATTACTGATTTGCGGGTAATTCGTGGGTATTGGTCCATTACCCACAGAATTATGTCATTTCCCCATGAATATCGTATGTGGGTAATCCGCTATATTCTTGTAGTGTAACTTGAAACGAATCGTGTGGTTTTGAAATTCACTCAAGAAACACAAGGATGATGCATGTCAGTGAACTAGCTTCCTAAATGAATTTTATAATAGTTTCTAAGTGAATGAGTGAGCACAAAATAAGGGATATGTTGTGGTGATTCATGCCAATGTCGACAACTATATATATGTATAAACGATTTACAAAATCGTTCACCATTCGTATATACTTGATCATCTCCAACATTTGAGCATAAAATCATCTTAAAAACATTATTAGGATCATTTAGAAACAAACGGGGATTAAAACGGATAAGAAATGAATAAATTACAGGTCGTTTGGATCGATTCATAGCTAAACACTTTACCTCGTAAAATCGTATCAAAACTCAATGTTTGAACGTGAAATTCGACACACTAATAGTTGGCTAGGAGCTTAACAAGGATGTGCAAAAATATACATAATTCGTGTGTACGAATTAAAAATGAACGAGACGTTTTGTGGCTTACTTAGTCGATTTGTATTATTATTAGTAATGAATTTTGGGTTTTGGTCTGGGCCGGTTGGGCTTAGGGAGGATTACGGGCCCGATTGGTTTTGTAATTAGTTTTAGTAATTAGTTTTTATTAATTATGTTTAGTAAAATTAATGTTTTGTTAATTGTATTGATAACTTGTTTTGTCGTTTGACTAATTTGACAATATCGTAATCGTGACCATTTAATATACAAAGAAAATTTTAAATTTCCCCGTAAAAATGGTAATTACAATAATGACAAAGATTATTTATTAAATTAACCGAAGCTAATTATACGAATTTTCGCGAGGTTTTACAGTACCCACATGTCATTCTGAATTTCGTCCCGAAATTCAAATTTAATGTGATTACTTGAGTAAATAATTTTTGAACAGAGGTTGTCGGGAGATTTTTATTCCTAAAACTACAGAAACGGGATTCAGTTAGATTTACTTGTACCCAACAAGATAAGGTAACTGACGTATTTAAGGGTTGTGAACATTTGAAGTTAGTGGTCATGAATAGTGAAATAACGGCTAGTAAATAGTGCCCCAACGGTCGGGAATAGTGTCCAACGGTCACATTTAGCCTATATATACCACTACCAATTTCCACTCCTTCCATTAATCACTTTCCTCTTATTTTTCATCAAAATACCGCATCTCATAACTATCTTAGCGATTGTGTACGTCGTCCTTGCCGCTATCTACTTGGCGTACGTTCCAGATGAAGACTTTGGATTCTTGGTCGCGATCTTGATGTTTATCGTACCCCTGACTATCCTTGCTATTACCGTCGACAAAATCTGGGGTAAAATCTTGAGCTAGGTTGTTTTAGATTAAGTTCTTGTTATGTTTTTATGTATTTGTAACGAATAATGAATAAAACTCGTTTTATTTTTAAGAATTTGTCTCATTATTATTTTTAATATTTGGTTTATATTTATTTTTCAGCATAATTAAAGTGATTCATCCTGTGGTGGCTCTTGCTATTGTTTTGTTGGTGGGAGTCTTATTTGTCATAGCGGATCAACCTATTGAAGATTCTTTTGTTTGTATTGTAATAATTGTAACGATAGCACTTCCGATGCTAATTATTTGCTTATGTATTAACTTTTATGGATTTTAATAAAATTTTCGTTATTGATGTCTTTTATCAGTTGTTGTTAATTATTGGTGTTTTCTTGTTTATACTTTTGTTGATTCCCTATCATAATGGTGATGATACATGACAGGTATTTATTGTGGGTTGTTTAATGTATTGTTTTTGTACAGTTTATTTTATCTCTATTATTTTGCTTTGGAATGAAGATTGTTATTTAAATATTTGTAAATATCATTGTTCCTTTCATAACATAATTCTTCCTAAATTATACATAGTTGATCAGGTTATGTATAATTGAGGACCAAATGATGTGATGTTTGGTTCAATCATATATTTATATAAATTGTTTTAAATGGTGTTCAACGTGCTATTTTTATGATATAACACGTAATTTCTTTTTGAAATAAAGTGGAAAATTTTAGGATTCATATTATAATTCAAAAATTTATGGAGTAATTATTGTATATTGTTATTTGGTAGATGAGACAGAAATTGAAATTAACTTGGATTATTATTATTATGGAAATATTACAAGAGAGATTTTTCGATACAGTAGAAAGATTATTGTTTAAGTTACATCCATCGTAACTTGAAGTGAAATACAGGAAAGAAATACAACTTAGGAAATTTTAAACTAGATTTTATTTATCTTCAACAGGAATTTATTCATCTATTCCAATCTAGTTGCCATTCCCTTGATACTATCAAGGTCTTTAAAGATTCTTCATTTTCTTGTAAAGGTCTTGGCTTTCCAATTAACATTGTAGTTTGGACATCGTTTCACATGATGACCATGTCCACCACATCCGTGACATACAATGGTTGTTGGTTGTACTTTCATGTCCTTAGTCCTGCAGCTAATTGTCTGATGACCTAATTTCTGACATTTCGTGCATCTAACCCTACATTTCCCGGTGTGATGCAGGTTGCATTTTTGACACCAGGGTAGAGTTCCAAGGTAACCACTTCCAGAAACAGGTGCGACAAGACAATTTCTATTAGCTATCTGATTGATTCCCAGCTGATGTTGATACTTCATACGGTTTTCTAGATGTTTGCGATAACGATCTTGAGCATTGAAGATGTTGCAGTAGACGGGATTGACAGTTCCTGTGTCGGGTAGTTTCCTCTTCTGATTATTTCCATTTGGTAACATTCCATGCCTAATTCCTTGATGATGGTTGATGGTAGGGTTGATCATTCCTTCTTGAATCTTAAAGTGAGGTGGTCTATACTTCATGAGATTTGCAGGGTTTTGATTACCAAGTATACCCGTCTCTCTTCTCGGATAAACTACGGTAGTCCCTTCCAGTACCACCGACACTATGTCATTTACCAATTTCTGGATAGCTCCAGGAGTCATGGTGATTTCTGATGATGATTGATATGCATTGTTCATGTTGTCCATTTTCTGTAAACATAATTGAAACTCAACATTAGAATCCATATAATATCAGAAAAATTTTAATAATGAAGTTAATTATTTCATTGATGATAGACTGAATTGACTCCCTACTGTAATCTAATTTCAAGATATGTCTTTGTTGTATCATTTTATCAATGATCAACTTTTGATATGGGATTACTAAGGAACAAACCGACTTGTCTATTTCAAATGAATCTTAATTATCTTTTCTTCATTCTTTAAACCCACTTTTCAAAAATTGGTATTTAAACGATTCTTAAAATTTTAGATTATTATGGTAATTTTTAAGAAATCTTAACAATTTGTAAGAAATCTTACGGTAGATTTGAATAATATTACAGATGTAAATAGAACATTAATAACTTGACCGATTATTTTTGCAAGATAAACGATACAAGATCTTTTATTAATACTCCATTGATATGTATAGAATCATTTGGTTATTATAGAAATAACAAATGATGAGATTTTTGCATGAAATATGGGGATTCATTACATGCATGATTTATACGGAAGAAAAGATTGATTCACAACATATATATATATATAACAGAAAGGATGTTATTATACAATATGTTTTGATTACACGATTTGAAGTTTCAGAATTATTGAACATTACAAGAAATATTAACCAAGTCTATTTGGTTTATTAGGAACAACAAGGAAACTTGTAAACTTAAGATTAGTTACGCATTTGACGTAAATATCTAATTTCTTTCTCAAGCTCAAGTTGTGTAGCTTCCATGTTTGAGAAACGTTCTTGACACATGTTTATTTGGTTTGCCAACATATTCTCTAATGCGGAAATCTTTTGACCCTGGTTTCTGGCTGCATCTCTGGCCATCCATAGGGTTCTCTCAATATCTCCAATTCTTACATGTGTTTGACCGTGTTCTCTTCTTGCACAACGAACCCTGGAGTCCAAACTTCCAAGTTCCTGGTTGGTGTTGTACTTTATTTCATTTATCTTTATTCCTAACTCACATATTGTTCGCCTTTCAGCATCTGCCCTCTTGAACAATGCGTCAAGGTTACGGTCGCACCATTCAAATTGAGTTGGTCGTAACCCTTTTAGCTGTTCAGTGTGAACATCTAATATGCCGGCATGTCGATAAATAAGATTCCATATTGATTCAGGAGTGCTTATACCGTATTCGGGAGAGTTAGGTGAAGATAAATTATTTGGAGAATTTGGTATTGTAGAATCTGAAGTATAAGGTAACGGAGAAATTTGTTCAACATTCATCCATGATATCTCTTGGCTCGAACCTTGTCCAACTTCGAATGTTGCCTGGCCACCAATCAAATTTTCATATGATTCGGTAGCTCTCCGGATTCTTTGACGTAAAGGTGAACGAATAGGTGACGACGGAGGTGATCTCGGATTGAGTTCTATATTAGGTTGGGATTTTGTTATTTGTACGTAAGGATCTTCATTATTCGGAGAATTTTTATTGATTGACGAGGTATTAGTATTATGGAGAGTAGAATTGATATTCACGGGCGTTCCTGAAGACATGCTACAGTAGTAACCCAAGAAATAATATTTTATGAGTATTTTGTATGTTAAAAATATAACAGTACAGATGAAATAACAATTGTATATGAGTAACTATTAAGCATGTAAGATAATCTCAACAAATAAAGTATGGAGCACGGCAGTCTGCAGACACGAAGGGCATAAAATATTATGGTGTAAAATCATTATTTTGAAAATGAAGTTATAGTTTTAATGTTTGAAAACATTTAATTCTCTATAACTGTAGCTCTGATACCAATCTGTAACACCCCCAAAATTTAAGTTTGTAGCAGCGGAAAAGTAATTTGGGTGTTACGGTGAGGATCGAAGTTTTAACCACATAAAACGGTTTAAAAGAAACATTTTGAAAGTCATTTGTCATTTAAATAATACTTTTGATAAAAGATGAACCATTTGATTTAAAATCTTATGAAAAGATACAAAGACTTGTAAAAATGACAAATTTGATTTTTACACCATTTTAATTTATCAGAGTAATAAATGCCCACTCCGTGTCTTGTCCTGCTCCGTTAAATTACCTGAGATACACATGCTTAAAAGTGTCAACACAAAGGTTGGTGAGTTCATAGAGTTTTAGGAAAAACCCTTTATTTTGTTAGATTTCAGGAATATTTGGTATTAATAAAATACAAACAGTAACGAAACAAGTATCGAATATAATCACAAATAAATCATATAAATATTCAATCACATTCAATAAATCATCAACAATCTTAACATGAGCTGGAAACTCATGATATTAAATCAATCAGATAAACAATTCACATATGGTCAAACCTATACAACTGTATCTAAATATATGTTGAATACATATATCTTTCCTTTATAGATATTGCACCAAGCCTCATGACACGCAAGACGTTAACAGAAGGGGTGTTCTATCAAATCAATGACAGATTTTGCCCTCGTGTAATAGGTGATTTGCCAATTCCTATTTTTACTCAAATATAGTGTATCACGACTAATGCGGCTAACCAATTGCAATTGGTATTCCGTCAAGCATTAGTGGGATCGGAGGTCAACCCGAAACAGGTTTCGAATCTGTCCACTATATTCGCGCTCACTTTACTGTGATTAATGGCTCATGATAGAGGGACTATATGGCGATAAGATAACTTAGGCAGTATCAAGGACTAATGGGCTCATTTAGCATACATCATGAAATCAAATATCGTATCACAGAAATCCAATTGAAAACAGTATCGTTTGAGTATCAGAAATTCAGTTTGAAAATATCATCAGTTGAGTATCATAAATTCAGTTTGAAAATATCATCATTTGAGTATCAGAAATTCAGTTTGAAAATATTATCGTTTGAGTATCAGAAATTCAATTTGAAAATAGTATCGTTTGAGTATCACAAATTCAGTTTGAAAATAGTATCGTTTGAGTATCACAAATTCAATTTGAAAATAGTATCGTTTGAGTATCAGAAATTCAATTTGAATATTTCGCCAGTACCACATTTATATCACATACTACAATAATCGAATTGAGAACATTTTCATATGAATAACAATATTTCAGTCAAATAATTCATCAATAAATATATATTTCACATACCACAATAATCACATTGGAAACATTGATATATTATAAATCACAAATTATATTATTTTAATATCAATTAGGAAATTGATTTGAATCATGTATTTTATTTTATTTCATATACTTATCAAGTTATCAAAGTATATGTAAGCATGTATCTCCCCCAATGAGTTAAAAACAATTATTTGAAATGGGGCTATGACTCACCTGGATTGATTTGGAAATGATGAAAAGTAAAGTAGAACGAGATTTATGGGAACGATTATGGAAACGTCGTTGATACGGAACCTGATAAATAAATTTATCAGAGAATATAACCAAATACTATTTGGTAACTACAAACGAATAACGAATAAACATTATTCGTTATGACGAATAGATGATGTAAAGTGAAATTATTATGCCATGCATGATATGAAAATATTTTTTTTAAAATATCCATCGTAGTTTTACCTTTTTAAATCATAAGTAAAATATTAACTTTTTAAATATCGTTATATATATTATTAACGTAAAAATAAATGATATATATTTACAACATAATAAAATGCATATGACGTGATTGGTTGCCGTGAAATAGAAAATAAAATAAGAATGTCAAATAGATTATGTGTAGTCCTTATCCTTTTTCCAATTTTACACTTTTTATACTGATACGTGGGAATCGCACCAGGCTTTACCTCTCGAGGGATCTCGAGAAGCTTACAACCCCCACCAGGCAGTGTACCTGATCGTTGTAGTATAGTATAGTGACAAGTACCGGGGGATTGATCGTTCAGCTAGGAATAATGTCGTTAGGATTGAAATTAATCTAACTAGGTTTAAATGTGAAGGATGATTCTTTTTGTATTTTATATTTTTATGAAAAGCAATTAAAAATCTCGGGTTTGAAGGATTTGGGCGGAATTAGTTGCTAATCAACTAACCCAATACTAAAGATGCATTCAAAATAAAATACTAGAAATGAAAATAAACGAAATTATACTAAAGTTGTGAGCAATAAGTGGAGAAAATGTGTTTACTTAGATTTCCCTACTCCCTAGACATCTTTTACACGTTAATTACTTGTTATAATTGCATGGATGACGCATCGTATTCCTTAATACCATTCATGGGGTGGCACACTTAACTCCCCAATTCTATGAGCTCTTATCTCCTCCTATACCATGCCCAGCACAACCATAGGGATTATAAACAGTGGCTCATGCATTAAATACAACCAATAAAGACCTAGTGCGCGTCGGTTCATGTTTCTTAAGACGTTCAAGCATGTTACCAATTGGAGATCTGCCAGTTTTCTTAAGTCTAACATATAAATCATTCATCCAAGACAAGTATAAACAAGTAATCAACACATAATTAACATCTAGGTTTCATTAGATCCAAGCAAACACAAGATAGATCTATCCTAGCATGATGGAATTAAGACAAGAACAAGATATAGACAACCAACACATAGACATATTGATTGAATTAAAAGAACACTTATCTCAATTACACATGAAAGGTATCAAGGGTTTGGAACCCTTGAAAAACCTGTAAAATTCGCACCAAATTCGTACTTAGGGTTTCTCCAAAACTTCTCTCCTTTTAATGTGAAAATTAGAAAACTATATATAAGAAAAGGGGTCTGACTGCGTCAAGACCAAGCTTGTGACGCCGTCACCTCGCCGCCAAAACTTTTCTCGGACTGCCTTGATCTACATTTGACGCCGTCATGCGATAATCATTTCCAGGCCGTCATGACTTTTACTCTTGACGCCCTTCTTCGTGACGCCGTCAATTCTCTACTGGACCATCATGGAATTTTGCTCTTGACGCCGTCAGGATGTTACTCTTGACGCCGTCACCTACTGTTCCCAGCATGGAAAATTAAGACTTTGGCGTTTTCTTCACTTTTATGCTCCAAAAACGTCCGAATTGCTTCCTTTTCCAGATTTCACTCCCAAAGTACCTAAAATCACAAAAGGAACGATTTAGGGCAATATTTAATCAAATAAATTCAATTCCGGGCTTAAATGACCCCCTAAAAATGGATCATTTTTCGCCTCATCATATACTAACGGCGTTAGCGTCACACCGTTAGTCCTTTTTATATATATTTTACAATTATAGTCCACTACATGTCCAATATTACAATCTAAGCTTGTAACAATCCTATATTATCAATTTTTATCCTTTCTTTCTGTTTCTACATTTTTAGTCCTTAGTTTTCACAGTTTTCACTTTTAGTCCCTATATATGTCGTCGCGTTACATTTTTAGTCCAATTCTTGCAAAAGTGATTATAAAAAATTTATAAAAATTTCCGTAGCTTCTTTTATGAATTTCAAGCTTATTTCAACTGCTTATTTTAATAAAAGCTTATTTATTTAGCTTATGGTCCTTAATTCGAACCAAACTAAGGCCCATTTAAAATTTTAGAGGCGAGGGCATGAAAATTCTTTTGGGCTTGAACTTGGGCTTACTTTGTGATTTTAAAAATGTATTTTATGGGCCCAGTGGGCTGTTAAAATGCAAAGTCTTGTTGGGCCTTGGTTAAGCCCACTCGACAAACATACAAGTTTTATATAAATTTTTAGTTTGAAAAACTGGTTTATGTCGATTTGCTTTGGCTCATTTATAGTGTCTAAACGTGATTATTTTTATAAGTTATATAAATGAAACTAATAGTTTTCTAGGTGGTCTATTAGGTCGAGTAAAAATATTGGGTGCTTGTTACGTGAAATTGAAAGTTATACGTGTACTTTGTGACATGTTTGAACCGATTACTTATTTTGAAAAACATTGAAATATTTTCTAAGTGTTTTGGAAATTTATACGTGTGATACATGGTTTGAAATGGATGCATGGAATGATCGTAACGTTACAACTAAAGTGAATTATGGGTGCTACATGACTCCTAGGCCTACCAAGATAGAGGCTAGTCACGTTTTGTGTTCTAAAAACAAATATGTACGTGTAATATATATGTAAAGTATATACGTTCGAACCAAAAATAAACATAATGCATGACCAATATTTAACATGTGAAATGGATTGAGAAAGGTTGGAAACTACTTACAAACACCTTAGAGGTGATTAAGATCGAGATTTATAGGATAGAGCACAAGAATATCACGTTTCCAATATATAACCCAAACGTTATATATATATTAAAAACCGATTTCCTTTCCTTGCGTCCAAGCTAATGTACCATCGACTCTTTGAGTTGTAGAGGAAATTTTTAGAACTAATGGAGTATGTGAAAGAGTATGGAAATAATATGAAGCTAGTGCATGCATGTCGTATATATGTATTAACTTGAAACGAATCGTGTGGTTTTGAAATTCACTCAAAAAACACAAGGACGATGCATGTCAGTGAACTAGCTTCCTAAATGAATTTTATAATAGTTTCTAAGTGAATGAGTGAGCACAAAATAAGGGATATGTTGTGGTGATTCATGCCAATGTCGACAACTATATATATATGTATAAACGATTTACAAAATCGTTCACCATTCGTATATACTTGATCATCTCCAACATTTGAGCATAAAATCATCTTAGAAACATTATTAGGATCATTTAGAAACAAACGGGGATTAAAACGGATAAGAAATGAATAAATTACAAGTCGTTTGGATCGATTCATAGCTAAACACTTTACCTCGTAAAATCGTATCAAAACTCAACGTGTGAACGTGAAATTTGACACACTAATAGTTGGCTAGGAGCTTAACAAGGATGTGCAAAAATATACATAGGTCGTGTGTACGAATTAAAAATGAACGAGACGTTTTGTGGCTTACGTAGTTAATTTGTATTATTATTAGTAATGAATTTTGGGTTTTGGTGTGGGCCGGTTGGGCTTAGGGAGGATTACGGGCCCGATTGGTTTTGTAATTAGTTTTAGTAATTAGTTTTTATTAATTATGTTTAGTAAAATTAATGTTTTGTTAATTGTATTGATAACTTGTTTTGTCGTTTGACGAATTTGACAATATCGTAATCGTGACCATTTTAATATACAAAGAAAATTTTAAATTTTTCCGTAAAAATGGTAATTACAATAATGACAAAGATTATTTATTAAATTAACCGAAGTTAATTATACGAATTTTCGCGAGGTTTTACATTATGTGCAGTATGTATACTTAAGGTTAGGGCAAGTCTTGATTTTAATGAGCTGTTACAAGTCTTCATATGGTTTAAATGGGATGCATCAATATTGAAGGATGTTATAAGTATGAGAAATTAAGACATTAATTATGTATATGCTGAATTTTTGTGCTTAGCAAAAGTAACTTCCTTTTTATAGAAATGTTTTTGGTCTTAAAAATTATAAAACTACTATATTTAGAATGTCCTAAACCCTTTATAAAAGAGAATAAATTAAAGTGTGTAAATCAAAACCTCATTTACGCAAATCATCTCCCTTTTCAAAACTATGCATTATATATATCCAATTATTGATGTATATTTCCTTAATTTGATATCCTTGGACAGAGACGGAGCCATAAATTTATATTGAGGGGGGCTCAATTTTTTTTCATGTAGTAACATATACTGTAATTCTTTGTTTTAAAAGCTGGATTGAAGCTTGAATCTTTTGACGTACCGGCTCAATGATAAATTTTCCGATAGTAACATACAAGCATAATTACTTGATAAGGAATTTTTAATACAATAAAAAAAAAAAAAAAAAAAAAAAAAAAAAAAAAAAAAAAACTTAACTTATTTAGTGAGACTTTTAACAAATATGAACCTATAACATTCTATAATTATGTAACACAGTACAAATTTTAATGTTTAAACATAAAAAAAATAAAAATAAACTAAAATTCAATAAACTAAATGAAAAGACTGAAATTTTAGAAGAGAAAAAACAAAAAGAAAAAAGTATTGGTACCACTCATGCTATCAAAATGTGCCACCCCACACACATGACTAAAATATATTCGGTAGTACACTTCATCTTATACTTTACCTTTTTTAATATTAATATATAATATATATAGTACACTTCATCTTCCCTAATGCAATTTTTCTTATTTTGACATTTATGCTTCAGAAACCTTTTTACCATCGGATCTAAATGCTTTCTAAACTGATTTTAAATTTCAGATCATAGAATTTGAGGGGGGTGGGGCAGATTTTGAAAAAATCTCAAAAACCCTAAGGGTGCGTTTAGTTGAGGGAAAACACCCTTGTTTTTCACAAAATGTTTTGTGAAAAATAAGGAAAACAGAGATCCCGTTCAAATTATTGTTTTCCATTAAAATTCTCTACAAAACAGAAAATTCCTATTTCCAACTTTAATACACAAAACTAGAAAACATTTTTTTTTGTTTTCCCCTATTTTCGATTAAAATACCCCAAATCCGTTTTCGTCAGTTGTTTTACGTTTTTGACTGATTTTTTACGTTTTCGTCAATTTTTTTTATATTTTCGTCAGATTTTTTACGTTTTCGTCCGATTTTTTACGTTTTCATCCGTTTTTTACGTCTTTCTCCGTTTTTTTACGTTTTCATCAGGTTTTTTACGTTTTCGCCCGATTTTTTTCGTTTTCGTCCGTTTTTTTACGTTTACGTCAGATTTAATAAGTTTTCGTCCGATTTTTTACGTTTTCGTCCGTTTTTTTACGTTTTCGTCAGATTTTTTACGTTTACGTCCGATTTTTTACGTTTGCGCCCGATTTTTTACGTTTTCGTCCGTTTTTTTCTGTTTTGGTAAGATTTTTTATGTTTTTGTCAGATTTTTTACATTTTCGTCAGATTCTTTACGTTTTCGTCTGATTTTTTAAGTTTTCGTCTATTTTTTTACGTTTTCGTCAGATTTTTTACTTTTCCGTCAGACTTTTTGCGTTTTCGTCAGATTTTTTACCTTTTCGTCCATTTTTTTTACGTTTTCATCAGATTTTTTACATTTTCGTCCAGTTTTTTACGTTTTCGTCAGATTTTTTACATTTTTGTCAAACTTTTTACGTTATCGTTCATTTTTTACGTTTTCATCAGATTTTTTACCTTTTCGTCAGACTTTTTACGTTTTTGTCAGATTTTTTATGTTTTCGTCCATTTTTTTACGTTTTCGTCAGACTTTTTACATTTTCGTCCGCTTTTTATGTTTTCGTCAGATTTTTTACTTTTTCGTCAGACTTTTTACGTTATCGTCCGTTTCTTTATGTTTTCGTCAAATTTTTTTTGTTTTCGTCACATTTTTTACATTTTAATATGATTTTTTACGTTTTCGTCTGTTTTTTACGTTTTCGTCAGATTTTTTACTTTTTCGTATTTGTCAGGTTTTTTTATGTTTTCATCCGTTTTTTTACGCTTTCGTCAGATTTTTTACATTTTCATATGAGTTTTTACGTTTTCATCCGTTTTTACGTTTTTGTCAGGTTTTTTTTTCGTTTTTGTCTGATTTTTTACGTTTTCGTCAGATTTTTTACGTTTTCGTCCATTTTTTTACGTTATTGTAAGATTTTTTATGTTATTATTTTTTTATTTTTTTACGTTTTCGCATAATCTTTTACATTTTTGTCCTTTTTCAACGTTTTCGTACGTTTCCCTACTTTGTCGTCCATTTTCGTTTTTTTACGTTTCCGTGGGGTGTTTTACATATTCATCCATTATCGCTCGTTTTTTATAATTTCTTACGTTTTCGTCCGTTCTTTTATGTTTTTTTACGTTTTCGTCCATTTTTTGCGTTTACTTATGTTTATTTACATTTACGTCTATTTTTTTACGTTTTCGTTAGACGAAACCTAAAAAAAATAAATCATAGATGAAAACGTAAATGAAAGATGAAAACATAAAAATCAAACGAAGACGGATGTAAACATAAAAAAATCGAAAGAAAACGTAAAAAATTGAAAGAAAATGTAAAAATCGGAAGAAATCATAAAAAATGAAAATATTAAAAAATAGACAAAATTCATAAAAAATCTGACAAAAACGTAAAAAAACAAATGGAAGCATACAAATTCAAACAAAAAAGTAAAAAAAACGGACGAAAACGTAAGAAAACGGACGAAAACGTAAGAAAATGGACAAAACGTAAAAAATCTGACGAAAACGTGTAAAAACGGATGTAAACATAAAAAATCAGACGAGAACGTAAAAAATCTGGCGAAAAGGTGAAAAAACGGACGAAAACATAAAAAATCTGACGAAAACGTAAAAAATTAGACGAAAACGTAAAAAAACAGATGAAAACGTAAAAAAACAAACAAAAACGTAAAATATCAGACGAAAACGTAAAAAAACAGACGAAAACATTATTTGATATTATATTTTACTGTTTTAATTTCTTTATTTTCTCGTATTAGATTTTTTTAGTTATTTTATAATTTAGTTGATTAGTTTATAATTTTTGTTTTTGTGTTTTTAAAATGTTTTTTATAATATTACTAAGGTGAATAGTAAATTGAGATATAAAACAACAACACTTAAACATGTTTTCTAGTTTTGGAAAATGGAAAACACAAACACATGCTTCTCAAACTAAACGCGTTTTCTAAATTTTTCATTGTTTTGTGGAAATCAAACTCCCCTCCCTTTTTCTTCAAAACAAGAAATAGGAAATGAAAGAAAATGTTTTCCAACTAAACGCCACCTAACTAACTCTGTCGCTGTCCACGCTACAAGATAACTAGTTGGGCCAGTTGGGGTGGCCGAGCACCCTCCAGCCCCGCACCGGCTCCGTCCCTGTCCTTGGATATGTTGCCCTCAAATTAGGTGTGATAGGTTTGCTGAGACATCTCCACTCCACCAAACAAGAAAAAATATGCTTGCTTAAAATATAGGTAATATAATTAATCGGAAATAATAAGAAACATCTGTCTAGGTGGTGTAGTCGGTTATCACGCTAGTCTCACACACTAGAGGTCCCCGGTTCGAACCCGGGCTCAGACACTTTTACTTTGACTTTTTAAATTGGGCCTCAAATATACGTTGCCACTTTATTATGTTTTCATTTTGAGATGGGCTTCATGGGCTACATGCTTTGGTATAATAGAAGAAACAAACAACCCAACCTTTTGAAATCCTACTTGTAGTCACATACGCACATGTCACATCCCTTTACACTCTATTTTCGATTTTTAGTTAGAGAGAAAAGAAAAAAAATGTTGGAAAGAAATTAGGACAAAGTTATTTTCCCGGATTTTGCATGTATAAAAATGTGGGAAAAATTAAAATTGGGTCCAATTTCTTTCCAAATTTCTTTTCTCAAACTGGGAAAAATCTAAAGTCGGCGACATATTCAGGCTGACCTAAAATGACTACGTAGCCTTCTTCAACATTCGATTTAAAGATTGTCAAGTTGATCACTAAACAAAACGTTACACTTCTTAACAATCGGCAAACTTCATCTAACAAGTGATGATTATAAATGTTGATATGATGGCAGCACAAGTGTTGATACAAATAACGGGAGTGAAAGAGGAGCTAGAGAATAGACCTCAAGAGTGTGACACTTGCATTTGTTTGGACTCAAAAACTTGAGCAACATTGAGTTTCATTTTATCATGTGTCAATGCTATATAGTTTTATAGTTCTATAGCATAATCTGCTAACTTTACATATGGCAGCCGGAACATTTGAACCTAGACATAATGTAGATTGATTTGGAGTTGTATCTTTACTTGAAGAGTGTATTAAAGCTCTTTACATGATGATCTAATGTCCATGAATCACACTTGTTAAAGATCTGGATATGGTTGTGAAATCAAATTGGTACTAAGGTGCACGTATACCATGCGACGGTGTTTTAGATGGTTGTTTCATTGGATGAATCTTTCAAATTGGTTATATATATTACTAAAAGGTATTATTTTCTTAACATTCTTCTTAGATTTCACGCGTTCTAGGTTACATTGTCAACCTTTCTGTATGTGTTCATTTGTATAATACTCACCACTTATCTGCTCGATAGGGAAAACATGATTATTCTATCGCAAAGTCTCCTTCTACGAACCAACTGAGCTTCGTGACAAATAGCTGACTCCAAATTACATTTTCTGATTATTAAAGTTGGTTCAAGATATGTTATGTTGTGAGAAGTAAAATAAATAAATGGGCTTTTAATTTTGATGAAAAGAAAGATATTTATCTATTTAACTTGTATATGATTGGTTAGCATGACATATCATAGTGAACCCAACTTTAGAGTATCCTAATACAAAATATTAAACAAGTCTTATGCAAAAGTGAATGATAGCTCACTTAAGCAAAAGTTCAAGTCTATAAATGCATACAATTGTTTTTCTTTTTGGGTAAAGGGGAGTAATCCTGCACCCTGGTAAATATATTAAAACCAAAACGTTTAAGTACAAATGGAATGTGGCTGAAGTACCACATTAACCTCAAGCTAAAACAGCTTGATAAACAAACTAACCTAGAGCTTATGACATGCCAAAAGCTCTTGTCAACTCTAGAATCAAAAAGAACCTAGAACAAGAAACAGAAACTAATCAAGCTAACCAACAGCATCCGTGAAAAATGAACTCCCACCTTTAGTAAAGTTAGGGAATAAATTAGCTGATTCATCATACATGTTATCCACACAATCATCATCACCATCTTCTTCAGTAGCTAAAGCATCATAGGGATTGGATGTAGACACTTCACCTCCCTTAGAGGAGGGATCTTTAGACTTCAACTTAGAAGACGAAGTAGGCACATTATTAGTAGCTCCCTTCTTGGGTTCACTAGGAGCCTTCTTAGGCTCATACCTGACAGTCTGCTTAACAGACGTACCAAACTGACTCCCTAAACCAGACTGGCCTTTACCTTTTTTCTTCTTACGACCCACCTTTTGGAAACCATCATTAGCATGCATAGCAGCAGGAGGAACCACAGTATGAGTAATAACAACCGGAGGAGTAATCTCTTTTTTAGGACAATTCTCATGGATGTGACCAAAAATCTTACATGAAGTGCACCTAGGAGGCCTCCATTCATATTCAACTCGGATAGATTCATTAGAAAACCCATCCCCTGTAAGAGAGGGGACACCAATAGTGATAACATCCACGAGCTCAACATCTTAACCCACTTCAATCAAACACCGAGCAAAACTGCTTCTACCCCAAGAATCCTTACACATAGAGCTTGTGTAAGAATCCAACATAATAGGATTGCCAAGAAATGAAGCAATTAAGTTAATACCCTCATCTTCAAAAACTTGGATAGGCACATCATGCAGTTTAACCCATATCGGAATGCGAGTCAGCTCTTCCTTAAATACGCTAGTACCAATAGACCATTTCTTAAGGATGATTGGAGAGTTACGAATCATCCAAGGACCATCTTCCAAAAGAGATTCTAAACCAGCTTGAGTATCAAATTTAAAAAAGAAGAAACCTTTAGCATTCATCATTATCTTTTTCAAACCATACTTAGCCCAATTGTTTCTAACATAATAATCAACCACCGGAAACGCCATTCTCTTCCCAATAAAGTAGCCATATAAAGTGTGCTCAAGGCGTGCACTAACCTTTTCAACTACTCTACGTGGAATAGACACGTTAACTCCTTCACAAACAGCCTCATCAACCAAAGGACTAGACGTAGAGGTAGGAATAGGTTGAGTATTTACCTCCACGTTAACATTAAGTGTAGTATCATTGCCATTACCATCAGAGTATGTTGCATTAGACTTAGGAGCCGCCAGATATTCAGCTTTAAAAGCCTCAAACAAACCACTGACAGCAGCCTGAGCCATCTGACCAACATCATCATCCATTGTATCCCACATCGGATAGTTACCAGCATCCAAACCTTTAACGAAAGCATCAATATCCTCTAGAGTTTTAAGAGATACGCCAAACAAAGTTTCAATAAGATCATGCTTACTCTTAAGAGAGGACTCCACGCCTGAATCATGTGAAGAACTAGAAACATGTGGAATCGGCTCCACATTAATTCCATGATTGGTTGCATTAGTATTCAACTCCGCACCCAATGAACCAATAGTCTTCTCAACAGGTTCATCATTAACAACATTCCTATTAGATTTCTTAAGTTTTCTCATAGTCACATACGACAACGAGTTCGTCACTTCAACCGACCTTAAAAGTTCAGAAGCACTAAGTTCATCAACATTAACATCAACATTAGCAACATCAACATTACCCAACTTTTCCATCTCTCTCAAACCCTCAAACTAATCAAAACGAATTAGAAACCAGCAGCAAACACAACCAATCAAAACCAATAAAACCCTAACTAAAAGTTAGGGTTTAACACACAAATCCACAACCTCCTAACCACCAGCCATAATCGATCCAATAGTAAATAATAAAAAATGAAAGCAGATCGAAATATATAACCCCAAATAAATCACTAATCGCAAAAAGAAAGTGGTAGAATCGATTAAACCAAAACCCTAATAATCGTAAGATATATAGGGGAGATTAAACCGACCTAAACAATAAGGATGTTATGCGATTAGGATAATAAAGATTAGAATGCGATCAGGTTAAGAAGTCGACCCAAAGAACCCTAACAATCGTTTATAACAAAAAGACCCTAAACCAACGATTCAATTCAGCAGAGATGATTAGAATAGATGATATAACTCACTATTATAACCAAATCGTTGAAGAAAAACAATGGTAGAAGAGTAGATTTGGAGATCGTATAGTATAGGTTAGGGTTTCTTTTTAGTCGCCACTTTAGAGAGAGAAAACCGTGTTTTTCTTATGCAGTTCTCCTGCATACAATTGTTTTTCAAAATACACATGTTGGGCCTTTAATTTTGCACTCAACTTTTCTCTTATTCTTTTTCTTCTTTTATTTCAATGCTTTTACTTTTCAAGTACAAAGATGTACAAAATTGTTATGAATAATTATCAGTGGATATCCATGTAGCCTATAGTAGGCCCCCAGCCCATGTTAGCTATTAGGGTTTTTCCCTAATGTTTGTCTATATATACTCTTTGTAAATCTCCTAGTTATCAATCAATTGAAAAATACTTTCATTCCCTCAACTCTTGTTTACAACACGTTATCAGCACGCTCTAAAATCTTTAGCTTGGTTTTTGTTTTCTCTCATTTTACACAGTCTTGGCGACATTATGATTAAGGAAAAATCAGATTTTGATACGAATTAAGTGTAAATTGTGCCATTGAGTTTGTTAAATATGCGTGATTTCATTTGTGAGATGATTTTATTTGCTTATTAGTCACTATATAGAATGGTAAAATATAACACCCCCAAAATCGATCAATACAGCGGAAGACTTAAAATGTCAGCGGAAGACTTTTGGGGTATTATATTGTGGATCTTTCGTCACAATTATAGAAAACGATTCAAGTGATCATTTTAAGTTTTATTTAAAATACCAAATATTCATAATTTCAAGAGGATTCGTTATTTAACAACAAGTTTTATTTAAAGAGAAATAAACGTTTCTTTATTTGCCCACTTCGTGCCGTTGCCATCCATTCCATTTAGTTACCTGAGATAAACATGCTAAAAGTCAACAAAAGTTGAGTGAAATTCATAGGTTTATATTTAAGAGTTTGAACACAAGAGATAGATGTTTACTGTAATATCGATACAAATAAACAAGTTTGAAAATCACATTCATTATTGCATTAAGCTCATGACACTCAACGATTCAACAGACATCAATATTTTCATAATAATGATGTGAAATATATATAGCCCCCAAGATAGGTATTTGCCAGTAACCTATTATATTCAAATAACGTGCATTTGGTGACTTTCCTCTAGCAACCAAATGGGGATTGTCAATCCCTAATGGATCTATTCACAATTATTTACGTTCACTTTTCAAGTGATTAAGGTTCATGATCGAGGGACTTTTGGCAATAGCTACTTAAGCAATAATAAGATCAGGAAAAGGCTTGTGTTCGGTTTTTAAGCATGTATCCCCCCCACAGAAAATTAGTTAAATGTGGGCTATGAACTCACCTTAGTAGGATAGTAGAACAATTGTAATCTCAACGATGCAAGGCAACGGCTTCACACACAACCTAAAAGATATGGCACGTTTTAGTTCTTAAGTCTCGTTTTATTTCGAACGTTTATTATTAATTATAAAGAATCGATAAAGCGCATATGTGATGTGTTGCGTCGTATAAAATGAATAATGGTTACGTATTGTTTTATTCGTCTAAATTTGTTTATCGTTATATAAGTTTTATTCGTATTATATATATAATAAGTTACGTTTTATTATTTATCATTTTAATATATAATCAAATATATATATATAATAAATATAGAATTATTATTAAAAGTAAATATTTTAATTCGATCCTTAATGTTTTCTCAATTTTACACTTTTTACCTTTAACGGAAAATATTTACGCCGTTAGTCCAAAAGTTATATATATTTACATTTTTAGTCCAAATATCAAATATATACATTTATTATCCTTAAGTTTCAATATTTACAGTTTATACCCCTTAGAAAACAGTTTTTATGCTTTTCACTAAAGTTTACCAATTTGGCAATTTTAGTCCTTATCCTTCGTACATTTGCAAAAATAGTCCCAACTTTACCAAATTCAAAACTTAACAATTTTATTATTTCATTAAGCTCAAAACATTTAGAAAAGTTTATTTTCACAGCTTATAAGCTTATTATTTGCTTATTTCGTTTAGTGGGCTTAACGATCAAATAATTAGGCCCGTTAAGGTTTTATGATTCAAAGGGTTTGGGGGAACACTAGGTTAGTCGAAATCCATCATTTTAAGTTATAACACCATTTCAAAACAGCTTATACGTTCAGCTTATCACAATAAGCTAGAACAAGCTTTTTGGGCTTGTAAGCCCACGTAAGGTTTTAAAGTTTCTTAAAACAGTTTCCATCGTGATTTACTTTAGGTCTCGTTAGGTGCTTAAATGAAATCATTAGGTCCAAGTATTTATCATTCTCGTTTCTATTTCAAGTAGGTAATTAGATTGTACGAAAATAATAATAGGTCGTGTGTTAAATTTAAAAATGGCGAGGTCAAATTGTAAGCCAAAACTCATTACGTAAAAACTATATAGGTTGAAAAATAAACTAAGTCTTTTAGTATTTTTCGTATAGGTTCACTACACTTAGAAACGTGTGATTTTTTAGTGTGTAGATGTTATTATAAGTTCAAATCTTTTATAGGTTCTCATTTGTGACGTAGCCAAATAATAGTATGACACATAAAATGTATACGTTGTTTTTAAGATTTACGTTTTATAGGTTCTAAGTGATCGTGTATAAACAAGAAATTCGTATATGAAAATAATGAAAATAAAGATTTGGAGTCTCACCTCACCTCAAAAGGTGGAGTAAAACAAGACGTATGGTTCGTGTATATGGTTCAACGTGTTGTGGTTCACTTCTCGTCCTTCCAAAGGTTCAAGTAGCTCCAAGCTTGGCTTCTTAGGTTCTCTTCAAAGCGTGGTTCTCCTAGCAATCCGTATGTCCCTCCATCACTTCTTCTCGTTGGTATTTTTAGTGGTATGGTTCGTATGAGTGCATGTGGTGATTTAGGTTTGCATGGAAGTCTTATATAGGCTGTATTTTTGAAGTGTAGAAACAAGATGAGCTCACGAGCGTTTGAGGTTGCATGTTAGGCAAATAGTAGCACCACTTCCTTCGTCCAATGAGGTGCGTACAAGCCAAGAGTCTTGTGAAAACATTCCTGCCAATTTTCTGTTCATTCACTTGTCATAGGGGAAGAGGGGAGGTGTGGAAGGAATATTTGGCCACGATTTGGCATTATCTTGATGGAAGTTCTCATGCATTTGCTTTGAACGTTTTTAATATAGTAAACGAAGGTGAGTGAGCAAAGTTTTGGTCTTGTGTGTATCTTGGGTACTAGGCGAATCATGATGTACAATAACATTGGTTCGTTATGTGTAGAAATCGTGTAATAATAGGGTACGTTTGGAGTGTCGAGGCTAGCCGAAAATCAAAAAAAAAAAAAAAAAAAAACAAGGGTGCGTTTTGGGCTTGAAGCTGGGCTGGTGGTGGTGTCGGCCCAAGCAAAAGAAAAAGAAACCAAAAAGAGTCCGTTTGGTTATGTATTGGATTACGAGGCCCAAAGGGTGTTGGGGGCCCACCTAGGGTGTTTCAATTATCGTGTCGAAGTTCAAAAATATTAGTGAGCGTTCTCGGGAAGTTTCGTAGGTTCGGGAAATATATAAATAGTATACGTTATTTAGACGAAACGTATTATTAAATATAAACGTGTTATATAATTATTTATCGTTCGCAATAATCATAGGCAACCTAGGTTGTGTGTAAGCATCGTTCCTGGGTAAACGGTCAATCACAGTTATCATAGTGGTTCAATATCAAGCCATATCAAAAAAAAAAAATTTGTTACCCGTGAAATGGTGTTAATTTAGCGTAACATCGTTTTATTTATTCGTATGCATTTACTAATCGTATGGGAAATTTACGAGAGGTTACATAAAAGAATGCAATATCATATTTTGTATGCATTGGCATTAGTTATTTGAACACTGCTGAAGATATAATTCGTTTTTGTTAGCTGCTAATCTTTATATCTATGAGTGATAGTCTTAAAGATGTGACTAACAAGGCATAGAAAGCATACTACGAATTAAAGGAAAAGATTAAAGGACAACATGTATTAAGCTTTGTCATTAAGTTTATCATATATGTGCTCCTTGTTTATTATCTGGTTTTATTTGTTTACGAGACATTCGATGTATGTGTCTAGAAAGTTATACAACTTCAACGGTGTAGAATATGTTTTTTTTTTTAAGCTATAGGCTAATGGAGCATTATATTACACTATATGAAACGTATAAAAGACTTTATATATGTTTGATTGGAGAAATATAACTTTTAATGTGACGATGTGCTAATTTCTACGTATTATTCGACTTTTTGAATAAAGTCAAGTGCAACTGGAGCATGTGTGGTCATAAACCACACATTTATGAGCCAAGATTTCACATAAAGTTATGTGCAACACGTGGTCATAAATCAAAATTTATGTGCCAAAATTATTTTATTGAGTGGTATGACCGGTTAGATCATCCCGGGTCAATGATGATGCGAAATTTATAGAAGAACCATAAGTTTCTTCAATGATAGATTTGATTGTTCTTAACGAAATGGAAGTTAATTGTTCATATATCACCACCATATTAATTAAGGACTTTATCCTATAAGTTACTCCCTTCATCTCAAAATTATTGTCACGAGATAACAATTACAAAGTTTAATAAAAGTGGAGCCATTTTAATTTTTAACCACTCAAATAGAATATTCCCCCATTAAAATCTCTAGTTTTTACTTAAAAAAGAAAGTGGACAATTATTTTGAGACATCCAAATAAGAAAATATGGACTATTAATTTGAGACGGAGGGAGTATAATTTTTTGGAAATAATATAAAGGGGATGTATTCAGGCCTATACATCCGCCATGTGGATCATTTTGAGTTTTAAAATCGATGCATCGTCAAAATGATCATCAAATACGCAACTTAAGGTTAGCACGGTTAGTGGGTCGACTTATAAAATGCAAGCACGGTTTTCCAAATTATATTATTGAGAATGGTGGTGAATACTTTCAAGTACTGGGCGATTATTGGAATAAGTGTTGAACTTAAGAGTAGCCCATATTCATACGCGAATTGCTTTTGTTGAAACGTTACAAACGTCTTCAGTTGATTGCAAAGCCAATAATATTGTGAGAACAAAACTTTTGGTTTATGGGGCATGTTATGACATATTAATTCGCATCTTGCCAACAATCTTTAATGATCCTCCCTGTTAGAATGGTTTTCATCACAAACTATATTTCCCATGTGAGATTTTGAAATTGTGCGATATATAGCAAATCCACCACAACACACAAAATGGGATGCTTAAATTGATAATTCATTCAGGGGGAGAGAATGAGCAGCGAGAAACTTGGAATTAATTATAATATTAATGTTGATCCTCACATTAATGAATATGAACTTAAAGTTCAAGGGACAAATAACATTCCAGATCTAGTAAATGTCAGACATGTTTAGTGACCTAAAGAAAGTGACTAGATCATATATACGCTGCTATTGCTCCAATTACAATGTGTGTCCCAGCAGTAAAATCATTGATTGGTAGTAAGTCTATGG
This sequence comes from Artemisia argyi, assembly GCA_030686995.1. Taxonomy (NCBI): domain Eukaryota; kingdom Viridiplantae; phylum Streptophyta; class Magnoliopsida; order Asterales; family Asteraceae; genus Artemisia; species Artemisia argyi. The sequence goes on along the minus strand of CM060685.1, from coordinate 74,915,247 downwards.
CACATCTGCAGCGTGATAGACGAACCGATTCCAAATAAAAAGTCCTCGATTGAATAGATAAAATGGAGCAATAAAATCAAGATGGTCCAATCGATGTAATAAAGTGTCACACCCCCAAAATACCTGAATGGCAGCGGAATGGAATACCTGAGGGTGTAACGGATCATAGCACACAACCAGGATATATTGAACGACCTAAAGTGTCGTTTATAAAATACATCGTTTGATTCATTCAAATATTCAGAGTTATAAAGACATAGGTCCCAAAAGTTGGAAAAGTTTACGGAAACAAGTTTAGTACAATCAAACGACGTTTAAACATAAGTGCAAGTAAGTCCGAATGAGCCATATCATCCTTGTTACACAAAATGACTCCATGCATGCCATGAGAATATGCCTTAGTTACCTGAGAAATACATTGCGAAAAATGGTCAACATAAAGTTGGTGAATAATCATAGGTTTGTAAGTAAATCGTAAGTACATAAGCCACAAGTAATAAGTAAACCGACACGAATGTCAAAAAAAATGCTACATTGGCTCTTAAGCTCATGACCCCGAAGCTAGACTTAGTAATGCCCCACCAGAATGTTTACCAGACACTCAATTCGTTAAGACATGAAATGCATTCGTCCCATTTGGAGCAACCCAAACACGAATGGAGGCGTCATCCTCGATAGATCTATCCACTCACTCTCGCTTATCTAAAATTAACGGTCCATGATATATATAAGGGGACTTAACTTGGTAGTAGGCAACTTAAGCAATGTATGGAATTTGATATACTTGGGCATGTACAAAAATAATTGTGCAATGTATTCTCCCCCGTGGGATTTAAAATCAAATAAGTAATTAAAACGGGGCTATGAGAACTCACCTCGAAGTGATGATACAAAGATGGTGCAATGAGGTAAAAGTAGTCGGGACAATGAGGCGCGAGTACTAGCCGCAACCTAAATGAATAATCATGATCTAACTTAGATCAAGTCGTAATGAAGTGAATGCACATGCACATGATACTCATACCACTCGTAATTTGGAAATACTAGTTATCGTCATAGTAAAATAGTTTCCATACTTAGGAAAAATAATTCCATTTAGAGAAGTATATAACTTGTTATATTAACTCGTACGAAAAAGTTAGCGTTATAATCCTCGTATCAAAACCTTAGAATGACGTCGTCATGTCGTATAAATATTCTCTAGGGTCGTACGTATTCGTTTGTTAAGAAAATAGTCATTAGTAACGTTGCTAGAAAATATACCATTTAGTACGTACGTTATTATTTTTATTTGTGAGCAAAAATATATATATAGTTTTGACAATGTTAAAACGGGTATAACTCGGTCGTTTTAAGCTCGTTTTCCTTGTTCTTTATGTCCACGGATTCGTCTTTGTATATACTAATATATTTTTGATAACTCGGCTCCTCTAGGTTACATTTAATGCCTCTTTTTACCCATTGAAATCTGCCAAACAGCAAGCAGTTTTTGTAAAAGTAGTTTTCGTCGTTAAATTTGCAAAAATCATATCTCCTTCGTTATAAACTCGTTTTAATCCGTTCTTTCGCCTAAAGTTTCATTTTTGAATGTATTTTCTAAATCTTTGGTCAAAAATTAACCATCAACCACTGATTTTCCCACGAAATTAAAATAGGGACAGTAGGTATTTCAAGTGTTTCAAAAACCATTTCTAGGGTTCTAATCTAGTTCCATCTTCATTCAAACCACTTTCAATCACCACAAAACTAATCTAATCCTACCATACACCTTCTTAGGGTGTCATGGGTTCCTAAACATCAAAACCAAGTAGATCTAACAAGGATCTAACCAAAAATCACTTCTAGGGCTTGTATGATCAAAAGTTTACAAAAATAAAGTGGTATAAGTTAATGCATGAATGAGATCTTGCAAGAAAAATGTATAAACATAGTAATAACTTTGTAAAAATTATGAAATGAGTTTAGTAAACTTACTTGTAAGATTAGTGAAGTTTAGATGATTAAAACCTAATAATCCTTGAGTTTATATCTCAAAACTCTAACAAGGATACTACAAGAACAAGATTTACACTTAGATCTTTGAAAAACTTTTGGTCTTGCTTCCTTTCTTCTTGTGGCCGTGGGTTTCAAAGAGAGAAAAGAGAGGAAGAAACTTTTGAGCTAGTTGAAAAATGAGATAAGAAAATCTAGTAAGGTTATAAGTATTATTTGTTATTATTATTATTATATTTAGTTAGTGTATAACATTAATGAGAAAGGAGTGTACAAGTAAAATTGTAAGTGATTGGAGAGGGGGGGGGGGGGGGGGGCGGCAAAGTCAAGGGGGGGGGGGGGATGTATGTAAGATTTTGGTGATAAAATGTATTATTGTTGTGTATTTGTAGTTTTAAATTGCACCGGGTACCGGGTTAACTAAAAATAAATTTTAACGGAGTTAACCGGGTCATAATAAAGTTATAAAAATTATAAAAATAGGTTGGATAAAATTATTGGGTGTTTAGATAATTATAGTTTAATTTCTACGAAAACCGTCGAAGTTTTAGTAAACTTAAGTTAATAATTAAAATAAATATCTAAAATACCGGGTAAATTAATATTATAATTTTTATATTATAAAAATGAATATAAAAATATATTGGGATCATAGTCGGGAGTGTTGGACGTGTTAGTCACATTTATAGTTCGCGTATTAGTGTTTATTCAAAATAAACATACGTAAATCGTTAATTATACCAAAAGTATAAATTTAGTTATCCTACGAGTGGAATAGTATGCAAGTGCACTAATGATGATATGCAGACTATCTCTAGTCCGTATGAAATGTCCCTGATAATAATGCATGAATTCGCTCCTGAACCAATACGGTTACGCGAATTTGAACACTCGTAAACTAAATTTACGACTACATGAGTAATGCACGTGAATAGTGGTTTTCTCTCGGAGCTGAATAGTGTCAAGTGAATAGTAAAATTTCTGAATGTGTCTCGGAATGTCAAATTGACCTCAAAAATGATGAATAGTAAAACGATGAATAGTGATCGATGAATAGTAATTTGTGAATAGTAGAATTTCGAAGTTTGGAAAAATGACCTGAAATTGTGGGTTGTGACAGTCGCCCATCCAAAAAGGAATTCAGTCCCTGAATTCAGTTAGTGTTGGTCTCGGTAATAGGCTCGGTGAAAAGTTGTGGATACTTGCGTCGCATTTGGTCTTCTCGTTCCCAAGTAAACTCGGGTCCTCTTCGAGAATTCCAGCGAACCTTCACGATCGGAATTCGACTTTGTTTCAACTGTTTGATCTCGCGGTCCATTATTTCAACTGGTTCTTCCACAAAGTTAAGCTTGTCATCGAGTTGTATTTCTTCTAATGGTATAATGACAGACTCGTCCGAAAGGCATTTCTTGAGGTTCGAAACATGAAACGTGTTGTGTACGTTGCTAAGTTCTGATGGAAGTTCAAGTTTGTAAGCAACCGGACCAATCCTCTCCAGGATTTTGAATGGCCCAATGTATCTCGGGTTCAACTTCCCGCGTTTTCCAAATCGTATCACGCCCTTCCAAGGCGAGACTTTCAACATGACTTTGTCTCCGACCTGAAATTCCAATGGATTGCGTCGAACATCTGCGTAGCTTTTCTGTCGACTTCTAGCAGTTTCGAGTCTCTCTCGAATCTGAATTATCTTTTCTGTTGTTTCTTGTACCATCTCCGGGCCAGTACATTGTACTTCACCGACTTCGGCCCAACAAACTGGAGATCGACACTTACGACCATAAAGTGCCTCGAATGGTGCAGCCTTAATGCTTGAATGGTAACTGTTGTTATAGGAAAACTCGATCAACGGCAAATGGTTAGCCCAACCATTTCCAAAGTCAATCACACATGCTCTAAGCATGTCTTCAAGTGTCTGAATAGTTCTCTCACTCTGACCATCGGTCTGAGGATGGTAAGCAGTGCTCATGTCTAACTTGGATCCAAAAGAATCTTGTAATGACCGCCAAAAGTTTGAAGTAAAACGACTATCTCTGTCAGAAATGATGGAAACTGGTGCTCCGTGTCTTGAGACGATTTCCTTGACATAAAGTCTAGCAAGTTGTTCCATTGTATAAGTCTCTCTAATGGGTATGAAATGAGCTGATTTGGTAAGTCGATCAACGATTACCCAAATAGCATCGAAACCTCCTGACGTCTTTGGAAGTTTAGTCACAAAGTCCATAGCAATACGTTCCCACTTCCATTGTGGAATCTCTGGTTGTTGAAGTAACCCTGACGGTTTCTGGTACTCGGCTTTCACTTTAGCACAAGTAAGACATTTGCTGACGTACATAGCTATTTCTGCTTTCATGTTCGGCCACCAATAAAGCTTTTTGAGATCTTGATACATCTTATCAGAACCTGGATGAATAGAGTACTTCGACTTGTGTGATTCATGCAAAATCAATTCTCGCACTCCACCATAGAGTGGTATCCAACTTCGGTCCTTGAAGCATAACACTCCATCTGATCTCTTTACAAAGCCATTTTCGCTTTCTGGCATACCATAAAGTTTTTCAAGTGGTCGATTTTCTTCTTTGAGAGCCTCAATCTGAGCTTCTAGAATCTTCGATGGTAATGGCGAAATGATAGTCATTCCTAATGACCTAACTCTCAAAGGTTTGAGTCGTTCTTTTCGGCTAAGTGCATCTGCTACAACATTCGCTTTCCCTGGGTGATATCGGATTTCACAATCGTAATCACTCAACAACTCTAGCCAACGACGTTGTCTCATATTAAGTTCCTTTTGATCGAGTATATGCTGTAAGCTCTTGTGGTCGGTAAAAATTACGCACTTGGTACCATAAAGGTAGTGTCTCCAAATCTTGAGTGCAAAAACTACCGCACCTAACTCCAAGTCGTGCGTAGTGTAATTCTTCTCGTGAATCTTAAGCTGTCTAGATGCATAAGCTATCACCTTCTCGTTCTGCATTAGCACAGCTCCAAGTCCTTGATGCGAAGCATCGCAATATACCACAAAGTTCTCAATACCTTCAGGTAGTGACAAAATCGGTGCGCTACAAAGCTTTTGTTTCAATAATTGAAATGCGGACTCTTGTTTTTCTCCCCACTCGTACTTTTCATTCTTTTGTGTCAGCTTTGTCAACGACTTTGCTATCTTAGAAAACCCTTCGATAAACCTTCTGTAATATCCGGCAAGTCCTAGGAATTGACGAATTTCCGTAGGAGACTTGGGCGTAGCCCAATCCTTAACTGCCTCGATCTTTGCCGGGTCGACTTGTAAACCTTGGATATCAATAACATGACCAAGAAATTGAACTCTTCGTATCCAAAAATCACACTTAGAAAACTTGGCATACAATTGCTCCTTCTTGAGTAGTTCCAGTATTGTTCTGAGGTGTTCTTCGTGATCTTCCTTACTCTTGGAATAAATCAAGATATCGTCAATGAATACGATCACAAACTTATAGAGATATGGTTTGCACACCCTATTCATGAGATCCATAAATACCGCAGGTGCGTTGGTTAATCCAAAAGGCATCACTTGAAACTCATAATGACCATAGCGTGTTCTAAATGCCGTCTTCGGGATATCCTCTTCCCGAACTTTAAGTTGATGGTAACCGGATCTTAAATCAATCTTGGAATAAAAACTAGAACCTTGTAACTGGTCGAACAAGTCGTCAATTCTGGGGAGTGGATAACGGTTCTTCACCGTTAACTTGTTCAGCTCACGATAGTCGATGCACATTCTGAAAGTTCCGTCCTTCTTCTTTACAAACAAAACCGGCGCTCCCCAAGGCGAGGAACTCGGTCTAATGAATCCTTTGTCCAATAGTTCTTGTAATTGATTCGACAATTCTTGCATTTCCGAAGGTGCAAGTCTATACGGTGCTCGTGCAATTGGTGCAGCTCCTGGCACTAATTCAATTTGAAACTCAACTTGGCGTGTAGGCGGAAGTCCTGGCAATTCTTCCGGAAAAACCTCTTGAAATTCCTTAACAATTGGCACATCTTCAAGTCGTTTCTCATCCGACTTCTTCTCCGTGATGTGAGCCAAAAATGCATAACAACCCTTCTTTATGTACTTCTCGGTTTTAATGCACGATATAATACTGAGTCTAGTTCCACTTCGCTCTCCGCGAACAACCAAAGTTTCACCGTTATAAGGAAGGTGAACAACTTTCTCATCACAAATAATTCTCGCTCGATGCCGAGATAACCAATCCATACCGATCACAACGTCGAAACTTCCAAGTTCTACAGGCATAAGGTCTATGTTGAATGGATGGTTTAGGAAATTTATAGTGCAACCACGAACAATGGTGTTGGTGTTAACTAAAGACCCATCGGCTAATTCAACGATATAGGAAATGTCTAATGGGGTTGGTTCTATGTTAAGCAAAGGTGCAAATGCAATAGAAACAAAACTTCTATCCGCTCCTGAATCAAATAAAATGGATGCATAACGATTATTAACGAGGAACGTACCCGCAACAACATTCGGGTCTTCTTTGATATCTTCTCCTCCCATGACATAAGCTCTTCCTCGAGCCATTCCATTTTGGTTTCCTGATCCTTGATTCTTCTTCTTCGGGCACTCATTCCTAAAGTGTCCAAGTTCTCCACAGCCAAAACACGTTACCGGTGGTTTCTGATTGCCACCAAAGTTTGGACTCTTGCAATCCTTGGTGTAGTGACCAGCCTTCTTGCAGTTGCCACATAGATCTGGGCAACGTCCTGGGTTATGATGCTTCTGACAACTTTCGCACTTGGGTAATTTACCCTCATATCCTTTCCTTTCAGTCGGCCCTGCAGCATAGGCCCTTGCCACTTCTTGCCTCTTAGGTGGTGGCTGAACAGTGTTTCCACCTTGGTTGTAATCAAACCTTCTCTTGTTGTTGTTGTTATTGTTTGAATTGTTGTTTCGGTTATTGGGATAATTGCGGTTTCGATTGTTGTTATAGTTGTTGTTGTTCCGAGTGTTGGTGTAGTTGGTGTTGTTTGAACGGTTATTGTTGTTGACAGCAGCTTTTCCTTTTATCACTTGGACCATGAGTTTCTGAGTTATATGAATAGCCTCTTCCATTGATTGAGGATCAAAAGAAATCACATCTCCTCGAACACTTTCAGGCAATCCACCAACAAAGTTTTCCATCTTTTTCTCATCATCGGGAACCATAGTTGGACATAATGCAGCCAACTCCTGAAATCTCCTGAAATAAGTCTCAATGTCATCACCTTTAGTCACAAGCTCATAAAATTCGGTTTCCATCTTTTGCACCTCGGTACGAGGGCAAAACTTCTTTGTCATCAATTTCTTGAATTCCTCCCAAGTAAGCTTGTAAGCATTTTCCATACCAATCGGCTGAGCATACGAATTCCACCAAGACATAGCTTCATCGAGAAGCATACCTGTAGCAAATTTTACCTTGCTGACATCCGGGCATCCGCACATGAGAAATACGTTCTCAGTCTTTTCAAACCAGCGGATTAAAGCAACCGCTCCTTCAGTGCCCTTAAATTTGATAGGATCACTAATCTTGAAATCTTTCCATGTACATTCCCTCTTATTAGTGGGTGGTTCAACCGTCCCTGTATTAGAAGCAGTCTCAGCAGCCCTTGCAGCAACCTCAGCTCTCTCAATCTCTAGAGCTTCTGCAATACTATCCCTGACCAACTTGCGGATAGCGGCTTGAGTCATGGCGGGTGTTTCTGGTGCATTCTTACCCTTCCTTGGTGCCATATTTCTGATAAATCACAATGGAAATAACCATGAGAAAAATCCTAATAGAAATAGTCATCGTACCAAAGATATATACTACAACATGTATATATATGAATATACAACCACAATAAATATAAATACAACCACGACATGTACGAGTACAATCACAATCTGTCTAGACATCACCACGACAAGTATATATATACAACCACAACAACCACGACACGTATATATACACAACCACAACAACCACGACACGTATAGATACAACCACAACCTGTATCAATACAATAATAATAAAGAGCAACCACGAAACATCATAAATATAATCACAACACATGAATATAATACATGAAAATTTCGGCCTACATGGACCGATATAATATATAGCACAACATTTCCAACATAGTAGAGTCGCACTTGATATATTTGTTTGTACAACAACCAAAAGACTACAAGTTCTTGAACTATGTCCCACATCCCGGGACTAGGAAAATAATAAAAGCTAATATAATACCAGTCTACGTCTAGGCTCCTCCAGGTGCTCTAGATGGTCCAGGCTCTCCCCTCAAGCGGCGAATCTCACGATCCATCGCAACCACGATCTCCTCAAGATGCTGGACTCGTAACTGAAAAGAAGCATCCCTACGCTCCAAAACAACTAACCTCTCTCGGAGCAATGCCAACTGATCTACCTGCTCCCACTGAGTCTCCTGTGTCGCCTGAGCTCTATCTCGAATCTCAGGTAACTCATCCCTAAGTAGCTCAATCTCCTCCTGGTGCCTCAACTGTCGTGCCTCGAGTCCATGGTAAGATACATCAATACCAACTCTACCCTGAAGCAAATCCTCAACTTGCTCCTCTACAGCCTCAAGTCGAGTGGTAATAATCTCGTCAACTCTATACCCCAAACTATCGACTTGCTCCTGTTGAGCATCAAACTGATCCTCTAGTGTAACGGCTGTAGGATCCCTAGCTGCAGCCGCTCTCGAGCTCTCACCTATGTGGTATACTGGTGGTGGTGAAAGGTCAGCAGTCTCGGTAATAGGTGAATCTGGAGTGGTAAGCCTTGCATGCTTCCGAAGCGGCAAGAGTGAGGTAGGTACAGGAGTAGTAATGGGTATGGCTGGTGGTGGTGGTGTAGGCACAGTAGGACTAGGGAGACTCCTATAAGTAGATGTAGCATAACGAACCCTCTTCCTAGCAGTCTGGATAGTCTTATCCCTAGGAAACATAAGTCTCGGCTCTGAATGGATAGTAGTAGTAGGGGATGATGGTATGTCAGTAGGTATAGTAGGATGGACATGAGAAGTAGGAGCCGTATCCTCCTCCTCGAAAGGCTCGGTGTCATCATCTGATGCCAAGAGTGGCAACTCAGGTGTAGGAGAAACAAGTGGTGAAACAGCAATAGAGGACACAGAGTCCTCATCATCGGAGTCTGATATAGTGTAAAGTATGAAAGTGTCGGGATTCGAAGACATGACTCTGTGATAATCAAGGTGAAATAGAAATAAATAACTCGTAAAATGGAATCGCCAAAATAAGTAAATATGCACTATGATGAAATGATGATATGCTATGATGGTGTGGTTATAGTCTAGGGTCCATGATGCAACCTAGTTCACTATAACCTTAGCTCTGGTACCAATCTGTCACACCCCCAAAATACCTGAATGGCAGCGGAATGGAATACCTGAGGGTGTAACGGATCATAGCACACAACCAGGATATATTGAACGACCTAAAGTGTCGTTTATAAAATACATCGTTTGATTCATTCAAATATTCAGAGTTATAAAGACATAGGTCCCAAAAGTTGGAAAAGTTTACGGAAACAAGTTTAGTACAATCAAACGACGTTTAAACATAAGTGCAAGTAAGTCCGAATGAGCCATATCATCCTTGTTACACAAAATGACTCCATGCATGCCATGAGAATATGCCTTAGTTACCTGAGAAATACATTGCGAAAAATGGTCAACATAAAGTTGGTGAATAATCATAGGTTTGTAAGTAAATTGTAAGTACATAAGCCACAAGTAATAAGTAAACCGACACGAATGTCAAAAAAAATGCTACATTGGCTCTTAAGCTCATGACCCCGAAGCTAGACTTAGTAATGCCCCACCAGAATGTTTACCAGACACTCAATTCGTTAAGACATGAAATGCATTCGTCCCATTTGGAGCAACCCAAACACGAATGGAGGCGTCACCCTCGATAGATCTATCCACTCACTCTCGCTTATCTAAAATTAACGGTCCATGATATACATAAGGGGACTTAACTTGGTAGTAGGCAACTTAAGCAATGTATGGAATTTGATATACTTGGGCATGTACAAAAATAATTGTGCAATGTATTCTCCCCCGTGGGATTTAAAATCAAATAAGTAATTAAAACGGGGCTATGAGAACTCACCTCGAAGTGATGATACAAAGATGGTGCAATGAGGTAAAAGTAGTCGGGACAATGAGGCGCGAGTACTAGCCGCAACCTAAATGAATAATCATGATCTAACTTAGATCAAGTCGTAATGAAGTGAATGCACATGCACATGATACTCATACCACTCGTAATTTGGAAATACTAGTTATCGTTATAGTAAAATAGTTTCCATACTTAGGAAAAATAATTCCATTTAGAGAAGTATATAACTTGTTATATTAACTCGTACGAAAAAGTTAGCGTTATAATCCTCGTATCAAAACCTTAGAATGACGTCGTCATGTCGTATAAATATTCTCTAGGGTCGTACGTATTCGTTTGTTAAGAAAATAGTCATTAGTAACGTTGCTAGAAAATATACCATTTAGTACGTACGTTATTATTTTTATTTGTGACCAAAAATATATATATAGTTTTGACAATGTTAAAACGGGTATAACTCGGTCGTTTTAAGCTCGTTTTCCTTGTTCTTTATGTCCACGGATTCGTCTTTGTATATACTAATATATTTTTGATAACTCGGCTCCTCTAAGTTACGTTTAATGCCTCTTTTTACCCATTGAAATCTGCCAAACAGCAAGCAATTTTTGTAAAAGTAGTTTTCGTCGTTAAATTTGCAAAAATCATATCTCCTTCGTTATAAACTCGTTTTAATCCGTTCTTTCGCCTAAAGTTTCGTTTTTGAATGTATTTTCTAAATCTTTGGTCAAAAATTAACCATCAACCACTGATTTTCCCACGAAATTAAAATAGGGACAGTAGGTATTTCAAGTGTTTCAAAAACCATTTCTAGGGTTCTAATCTAGTTCCATCTTCATTCAAACCACTTTCAATCACCACAAAACTAATCTAATCCTACCATACACCTTCTTAGGGTGTCATGGGTTCCTAAACATCAAAACCAAGTAGATCTAACAAGGATCTAACCAAAAATCACTTCTAGGGCTTGTATGATCAAAAGTTTACAAAAATAAAGTGGTATAAGTTAATGCATGAATGAGATCTTGCAAGAAAAATGTATAAACATAGTAATAACTTTGTAAAAATTATGAAATGAGTTTAGTAAACTTACTTGTAAGATTAGTGAAGTTTAGATGATTAAAACCTAATAATCCTTGAGTTTATATCTCAAAACTCTAACAAGGATACTACAAGAACAAGATTTACACTTAGATCTTTGAAAAACTTTTGGTCTTGCTTCCTTTCTTCTTGTGGCCGTGGGTTTCAAAGAGAGAAAAGAGAGGAAGAAACTTTTGAGCTAGTTGAAAAATGAGATAAGAAAATCTAGTAAGGTTATAAGTATTATTTGTTATTATTATTATTATATTTAGTTAGTGTATAACATTAATGAGAAAGGAGTGTACAAGTAAAATTGTAAGTGATTGGAGAGGGGGGGGGGGGGGGGCGGCAAAGTCAAGGGGGGGGGGGATGTATGTAAGATTTTGGTGATAAAATGTATTATTGTTGTGTATTTGTAGTTTTAAATTGCACCGGGTACCGGGTTAACTAAAAATAAATTTTAACGGAGTTAACCGGGTCATAATAAAGTTATAAAAATTATAAAAATAGGTTGGATAAAATTATTGGGTGTTTAGATAATTATAGTTTAATTTCTACGAAAACCGTCGAAGTTTTAGTAAACTTAAGTTAATAATTAAAATAAATATCCAAAATACCGGGTAAATTAATATTATAATTTTTATATTATAAAAATGAATATAAAAATATATTGGGATCATAGTCGGGAGTGTTGGACGTGTTAGTCACATTTATAGTTCGCGTATTAGTGTTTATTCAAAATAAACATACGTAAATCGTTAATTATACCAAAAGTATAAATTTAGTTATTCTACGAGTGGAATAGTATGCAAGTGCACTAATGATGATATGCAGACTATCTCTAGTCCGTATGAAATGTCCCTGATAATAATGCATGAATTCGCTCCTGAACCAATACGGTTACGCGAATTTGAACACTCGTAAACTAAATTTACGACTACATGAGTAATGCACGTGAATAGTGGTTTTCTCTCGGAGATGAATAGTGTCAAGTGAATAGTAAAATTTCTGAATGTGTCTCGGAATGTCAAATTGACCTAAAAAATGATGAATAGTAAAACGATGAATAGTGATCGATGAATAGTAATTTGTGAATAGTAGAATTTCGAAGTTTGGAAAAATGACCTGAAATTGTGGGTTGTGACATAAAGACCCCATAATAGTCTCTTAAAGAGAAACTAGACATGAAGGTTATTGAAAACCCCGGGTACATGAAAAACTTTGAGATCTTAACAAATGATAGAATATAATGTCTAGTAAAGTATGGAATCGAAAAGTAACGAATCGACGTCGATATGGTAATGATTATGTAAATAAATAAGATAGCACTATAATCATGGTGAGGATCATGGAAGAATACCAGCATGAAGTGCAGAAGTATCAATGAATGGCCAAAAGATGTAAAGACGCAAAGAAGAAATGAAAGAATAAAATCTCTTGTGATAAGACATAGTTAATGGGACTTGAAGTCCGTACATATGAATATGTAAACTTATTGGATATGCATCAATCTTTATGAGAAAATTAAATGAAATTATGCATAAGGTACAAGTGATCGCACACGTATATTTTCTCAAAGACTTGTAAATGATCATGGATATGCATGTTCACATGTGGCGGATCAAATAATGTAGTTTAATATTGTATAAGTCTGGCAATATAAGAAATAAGTATGCGTCTAACATAATAATACAAGAGCTCGTATGATGTTAAGATTCTTTAAGGAATGCATAAATCACGTGTTATGATTTAAAATTCTCGAGAATACTAATTGATCAAATTGAACAAATTAATGGAATGTAATAATGTAAATGTTTTGATATCTTTAAGGTACAAAAAATGTGGGTTTATATTTTACTAACCCATCAAAACAAGTTTAGTTGGTCTTACTAATGCAGGATATATGTCTGGTCCTAACAATGGTCGGTCTTAAAGTGGATACATTCTCACAAGTGACGGTAGTGAAATTTCATGGCGTTTGGCAAAGCAAACAATCGCAAATAGTTCATCCAGCCACTTAGAAATTCTGGGAAGGAGGCACCAACAGTTTTGCATGAAGATAATATAGCATGTATTGCTTAATTCAAGGAAGGTTACATCAAAGGCGTCAAGACAAACATATTTTGTCAAAGTTCTTTTCCAATCTTGACTTACAAAAGAATTATGATTTTATTGTTCAGCAAGTTCATTCAAGTGACAATTTGGCGGATCTATTTACCAAAGCCCTTCTACCTCAACATTCAGGACATTGAACCACAACATTGGAATGCACCTACTCAAAGAGCTCAAGTGATGTAGTCATTAGAGGGAGATAATACGCGTTGCACTCTTTTTTCCTTAGTCATGGTTTTGTCCCACTAGGTTTTTCCGACAAGGTTTTTAATGAGGCAACATTTTCTAAGCGTATTAACAATATGAAAATACAAGAGAGAGTGTTATGAATAATTATTAGTGAATGTCCATATAGCTCATAATAGGCTCACGGCCCATGTTAGCTATTAGTGTTTTGCCCTAATATTTGTTTATATATACTCTTTGTAAATCTCCTAGTTATCAATCAATTGAAAAATACTTTCATTCCCTTAACTCTTGTTTACAACAAAAATCTATTATTTATCACTACTTGTATTTTCGTAGTTGTAAATTCAAGTATTACAGTATTTCTTTGGTGATTATAACATAACTTTGACAACGCAATAAGATTACCAAATATATATATATATATATATATATATATATATATATATATATATATATATATATATATATATATATATATATATATATATATATCGTAGTTGTAAATTCAAGTATTACAGTATTTCTTTGGTGATTATAACATAACTTTGACAACGCAATAAGATTACCAAATATATATATATATATATATATATATATATATATATATATATATATATATATATATAGGGGAGGGTTAATGTGAAATCAAACTTAAAGTTGTAAAAATAAGATCTAGTCTAAACAACAACTAAAACCATTTTATAAATAACCATATTAGCAATAATACACAAAAAAATAAAGTATTAATACGAAATAATATTTTAGCAACTAATAACCAACTGATACATGAGTTTGATTAGTGATACACAACTATAAATTTACATGTTTGTAATTAAAGTGTATCACCTTAACCTGATACATTACATGTCGAACCAAAGTGTATCACCTTTGTTTCGTCAATTTAAAAAAGAAAACAATTGGAACTTTAACAATTTTAATTGTACTCAATAAAAATTTTAATTTTATTTTAACGGGAGTGTCACTTGTTAGATTTTAGTTGGATCTTATTTTTACAACTTTAAAATTGATCTTATTTGATCTAGATTTATATATATATATATATATATATATATATATATATATATATATATATATATATATATATATATATATATATATATATATATATATATATAAGCTCTGTGGCTAATAAGCATAGGTGATATATGTTTTATCAATTTTAGTAAAAAAAAAAAACAAAAAAACATGAACCAAAAATCATAATAACAAAGTATCATAACAAATAAGGCTGGACTCTCATATAATAAGAATGATAAATCGAATTATTCAATGAATAGATTCTTGTTAACAACATGTAAGGAAAAAATTATACCAAACTATCGACGTTAGATAAACAAAAGATCTGCGACGCGAGGTCAATCAGACTTGTTAACTTAAAAGTATAGTGTTTCTCTTTGAAACATAAGTAACCAATATGTTCTATGGAGACTGTCATTTGATTTGTTTTTGCAGTTTACGACATAACATAAAAGCATTGTGTTTACTTCTTGTCATCTAATTAGCAAGGAATGGCCCAAAATGAAGCATGAGATGGTGAGGACCTACTACTCCAAATGGACCATTTAAACACTAAGAAGTTTTTGTATGATTTCAAGTCGTTGTCAACATTTGGCCCCCAAGAATACGACTTTTTATCTTCAATCAAACAAACAATAATTAATATTCAAATCATTTTCAACATTAAAAAGAATCATAATAAGCATAACATAATTGAATGTTGTTGGTGAATGTTGTATATAAATACTATTATTTTTTCGTTATTTTTATAAAGTTTATACTTTTTATTATTTTGAATATTCCTATTGACACAAGAATAGTTTGACAAAAGAGTTCACCTTAATCACTTTAGTAACTTCTATTTCAAACGATACACGGTGGGTCAAAATCCAGCAAAAAAAAAACACACACGCACACAACTTTGATTATTTGTCTAGTAAGTCAATTACTTTAATCAAACTATCGGTGAGTCAAAATCCAACAAAACAAAAAACACAAAAACTAATATCATCTTAAATTTTACATGTTTGTAATTGCAATTTAGATTGAAATTTGAAAATTATGTCTGTTTATTTAAATCATAAAACATATCTATAACATTATTACAAGTTCACAAGACATTCTATTATGAATCGAATAGTTAATGTTCCATTTGACTAACACGCCGAATTAAATTTTACTCTTGTTATACAAATCATGGCACGACCTTCATGAACAATAATTTTGAGATGAAAAGAGTACACGAGATATGTGATTACACATCATGGCATGACCTTCATTATACAAATCAGCTGACAACGACAATAATTTGTCGTTCATTTCTTCTATCAACTACAGAGTATTATCTTAGTATATTTGATTTAACAAGATGATCGATCAACGTGTGAAACAAGCATTTTGAACTCATAAATTAATAAAAGTGTATAGAAAAAAGTCAAATGTTACATATACATAATTAAATTTGTTAAATTGTACTAATCATTAATTCACATTAAAGTGTAGTTTTTTTTAACAAAGAAGTCTTTGAGAAGCAAATAATGCACAAAAATATTTTTAAGTCCTAATCATATGCTACTTGGTAAAATTATGCACTTGTTTAATCAATGACGCCCCATATTATAATAAGGATCCAACAAACTACTACCAAACAGGTTTATTATACAATTCTATATCTAATGTCTTATGAGAAATGAAATGTACCTAGATTCTCTCCTATTACTTTCAAAAATCCATTCTATTAGAAAAAAGAAAAGAAAAGATAAATTTAACGAGTCAAGAATTAAATTATTGCAAAAATGAATATTGAAAAAAAAAAAAAAAAAAAAAAAAAAAAAAAAAAAAAAAAAAAGAGGCAAGTTATTATTATTAAAAGACAATAGAATAAGACTTAAAACAAAAGAAAACAAAAATGGAAAGGCAGAAAAGTCATGGGTGTTGCCTTTCTTGTTCGTCCAGTTTTACAAGGTGTGCAATCACATCATACAATGAGACTTATTTTTCAAAGTTGTGGCTTTTAAGTAAACTTTTACCTTCAAAATCACCAGAGGAAAAAGATATCCTCTCTTGAGCTAATTGTGCAAAACAAAAATAGCATAGTTTGTTATCAACCATCGCAAATTTGATAAGAAAAATGTGGCTGTAAGTCTATAACCAATAACGACTTCTAAAATAGATTATTATGATTGATTTAAAAAAAAACTACGAAATATATTGTTATGTCATAATATTATAGGTTTAAATATTTTTATTTTCGTTGCTTTATTCCTTTTAGAGGGCAATTTCTTCGATTACTCAGTTATGCCTTTCTTATGTTTTTTATATGATTGATTGATTAATAAATGACAAAATATAAAACTCGAGCATTAGTCCAATAGTTGGAGCATTTGTCTTTGAGTCAATTGATCAGGGTTCAAGTCTCATATTTGGCAATTGCTTCAGATAGGTACTCAAATAAGAGCTGAGCTATTTCTTGTGTGGTGGACAATACTTCAGTTGGTGTTTCACTAGGCCAGAAGAGTTGTCGGAGCTATTCTTTGTGGGGTGAATAATGGCATGTGCCAAAAGGCACCCAATAAATAATAAAATATGTATCGCTGCCTACTACTACTTATAAAGAGTGCATGTTTAAACTGTTTAAAATTGAGTAAACACATTTTACAAAACAAGTTCAAATAAAAAGTTTTACTTATTATAATTAATTCAGTTTAAGTGACAAGTTTTTAAAATACACTTGATAAAAAATAGTAACAATATCTACCACTAAAATTAATAGTTTACATATTTTTTTTATCTTCAAACTCTTTTCATTTTTCATTTATAACTCATAGACTTTTTTATCGCAATGACTACAAATTAAACTCGTATGTATTGCATCAAGAGGCCCACACCAAAATACAAGTTTGCAAGTATAATTATTTGCTACTATAAACTATCGCTTTACACGGGTATTCGTCCAATGTATATAAAAGGAAAAAAATTTCTCTTAAAATTTATAACTTAAAAAACCAAGTAAATCTCAATTACTAATACTAGCAGGGTCCCCGCGCGATGCAGCTGCGGGCACCATGTAATTTAATTTTTTCGGCTAATAATTTATTTTATTTGTACATTTTTTGGCAATAGATTTGCTGATTAGTTTTTTATGTCAAAAGTTTGATGAAATTTTGCTTAGTTTGTATTATTTTATTTATTTATTTTGTTTAGTAGTTTGCTTGGTTTGTACAATATGTGAACATATTTTAGTTTATTATGTTATTTTTAACAATAAATTTATGGATATCAAAAAATTTCGTTTAGCTCGTGTCCGTTCGGGCTCGAGCCCGTTTGACCCGTGCCCGTTCGGCCTCGAGCCCATTTGGCACATTGCCCGTTCGGGCTTGAATATTTGTATAATATGCTTTATTATTTGTATTAGTGACATTTAATGCAGGAATTATATTTAAGTTTGTTGTACAATATGCTTGATAATTTGTATTTCTTATGTAAATGATGTTTTAATAAGTGCATTAATTGTATTTATTGACAAGTTAATTAATTGTATTTAATGTACATAATGATTTATTTATTGTATTTAATGTTAGTATTAATTGTATGTTAGAATTAAATATGAGGGAATTTCTATAAGTAGTAATTGTTGTACTTATAGCTTTAGAAGTTGTATTGCTTAATTTTAAGTATTTCTATTAATAATAGGCCTTCATGTTTTATAATATAGTATGATAATTTTGATTAAAAATAGCAATAAAAACCATCATTAATTTAATAGTTTTAATATTTTAATATTCAAACTTTTATTATTTTTTAAGTAAACCACAATTTATTTTTCTCACAATAACTATAAATTGAACCTTTAACTGTGCATCAGGAGTCACACCAGAACCATACTGTCATTATGCGTGAGTTATTCGTCTAATAACTTAATACATTTTCTTTACTA
This sequence comes from Artemisia argyi, assembly GCA_030686995.1. NCBI lineage: Eukaryota > Viridiplantae > Streptophyta > Magnoliopsida > Asterales > Asteraceae > Artemisia > Artemisia argyi. The sequence goes on along the minus strand of CM060685.1, from coordinate 74,896,765 downwards.
ACTGATAAAATATCTTCTATCTAGTTTGTTTTTGCACGTCTTTCGTTGATAGTAATTGATTTTGTCTAAGCATGCTGCTAGTCTTTTTAACATACGTGCCACAAAGAAACATAAAATAAAGTATGTATGTATAAAGGTATGCTATTATTAGCTTTCTTTTTCATACACAAAATCATCTTTGGATCATTCAATTCGTGACTTTCTTGTGTTCTTTTTTTTTATAAAAATGATTGATTGATTGATTAAACCTTTCTATTTGCATATCTACAAGAAAGAGAAGTGTCGTGTTTGCCAAATAGTAGTGAGTAACTTGGAAGCAAAGCTTGAAGTCCAACAGTTTTTGCCAAACACCTTCATTTACTTTGAAGTTATATCAACCAAGAAAACAACATTTTTCTTAATGTATATTAGATTTTAGCAGATTTTAAATTCTGGGTTTTGCTTCTAACACAGTATATGATAATGGGTTGTAATCATTATACTAGAAAATCTATTTAAAGTCAACCTAGTTGGCTTAATAAGTTAAACCTCTGTTTTTTCCTTAAATTTGCATTTCTGATAAAATTCTGCATTTTTCAGAGCTGAGACTCAGTTTTATGAGGATTTGAATTATGGGTTCTGTTTGGAATTCAATATTGCCTATTGGGTTTTGATCAAAAAGTGAGAAAACTTTGTTTTGGATGGTTAAGTTTGGTGAAATTGTAAATGAGGTGTGAGGATGAGTGTGTGAACGAAGATGGACCGCAGGAGCTGGCTTTGGCGGAAAAAGTCTTTGGACAAGAGTCCTGGAGAAACTGAAAGTTCGGTTGGATCGATTTCTTCTCATTCTGAAAGATTTTCTGATGATCAGGTCTGTTCAATAATGTTTTTCAAGCTGTAATCATGTGAGTAATGAGTACAACCATAATCGTCAATAGTTCTAAATCGATTTGAATATTTGTTCATCACATTTGAGTTGGTTAGTTGATATGCTTGTAAAGATACTCTGAATTTGATTTTCTAGAGTCAAACAGAATACATAGGAATGTGAATTTCGGAATAGTATATTTGCATGTTACTAGTCAGGCTTTTACACAATGAAAAGCTTCAAGCTTGTCTGATATTCGGAACAAGATACTCTCCTTCGTCAGTTTTATCATTTATGCGTATTATAAAGATTGGCCTTTTTGAGTGTGCATACTGCATACTTACAATGTGACTCAAATGTTATACTTTCAAGTTTAACTACAGTATTATGGTTCATAAATTTAAGAAATTTGACCATACAAAATTATGTGTTCTCTGAACACATATGTGATTGTTTGCCTTGGTTATGTTCTCTATTGATTGGTTATCTTTCGCTTTCCATCCTTAAAACCTTCCTGTGAGAAATTTAAATGTTTGTTCAATTTCTTTTGGGAAGGTATTCTTGACTCAAAGTTATCAATCAACTGAAGTTGCTTCAAAGACCGACATGCGCGAGAGTGAACATAATGATGGTGCAATGACCCTATCAGAAGCTCTTGCGAGTATTAATGCCAAAGAGGAGTTGGTAAAACAACATATTAAAGTTGCAGAAGAGGCTGTCTCAGGTAATATGTCATTTCTGATCCATTTGTTCCAAATAAATAAACATGTAACCTTTGACCTTTAAAGGTCACACCAGGGGCGAAGCTTGGAAATTTCGAGTGGGGGGTCGGGATCTAAAATTTTTTTTCCTAACACTATGGGGGGTCGAAACCGAATTAAATTGGGGGGGCGAAACCGAAAATACCGAAATTTTTCTACACGAAAACTATATACCCCTACATCGCAAAAAAAATTTCGGGGGGTTGTTGTTATAGTTGTTGTTGTTCCGAGTGTTGGTGTAGTTCCGAGTGTTGGTGTAGTTGGTGTTGTTTGAACGGTTATTGTTGTTGACAGCAGCTTTTCCTTTTATCACTTGGACCATGAGGTTCTGAATTATATGAATAGCCTCTTCCATTGATTGAGGATCAAAAGAAATCACATCTCCTCGAACACTTTCAGGCAATCCACCAACAAAGTTTTCCATCTTTTTCTCATCATCGGGAACCATAGTTGGACATAATGCAGCCAACTCCTGAAATCTCCTGAAATAAGTCTCAATGTCATCACCTTTAGTCACAAGCTCATAAAATTCGGTTTCCATCTTTTGCACCTTGGTACGAGGGCAAAACTTCTTTGTCATCAATTTCTTGAATTCCTCCCAAGTAAGCTTGTAAGCATTTTCCATACCAATCGGCTGAGCATACGAATTCCACCAAGACATAGCTTCATCGAGAAGCATACCTGTAGCAAATTTTACCTTGCTGACATCCGGGCATCCGCACATGAGAAATACGTTCTCAGTCTTTTCAAACCAGCGGATTAAAGCAACCGCTCCTTCAGTGCCCTTAAATTTGATAGGATCACTAATCTTGAAATCTTTCCATGTACATTCCCTCTTATTAGTGGGTGGTTCAACCGTCCCTGTATTAGAAGCAGTCTCAGCAGCCCTTGCAGCAACCTCAGCTCTCTCAATCTCTAGAGCTTCTGCAATACTATCCCTGACCAACTTGCGGATAGCGGCTTGAGTCATGGCGGGTGTTTCTGGTGCATTCTTACCCTTCCTTGGTGCCATATTTCTGATAAATCACAATGGAAATAACCATGAGAAAAATCCTAATAGAAATAGTCATCGTACCAAAGATATATACTACAACATGTATATATATGAATATACAACCACAATAAATATAAATACAACCACGACATGTACGAGTACAATCACAATCTGTCTAGACATCACCACGACAAGTATATATATACAACCACAACAACCACGACACGTATATATACACAACCACAACAACCACGACACGTATAGATACAACCACAACCTGTATCAATACAATAATAATAAAGAGCAACCACGAAACATCATAAATATAATCACAACACATGAATATAATACATGAAAATTTCGGCCTACATGGACTGATATAATATATAGCACAACATTTCCAACATAGTAGAGTCGCACTTGATATATTTGTTTGTACAACAACCAAAAGACTACAAGTTCTTGAACTATGTCCCACATCCCGGGACTAGGAAAATAATAAAAGCTAATATAATACCAGTCTACGTCTAGGCTCCTCCAGGTGCTCTAGATGGTCCAGGCTCTCCCCTCAAGCGGCGAATCTCACGATCCATCGCAACCACGATCTCCTCAAGATGCTGGACTCGTAACTGAAAAGAAGCATCCCTACGCTCCAAAACAACTAACCTCTCTCGGAGCAATGCCAACTGATCTACCTGCTCCCACTGAGTCTCCTGTGTCGCCTGAGCTCTATCTCGAATCTCAGGTAACTCATCCCTAAGTAGCTCAATCTCCTCCTGGTGCCTCAACTGTCGTGCCTCGAGTCCATGGTAAGATACATCAATACCAACTCTACCCTGAAGCAAATCCTCAACTTGCTCCTCTACAGCCTCAAGTCGAGTGGTAATAATCTCGTCAACTCTATACCCCAAACTATCGACTTGCTCCTGCTGAGCATCAAACTGATCCTCTAGTGTAACGGCTGTAGGATCCCTAGCTGCAGCCGCTCTCGAGCTCTCACCTATGTGGTATACTGGTGGTGGTGAAAGGTCAGCAGTCTCGGTAATAGGTGAATCTGGAGTGGTAAGCCTTGCATGCTTCCGAAGCGGCAAGAGTGAGGTAGGTACAGGAGTAGTAATGGGTATGGCTGGTGGTGGTGGTGTAGGCACAGTAGGACTAGGGAGACTCCTATAAGTAGATGTAGCATAACGAACCCTCTTCCTAGCAGTCTGGATAGTCTTATCCCTAGGAAACATAAGTCTCGGCTCTGAATGGATAGTAGTAGTAGGGGATGATGGTATGTCAGTAGGTATAGTAGGATGGACATGAGAAGTAGGAGCCGTATCCTCCTCCTCGAAAGGCTCGGTGTCATCATCTGATGCCAAGAGTGGCAACTCAGGTGTAGGAGAAACAAGTGGTGAAACAGCAATAGAGGACACAGAGTCCTCATCATCGGAGTCTGATATAGTGTAAAGTATGACAGTGTCGGGATTCGAAGACATGACTCTGTGATAATCAAGGTGAAATAGAAATAAATAACTCGTAAAATGGAATCGCCAAAATAAGTAAATATGCACTATGATGAAATGATGATATGCTATGATGGTGTGGTTATAGTCTAGGGTCCATGATGCAACCTAGTTCACTATAACCTTAGCTCTGGTACCAATCTGTCACACCCCCAAAATACCTGAATGGCAGCGGAATGGAATACCTGAGGGTGTAACGGATCATAGCACACAACCAGGATATATTGAACGACCTAAAGTGTCGTTTATAAAATACATCGTTTGATTCATTCAAATATTCAGAGTTATAAAGACATAGGTCCCAAAAGTTGGAAAAGTTTACGGAAACAAGTTTAGTACAATCAAACGACGTTTAAACATAAGTGCAAGTAAGTCCGAATGAGCCATATCATCCTTGTTACACAAAATGACTCCATGCATGCCATGAGAATATGCCTTAGTTACCTAAGAAATACATTGCGAAAAATGGTCAACATAAAGTTGGTGAATAATCATAGGTTTGTAAGTAAATCGTAAGTACATAAGCCACAAGTAATAAGTAAACCGACACGAATGTCAAAAAAAATGCTACATTGGCTCTTAAGCTCATGACCCCGAAGCTAGACTTAGTAATGCCCCACCAGAATGTTTACCAGACACTCAATTCGTTAAGACATGAAATGCATTCGTCCCATTTGGAGCAACCCAAACACGAATGGAGGCGTCACCCTCGATAGATCTATCCACTCACTCTCGCTTATCTAAAATTAACGGTCCATGATATACATAAGGGGACTTAACTTGGTAGTAGGCAACTTAAGCAATGTATGGAATTTGATATACTTGGGCATGTACAAAAATAATTGTGCAATGTATTCTCCCCCGTGGGATTTAAAATCAAATAAGTAATTAAAACGGGGCTATGAGAACTCACCTCGAAGTGATGATACAAAGATGGTGCAATGAGGTAAAAGTAGTCGGGACAATGAGGCGCGAGTACTAGCCGCAACCTAAATGAATAATCATGATCTAACTTAGATCAAGTCGTAATGAAGTGAATGCACATGCACATGATACTCATACCACTCGTAATTTGGAAATACTAGTTATCGTTATAGTAAAATAGTTTCTATACTTAGGAAAAATAATTCCATTTAGAGAAGTATATAACTTGTTATATTAACTCGTACGAAAAAGTTAGCGTTATAATCCTCGTATCAAAACCTTAGAATGACGTCGTCATGTCGTATAAATATTCTCTAGGGTCGTACGTATTCGTTTGTTAAGAAAATAGTCATTAGTAACGTTGCTAGAAAATATACCATTTAGTACGTACGTTATTATTTTTATTTGTGACCAAAAATATATATATAGTTTTGACAATGTTAAAACGGGTATAACTCGGTCGTTTTAAGCTCGTTTTCCTTGTTCTTTATGTCCACGGATTCGTCTTTGTATATACTAATATATTTTTGATAACTCGGCTCCTCTAGGTTACGTTTAATGCCTCTTTTTACCCATTGAAATCTGCCAAACAGCAAGCAGTTTTTGTAAAAGTAGTTTTCGTCGTTAAATTTGCAAAAATCATATCTCCTTCGTTATAAACTCGTTTTAATCCGTTCTTTCGCCTAAAGTTTCGTTTTTGAATGTATTTTCTAAATCTTTGGTCAAAAATTAACCATCAACCGCTGATTTTCCCACGAAATTAAAATAGGGACAGTAGGTATTTCAAGTGTTTCAAAAACCATTTCTAGGGTTCTAATCTAGTTCCATCTTCATTCAAACCACTTTCAATCACCACAAAACTAATCTAATCCTACCATACACCTTCTTAGGGTGTCATGGGTTCCTAAACATCAAAACCAAGTAGATCTAACAAGGATCTAACCAAAAATCACTTCTAGGGCTTGTATGATCAAAAGTTTACAAAAATAAAGTGGTATAAGTTAATGCATGAATGAGATCTTGCAAGAAAAATGTATAAACATAGTAATAACTTTGTAAAAATTATGAAATGAGTTTAGTAAACTTACTTGTAAGATTAGTGAAGTTTAGATGATTAAAACCTAATAATCCTTGAGTTTATATCTCAAAACTCTAACAAGGATACTACAAGAACAAGATTTACACTTAGATCTTTGAAAAACTTTTGGTCTTGCTTCCTTTCTTCTTGTGGCCGTGGGTTTCAAAGAGAGAAAAGAGAGGAAGAAACTTTTGAGCTAGTTGAAAAATGAGATAAGAAAATCTAGTAAGGTTATAAGTATTATTTGTTATTATTATTATTATATTTAGTTAGTGTATAACATTAATGAGAAAGGAGTGTACAAGTAAAATTGTAAGTGATTGGAGAGGGGGGGGGGGGGGGGGGGCGGCAAAGTCAAGGGGGGGGGGGATGTATGTAAGATTTTGGTGATAAAATGTATTATTGTTGTGTATTTGTAGTTTTAAATTGCACCGGGTACCGGGTTAACTAAAAATAAATTTTAACGGAGTTAACCGGGTCATAATAAAGTTATAAAAATTATAAAAATAGGTTGGATAAAATTATTGGGTGTTTAGATAATTATAGTTTAATTTCTACGAAAACCGTCGAAGTTTTAGTAAACTTAAGTTAATAATTAAAATAAATATCCAAAATACCGGGTAAATTAATATTATAATTTTTATATTATAAAAATGAATATAAAAATATATTGGGATCATAGTCGGGAGTGTTGGACGTGTTAGTCACATTTATAGTTCGCGTATTAGTGTTTATTCAAAATAAACATACGTAAATCGTTAATTATACCAAAAGTATAAATTTAGTTATCCTACGAGTGGAATAGTATGCAAGTGCACTAATGATGATATGCAGACTATCTCTAGTCCGTATGAAATGTCCCTGATAATAATGCATGAATTCGCTCCTGAACCAATACGGTTACGCGAATTTGAACACTCGTAAACTAAATTTACGACTACATGAGTAATGCACGTGAATAGTGGTTTTCTCTCGGAGATGAATAGTGTCAAGTGAATAGTAAAATTTCTGAATGTGTCTCGGAATGTCAAATTGACCTAAAAAATGATGAATAGTAAAACGATGAATAGTGATCGATGAATAGTAATTTGTGAATAGTAGAATTTCGAAGTTTGGAAAAATGACCTGAAATTGTGGGTTGTGACATAAAGACCCCATAATAGTCTCTTAAAGAGAAACTAGACATGAAGGTTATTGAAAACCCCGGGTACATGAAAAACTTTGAGATCTTAACAAATGATAGAATATAATGTCTAGTAAAGTATGGAATCGAAAAGTAACGAATCGACGTCGATATGGTAATGATTATGTAAATAAATAAGATAGCACTATAATCATGGTGAGGATCATGGAAGAATACCAGCATGAAGTGCAGAAGTATCAATGAATGGCCAAAAGATGTAAAGACGCAAAGAAGAAATGAAAGAATAAAATCTCTTGTGATAAGACATAGTTAATGGGACTTGAAGTCCGTACATATGAATATGTAAACTTATTGGATATGCATCAATCTTTATGAGAAAATTAAATGAAATTATGCATAAGGTACAAGTGATCGCACACGTATATTTTCTCAAAGACTTGTAAATGATCATGGATATGCATGTTCACATGTGGCGGATCAAATAATGTAGTTTAATATTGTATAAGTCTGGCAATATAAGAAATAAGTATGCGTCTAACATAATAATACAAGAGCTCGTATGATGTTAAGATTCTTTAAGGAATGCATAAATCACGTGTTATGATTTAAAATTCTCGAGAATACTAATTGATCAAATTGAACAAATTAATGGAATGTAATAATGTAAATGTTTTGATATCTTTAAGGTACAAAAAATGTGGGTTTATATTTTACTAACCCATCAAAACAAGTTTAGTTGGTCTTACTAATGCAGGATATATGTCTGGTCCTAACAATGGTCGGTCTTAAAGTGGATACATTCTCACAAGTGACGGTAGTGAAATTTCATGGCGTTTGGCAAAGCAAACAATCGCAAATAGTTCATCCAGCCACTTAGAAATTCTGGGAAGGAGGCACCAACAGTTTTGCATGAAGATAATATAGCATGTATTGCTTAATTCAAGGAAGGTTACATCAAAGGCGTCAAGACAAACATATTTTGTCAAAGTTCTTTTCTAATCTTGACTTACAAAAGAATTATGATTTTATTGTTCAGCAAGTTCATTCAAGTGACAATTTGGCGGATCTATTTACCAAAGCCCTTCTACCTCAACATTCAGGACATTGAACCACAACATTGGAATGCACCTACTCAAAGAGCTCAAGTGATGTAGTCATTAGAGGGAGATAATACGCGTTGCACTCTTTTTTCCTTAGTCATGGTTTTGTCCCACTAGGTTTTTCCGACAAGGTTTTTAATGAGGCAACATTTTCTAAGCGTATTAACAATATGAAAATACAAGAGAGAGTGTTATGAATAATTATTAGTGAATGTCCATATAGCTCATAATAGGCTCACGGCCCATGTTAGCTATTAGTGTTTTGCCCTAATATTTGTTTATATATACTCTTTGTAAATCTCCTAGTTATCAATCAATTGAAAAATACTTTCATTCCCTTAACTCTTGTTTACAACAAAAATCTATTATTTATCACTACTTGTATTTTCGTAGTTGTAAATTCAAGTATTACAGTATTTCTTTGGTGATTATAACATAACTTTGACAACGCAATAAGATTACCAAATATATATATATATATATATATATATATATATATATATATATATATATATATATATATATATATCGTAGTTGTAAATTCAAGTATTACAGTATTTCTTTGGTGATTATAACATAACTTTGACAACGCAATAAGATTACCAAATATATATATATATATATATATATATATATATATATATATATATATATATATATATATATATATATATATATATATATATATATATATATATATATATATATATATATATATATATATATATAGGGGAGGGTTAATGTGAAATCAAACTTAAAGTTGTAAAAATAAGATCTAGTCTAAACAACAACTAAAACCATTTTATAAATAACCATATTAGCAATAATACAAAAAAAATAAAGTATTAATACGAAATAATATTTTAGCAACTAATAACCAACTGATACATGAGTTTGATTAGTGATACACAACTATAAATTTACATGTTTGTAATTAAAGTGTATCACCTTAACCTGATACATTACATGTCGAACCAAAGTGTATCACCTTTGTTTCGTCAATTTAAAAAAGAAAACAATTGGAACTTTAACAATTTTAATTGTACTCAATAAAAATTTTAATTTTATTTTAACGGGAGTGTCACTTGTTAGATTTTAGTTGGATCTTATTTTTACAACTTTAAAATTGATCTTATTTGATCTAGATTTTATATATATATATATATATATATATATATATATATATATATATATATATATATATATATATATATATATATATATATATATATATATATATATATATATATATATATAAGCTCTGTGGCTAATAAGCATAGGTGATATATGTTTTATCAATTTTAGTAAAAAAAAAAAAACAAAAAAACATGAACCAAAAATCATAATAACAAAGTATCATAACAAATAAGGCTGGACTCTCATATAATAAGAATGATAAATCGAATTATTCAATGAATAGATTCTTGTTAACAACATGTAAGGAAAAAATTATACCAAACTATCGACGTTAGATAAACAAAAGATCTGCGACGCGAGGTCAATCAGACTTGTTAACTTAAAAGTATAGTGTTTCTCTTTGAAACATAAGTAACCAATATGTTCTATGGAGACTGTCATTTGATTTGTTTTTGCAGTTTACGACATAACATAAAAGCATTGTGTTTACTTCTTGTCATCTAATTAGCAAGGAATGGCCCAAAATGAAGCATGAGATGGTGAGGACCTACTACTCCAAATGGACCATTTAAACACTAAGAAGTTTTTGTATGATTTCAAGTCGTTGTCAACATTTGGCCCCCAAGAATACGACTTTTTATCTTCAATCAAACAAACAATAATTAATATTCAAATCATTTTCAACATTAAAAAGAATCATAATAAGCATAACATAATTGAATGTTGTTGGTGAATGTTGTATATAAATACTATTATTTTTTCGTTATTTTTATAAAGTTTATACTTTTTATTATTTTGAATATTCCTATTGACACAAGAATAGTTTGACAAAAGAGTTCACCTTAATCACTTTAGTAACTTCTATTTCAAACGATACACGGTGGGTCAAAATCCAGCAAAAAAAAACACACACGCACACAACTTTGATTATTTGTCTAGTAAGTCAATTACTTTAATCAAACTATCGGTGAGTCAAAATCCAACAAAACAAAAAACACAAAAACTAATATCATCTTAAATTTTACATGTTTGTAATTGCAATTTAGATTGAAATTTGAAAATTATGTCTGTTTATTTAAATCATAAAACATATCTATAACATTATTACAAGTTCACAAGACATTCTATTATGAATCGAATAGTTAATGTTCCATTTGACTAACACGCCGAATTAAATTTTACTCTTGTTATACAAATCATGGCACGACCTTCATGAACAATAATTTTGAGATGAAAAGAGTACACGAGATATGTGATTACACATCATGGCATGACCTTCATTATACAAATCAGCTGACAACGACAATAATTTGTCGTTCATTTCTTCTATCAACTACAGAGTATTATCTTAGTATATTTGATTTAACAAGATGATCGATCAACGTGTGAAACAAGCATTTTGAACTCATAAATTAATAAAAGTGTATAGAAAAAAGTCAAATGTTACATATACATAATTAAATTTGTTAAATTGTACTAATCATTAATTCACATTAAAGTGTAGTTTTTTTTAACAAAGAAGTCTTTGAGAAGCAAATAATGCACAAAAATATTTTTAAGTCCTAATCATATGCTACTTGGTAAAATTATGCACTTGTTTAATCAATGACGCCCCATATTATAATAAGGATCCAACAAACTACTACCAAACAGGTTTATTATACAATTCTATATCTAATGTCTTATGAGAAATGAAATGTACCTAGATTCTCTCCTATTACTTTCAAAAATCCATTCTATTAGAAAAAAGAAAAGAAAAGATAAATTTAACGAGTCAAGAATTAAATTATTGCAAAAATGAATATTGAAAAAAAAAAAAAAAAAAAAGAGGCAAGTTATTATTATTAAAAGACAATAGAATAAGACTTAAAACAAAAGAAAACAAAAATGGAAAGGCAGAAAAGTCATGGGTGTTGCCTTTCTTGTTCGTCCAGTTTTACAAGGTGTGCAATCACATCATACAATGAGACTTATTTTTCAAAGTTGTGGCTTTTAAGTAAACTTTTACCTTCAAAATCACCAGAGGAAAAAGATATCCTCTCTTGAGCTAATTGTGCAAAACAAAAATAGCATAGTTTGTTATCAACCATCGCAAATTTGATAAGAAAAATGTGGCTGTAAGTCTATAACCAATAACGACTTCTAAAATAGATTATTATGATTGATTTAAAAAAAACTACGAAATATATTGTTATGTCATAATATTACAGGTTTAAATATTTTTATTTTCGTTGCTTTATTCCTTTTAGAGGGCAATTTCTTCGATTATTCAGTTATGCCTTTCTTATGTTTTTTATATGATTGATTGATTAATAAATGACAAAATATAAAACTCGAGCATTAGTCCAATAGTTGGAGCATTTGTCTTTGAGTCAATTGATCAGGGTTCAAGTCTCATATTTGGCAATTGCTTCAGATAGGTACTCAAATAAGAGCTGAGCTATTTCTTGTGTGGTGGACAATACTTCAGTTGGTGTTTCACTAGGCCAGAAGAGTTGTCGGAGCTATTCTTTGTGGGGTGAATAATGGCATGTGCCAAAAGGCACCCAATAAATAATAAAATATGTATCGCTGCCTACTACTACTTATAAAGAGTGCATGTTTAAACTGTTTAAAATTGAGTAAACACATTTTACAAAACAAGTTCAAATAAAAAGTTTTACTTATTATAATTAATTCAGTTTAAGTGACAAGTTTTTAAAATACACTTGATAAAAAATAGTAACAATATCTACCACTAAAATTAATAGTTTACATATTTTTTTTATCTTCAAACTCTTTTCATTTTTCATTTATAACTCATAGACTTTTTTATCGCAATGACTACAAATTAAACTCGTATGTATTGCATCAAGAGGCCCACACCAAAATACAAGTTTGCAAGTATAATTATTTGCTACTATAAACTATCGCTTTACACGGGTATTCGTCCAATGTATATAAAAGGAAAAAAATTTCTCTTAAAATTTATAACTTAAAAAACCAAGTAAATCTCAATTACTAATACTAGCAGGGTCCCCGCGCGATGCAGCTGCGGGCACCATGTAATTTAATTTTTTCGGCTAATAATTTATTTTATTTGTACATTTTTTGGCAATAGATTTGCTGATTAGTTTTTTATGTCAAAAGTTTGATGAAATTTTGCTTAGTTTGTATTATTTTATTTATTTATTTTGTTTAGTAGTTTGCTTGGTTTGTACAATATGTGAACATATTTTAGTTTATTATGTTATTTTTAACAATAAATTTATGGATATCAAAAAATTTCGTTTAGCTCGTGTCCGTTCGGGCTCGAGCCCGTTTGACCCGTGCCCGTTCGGCCTCGAGCCCATTTGGCACATTGCCCGTTCGGGCTTGAATATTTGTATAATATGCTTTATTATTTGTATTAGTGACATTTAATGCAGGAATTATATTTAAGTTTGTTGTACAATATGCTTGATAATTTGTATTTCTTATGTAAATGATGTTTTAATAAGTGCATTAATTGTATTTATTGACAAGTTAATTAATTGTATTTAATGTACATAATGATTTATTTATTGTATTTAATGTTAGTATTAATTGTATGTTAGAATTAAATATGAGGGAATTTCTATAAGTAGTAATTGTTGTACTTATAGCTTTAGAAGTTGTATTGCTTAATTTTAAGTATTTCTATTAATAATAGGCCTTCATGTTTTATAATATAGTATGATAATTTTGATTAAAAATAGCAATAAAAACCATCATTAATTTAATAGTTTTAATATTTTAATATTCAAACTTTTATTATTTTTTAAGTAAACCACAATTTATTTTTCTCACAATAACTATAAATTGAACCTTTAACTGTGCATCAGGAGTCACACCAGAACCATACTGTCATTATGCGTGAGTTATTCGTCTAATAACTTAATACATTTTCTTTACTAACTGATAAAATATCTTCTATCTAGTTTGTTTTTGCACGTCTTTCGTTGATAGTAATTGATTTTGTCTAAGCATGCTGCTAGTCTTTTTAACATACGTGCCACAAAGAAACATAAAATAAAGTATGTATGTATAAAGGTATGCTATTATTAGCTTTCTTTTTCATACACAAAATCATCTTTGGATCATTCAATTCGTGACTTTCTTGTGTTCTTTTTTTTTATAAAAATGATTGATTGATTGATTAAACCTTTCTATTTGCATATCTACAAGAAAGAGAAGTGTCGTGTTTGCCAAATAGTAGTGAGTAACTTGGAAGCAAAGCTTGAAGTCCAACAGTTTTTGCCAAACACCTTCATTTACTTTGAAGTTATATCAACCAAGAAAACAACATTTTTCTTAATGTATATTAGATTTTAGCAGATTTTAAATTCTGGGTTTTGCTTCTAACACAGTATATGATAATGGGTTGTAATCATTATACTAGAAAATCTATTTAAAGTCAACCTAGTTGGCTTAATAAGTTAAACCTCTGTTTTTTCCTTAAATTTGCATTTCTGATAAAATTCTGCATTTTTCAGAGCTGAGACTCAGTTTTATGAGGATTTGAATTATGGGTTCTGTTTGGAATTCAATATTGCCTATTGGGTTTTGATCAAAAAGTGAGAAAACTTTGTTTTGGATGGTTAAGTTTGGTGAAATTGTAAATGAGGTGTGAGGATGAGTGTGTGAACGAAGATGGACCGCAGGAGCTGGCTTTGGCGGAAAAAGTCTTTGGACAAGAGTCCTGGAGAAACTGAAAGTTCGGTTGGATCGATTTCTTCTCATTCTGAAAGATTTTCTGATGATCAGGTCTGTTCAATAATGTTTTTCAAGCTGTAATCATGTGAGTAATGAGTACAACCATAATCGTCAATAGTTCTAAATCGATTTGAATATTTGTTCATCACATTTGAGTTGGTTAGTTGATATGCTTGTAAAGATACTCTGAATTTGATTTTCTAGAGTCAAACAGAATACATAGGAATGTGAATTTCGGAATAGTATATTTGCATGTTACTAGTCAGGCTTTTATACAATGAAAAGCTTCAAGCTTGTCTGATATTCGGAACAAGATACTCTCCTTCGTCAGTTTTATCATTTATGCGTATTATAAAGATTGGCCTTTTTGAGTGTGCATACTGCATACTTACAATGTGACTCAAATGTTATACTTTCAAGTTTAACTACAGTATTATGGTTCATAAATTTAAGAAATTTGACCATACAAAATTATGTGTTCTCTGAACACATATGTGATTGTTTGCCTTGGTTATGTTCTCTATTGATTGGTTATCTTTCGCTTTCCATCCTTAAAACCTTCCTGTGAGAAATTTAAATGTTTGTTCAATTTCTTTTGGGAAGGTATTCTTGACTCAAAGTTATCAATCAACTGAAGTTGCTTCAAAGACCGACATGCGCGAGAGTGAACATAATGATGGTGCAATGACCCTATCAGAAGCTCTTGCGAGTATTAATGCCAAAGAGGAGTTGGTAAAACAACATATTAAAGTTGCAGAAGAGGCTGTCTCAGGTAATATGTCATTTCTGATCCATTTGTTCCAAATAAATAAACATGTAACCTTTGACCTTTAAAGGTCACACCAGGGGCGAAGCTTGGAAATTTCGAGTGGGGGGTCGGGATCTAAAATTTTTTTTCCTAACACTATGGGGGGTCGAAACCGAATTAAATTGGGGGGGCGAAACCGAAAATACCGAAATTTTTCTACACGAAAACTATATACCCCTACATCGCAAAAAAAATTTCGGGGGGTCCCCCCCCCCCTCTTAGAAGCTGCGCCCCTGGGTCACACAAACTGCTACTGAAATAGAGATTGAGAAAAAGAGAAAAAATTGTTTTTTGGAACAATAACTTAATATTCCTCTGAAGTTTTAATTAAGTCTGTTTGACCTAAAACTCAAAATTCAGCTCATTTGGTGTTTTTTTCAGAACCAGGTGAACGTTGATTAAGATATAACGTTTAGATTAAACATATTCTCTTCTGATCAACTAAACATGATTCTTAAGTTTTGGATAATTAGCTTCATACCAACTACTAGTATATCCAAAACTACCTAATCGACTATGTACCCTGTCTTTTAAACTAATTTGAGACTTCTTGTTCCCTTTTGTGAAACATACTATTTATCCACAAAAATGTCCTTTGTGGTCATTATTAATTCTTGGTATCTTAAAGAATCAGAATGTATCAATTGTTCAAACATCTTATTGTTATTAGTTTTAACAAGATAAGCACACCTGAACTCTGTTTCTAAGTATAACTATCTGATTTTGTTTCTCACTGTTACTTCAAAACAACATCCAAACAAGTAAACAACCCACCCCAAAATGGTATCAAGTTTATTCATATAATGATTTATTGGTATAGGATGGGAAAAATCCGAACGCGAAGTCTTGGCTTTAAGGCAGCAAGTCGAGGTTCTAAATACCAAAAACGCAACCCTCGAGGATCGAGTTGTTCATCTTGATGGAGCCTTAAAAGAGTGCTTAAGACAACTTCGACAAACACGAGAAGAAAAAGACCAAATTGCCCATGATGCTCTTGAAAAGAAATTTTCGGAAACTGAAAGTTCTGTAACCTCAATTGATGTTGAGATTTATCATAAGCTTGAAATGGCCGAAAAAGAAAACTCGGATCTAAAACTAGAGCTTTCATCAATGGCTGAAGAACTCGAAATACGACTTATTGAGATGGAATTAAGCAACCAAGCTGCAGAACAAGCCAGTAAGCAACATCTTGAGTATGTAAAGAAAGTAGCTATGCTTGAAGCCGAATGTCGTGTGCTAAACTCAGCTCTTAAAAAGGCCAATAACCAATCAATAGCTCACACAAAGTTACCTTTAACTAAGAATGACGGTTCTAAGGAAACAAGCAGTTTTGAAAGAGAAAAAATGGATTCGTTAGTGGAGATTGATCTCATGGATGACTTTCTTGAAATGGAAAGACTTGTGGCATTGCCTGAAAGTTCTGAAGCTGATGATATGTTTAAGAAGGTTCAGTCATTAGAAAATATTTTGAAAGAGCGTGAAAAAGAGATTAATGCATTGAGAAACCAGCTTGAAGAATCAGAATCTAAGATGGTTGAGTGTGAAAACGAGCTTAAGGCATCGAGAAACCAGCTTAAAGAGTCTGAAGCTAAGTTGGCTGAGAGCAAAAACGAGCTTAAGGCATTAAATGACCGGCTTAAAGAGGCTGAATCTAAATTGGATGAGCGTGAAAACGAGCTTAAGGCATCAACAAACTTGCTTGAAGAGGCTGAGATTATGTTAGCTAAACAAGAAAATGAGCTTAAGACATCAAAATCCCAGCTCCAAGAGGGTGTAACCAAGCTGGGTGAGCATGAAAACGATATTAAGGTATCAAGATACCGGCTTAAAGAGGTTGAATCCAAGTTGGCCGAGTGTGAAAACGAGCTTAGTACTTCCAGAGAACAGCTTGAATATGCCGAATCTAAGCTGGTTGAACATGAAATCGAGCATAAGGCATCAAGATACCTGCTTAAAGAGGCTGAAACTAAGTTAGTTGAGCGTGAAAAAGAGCTTAAGGCATCCAGAGACCGGCTTGAAGAGGCTGAATCCATGTTGGCAGATCAAGATAACAAGCTCAAGGCATCAAGAAACCAGATTGAAGAGGTAGAATCCAAGTTAGGTGAACGTGAAAACGAGCTTAATGCATCAAGAGACCGCCTTGAAGAGGCAGAATGTAAGATGGAAGAGCGTGAAAACGAGCTAAAGGCATCTAGAAAACAGCTCAAAGAGGCTGAATCTGTGTTGGCCAAGACCAAACGTCGTCTAGAAATGGTTGAATCACAATATAAAGCATTGGAAGCAGAGCGAGAAACTTTGCTTCCAAAACTTGGAACTTTGGAAAAAGATGTTCAAAAGGAACGCAACTTATCAAAGAAGGCGGAAGCCAAGTGTCAGCAGCTCAAAGATGAGGTATCAAGACTGCAACACGAAGTTTGGGTCACAAAGTCAGCAAATCGGCCCGAAGAACTAAGTTTCCAAAGAGTAAACAAGGTAAGTTAATTACTAGGAAAGCCATAATCACATGTTTTTAGTATACTTCTATGAATATGAAACTCACAAAATGAATGTTTTTATGTCACATTTGTAGGACATGGAGTTAGCGCTAGCGGGAAGTAAATTTGCTGAGTGCCAGAAGACGATTGCTTCTATTAATCAGCAGCTTAAAACTCTTGCAATGTTTGATGACTTCTTATTAGACACCAATGATTCATAACGGGTGTCTGTAAATGGTTTTATATAAATATCAACAGATGATTTTGAGCTATCTGCAACACAAATTATACTTCTATTCACTTTAAGAAATAGTATATACACAACGGAAAAATCCATACTTTGTGCCTCAGGTAGCTTATTCTTGTTATAGAAGCGAAGAATAAGCATGTAAATTTTCGTACATTCGTACCGATTTCTACATATATGAGAATGATCACCATGTTATAACGAGTTGACTTAGTGATGCGTTAAATAGTCGTTGGAAGGGCTGATTTGTTTAATTTAGTTTAAATATTCATCATTTTTTTTTTTTTTTTTTTTTTTTTTTTTTTTTTTTTTTTAATCTTTTTATTTATGTTGTGACATTGAGGATAAATGAATGAGATTTTCTTGTTTATATTACTCCGGGAGAGTGTTTTTTACTTTGATGTACGCGACTTAACCATGGTATCATGTGACCGTTGTCAAACCCTTTCCCTGACCCCCAATATGTAACTAGTTGGGGATCACATGTTTAAATGATTATTTATACTTCTCACCCGTGTTTACGTAACCAATGTATTAGTCCAACTACTGAAGAAAAAACATTGAACTAACACTAACATGTCTTTGTTAATGGTACTAATTAGAATGATGCACCAACCATATAGGTCACACCGTTATAAACTACTGAATTAACAAAATATAATGTAAAGAACAATGAATTAAGCAAAACGATATCACTCAGTTACTAGAAAGTTGTGCTTATTGCCTTCTTACAGTTGGATTATATTATTTTGCTTAGAATGCGCCTATAAATAAGATTACATATGATATAACGTAGGTTCAATCCCGGTGAAAGGCAAGAAGAAACCTAATTAATAATAATAATAATAATAATAATAATAATAATAATAATAATAATAATAATAAATAAATAAATAAATAAATAAATAATTGCTAATGACGGATCCATTTTATGTCGGCCGATTTGTAATCTTGATTTACCTCTCACGGCCTAAAGCAGTATGTATGCCTTAGGCACGGTGGAGATGCCATTGCCAAACCCCCTAATTCATTCTTTTGGGATAGTTATTCTTAAAAGAAATCCTATCGATTTATATTAGCCAATGAAGTCTTAGTAAAAGAGAAACCCAGGTTAGCCACTTTCTAAATCGTACTTTATAGATGAACACTTTACACCATGATGTTGTGCTAGAGCAAGGGGGCCTAGTAATCCTTTTGTTTCTTTACCAACATGGTTACTTTGAGCTGGACCATTGTCCCACAGTTTGAGGTCCATAGGATAGAACCTCACAAGCTTTTTCATTAAAATTAGGCAAACAAGTAATGGTAGGAGCTTATGCATCTTGTCCTTGTTACAACTATTTGACTACATTATTGTGCCCGTGATTCGAATTTAATGCTATGGAAAATGTGAATGCGCCTTTACTCAACTTTCATATGTCATAATTTCTTCCTTCTATAAACAAATTTAATAAATAAATAAATAAATCTTGATAAAATATCGGTTATATCAAAATGGGTAAAATGAAAGCTAAAGTAACAATATGATGGGTCAAATGGGTCGATATTCAATAATCACCAACAAATACAGTATATGCAAATCTCTAATTTGTAACTTTTGTCTAAACATAAAAATCTTTAGAGGATTCGAATATTTATTTGAAAATGAGTGTTGGAAAAAGGACAATATATTTGAAATTTTGGACCATAAAGCAAACTAGAATGCTAAATCTATGGCAATTAATAAGGTGAGCATGAGCATTATTTTATATTCCCACTAAAATACACTCATATCATGCAAACCTAAAAGGTTCGAGTAGCTAATTTGATTGGCCTAGTAAAAAGTAAGTGATTTTGACAATCGCATGATCGTGCATGTTACTAGGTTTAATAATTGCTGATACACTAATGATATAATAATTGAATACAGCCATTATTCACAGTTAGTACTTATTACAGCTTCTAAATAACATCAATTTCAATCACAGCCCCCCATTCTCGGGAAAGAGATATTGATTAGACATTTGACTGATTGTTATGTATATCAGTTGGATGTGTAGAGTTATCTGAGATTTGCGCGTTGGCTTGGTTTAAACAAGATCGGCTAAAACATGTAACTCTTGGTATGGGCAAAAATAAGTATGTACTGGTTGACTCACAATCACATAACTATTCATACTTCAGTGTAACTAATATTATTCAAACCCAGTGTTCCATTTGTAGGGTAAAAGTATTAATAGGGCTGAGCAACGGATCAAACCCAAAATGACCTAACCAAACTCGACCCAAAAATCGATTTTGAGGAAAACGTGAACCAAGAACCGAACCGAAGTTAACCTAGCGAAACCGATTTAGATAGTTTAGGTGTATTTTTCTTGGTTTTGACCCAAACCGAACTGAGTAAAACAGAAACGGAAAACCATAATTATATAAAACCGAATAAAGTCGGGTCAGGTCGGTTCAGCTTGGTTTGTCGGTTCAGTTTGGTTTTCAGTAGATTTTGCTCTGTCCTAAAAAGTAATAGTTTGCGATGTAGTTCGACTTAGATGTGACTTGCATATCAACTACATACATTTCACAAAATTAAGTGGGATCTTCTTCAATCTTCATCACCACTCACCAAAAAGATTACACCCTGTCTATACTATAGGTAATTATTCACATGTTCCCACACATTTTGGTTCAATTGGTCAAGTGGTCAGTTAGGATAACTATGGACCTACTATAGCATAAGGTTGGTACCCTCAAGAGCTAGCTTCGGACCACAAGCAAAGTGGGCGAGTACATCCAAATTACATCATATAATTATAGTCAATAGAGAGAACAGTTTTTTTCTCATTTACATAGATAAGGGTCATGTTTCATCTTTAACATGAGTTATTCCAAAATTAACTTTGTGATAAAAAAGGGTTACAACAAGCCAAAAAGATGGACAAATAACTGCTTACAAAACCATGCTTTTAACTGAGCTCTAAAAAGTCACTTGACCTAAGCTTGCTCTTATCAGTTACACAGCCAACCCATACCTTTAATTATGCAGAGACACAAACGGATGCATGTGAACTCTAAGATGCAAAATTGCCAACAGAAGTCTAGACTAGTTATAAAACTGCTAAGGTTGGTTTCCAATCTTTAAAAGGAGTTCAACTTATATTTGCCCATTGGTTCCGTACAGAGCATTCCACCAAATTAAAACCACAAAAACCAACCCCTTTCTAATCTACCCAACAAGGAACAGAAACAGATCATATTCTATAGTTAAGGACTACAAAATTTAAAACTTATACAAAAATATAAAACGAATCAACACCTGGATTAAAGTGTTGTTTGGGCATATAGGCGCTTGGTTTGACTTTAGTGCTGATCTATCGAGATTTGACTTTACTTGATAGCTTGATAAGTTCTTCTTCATCTTCAAGTTTCTTTCTTCTAGCAGCCTCTTCCTTTTGTCTTTGAATTAGTTCAAGTTCCCTGTGTCGTTCCTCCTCTTTTCGTTGAAGCTCAAGAGCTTCTCTTCTCTGAGCCTCTTCTACCCGCCTGCGATTCTCTTCCAACATTTTGTCAAGCTCTTCTCTCTCTCTTCTAGCTTGCTCCTGATCAATATAAGTATATAACTTAATGATTAGTGTCTGAATCCAAATGCAGTAATTGCTCAATCAGATTTTGGCGAGTAATGACTGAGACTTTCAACTAGTAATTATCACTTGAAATTGGTCAATTATGCGAGAACTAAGGGGAACGAGTTAACTTTTACCTCAATCAGGTCAAATCAAAACTTAGCTAGAAGGGGAACGAGTTGGATGTCGCCCAAAGTCTTTTTTCAGTTATATATTCTCCAAAATTGTTTTGATTTAAATATATAGATTAGTAGAGTTATGATCAAATGAGAAGAAAACTTAAAATGAGAAGGATGAGAAACGAGCACAACCACACACTTGAGATGCATCTATATTCATTTAGATGCATTCTAACGTATTTTCTGTCCCAAAATTAGATGCATTTCACCAAAGTAGGTAAATAATTTGTATTTTGCATCCTCTACATGTCAAATGTTTTGATAATGCTACTTTGCATCATTTTCAGTTCAAAATCACTTTCGAAACTAAAGGGGATGCATCTAACTGAAGAGATGCATCTAGTTCAAGTCAATGCATCTTAAATGAATAGAACTTCTTGCGGGTCAATCCAACCCAATCCAACCTTTTTCATCCATACTAGAATGACCCATTTCAGCAACCCTTTTTAGTGGTTAACCCAAACAGCCCGAACTGCCATCTTGCCACCTCTGATATAATATACGAAAAGGATGGTTACCTCTTTCTGCCTTGCTTCAGTAAGAGCTGCTTGCTTTTCTCGTTCAAGTTGTGCCTCAACATCCTCAAAGAGTTTCTTGTGGCCTTCTTCTACTCTCCTCTCTATTTCTTGTTTGACTTGATCTGACCCCAATTTCTCCTCAACTTTCACCCTTATCGCTTCTTCTATTCTCCTTGCAGTCTCCTCTTCTAATCTTTTGAGCTCTATTTCCTGTTCAAGCCTTGCAAGATATAGTGGTAGTCAAGAAACAAAGTATACTTTTATAACGATATTTATTTACGTTCTTGTAACGTTCCTAAGAAATGTGTAGCAATAATCTGAAAGTCTACCCCATTTTATATGTAAACTTCATAAAAACTCTGTTAAACACTATAGTTTTAAATGATGATAAAAAACGAAATGCAATTTTATATAGATAATACTGTGATACACATAAAGGCTAGATAATAGTGGCACATAACAAATAGATTCATAAAGATTCCTGATTCATCCCTTAAGAGCAAAAGGGGTCGTTAAAAGGGCTCGAGTACATTTAGAGAGAATGACACTGAATAGGAAGACGTACGATGATGCTATCCGTGTTGATGAAGACATTAACATGCTTGGGGTCATGAAAAATATAGAAGGAACAACTAAACTGGCCTACTTCATACATATGACAGATTTAAGTTATGTTATTTCTGAGAGGGAGCTCCCATATAAATATTGTTAAACTAAGCTGAAACGGACTTTGAACTAACTATATCTTTCATCAAGAAAGAAATAGACTTTGAGCTTTATCCTTGCAAATTACGGTACATGGGTTCCCATGACGCTAGATGTCACTACACAACAAAAATAAAAGTATACAGCTTCACTGCACAAAATAAAAAGGCATGAGACGGAGTTGCAAAGGTCTTCCCTTGACCTCATATACGTAGAAAATAATGAATGAGCAATGTTCCAACAGATATTCAACTCCACTATTTTAAAGGTTTCGAATGTTTACACCTTCATCTCAACAGGGACATAAGGGTATAAATTAAAATTTAAAAGCTCACCAATTATACAATTAAGCCTATATAGATAATCACACAACTCTCGCATACTTAACTCATGCTAAATAAACTCCCATTAATTTGCTACTGATAACATGGTTGACAAATTAAGTTATGTTATCTCTAAATGGAAGATCCCATATAAACACGTGCCTTGCTGAGGCTTGAGGGAAAAAAAAAAACATGTTGAATAGCTATACACTTCAACACATGTTGAATAATTCAATATAAGTACGCACAGTATATTTGATACATCTGGTCACTACCACCAAAATGACATGAAGCAGACTCCAAAACCATTTCAAAGAGTAACCATGGCATGAGTCAATTCAACTGATAACTTGATAAGTTGATAAACTGCTAATTGTAATGCTCAATTACTAGAACTCACGATTTAATGGACAGTGAAGCTCCAAATTCTCCAAAATTAATATTTTCAGCTATGCCTGCACCAACTTTGCAAACTTTACTCCACTGGACACTTAAAAATATAAAGCGTTAATCAAACTAAAACCTAGTCCGTTCGGCAAATAAATACTAGGAACAGTATCTCAATCACGAATAGAAATATAATTAATACCCTCACTAAGCATGATGATAAAATAAGGGGTATGCCAAATGACCAAATTTCTTCCGAAACTATCTAGTGTGTAGAATCTAACAATTCCAACAACTGTGAATGTCATCATTCTGCTTACAAGTTGAACATGGAATTAATTTAGATATTCTAATAAATATAATAGCAACCAGTATGCATATGATCATATGGTACAGATTTCGTTTGATATTCATTCAGATATATTCTGTCTATATACTACACAGTGAAGGCACCGTGCTAATTCAGGGGCACCGTGCTATATGTCACTATACTACACAGTGAAGGCACACAATTAAGCCCCTCAAAATTAAGTAAATAACAGCCATGACACAAAGTTGGATAGGTCAGCACTTGACCTCATACAATTAAGAATTCAATCAAGTTTGAAAGGTTTCCAAAACTACACCTTGATTCATTAGACCAAGGATCACTATACCACTTGTACTGTTAGGCAGGCATATGCATCAATAATCAAGTCACCCTCATTACTTTTGAACTTTTCAAAAAATTAAACATGAAGTATGGAGTAAGAAAAAGACAATCGTAGACAAAAAAAAATGTTTTATGTACCTTTTCTTCTCTTCTTCTTCCTTTTTTGCTTTTGCAAGTGCAGTTTTGCGCTCAGTGGATGTAACACTCGGGGTTGGGGACTCCACAGGACTAGGTGAAGAAGTCCTGCTTCTTCGCCTCCTATGACGCCGAGGTGTGGGTGACCGACTTTTCTTGTGTCTAGAAACTGGTGACCGACTTCTCCGACGACGAGGCGTACCAGATCTGCTTCTTCGCCTATTTAACATAGTAATCAACAGTTACTAAATCGTTCAAAATACCAAATTGACAGTTCGTTTCTAACCAAAATAAATCAAAAAAACTAACATGTAAATTCGTAATAATATTTCTTGACTTTCGCTATCTTATTACTTTATTTATAGATAGAGCAAAACATTTCCAAGCATCATTACCTAAAAATGCATGTCACACCCAATCTTCCTTAACATTTGTTTCCACGGGGTTGCTTATTAAGTGGGTGTTCGTGATTGCTTAAACTTTCCGGTTATATGCAGGGGGTGTTTGTTTGAGCTTATATGTGGGCTTATGAGCTTATTTGTTTTTCGGCTAATATTTCATAAGCCCCAATATTCCGGCTTATATAAGTTTATCATATATTAATAAACTTATATAAGCCCACAAGTCTCAAAATAAGCCGGAAAATTGGGGCTTATGAAATATAAGCCGAAAAACAAATAAGCTCATAAGCCACATATAAGCTTAAACAAACACCCCCGCAGTTTATAGTGTTAGCATAAAACTGCGTCTGCTTGGGACTGCTTATTCAAGATGAAACCCCTAATAATAATGGATTTGTTTTCTACAGTGAGGTCTTATTGCATTCTTTTACAGCATAAGCAAATCCAGCCACAAAATCCTACAAAACTGCTTATTATTTGCTTATTTTTTGAATTGGAACACCAATTAGTAGTTAGTTTGGGATTTCTGTTTGCTGATTATTTCAAAACACAATACCAAACACCCTGAAAAGGATATATTTATTGATTAGATAAGCATATAAAAATAATTTTACAGGAAGTGAAGTTGACCTAGTAGTAGGTGAGCGGCGACGGCGGCCTACCGGAGACGGCGAGCGTCTCCGCCGATATGACGACGGTGACCGAGATACACTTCGAGGCATTGTTAATTTATTTATTTATTTGATTAATCAAATAGCAAAATTAGGCCAGACTGGTGGGTATGTTTGGCAGATAAATGAAATGAAGCGCAGAAATCAAATTCACATAAATAAATTCCACATAAATTTAGTAAAAATTTTTGTGTTTGTTAATACCAAAGAATTGATTTAAAAAATTAGTAAAAATTATTATTATTATTATTATTTATTATTTATTATTATTATTTTTTATTATTATTATTATTATTATTATTATTTTCCTCTAAAAAATTATTTTCCAATGCAAAGAATTGGTTTCCACTTATAAACTAAAGGAATTCAATTTTTTGAATTTGCACATAAACTAAACACCCTAAGAATTGCAAATCTCTACTTTTTTATTTCACTAGCTACCAAACAAGGGAAATGAATTCATTTCCATTTCTTTGAACTCATTTCCCCCAACTAAACATGCCCTTGAGGTGAGAGCAGACACCCGCATGTGAAACCACCTATCTTTCGTATATTTGTGTAACTAGTGTACCTGCGCAATGCGGCGGCGGGTACCTGATGACTATTTTTATGGCGAATAAATGTTTTTCATGTCATCTTTTAAGCATAGTAAGCCAACCAACATCATTTTTTTCAACTTTTTTTTTCAACCATTACATAATAATTCAAATACATTTAAAATATTACAAATAAATCTTCAAATAAAATAACTAAACTACTAATCTATCAACACATTTATCATAACTTTTAGGGATAAAACTACCGGCCCATGTGGATAAGCCCATTAATAGTCCAGATTTTCGAATAGTCCAACTACTAATTCATCAACACATTTACTACATGATGATGATGGATTAAATGGGCTGTTACAACTCAAGTAAATGGGTTTTATGAATATTAAAGTTGGCACAATTAAAGACATTTAATTTACATTTGAAGGTTGGCTTATTAATTTCAATTTCCTAATAAAGAAATGTTTTTGGTCTTAAAATTTTAAGACTTCTAAATATATATGTCCTAAATACATTATAAGGTAGTATAGATTAGACATAGGGCTGAGCATACCCGACCGACAACCGACAATCGTCCCGATTCTAACAAGTCCCGCCGTCCCGATACCGATTCCGACCAGTCTCGATTCGGGACTCGGTTTGCAATTTCCGGCCAATCGGTTTCGGGATGTGTAGGTTTCAGGCCGGTTTGGGATGGAAACCGAAAAACAACAAAGAAAACCGATCGATCAGACCGATCCCGACCTGTCGGGACAGTCCCGATACCAAATCGACTGTTTTCGGGTCGGGAGTCGGTTTGATTTTCCGGCGAACTCAGGTGTCGGTCTTGTCGGTATCGGGTCGGGACGGGACGGGACCGTCCCGATGCTCACCCCTAATTAGACACCCGCCTACACATAACCAACTAAAAAAAAATACCACGCGGCTGGTGGCGATAGCGCCAAACATGAAAATGCGAGTGGTGATGTGGTCTTTGCGCCATCCCGTCATGTTTTGGGGAAAACGTCAACTCTTGACGCATTATACCCTAGCCACATAGTGGATGGGGTATAGTGGCGCCCCCTTAATGCCAAACCAATGTGGCAATTACCTTTGGCTTGAGTCGAGCGACTAAATCCCCTGCGCCCTTGCCCAAAAGAAAAGTGAAGCTAGTTTCGAGTAACGAAAACATTAACAAGAATGAAAGGTCACCAGTTTTAATTACTATGAACTTGTCAATAAGTCAAATTAATGACATGCTAAAGCTGAGTATGAACTCTGAAAACTATGATCTTATAAGTAAGGTGCACATACTGATAAAAGCCAAAAAAATGGTACCTAATGAAATGAAGCAATGATGTTATAATACATAAAAAAGCATGATGTAAGTAAAAGGCATGATGAAAGCACCCCAATTTAGTTCGTGATAACACGAACATTTTAAATAGGGGAGATTTGTAATACTTCAAATTTTGCTAGTTCTAATTACTATAAAATGATATATTTATGTAAAAACTATTAGAGAATAAATAAACCCAAGCCCAAACGCAGGAAGCATCACTACAAATATACTAAGTCCGATGATACCAACGTGATTACCTATTTCCCTAAAGTAATCTGTTGATATAAATAATGCGTAAAAACGTTATTAATATTTCTCGATATCCCTATGTTTTGACAATCACAAAATATAAAATCATTAAACGTAAAATCATTACGTAAATAAGTATTTAGTGACAAAATATCATTATATCCAATTAATTCACTTAAGGTATTAATAAACAAGTGTCTAATACATTTTATGATCAAATGAAAGTTTATTTACTAATTACAAATTATATAAAATGGTATAAACATTTTATATATTTAAGAAAAACACTTTGGGTAATTAAAGGAAAATGTTTATTTCATAATAAATATATGTATTCAAATTTTTAACCAAATTTAGTTAAATTTTCACCAAATAAACTTTCCCCAGAAAAGACAAAAAAATCTGGCTGTTTCAGTGGGCGGCCCTCTTAATTATAAGGGGCGGCCCCCTTAATTTTAAGGGGGCCGGCACACAATTAAGGGGGCAGGCATACGCTCCTGTGTCAGATTTCTTTGCCTATAAATACTGGTTCAAATCTGAATTTTTTCCTCACCTTTTGTACTAAAACTTTCTGTTCTAATTCTCTCAAATCATCTTCCTAAATCATTTGATCATAAATATTTTAGTTCTTGTTTCAAGTGATCAAATCCTTCATCATTCAAAGTGCAAGAGAAGAATACTCCTCCAACATCTTGTTAAGAAGTATTGTAAGCTTGTGTATATTGTAAAGGTGTAGAAGTTGTGTAATAGGTAGATCTAGGTGTGTTAGTAGTTGTGAATAGAAGTAGTTGTGTTGGGTAGAAGTGGAAGTAGTGTTGTGAAAAAGAAGTAGTGAAGTTGTGTAAAGTTGTGTAGAAGTAGTGGTGTGCATAAGTTGTAAAGAAGGTGTGTAGTGGTGTGAGATTGGTTCTAGCTACTATTAGGACTCGACATTTAGCTTAGTGTCGTAAATTGGTGTAAGCAAAAGTTGAAGGTTTTCTCCGCCATAAGGGAGCTTGTTGACGTAGTGAAGAAAACTCTCGAGTTAGGTGCTCGGGCAGTGGAGTAGGGCGAAGAGGTGCTTCGTAGCCGAACCACTATAAATCCTTTGTCTTGTGGTGCGATCTTTCCATTTCTATCTCTTTACTTATTTACTTATATTGTTGTCATTTTATTTCGTAGATATTAGTTTATATAAGTGTTGTTTATTAATCTCACATAAAACTAGAATCAATTATTTTGCAAACAAAGTTTTTATAAAATAAATTGACGTAAAACTATTCAACCCCCCATTCTAGTTTTCCACAATTGGCATTAGAGCTTTTAAAATAAATTGTATTTTAAAACTTGAAATCGATCTATGGAATCGGAAAAATATTTAGAAGGGAACATGACATTTAAACCACCATATTTTGAAAATACAAGTTTTCTTGAATGAAAAAATCGATTTGAAAGTTATGTGAAATTAATAGATTATGATATTTGGCATGTCATTTCAATTGGTAATTTTCAATCAACAAAAACCACTTTTGAAAAACAAGATAATTATTTCAAAATAGTGCTTGATAAAAATGATATTGCTAAAATGATTATATACAAAGCTTTACCAAATATTGAATATCAAAGAATATTTTTTTGTCAAACGACAAATGATATGTGGAAAAGTATTTTAAATTTTTATCAAGAGAAATGTCAAGCCAAAGAAAATTTTATATATAAAATTGTTGGAAATGAAAGTATAGTAGATAAGTATTTAGTTGAAATGAGTACAAGTGCTACTAGTTCAAATTTTGCATGTGTAGGTAATAATGACGAAAAACCCCATGAGTCATACCAAGAGCAAAGAAGAAGGGTGTACAAAGTCAACGATCGAACATAATAATGATGAATATTATAGTTCCGAAAGTGAAGATAAAGAATATGCAAAGGTCGTTAAAGAATTCAAGAATATTATTAAGAAGCGACTAAAAGCACAAGATAAAAGGAAAACCACCCGAAGAAGAATATCTAGTGACAAAGACGAAACAATGAAGCACAAATGTTTCGTGGCTCATGCACCTGATGAAATATGTCAAGGAGTAGATTTGGAGCCCGATGAGTGGATAAAGGATAGTGGATGCTCAAGAAACATGACGGGGAATCGCAAGCTATTTTCTACATATAAGGCATACAACGGAGGTAATGTTGTTTTTGGTAGTGATCGTCGTGGAAAAATCATAGGCAAAGGTACGATCTCTCAAGACTCTCTAACTATTGAAAATGTCGAGCATGTAGATAATCTAACTTATAACTTGCTTAGTATAGGCCAAATATGTGATAATAAGTGTAGGGTTACCTTTACCGAGAAAGATAGTGAAATAATTAAGGATAAGAAAGTTATAGGTAGAGGAATTAGGAAAGGAGGTATATATGTTATGAAATTAGGAGACAAACCGGAAGATAAGATATGTCTAGCTACTATAGATGAAAACTCCACTTTGTGGCATAGGAGATTAGGTCATGCAAACATGCAACAAATACAATCTTTAGCTTCTAAGGAACTAGTTAGAAACTTACCTGGCCTAAGATATGATCAACACTTTTGTGATGCTTGTAAAATTGGAAAACAAGCACATGCTAGTCACAAAGCTAAAAATATGTTATCCACAACTAGATGCTTAGAATTACTTCATATGGACCTTTTTGGTCCATCCGCTGTGCGGAGCTACGGTGACAATCGTTACACCTTAGTTATAGTAGATGATTATTCACGATACACGTGGACTAGGTTCTTAAGTGATAAAACCGAAGCCTTTGAAAATTTTGAGATATTTAGTAAAATGATACAAAATAAGTTAGGATGCTCTATAGTCTCAATTAGGACAGACCATGGTAGGGAATTTGATAACGAAGTACAATTCGGAAAATTTTGTGATAAATATGGAATATCTCACAACTTTTCCGCTCCACGTACTCCACAATCAAATGGGGTAGTAGAAAGAAAAAATAGGTCTTTACAAGAAATGAGTAGAACAATGTTAAATGAACAATCTATCCCACAAAAATTTTGGTGTCACGCCGTAGATACATCAACATATATACTTAATAGAGTTTCCATTAGACGAATCTTAGGAAAAACTCCCTATGAATTATTAAGAGGTAGAAAACCTAATATAGGATACTTTAGAGTATTCGGAAATAAATGCTTCATTCTTAATGCAAAAGACTATCTCACTAAGTTCGACCCTAAGGCTTACGAAGGAGTTTTTCTAGGATATTCTCAAAATAGTAAGGCATATATAATTCTTAATAAACATACCATGAAAGTAGAAGAATCCCTAAATGTAACCTTTGATGAAACTCCTCTACTACCTAAAACATTACCCTTAGAAGATGATGATGTTATAGAGGAAGAAGCTATTGAGGTTAGTAAAACTAAACCCTTAGGTAATGATCTTGAAGTAGAAACTTTAGAAGAAAACGAAGTTGTAAATGTTAAAGAATCAAAGTCACATCCATTAGATAACATAATAGGACACCTAAATCAACGAACACTTAGATCACAAGCTCAAGATAAAAATAACTTCTTTTGTTTTGTGTCAACAATAGAGCCTAAGAATATAAATGAAGCCTTAAAGGATGAAAGTTGGATTATTGCTATGCAAGAAGAATTAAATCAATTCAAAACAAATGATGTTTGGGAACTAGTCCCAAATCCTAGGAATGCAACCGTAATAGGAACTAAGTGGGTATTTAGGAATAAATTAGATGAAAATGGAATAGTAACTAGGACTAAAGCTAGGTTAGTCGCCCAAGGTTATAATCAACAAGAGGGAATTGATTATGACAAAACCTATGCTCCTGTAGCTAGATTAGAATCCATTAGAATCCTTTTAGCTTATGCCTGCGCCCTAGACTTTAAGTTATACCAAATGGATGTGAAGAGTGCATTCCTCAATGGTTTTATCAATGAGGAGGTTTATGTGGCACAACCTCCGGGATTCATTGACTTCACAAAACCTGATTATGTTTACAAACTAAAGAAAGCTTTATATGGTCTTAAGCAAGCTCCAAAGGCTTGGTATGATAGACTTAAAGCTTTCCTAGTTGAGCATAATTATTCCATGGGAATGGTAGATAACACTCTCTTCACTAAAAGAAGTGACCCAAATATCATTATTGTTCAAATATATGTCGATGACATTGTATTTGGATCAACTTGTCAGGATATGTGTGATGAATTTGCCAAAATCATGCATGATGAGTTTGAGATGAGCATGATGGGTGAACTAAACTTCTTCCTAGGATTACAAATAAAACAACTAAAAGATGGAATATTTTTTAACCAATCAAAATACATTAAGGAAATGCTTAAGAAATCAGGCCTAGAAGACTCAAAACCCCTTAAGACACCTATGTCTATGGAAGTGAAACTCACAAGAGATGAATAAGGTGAGTCCATAGATAACACTAAGTATAGAGGAATGATAGGTAGTTTACTATACTTAACGGCAAGTAGACCCGATATCATGTTTAGTGTTTGCCTTTGTGCCCGCTTTCAAGAGGATCCCAAAACCTCTCACCTAGAAGCGGTTAAGTGTATCTTCCGATACATTAAAGGCACTATACACTTAGGATTATGGTATCCCAAGGGATCCGGCATAGAAACCATTGTCTATGCGGATTCGAATCATGCGGGAGACTACGTAGATCGAAAAAGCACTAGTGGTATTTGCACGTTTATGGGATGTTGCCTAACGTCTTGGTTTTCCAATAAGCAAACCGCTCTTGCTATTTTGACCACCGAAGCTGAATATGTAAGCGCTGGAAAGGCATGACAACAAGCACTATGGATGAAACAAGCTCTCGTAGACTATGGTGTTAGGTTAGAAAACATTCCTATAATGTGTGATAATAAAGGAGCAATAAATTTAAGTAAGAATCCCGTTCAACACTCTAGGACTAAACATATAGAAATACGTCATCCCTTTCTAAGGGATAACGTACAAAAGGGAAACATAATAATAGAAAAGGTAGCCTCGGAAGATAATATTGCGGATATATTTACTAAGCCCCTTAAGCGTGAATTATTTAACCACTTGCGTTTAGGAGTAGGAATGATGGAACAAATAGATTAAAATTTTATTTCTGAAATTTCATGATTCTGAAATTTTTTTTTGTCAGATGGGCAGACCCCTTAAATATATAAGGGCGGCCCCCTTAAAATTAAGGGGACCGGCCTCACTTTAAGGGGGTCGGCCATCTGAGCATAAAAATACTAAATTTTCTTTCCTTTCTTCTCAAATCTGAGTCTAGGATTCTGTTTTGCACAAAAATCAGGAATTGAGATATTTTGTTTTTGCATATATACTCTCAAAAGAAAACCTCAATTCATTTTGAAATCATTCTCACGATTAAGAAAACTCATCATTTTCAATTTTTGTTTACATTGTTGAATAATGGTAAAAACGTTTTTCTAAAAATCATGCATAAGAGTTCACATGAAGTGTCAAAATATATAATCCAATATATATCTTTGGCAATCATGGACTAAGCAAATTAAATCAAGGAGTTTTTGGATTGCTTCTTAGGATACATGTATTTCTTTGCATTAGGAGTCGAAGCAATCGCATCTCCACATTTGTTGCATATAGGCACACACTAGAAAAATGTCAAGTGTCACTTGGTCACATTTGTTCCATCGTTAGTTTCTCCCTCACTAAGTTGCCTTATACTTTATTTGTTGCCTTAGGATACATAACTTGCTTATTTGTTCTTTATCATTATTGCATTTGCATGAAAACTATAATATTTGCTTAGTTGCCTACATATATATACTTTCCATGCATACTTCATCAAGATAATATTTGTTTAGTTGCCTAAAGAGATGGACTTGCCCAAAACCAAACATCTTTCTGGAAAAATCTGTGCCAAAAACCATTTCTGGTAATCTGAGAACCAGACATTGGGCGGCCCCCATAATTATAACGGGCAGCCCCCTTAAATTTAAAGGGGCCGGCCATTAATTAAGGGGGCCGGCCACTTGATGGTCGAGGTTCCCTGTTTTCTTTCTGCTTTTTAGCTCATTTTCATCCTATTTTGATTCCCCACTTCCCTAAATTCACAAACATTTTTTGTCTATCAAATCCACCACATATTATCCTTCCATAAACACCAAATCATCACACTATTAATACCCTCATTCATCATTAATCATCACTCAATCCATCATGGCTTCCCTCAATCATCCAAAAACCAAAACCCACAAGAGGTGCAAGAATCACCGTCAAACTCGTGTCGAGAAGAAAACTTGACACATGTCAAAAATTCTCATCCATTAATGATGTTGTCTCCAACCAACCAACAACTAAACATTCACTTCACTAAAATGATACCTTCACTTTACCTCCACATGACAACCTTACTATCTCACTCACCACAAATCTTCCAAATGATCCTTTTGAGGAACATACTTAATCCCAAAACCACATGCATCCTTCTCATCAAGACATGAATCTTATGTCAAATGTCCAAACCTCAATCCCCAACAAGAACCCAACTCCTCCATCATCACCTTCCTCCGAACATAAAAAGTTCGTTGAGGAGCTTAAAGAAGCCCATGATCTTAGTGCTCTCCTTGCCCTACATCTTGCTCAACGCAATTTGGTTCAACAACCCTCTACCACTCCATCCTCACCATCCAACAACATTGTCCCACTTGAGAATCATATCAACAATTGTCATTGTTGTATTTTTCTCCAAAAACAAACCATTGCTCTCAATGAGCACTTCACTTGGATTGAGTATCTCCTCACAAGGTCTTCCCCACCACCATCACAAACACAACAATCCAACTCTTCCGCTCCAAGCTCACCTCCATCAACCACTCCAAACTCTCCAAACAGAATTCCCACCAATGTCTACCTCCATTAAATCCATGCTCCATGCTTCAAATCTCCAAGCAAGTCCTAGAGACCTCAAGATGGCAACTTAGTATTATCTAATGTAGTTTTCTATGAAAAGCATATATGTATGCTTATGTAACAATGATTATGTTTTCCAACATAATCTATTTTTATGAATAATGAATGCTTGTTGAGACTTATTGTTTGCTTTTTACATATTTTCTTGTTATATATTTAGTTTATTGCATTATATATTGTATGTTCTAAATATTTTTGCAAGCTTTCCATATCCCGATTTGTCATTTAACCTTAAAACGAGGGGGAGTACACATCAAGGGGGAGCTCATTCGTCTTCGGGTTAACCTTTTTAATGTTCACAAAAAGGGGGAGAAGTGATATAAACTCACTAAATACTTGCATATATAATAATTTTTGGTTTAATGAGTTTAGATTTTGTAATCATCAAAAAGGGGGAGATTGTTGATATGAATAATGCGTAAAAATGTTATTAATATTTCTCGATATTCCTATGTTTTGACGATCACAAAATATAAAATCATTAAACGTAAAATCATTACGTAAATAAGTATTTAGTGACAAAATACCATTATATCCAACTAATTCACTTAAGGTATGAATAAACAAGTGCCTAATACATTTTATGATCAAAGGAATATTTATTTACTAATTACAAATTATATAAAATGGTATAAATATTTTATATATTTAATAAAAACACTTTTGGTAATTAAAGAAAAATGTTTATTTCATAATAAATATATGAATTCAAAATTTTAACCAAATTCAGTTAAATTTTCACCAAATAAACTTTTCCTAGAAAAGATAAAAAATCTGGCCGTTTCAGTGGGCGGCCCCCTTAATTTTAAAGGGGCCGTCACACAATTAAGGGGGCCGGCATATGCTCATGTGTCAGATTTCTTAGCCTATAAATACTGGTTCAAATATGAATTTTTTCCTCACCTTTTTGATGAGGCAAAAAATGAACCACTTTTGGGGGGTCATTTAAGCCCGGAATTGAATTTATTTGATCAAATATTGCCCTAAATCGTTCATTTTGTGATTTTTGGTACTTTGGGAGTGAAATCTGGAAAAGGAAGCAATTTGGAAGTTTTTTGAGCATAAAAATGAAGAAAACGCCAAAGACTTAATTTTCCAAGCTGGGAACAGTGTGTGACGGCGTCAAGAGTATTTTCCTGACGGCGTCAAGAGTAAATATCATGACGGCCCAGTACAGAAATGAAGGCGTCACAAGGTAGAGCGTCAAGAGTTAAATACGTGACGGCCTGGAAAAGTGTAATACATGACGGCGTCAGATGTAGATCAAGGCAGTCCGAGGATTCTTTTGGCGGCGAGATGACGGCGTCACAAAGTTGTTCTTGACGCCGTCAGCCTCTATTTTCTATATATAATTTTCTAATTTTCATTCATTGAGAGGAACAAGTTTGGAGAAACCCTAAGGCCGAACCATATACGAATTTTACAGCTTTTCAAGGGTTTTCAGCCCTTGAATGCTTACATGTGCTATTGAGATAAGTATTCTTTTAATTCAATCAATATGTTTATGTGTTGGTTGTCTATATCTTGTGCTTGTCTTGATTCCACCATGTTAGACTAGATTTATCTTGTGTTTGCTTAGATCTAATGAAACCTAGATGTTGATTATGTGTTGATTACTTGTTTATGGTTGTATCGGATGAATGATTTCAATGCTAAGCTTAAGAAAACTGGCAGATCTCCAAATGGTAACATGCTTGAACGTCTTAGGAAACATGAACCGATGTGTACTAGGTTTTATTGGTTGTATTTAATGCATGAGTAAATTCTAATGATCCCATGTTAGGAGCTTCTT
Organism: Artemisia argyi; assembly: GCA_030686995.1. Taxonomy (NCBI): domain Eukaryota; kingdom Viridiplantae; phylum Streptophyta; class Magnoliopsida; order Asterales; family Asteraceae; genus Artemisia; species Artemisia argyi. The sequence goes on along the minus strand of CM060685.1, from coordinate 74,860,609 downwards.
AGCCGGCTCGACATAGGAGTGAAGTAGGCACTCATAGGATTGGGGAGTTAAGTACGCCACCCCATGAATGGTATTAAGGAATACAATCCGTCATCCACGCAACTATAACAAGTAATTACGTGTAAAAGATATCTAGGGAGTAGTAAAATCTAAGTAAACACATTTCTCCACTTATTGCTCGCAACCTTAGTTTAATTTAGTTTTATTTTCATTTCTAGTATTTTATTTTGATTGCATCTTAGTATTGGGTTAGTTGACTAGCAACTAATTCCGCCCAAATCCTTCAAAACCCGAGAATTTTACTTGCTTTCTAAAAAACATAAAAATACAAAAAGAATCATCTCTCATCCCTAGAACTAGTAATTAGGTTTTTCTAATCCTAGCGACACTATTCCTAGCTGAACAATCAATCCCCCGGTACTTGTCACTATACTATACTACAACGATCAGGTACACTGCCTGGTGGGGGTTGTAAGCTTCTCAAGATCCCTTGAGAGGTAAAGCCTGGTGCAATTCCCACGCATCAAGTTTTTGGCGCCGCAGCCCGGGGAATAGTTATTGTCTAGGTTAGAATCTCTTTTTATTAGGTCTACTTGCTAGATTCCTTTCTAGTAAGATTTTATTTTTATTTTTAGGTTCTGTTTAGTCTATCTTATTTCTTTGTGTTTTTGTTCGTAACTTTTCACCATCCGACATCATGGACGATGGGAACATCTTTGAACCCGTCATCCCACCACAACAAAACCCACCACTAGAACCTCTTAGGCCCCGAACCTTAGGAGAGTATTCCCGACCTAGCCACCAAGGCTACCGAAACACCATTGAGCTCACCGGAGCCAATGTGACCCCCTTGCGATCCGACACCATCCGGTTGGTGCAAAGCGGATGTGCATTCTATGGACTTCGTTCCGAAGATCCAAATCAACATCTTAAGGACTTCCTAAAAATCGTAGATTCCATAGACCTAGATGTTGCAACTAGAGAGACAACCCGATTACGCCTATTCCAATTCTCTCTACGGGATCAAGCTAGTCAATGGCTTGAGCGTTTACCCGCGGGATCCATCACCACATGGGATGATCTCACCACTCGGGAGAACTACTAAGCTTAGAAATGACATCTTGATGTTCCAACAACGTCAAAATGAAACCTTTTACGAAGCATGGACTCGATATAAAGACTTGCTCCGAAAAGTCCCTCATCATGGCATTGAACCATGGCTCCAGATTCAAATCTTTTACGATAAAGTTAACTATCAAACAAGGAGAGCTATAGATTACGCAGCCAAGGGCAGGCTAAACAGACTTAGCATTAACGAATGCTGGAAAGTTCTTGAGGGGTTGGCGCAATACGAATAAGAAGGATGGGAGGACCCGATGTTTCCAAGCAAGGGAAAACTTGACTACGCACACGCCACCCAAGAGCAGTTATTAGGAAGTATCGAGAAGCAGGTAAAAGAATTAATGAGTATTGAGAAACCTGCTGCTGAAACCATGTGGAACCCTAATTTACGTAGAAATGCGGTTATTAACCATAATTTTCCTGAACGTTCACGACAAGAGGAGTTCGAAGGGATAATGATAACCTTCATGAATAATTAGGAAAAACAAATCCAGCACCTAGAAGCACGCATGGAAAGCACTCGCAATGCTTTTATGGATTTACCAGACCAATTCATATCAAGGATCAAAGAGAAGATTAAAGAAAATTCCGCACCTAGAAAAATCGAAAAAGTCTTTGAGGTTTTAACTCCTTTGGTGTTTGACCAAGAGGATAACGAGAAATCTTCCCCAAGTGCTTCACCATCAATCACCTCCCACTTTTGTGAGCATCATCAGGAAGAGAAGAATTCGCAATTTCATAACATTTTCATTGGATGCTTGCAAACCACGCTCCCAAACTTGTGCAAGAGACGTTCTTTTGGTTTTAAACCCGGTGTGAAGAGGTTGCACCTAAAAAACACCACAGATTTGAAACCTCTATGGAACAACACCTCTTTGTACACACCGGTGACCCGTGCGAAGGTTACAACTTAACTAAAACATCACCCACTCCTTTCTACAACCACACCTCTTTCCGTGACAGTAATGAAATGTTCGACCCTGGTGGACTTCACTAACGGAATAGCTGATTGGTGCTAAACAGTCAGATAATATCAACCAAGTAATGGTCAACAAGTCAAACAGCCTAAACCAATACTCCGGTGAGTTTAGTGTTTCCCCGGATCGTTAGATCCCAACGAGATGTGAAATCTGAAATAAAACGACTTCTATATCAGGTGAATTGAACAGGAAAAGGGTTTAAGTGATTTATACTACTGAAATATAAGAGTAAATAGCTTTAATAAGCTATATCAACTAATACGTGAAATCAGATAAGTACAAGTGAAAAAGGGACTGAAAACGTAAACGTTTACTAATTAAACGTAAACAAAAACAAATTTAACTTATAGTAGGATTTTATAAGCCTTAGGGGCTTAAATGCAAATTAAATAAATTTAAAATATTTATTTTATAATTAAAAACTATTTAATTAATTATTTTTATTTAATTACTATTATTAATTATTTAATAATTAACTAATAATTATGAAAATGTAAAATAAGTCTAGAAAATTAAAATTAAAATTTCTAAAAATCTAAAATATTATAAAACTTATTTTAAAACTATAATTATATTTTTCACACTATTTATCTATTTATTATTTATTTATTATTTAACTAATTACATTGATTAACTTATTTATAATTACTAAAAAGACTTAGATAATTATGAAAAATTTTATATATCTAATTAACCATCATAGGAATCCTAAAAAATTATAAAAAGTTTATATTATGTATTTTTAATTTAATTTACTAATTATTATTCTATTTATTAATTAATATTTAATTAAAATAATTAAATTATGAAAACTAGTAAATGAACAGTATAAATCACAAGAAAATTTCTAAAATTATTTTATGACTTATAGAAGCTAGGAAAAATATAAAATATAGATGTTACCTTATAAAAATATATTATGCTATTTAATTCTTATTTATTGATTAATTATTAATAAAACTATTATTAATTATTATAAATACTAAATTACAAAATAAAAATCTGAGAAAATTATTAAAAATACTTTAACCTATAAGGAAATTAATAAAAATATAAAAACACAATTTACTTAATAAAAATATAAAAATGAAAATTAAAATTAAAATTAAATTGAATTAAATAGAAACTATCACTTATTTTTATATTGGTTTTTCTTGATTTTTCTTTTAAAAAACTATATTATACCTAAAAATAACTAACTTTTGTAAAAACAATAATTTTATTACTTAATAATAAGCTAAATATAAGCTACTAAGTTTATCAGTTGACTTTAGTTGACCAGTTGAGAGAATAAGCTCACAAGAGCTTATGTGGGGTCCACCTTGGCAAAAATTGATTCCTCAGAGTTTATTGAACATGTATAAGCAAGAAAAAGCACAAGGGGTTGGCTAAATAAGCCAAAAAGCCACAATAAGCTTATGCTTATTTGTTTTCTGAGACAGATTATGGGACAGACTTGAGAGCTTATTCTAGGTGGGGTCCAGTGGGTTAGAGTTCAAACAAAAGGTCAAGGGTTCAAGTCTGGTAGGAGGGGGTTGTAAGAACCTATTTATGGGGTGTGGGACCTACTGAGATAGCCAGAAAACACACCTAAAGTGGTGGTGTTGGCTGAGGACTACTGTTTGGATTTCAAGCTTCAAAAAGCTTTCTAAAAGCTGTAAGCTGAGAACAAAAGCAAAAGCAAGGTAAAAATAAGATAAGTTAACAAAATTTAAAGCCAAAGAAGAGAGAAAATAAAAGAAAATAAGCTTGAAAAAGGAAATAAGCACTTGACTAAACTGTAAAACCAAACAGACCTTGAAGCCTAATGTATGACCTAATCTAGCTTATCAAATAAGCTGGATAAGGCTTGTAATTATTTGAGACAGCAAGTATGGTTGGTGAGGTTTCCAAAAAGCCCAAGCTTAGTTTGTGGGACCCACAGGCTAACTTGTGAAGAGCTTTTGAAATAAGCTGTATATACTGAGTGTGATGATCACTCAGTATATGCTATGGATTGGGACAACCTTTATGCTTGTTGCAGCCCTAGCTAAGGGGTTCTAAACTACAAAATAAGGACTCAGATAGATAGCCTAGCTTATGGACTTTCTAATAAGCTAATAATCAAAGTCTGGGGCCCTCTGAGTAGACCTGTGGGGTCCACTAAAGATGGGTGAGTAAACCTGAGCCCAGTGCACAGGGGAAGTGTTATCCCTGCAGCTCACTTTGAGCTTGTGCACAAGCTTGTGCAAAATTCACAAAATTGAGATAACTATAGGATCTTGTAGCTCTACTGATACTCTATCACCACAACAATTTTCAAAGTCTCAAACCTAATACAAAAATCTAGATAAATCTTGCTAGAAATGGAATTTTCTGCTCAATGTACTTTTGACTTTTTAATGAAAACTTGAGTTTTGACTTATATGAAGTTTAATCTCAATTTAATGACTGAAAACACAATAATAAGCTGAGATAAGGTTAAACTAATGTAAATCAACATGTAAAACCCGAAAATCTGTTTTGCTAAAATTACCATATAATTTGAATTTTTATAAGTCTCGTGAACATTATACGAATAATAAAACTTACGGTTAAATAAATGTTACGCATCACACGTCCAAAATATTATAAAAGGCCGAATATAATTTTGTACAATTTGTACAATCCCATCACACTTATTCAAGTCTTTGAGGGTCCTTTCTTTTGTGTGTAACGTAGATACAAAATTTAATAGGTAAAGATATTTTAAAAATTTTTGGAAAGGATTTGGCCACATTTTCTCCACAAATTGCTCCTTATTTTGGTTACCTTCCATTTTAAGTCACCTCCTAATCGGCTTGATTGATAACCGAACCATCCACATATTTTTGTTCTATTTAACATTTATCAAAATTCTCAAAACTTTCAAAACCCTACAAACACTAAAACATCAAATCGACTGGCTTCTTTTTTTCTCCTTCCCTGATCGACCAAGAGGAGTGCTGGTGAAGATTTTCGTGTGGGTTCCAAGGGCTTGGAATCGTGGGCTTTTGGTTCTGTCATGAAGGTGATAGACGTGGGTGTATTTTCTTTCATTCGAATGGGTTGTTGGTTTGCTATGGTCGTGTAATATACTGGTTCGAGGAGTGGTGATTCCTGGTGTTTGGTCGTGGTGTGATATCTTTCTGACTCGAGCGTGTTTTTGGATTGCTTTGGCTCGACTTGGTTTTGGGTCGTGAGGTTTTGTTTCGACTCTGGTCTTTGTACCTTGGTTATTTGTTCTCTTATGGATCACGCTTCGAGGGTAAAGTATCGACCCATTTGCTTTGTTCCTTCCGTTTAATCTCTTATACACACGTTAACAGGTTACTATAAAAACTAATGAATTGGTATATATATTGTATGCATACATGAGATCATAGAGAACCTCACATGAAATGATAAAACAAGTTCACATAAAATAACAACTTTCGATCTGTACGAACTCATGAGTACGACCTAAAACATGGTTAAATTCTTGTTATATAGATAGATTTGCATGCATGATAATTCGTATATATGTGTAATAAGGGGTATTGCATGCATGTTTCTCTCGGTTGGTTTTCTGAATCGCCAATAAATGTAAAAGGGCTGCATATTGGTAACTTTATGAAACCTGCTTTAGATCTAATAGAATATGAGTAGAATACTTGGTTTAAATCTTGATATAATACCTAAGAATTATATAAAAGGCATGTGTACTTTTATAAAATTTGAGAAGATATGGACAGGTGTATAAGTTAGTTTTGGTTTTGTTATGACTTATGTAGTGTGAGTATATGGGTGAAATTGTTTAACCATTTTTGTTTCACTAAATATGTGGGTGTACGTATGCATATATATATATATATATATATAACGTATGGACAGTGATGTCTTGTGTGAGTAAATGGAAGAAAAGCATGCTTGTGGTGTCGTATTTTTGGGTCGTCGTGGTATAATTTGATGTCGTGTATACATAAGTTATGAAACGACGGAATCTAAAATCATCCCTTTAATATAAAAATATAGTATAAACCTTAAAGTAATTTATTTGGCATTTTAATATTAATTTTTGATAATTTACATTTTAGACCCTAAATTATTATAAGTTGTCATAATTGAACCCTTATCAATAATAATGATCATTTTAAGTATTTAAACCTATTTAATAGACAATTGCATTCTAAATAATAAAATTTACTAATTCGGGAAGCTACTATAAATTGAAAGTTACTAAAAATGGAAAGCCAACTAAAACGAGTAATTTGATTTAGAATGAGCTTATAAATAATAAGACGATCATTAATTCGTGTAGATCCGCTGAAGAAGGAGTGACTTTCTATGTTATGATATGGTTTCGTTGACGGTTTAAGGTACATATATTCTATCCCTTTTCAGTAGGGACTTCTCATGACTCTCTTGATCCATCCTTTCGATATGCCATTGCTATGATCCCTTTGTTATGATATTTTGATATGAGCTTCTGATATGATCTTTCTGATATGAGCTTTGATATGACTTGTTTGATAAGATTCGTTTGATATGATTCAGTTCAGTTTGATATGTTCTGTTGGATATGATATGATGATTCGATATGATATGATTTGTTATGTTCTTATGCCCGAGTTTTTATTCTACTCATGGAGGTACCATGGGCGTGTCATTGAAGCACCAATGGCATGACACTTTCTGTGGAGGTGTGATTGATCCACGGCGTCCCCATTTGATATGATATGTTATGAGCTCTGGATTATTATGATATGTATGATTTGCTTTGTAGGGGGGGCGTATGGATGCATCCTAGGTATTCTGTTTTGTGTAGGGTGAATGTGAGTGTGTGCTTACACTTCTTCACGTTTGGGAGGTCGCGCCTCCATTTTGGTACTTAGAGGTATTCCCTCTTCGTGCACTTATGATTTGACGGATATGTGATTATATGGTAGGAGACCTATTCGAGTATCTCGTTAGGTCGGCTCGTGGCTTTCCTATGTTTCTTATGTCTATTCGAGTATCTCGTTAGACGCGCCTTTGTTGATACGTGCTCTTGATTCTCTTATGATTTGTTTATGCTTGATATATCTATGATGCTTCATTTCATTTGACTTAGGATATTCGTTCAGTTATTCGTTGATCTCTTATGCATTTGACAGATGATATTCTTTTCAGCAGAAGCTTACGATGTCTTGTTTCTCATACTTATATACGTTTCGTTTATCCGTTTGCTTTGTTATATCTGTTCACTGGGCTTTTTAAGCTCAGCCACATTTCCTTTCCTGTGGCAGGTTTTAGGTTGGAAGCTGGGTTTGGGTGAAGAGAGAGCATAGGAGCTTTAGTGGACTACCCCATGGACTAGAAGCCCATTACATCTGGACTAGTTTTGGACTTTGATTCGATTAGATTTTTGTTTACTTTGTATTTTCTTTTCTTTTATAGTTTTAGTATTTCTTTTGTACTTTTAGATTTTTCCCTTGAAATCTTTTGTTTTAAGTCTTCCGCTTGCGTTGTATGCTTTGTATGCTTTGATTTGTCACCATACTGTAGCGCTCCGGACCCATGTCGGGTTGGGGTGTTACAATTATGGTATCAGAGCTAAGGCTGCGACTTGTAGTACTTAAATTATGGCCTGTGAGTTTTGGACCCTTAGGTTTGCACCTTAGAAGCTTTAAGAATAACTTTGGAAGTTTTTGCCTTAAGTTTCTCCCCTTAAGAACCTTATTATGACCGGTGAGGATTGGGTAGATATATGACTAGACGTTGGTTTCTTGTTTCCGCTTTACTCTGATTTATACCTTTGCATTTCGGTAAGCTCTTACAAGATCATTCGTTTCGGAGACTTAGAAGACTTATCAGGATTCGCGACATGTGTTTAGGATACCTTTAGACATCATAGTGTGCCTTATAGGTTCTTTCTCTTGAGTTATCCTTCTGAGCTTCGATTCTTGATTCGTTTGACATCCGCTTACATGCCTTTCGTTCGTTCGGAGATTCGCGTATGTATGAATCTTACGTGCTCGACACATTCTATTACTTCTCCCTGCTTTTGATTCTTTCTTCATTGTTGATTTTTGACCTTACCTATTCTACCCCTATGAACGTTTTGTGACTTTTCATCATGTATATTTGATTCGTCCGATGCGTTCTGGAGATATTTGGAGATGATTTTGTTATGCTAATCTATTACGTTGGAAATGTTTGATTCGATGTTATTCTTGATTTTGATTTGTTGCCTGAGTACTATGATGATGACGACCGTCATTTTATGTTTGTCACCTTTAACGTTTTATGAAGTTCATATTCTACACCATGATTCTTAACCTGATAATCGTCTATGACCATCTTGTTCTAAAACTCGTGCGTTGATTTCCCCACTGCTGTGAAGATACTTCTCTGGTGAAAATCGCCTCGAGAGTTATTCGATTTGTTTGGAATGTTCGCTGTGTATCTTTGTGTGTTTTGTTTGTGGAGGAGAATGATGATGGTATTTATTGTTGGAAGCTGAATCGTGTCTTATTTTGTGAAAGGAACGGGACACTCTTAGTATTTCCTTTCGTATTTATGTGTGTAATGCCAATTGTGTTGGTTACCTTTCCGACTATTCCTATGGATTTGATAAATCGTGTCTTTTATGAATACTTAGACAAATTGTCATGGTATGACATTTTAGTATCTTTAGAGACGAAGGAGAAACACGAGTATTATCTTTTTATTTTGTGTTGACATTCTACATTTGGAGAAGCCTTTGTGATATTCTCGAAGAGTAACTATTGCGGGATGAAGAACGAGAGACGCAGCTGGCTGGAGCTGGATGGGATGGCGTGAAGACGGTGGTCAATGCATTGGAGATTTCCGTGCCCGGCAGGAAGGACAACACGAGAGGAGCTACGGTAGAGCATCGACTAGGACGGCTTACTTGAAAGATCGGCAGAGTTTTCCTTCGGCAGAAGATGGGTCAAGCTTCATGGCGCATCTACATTGTGTAGGACAGAGAATCACTTTTGCTCTCTCGATACGTTTTGGATATTTTGAGTTATGTTGTGACCGTCTGTACGATTTTGTTCTCCATATTATTATGAGACTCTTGGATACGTTTGACGATTTCTTTGGTACTCCTTCGATCTTGGCAAGTTCCTTTAGTCGTTCGGATTTCAGTTAGAGTTAATGAAGGTTTATCGTTTAGTTCTATCACTATGTTTGCTTTGTAGGTTTATGTGCTTCGTATATCTCCTTGTAGAATTTTATCTATCATCTGTCATCTGTCATCTGTCATCTGTCATCTGTCATCTGCTACGCATTCGTTGAATCAGATTTGTCATGAGAGTTCTGTGGAGAGCCTGGGGCTATCCAAATTTGTCGGGATAAAGTCATGAGAAACTATTTTGATTGTGGAGATTCTTTTGGAAGAACCTCACCGTGCGTGAGGATAATTGTGACGTTCATTTTTGATCTGCTACGTTTCCGTCTAACTTTTGCGACTTCAATTTTGAGGACAAAATTCTCTTTTTAGAGGGGAAGAATTGTAAAACCCGAAAATCTGTTTTGCTAAAATTACCATATAATTTGAATTTTTATAAGTCTCGTGAACATTATACGAATAATAAAACTTACGGTTAAATAAATGTTACGCATCACACGTCCAAAATATTATAAAAGGCCGAATATAATTTTGTACAATTTGTACAATCCCATCACACTTATTCAAGTCTTTGAGGGTCCTTTCTTTTGTGTGTAACGTAGATACAAAATTTAATAGGTAAAGATATTTTAAAAATTTTTGGAAAGGATTTGGCCACATTTTCTCCACAAATTGCTCCTTATTTTGGTTACCTTCCATTTTAAGTCACCTCCTAATCGGCTTGATTGATAACCGAACCATCCACATATTTTTGTTCTATTTAACATTTATCAAAATTCTCAAAACTTTCAAAACCCTACAAACACTAAAACATCAAATCGGCTGGCTTCTTTTTTTCTCCTTCCCTGATCGACCAAGAGGAGTGCTGGTGAAGATTTTCGTGTGGGTTCCAAGGGCTTGGAATCGTGGGCTTTGGTTCTGTCATGAAGGTGATAGACGTGGGTGTATTTTCTTTCATTTGAATGGGTTGTTGGTTTGCTATGGTCGTGTAATATACTGGTTCGAGGAGTGGTGATTCCTGGTGTTTGGTCGTGGTGTGATATCTTTCTGACTCGAGCGTGTTTTTGGATTGCTTTGGCTCGACTTGGTTTTGGGTCGTGAGGTTTTGTTTCGACTCTGGTCTTTGTACCTTGGTTATTTGTTCTCTTATGGATCACGCTTCGAGGGTAAAGTATCGACCCATTTGCTTTGTTCCTTCCGTTTAATCTCTTATACACACGTTAACAGGTTACTATAAAAACTAATGAATTGGTATATATATTGTATGCATACATGAGATCATAGAGAACCTCACATGAAATGATAAAACAAGTTCACATAAAATAACAACTTTCGATCTGTACGAACTCATGAGTACGACCTAAAACATGGTTAAATTCTTGTTATATAGATAGATTTGCATGCATGATAATTCGTATATATGTGTAATAAGGGGTATTGCATGCATGTTTCTCTCGGTTGGTTTTCTGAATCGCCAATAAATGTAAAAGGGCTGCATATTGGTAACTTTATGAAACCTGCTTTAGATCTAATAGAATATGAGTAGAATACTTGGTTTAAATCTTGATATAATACCTAAGAATTATATAAAAGGCATGTGTACTTTTATAAAATTTGAGAAGATATGGACAGGTGTATAAGTTAGTTTTGGTTTTGTTATGACTTATGTAGTGTGAGTATATGGGTGAAATTGTTTAACCATTTTTGTTTCACTAAATATGTGGGTGTACGTATGCATATATATATATATATAACGTATGGACAGTGATGTCTTGTGTGAGTAAATGGAAGAAAAGCATGCTTGTGGTGTCGTATTTTTGGGTCGTCGTGGTATAATTTGATGTCGTGTATACATAAGTTATGAAACGACGGAATCTAAAATCATCCCTTTAATATAAAAATATAGTATAAACCTTAAAGTAATTTATTTGGCATTTTAATATTAATTTTTGATAATTTACATTTTAGACCCTAAATTATTATAAGTTGTCATAATTGAACCCTTATCAATAATAATGATCATTTTAAGTATTTAAACCTATTTAATAGACAATTGCATTCTAAATAATAAAATTTACTAATTCGGGAAGCTACTATAAATTGAAAGTTACTAAAAATGGAAAGCCAACTAAAACGAGTAATTTGATTTAGAATGAGCTTATAAATAATAAGACGATCATTAATTCGTGTAGATCCGCTGAAGAAGGAGTGACTTTCTATGTTATGATATGGTTTCGTTGACGGTTTAAGGTACATATATTCTATCCCTTTTCAGTAGGGACTTCTCATGACTCTCTTGATCCATCCTTTCGATATGCCATTGCTATGATCCCTTTGTTATGATATTTTGATATGAGCTTCTGATATGATCTTTCTGATATGAGCTTTGATATGACTTGTTTGATAAGATTCGTTTGATATGATTCAGTTCAGTTTGATATGTTCTGTTGGATATGATATGATGATTCGATATGATATGATTTGTTATGTTCTTATGCCCGAGTTTTTATTCTACTCATGGAGGTACCATGGGCGTGTCATTGAAGCACCAATGGCATGACACTTTCTGTGGAGGTGTGATTGATCCACGGCGTCCCCATTTGATATGATATGTTATGAGCTCTGGATTATTATGATATGTATGATTTGCTTTGTAGGGGGGGCGTATGGATGCATCCTAGGTATTCTGTTTTGTGTAGGGTGAATGTGAGTGTGTGCTTACACTTCTTCACGTTTGGGAGGTCGCGCCTCCATTTTGGTACTTAGAGGTATTCCCTCTTCGTGCACTTATGATTTGACGGATATGTGATTATATGGTAGGAGACCTATTCGAGTATCTCGTTAGGTCGGCTCGTGGCTTTCCTATGTTTCTTATGTCTATTCGAGTATCTCGTTAGACGCGCCTTTGTTGATACGTGCTCTTGATTCTCTTATGATTTGTTTATGCTTGATATATCTATGATGCTTCATTTCATTTGACTTAGGATATTCGTTCAGTTATTCGTTGATCTCTTATGCATTTGACAGATGATATTCTTTTCAGCAGAAGCTTACGATGTCTTGTTTCTCATACTTATATACGTTTCGTTTATCCGTTTGCTTTGTTATATCTGTTCACTGGGCTTTTTAAGCTCAGCCGCATTTCCTTTCCTGCGGCAGGTTTTAGGTTGGAAGCTGGGTTTGGGTGAAGAGAGAGCATAGGAGCTTTAGTGGACTACCCCATGGACTAGAAGCCCATTACATCTGGACTAGTTTTGGACTTTGATTCGATTAGATTTTTGTTTACTTTGTATTTTCTTTTCTTTTATAGTTTTAGTATTTCTTTTGTACTTTTAGATTTTTCCCTTGAAATCTTTTGTTTTAAGTCTTCCGCTTGCGTTGTATGCTTTGTATGCTTTGATTTGTCACCATACTGTAGCGCTCCGGACCCATGTCGGGTTGGGGTGTTACACAACAACTCTTAAACCAACTTAGCTACTTTTGAAGTACCAATCCCACACAGTTAACTGTGTGGGTGAGATTTTGGTAACTTTGACTTTTTTTCTAAAGTGACACTTGATTTTATGTTTTCACAAACCTAATATAACCTTAAGTGACAGAGTTGAACCAAAATTAACAACCAATTTCCACTACAACACAGTGAACACCACTGTGCCAAACACACCTTATACTAACTGATTTGGAATTTTTCAAAGTAAACAACTGATTTAAACCATACAATTAACACAAAACTATATATTATGATTATATAAACCTGTTTAAGACCAAATATACCAACAAATAACAACAACAACTCAGAAATCAAGACCAAGCTATATATGACTAAAATATGAAATACTAAGTAACTTTTAATTTCAACAAACAAGACCACTGTATTATATAATATTATGATTTTTTAACACAAATAGAGACTAGAAAGCAAATAAAAATCAACTAAAATAAACTTATATATCAAATAAGAAAAATGGATCAAAGGTCTTACAATTGAGTGATCCAACTGAAACCAAGAAACAAGGATCAAAGAACCAATCCTAAAGAACTTCCACAAGTTCCCTAACCCAGGGCAAACTACAATCAACCCTGCTCCCAGCTTTGATCATCATTGCACACTAATTTTTATTTTCACTCTATTTATTTTGATTTTTTAATATTTTTGGTTTTATGATTACCACTGGTTCTTTCTATTTCTAAAAGCTTACAGAAGCTTTATAAGGAGCTTATATGAGCTTTTTGGTCCATAACAACAAATAACAACAATTCTTAAGCTATATGAGATTTTTGAACAAGAGATTGCTTAAACTGAATTTGTAATGAAACACTGAAATTGATGATTGGAAAAGATTTATTTATCACTGAAAATACAAGATACAGTACTTGAAAGCTTAGAACAACATTGGAAATTAAAAACTTAATTAGTCGACATACATTATTGAAATTAAAACTAGATACTCTCCACATTGCTTCCTTTCTTCAACTTTATAGACTTTTTGGGCTTCCCACATGTGTCTGAACAAATCCCATCAATATTTGTGGCCATTGGATTACTCAGAGTAATTTTTGACCTTTGGATCGTTTTGGCGCCAAAAACTCAATAGGTGGCAAGGAGATATTTTGAGGCTTATTAAGGATTTGTGGAGTGTTGTGGAGTTGTCAGGAAGACAATTGGTACATTAGGTATGGATTTTGAGTCAAGTAGCATGAAAACAGGGGATGTAAACTAGTTTGGAGGGAAAAACTGTGAAGACAGCATTTAATGGAGATGGGATAGGTGTAGGGTGGTGGAAGGGAGTTGGTGGTGAGTTGTATTGGTGAGGTGGAGGTGCAAGGTGGCACAAAACCACCTGGTATGGTGGTCTGTGTGGAGGTGGTGGTATTGGGAGGGATGGGTGAACAGTGTCTGGTGTTTGACCCGGGTCAACGCCCGCGTTTTTAATATAAAGGGTGCATTGGGTTTACTTGGTGGGCTGGGTAAAAACTGGGCTCAAAAAGGGTTGGGCTAGGTTAGTGTTTGGATTGGGTTGGTTTTAGTTTTGGGGTTTATTAATAAAATGGGGTCCGGTTTGGTTATTTAGTGAACAAGGACCAATTATGTAATTTTGACAAAAGTGAGGGACTGAAATTGTAATATTTCCCAAACACTCATAAGGGTGTAATTTGCCAAGAACCAATAATATAAGGACCAAATTCATATTTTACCATTTTTCAAAATTACCGGGGACCTTTTCTGCCAATTCCACAAACTCCAGGGACCTATTCTGTAATTTTCTGAAAGTTGAAGGGTTTATTTTGTAACTTCTCAAAAGTTATCATAAGGACCAATTTTGTCAATTTAGAATAGTGAAAGGCTTATTTTTCTTATTTTTGTATTTACAAAACCTTAGGGACTATTTTTGACATTTTCCAATCTTGAGGGACCAAAGTTGTAAATATGTGATTTTAAACTTTAAAGGACTATTTCTTAGAACTTATGAATCCCAAGGACCTTTTATGACATTTGTACAAGTTTTGATTTACCAGGGACTAGTTTTGCCAATTTTCCAAAGTTCAGGGACTAAAACTGTAAATTATGTGAAATGTTTTGTTTTTCATCAGTTTTCAATCCTTATGCATAAAAACACAATCCAGGGATAATTTTATGTATTTCAAGGCATTCCTGTGTGTTTTCATATATTTTTGCAGTTTAAATGTAACAGAAATGATGAGTATTTACACACTCATCAATCCCCCACACTAAACTATTGCTAGTCCCTAGCAATCTATTTGAGAATAAATTAATGGATTTTTACTCTTTACCAAAAGCCATCACTTCTGGAGTAGCCAGGTGTAAGAACTGTGGCACACCTGATAACCGTGTGATTTTTAGCAAACCACCAGCTGTCAACGGATTTGATTTGTCTTTACCAGAAGCCGTTTGCTTCTGGACTAGCCAACTCTTGATGGAATAGTCAATATCTTGGTGAGCTGATTACCAATTATGGATTTTCTACGGCCTTTACTACAAGCCATAATCTTGCGGGCTAGCCAACTCATTAGCTTTTTAGGATAATGGGGAGTTGAGGAACCATACAATTTTTGGCAAATTGCAAGCCATCAACGGTTTTGAGATGTCTTTACCAAGAGCCGTTTGCTCCTGGACTAGCCAATCCTGTTGTGGGTTAGACATGGAGGATTGATACCATTTATTGCATTTCTAAGTGTGAAAAAAACTTTAAATTTTGATCAAATGAGGGTGCTTGATGGAACATGTGTTTGAATTCGTGAGAATCCCCCCCCCCCCACACTTAGAAATGAATATTGCCCTCAATATTCAAAACACCGGGTGTTAAACCGATACTTAGAACGTAAGAAGGAAATATTAATAACCTTTATTTTAGGCTATTTACATACAAACTTTCTTTTTTCTTTTGTTTTGAACTTTTTTTTTTTTTTTTTTTTTTTTTTTTAAGATATATACATATATACAACATGTGGGGCATCTCCCCCACACTAGGTGGTAGAAAAGAGAAAGAAATCAGAAATATGAGTGAAAACCCATATTGCTATGCTTTTGATTACCGAGTCACTAGCTTGACTCGACCTCGAATTGATTTGTCCATGAGGAAAGTTTGGAGATCCGGGACAACCATGTTTGGGATGTCCTCTCCAAAGTAGTGTTTCACACGATGGCCATTTACTTTAAAACATGGACCGTTATTTTGAGATAACTCAACGGTACCATACGGATAAACCTTAGTGATAGTAAATGGACCAGTCCAACGGGTTTTTAATTTACCCGAGAAGATCTTTAATCTAGAGTTAAAGAGAAGTACCCGATCACCAACGTTAAAAACGCGGTTCTTTATTTTTGAGTCATGTATTCTCTTTGTTTTTTCTTTATAGATTAAAGAGTTCTCATAAGCCTGATCACGTAGTTCATTTAATTCATTCATTTGAACTTTTCTGTGATCACCCGCAGTTTTGAGGTCAAAGTTGGCATGTTTCAAAGCCCAGTAGGCTTTGTGCTCAAGTTCCATCGGTAAATGACATGTCTTTCCGTACACAAGCTTGTAAGGTGTACACCCAATGGGTGTTTTATAAGCTGTACGAAAAGCCCATAGTGCGTCATCTAATTTATCCGACCAGGCAGCACGGTTTTCACCAACAGTCCTCTCAAGTATCCTTTTGATACCACGATTTGAAACCTCCACTTGCCCACTTGTTTGTGGGTGATACGCGGTAGAAAGACGGTGGGTTACACCATACTTTTGCATGACTTTATCAAATTTGTCATTGCAGAAATGCGTACCACGATCACTTATAATAGCACGTGGGGTTCCAAAACGGGCAAAAAGAGATTTCCGGAATTTTACTACAACTCGGGCATCATTTGTGTGTAAAGCTTTTGCTTCAACCCACTTTGATAAATAATCAACCGCCACAAGTATGTACTTGTTTCCTCTGGATGATGGAAATGGCCCCATAAAGTCAATGCCCCAGATATCAAATATTTCACATACTTGAATAGCATTTTGTGGCATCTCATTTCTTTGTGAAATGTTTCCATGACGCTGACAAGCGTCACAGGTTTTAATGAGATCCTGGGCATCTTTATAAATTGTGGGCCAGAAGAATCCGGAATCAAACACCTTTTTGGCGGTGTAATTAGGACTATGATGTCCCCCAGTGGGTCCAGCATGGCAAGCCTTGAGAATTTCAGTGGCTTCCTGTCCATATACACACCGTCGGATGACTTGATCCGCACAGATTTTGAATAAGTAGGGGTCATCCCAGAAGTAATGTTTAACATCCTTAAAGAATTTATTCTTCTGTTGGGTTGACATCCCTTTCACAACAAAGTTACCCGCATGGTAGTTTGCAAAATCGGCAAACCATGGGGTAGTAGAATCTCCGCGAAAAGCAACCGCATTGAGTGTTTCGAAAGGAAATGTTTCATTTATTTCCTTTTTCTCATACACATTTTGATGAGGGTTTTCTAATCGGGACAAATGATCAGCAGCCAGGTTCTCAGCTCCTTTTTTATCACGAATAATGATATCAAATTCCTGGAGGAGGAGAACCCAACGGAGCAATCTCGGCTTTGCATCTTGTTTTGCAAATAGATATTTAAGAGCCGAGTGATCCGTATACACTACGCTTTTAGTCAAGATTAAGTATGTCCGAAATTTCTCAAAAGCATACACCACAGCTAATAATTCTTTTTCTGTAGTGGTGTAATGTGTTTGAGCTTCGTTCATAGTTTTGCTTGCGTAGTGGATAGGTTGAAAGTGTTTCGTTTTGCGTTGCCCCAAGACTGCACCGATAGCAAAATCACTTGCATCGCACATAAGCTCGAAGGGTAAATCCCAGTCGGGGGCAATAAGAATGGGTGCCTCAGTAAGCTTTTTCTTTAGTGTTTCAAAAGCTTCGATGCACTCTGGTGAGAAGATAAAAGGAGTATCCTTTTCAAGGAGATGAGTCATAGGCCGTGAGATTTTAGAAAAATCTTGTATAAATCGACAATAGAAACCGGCATGACCCAAGAAACTCCTAATACCTTTGACGGTAGTAGGGTGAGGCAGTTTTGCAATGACATCAACCTTAGCTCTGTCAACCTCAATACCATTCTTGGAAATCTTATGGCCGAGGACAATGCCCTCTTTGACCATAAAGTGACTCTTTTCCCAATTTAGACATAGATTGGTGTCTTTACACCTTTTCAACATTGTTTCTAAATTGGTGAGACATGTTTGGAATGAATCCCCAATGACCGAAAAGTCATCCATAAAGACCTCCATGGTTTTACCGATCATGTCGGTAAATATAGCCATCATGCACCTCTGAAACGTACCTGGAGCATTACATAAGCCAAAAGGCATACGTTTATAAGCAAAGGTTCCATAAGGGCATGTAAAGGTAGTCTTTTCTTGATCTGATGGATCAATGGGGATTTGGAAGTATCCTGAGAAACCATCAAGGAAACAATAGTATTCGTTCCCTGCTAATCTCTCAAGCATCTGGTCCATAAAGGGCAGCGGAAAGTGGTCTTTGCGGGGGCGTCATTTAACTTACGATAGTCAATGCAAACACGCCATCCGGTAACCAGCCGAGTTGGAATCAACTCATTTTCCTCATTAGTGACAACAGTAATGCCACCCTTTTTTGTGACGCAATGAATGGGACTAACCCATGGACTGTCAGAGATAGGGTAAATCAATCCTGCATCAAGAAGTTTAAGGACCTCTTGTTTAATCACATCATGGATTTTTGGATTCACCTTTCTTTGATGTTGCACTGCAGGTTTGAAGTCATCCTCCATCAAGATTTTGTGTGTACAAAAATCTGGGTTAATACCCTTAATATCAGAGAGTTTCCAAGCAATTGCTTGCTTGTTTGACTTCAAGACCTTTATGAGAGCACTCTTCTCCTCAACACTTAAACCTTTAGCAATAATGACGGGTAATTTATCATCACCCTCCAAGAATGCGTATTCAAGATGAGGGGGTAAGTCCTTGAGTCCGACCTCAGGAAAATCATCAGTTTCCTCAACATATTTGATTTCCTGATTATGAAGTTGTACGGGAGGGAGTGGAGGAGAATTGTCTTGGTTTAGCAATCTCTCAAGGAGAAGAATATCTCCCTCCAGATCAATCTCAGTGTTATCAATTCCCGATGGAACTGAATCACTTTTGAGAAAAGCCTCGACCTCTTCCAAAAGGAAATCACTTCCCTCAAACGGAGTGAGAGAAGGGGAAGAGTCGGAAATGATAGGTTCAGATGATGGAGTGGCATCCCCACTCACAGAATTATGAGAATAACCAAGAAACTCTTGAGAGTACTCCTCAGAAGCAATGTCTATGATATCTATTTGATTAACTGCTTCATAATCATAATTGGAGGAGTACCTCGAGGTTTGATCGAGGTTAACTGTAACAGCTTCATTACCCACACGAAGAGTGATTTCTTGTTCAAATACATCGATAAGAGCACGACCCGTTCTAAGGAAACCCCTCCCAACAATGAGAGGGACCCTTTGATCGGCATCGAAATCAACCACTACAAAGTCAGCGGGGAGATAAAATTCTCCTACCTTCACAAACACGTCCTCGGCAATGCCGAGAGGACGAGATATCGATCGGTCTGCAAGCTCTAAAGTCATGCAGGTAGGAGTAAGATCAGGAAGAGAAAGTTTCTTCCAAACTGAGTACGGCATTAGGTTAATACTTGCACCAAGATCGGCCAAGGCATAGCAATCAACCATTCCTGGAAATACACATGGTATTAGAAATTTTCCAGGATCTCCCAGCTTCTCGGGAAGCTTCTTTAAAAGAACTGTAGAGCAGTTCTCATTCAAGGGAGTCTTTGCCATTTCAAACAGTTTCTCCTTGTTGCTTAACAAGTGTTTGATTGTCGATGCAAATTTGGGCATCAGAATAATAGCATCCGCAAAGCTAATGTCAAAATGCAAATCTTGGAAGATTTGAAAGAATTTATCCATCTGGTGACTAGCTTTTTTCACGGAGCTTTTGTTCACTCAAGCGTGAGGGGTAAGGAATAGAGGAGGTAGAAGGTCTGGACTGAGGTGTTTCAACTGGAATATCATTTGGTTCAAAAACAACTCTAGGTTTTGGTTTGGGTTTCGGGACAACATGAGGTGGGACGTCTTGGGTACCTCCCTTATGAGTAGGAAGTACTTCGTCCTTATTTACCTCGACGTTATTTTCCACTACCTTGGGAGAAGAAGTAGAAGGGGTAGTGGGAACAGTAGGTCCATCATATGAAACTCCGCTCCTGGTCGTGATCGCCTTTGCATCGCCCCTCGGGTTTGCGATCGTGTTGCTCGGAAGTTTTCCAGAGCCCGAGGGTTGTTCATTTAAAGATTTCTTAATTTCAGAAATCTGGCTGACCAACAACCTGTTTGTCTCTTCTTGAGTTTTCATGAATTGCTTCAACAACTCATCTGATGATGGTTGTGGAGCTGGGAGAATGGCTTGTGTTTGGTTAGGGAAATTTTGGACACGGTTATTTTGATTATAACCTTGTTGTGGCTGAAAATTCCCTTGATTTGGATTACCATTTCCCTGAAAATGATTTCCGGGGTTGAAATTTTTTCTGTTAAAGTTTCCTTGATTGTGGAAACCTTGATTCTGTCCAGGATGGAAATTCCCTTGGTTTTGATAACCTTGGTTCATTCGTGGTTGGTTTTGGTTTCTGTTTTGCAAATTTGGGTTTTGATTAAACCCGGGTGGTCCCATATGTGTGTTAGCACGGTAACTTGGTTCCATTTGAGGACGGTATTGATTACCCCCCTGATTTGTAGTACCGGCTAGGGCATTGGCTTCAAAAGGACTACCATCGGTGGCAGTAGAATTGTAGTAAGCATGTGGGCCACCACAAGTGACACAAACTTCCACTTTTTTAACTTCAGCATGTGAAGGGTTTTGTGTGAAAGTGACTTTTTTCTGGTTTGAGATAACCAAAGCTTGAATGGCGTCCGTGAGTTTGTCTATCTTAGCATCGGTGCTAGAAGTACTCACGGGCGATGAAGTAGAAGGACCAGCACTCACTTGGGAGTTATATGGTTTTGTGCGTGTAGTGCGGACTTTGGACTTATTTTCAATGATTTCTAAAGCTTCTTTTGTGGTTTTGCTCAAAAAATTACCTCCCGCGGAGGCATTAAGAGAATCTTGGTCAGATTGACTCACACCATTATAAAACGTGTCAATTTGCATTAATTCAGTGAAACCATGATGAGGACATCGACGAAGCAATTCTTTGAAACGATCCCAAGCGTCACCAAACGATTCATCAAACCTTTGAGTAAATTTGATGATTTCATTTTTAAGACTTGTCGTTCTGGACGGGGGAAAAAATTTGTTTACAAATTTGGTAACTAAATCTTCCCATGAGTTTATTGAACGAGGAGGTTGTTTTTCCAGCCAAATCCGGGCTGCTCCCTCAAGAGAAAATGGGAAAAGAAGAAGTTTGACTGCTTCGGAAGGGACGTTCTTGTATTTGATGGTTGAAGTAATTTTATTAAACCATCGAATATGAGCATGGGGATCATCCCTCTAAAAACCATAAAATTGGCTTGAAGTTACTAGATTTAGTAACCCGGTTTTGAGCTCAAAGTATTCAGCCACGATGGCTGAGACAACAATAGCGTCTCCGTAACCCTCAATGGGTGCTTGGAGAAGCTCATTCATCGGACGGTCTTCCGCCATGATAACTTTCTTAGGTGAAACAGCACGTTCCTCAGATACGGCTGTTGGGGCAGAACGTCTATGGGGTCTTCGAGGAATTCTGACAAGCTCACGTAAAGGGCTTGTTGACCTAGAAGAACGAGTGCGCATGCACTAGAGACAACTCTAAGAATACTTAGAGTGACGGGAAATTACAAATAGAAAATAAAATATGAACAAAAAGATGATATATAACAAAGTGTGAAAATTCAAACTCACAGATATTTCAAAAAGTCGTAATACGCAGCACACCTCCCCGGCAGCGGCGCCAAATTTTGATTGGTGCTAAACAGTCAGATAATATCAACCAAGTAATGGTCAACAAGTCAAACAGCCTAAACCAATACTCCGGTGAGTTTAGTGTTTCCCCGGATCGTTAGATCCCAACGAGATGTGAAATCTGAAATAAAACGACTTCTAGATCAGGTGAATTGAACAGGAAAAGGGTTTAAGTGATTTGTACTACTGAAATATAAGAGTGAATAGCTTTAATAAGCTATATCAACAAATACGTGAAATCAGATAAGTACAAGTGAAAAGGGGACTGAAAACGTAAACGTTTACTAATTAAACGTAAACAAAAACAAATTTAACTTATAGTAGGATTTTATAAGCCTTAGGGGCTTAAATGCAAATTAAATAAATTTAAAATATTTATTTTATAATTAAAAACTATTTAATTAATTATTTTTATTTAATTACTATTATTAATTATTTAATAATTAACTAATAATTATGAAAATGTAAAATAAGTCTAGAAAATTAAAATTAAAATTTCTAAAAATCTAAAATATTATAAAACTTATTTTAAAACTAAAATTATATTTTTCACACTATTTATCTATTTATTATTAATTATTTATTATTTATTTATTATTTAACTAATTATATTGATTAACTTATTTATAATTACTAAAAAGACTTAGATAATTATAAAATTTTTTATATATCTAATTAACCATAATAGGAATCCTAAAAAATTATAAAAAGTTTATATTATGTATTTTTAATTTAATTTACTAATTATTATTCTATTTATTAATTAATATTTAATTAAAATAATTAAATTATGAAAACTAGTAAATGAACAGTATAAATCACAAGAAAATTTCTAAAATTATTTTATGACTTATAGAAGCTAGGAAAAATATAAAATATAGATGTTACCTTATAAAAATATATTATGCTATTTAATTCTTATTTATTGATTAATTATTAATAAAACTATTATTAATTATTATAAATACTAAATTACAAAATAAAAATCTGAGAAAATTATTAAAAATACTTTAACCTATAAGGAAATTAATAAAAATATAAAAACACAATTTACTTAATAAAAATATAAAAATGAAAATTAAAATTAAATTGAATTAAATAGAAACTATCACTTATTTTTATATTGGTTTTTCTTGATTTTTCTTTTAAAAAACTATATTATACCTAAAAATAACTAACTTTTGTAAAAACAATAATTTTATTACTTAATAATAAGCTAAATATAAGCTACTAAGTTTATCAGTTGACTTTAGTTGACCAGTTGAGAGAATAAGCTCACAAGAGCTTATGTGGGGTCCACCTTGGCAAAAATTGATTCCTCAGAGTTTATTGAACATGTATAAGCAAGAAAAAGCACAAGGGGTTGGCTAAATAAGCCAAAAAGCCACAATAAGCTTATGCTTATTTGTTTTCTGAGACAGATTATGGGACAGACTTGAGAGCTTATTCTAGGTAGGGTCTAGTGGGATAGAGTTCAAACAAAAGGTCAAGGGTTCAAGTCTGGTAGGATGGGGGTTGTAAGAACCTATTTATGGGGTGTGGGACCTACTGAGATAGCCAGAAAACACACCCAAAGTGGTGGTGTTGGCTGAGGACTACTGTTTGGATTTCAAGCTTCAAAAAGCTTTCTAAAAGCTGTAAGCTGAGAACAAAAGCAAAAGCAAGGTAAAAATAAGATAAGTTAACAAAATTTAAAGCCAAAGAAGAGAGAAAATAAAAGAAAATAAGCTTGAAAAAGGAAATAAGCACTTGACTAAACTGTAAAACCAAACAGACCTTGAAGCCTAATGTATGACCTAATCTAGCTTATCAAATAAGCTGGATAAGGCTTGTAATTATTTGAGACAGCAAGTATGGTTGGTGAGGTTTCCAAAAAGCCCAAGCTTAGTTTGTGGGACCCACAAGCTAACTTGTGAAGAGCTTTTGAAATAAGCTGTATATACTGAGTGTGATGATCACTCAGTATATGCTATGGATTGGGACAACCTTTATGCTTGTTGCAGCCCTAGCTAAGGGGTTCTAAACTACAAAATAAGGACTCAGCTAGATAGCCTAGCTTATGGACTTTCTAATAAGCTAATAATCAAAGTCTGGGGCCCTCTGAGTAGACCTGTGGGGTCCACTAAAGATGGGTGAGTAAACCTGAGCCCAGTGCACAGGGGAAGTGTTATCCCTGCAGCTCACTTTGAGCTTGTGCACAAGCTTGTGCAAAATTCACAAAATTGAGATAACTATAGGATCTTGTAGCTCTACTGATACTCTATCACCACAACAATTTTCAAAGTCTCAAACCTAATACAAAAATCTAGATAAATCTTGCTAGAAATGGAATTTTCTGCTCAATGTACTTTTGACTTTTTAATGAAAACTTGAGTTTTGACTTATATGAAGTTTAATCTCAATTTAATGACTGAAAACACAATAATAAGCTGAGATAAGGTTAAACTAATGTAAATCAACAACTCTTAAACCAACTTAGCTACTTTTGAAGTACCAATCCCACACAGTTAACTGTGTGGGTGAGATTTTGGTAACTTTGACTTTTTTTCTAAAGTGACACTTGATTTTATGTTTTCACAAACCTAATATAACCTTAAGTGACAGAGTTGAACCAAAATTAACAACCAATTTCCACTACAACACAGTGAACACCACTGTGCCAAACACACCTTATACTAACTAATTTGGAATTTTTCAAAGTAAACAACTGATTTAAACCATACAATTAACACAAAACTATATATTATGATTATATAAACCTGTTTAAGACCAAATATACCAACAAATAACAACAACAACTCAGAAATCAAGACCAAGCTATATATGACTAAAATATGAAATACTAAGTAACTTTTAATTTCAACAAACAAGACCACTGTATTATATAATATTATGATTTTTTAACACAAATAGAGACTAGAAAGCAGATAAAAATCAACTAAAATAAACTTATATATCAAATAAGAAAAATGGATCAAAGGTCTTACAATTGAGTGATCCAACTGAAACCAAGAAACAAGGATCAAAGAACCAATCCTAAAGAACTTCCACAAGTTCCCTAACCCAGGGCAATCCACAATCAACCCTGCTCCCAGCTTTGATCATCATTGCACACTAATTTTTATTTTCACTCTATTTATTTTGATTTTTTAATATTTTTGGTTTTATGATTACCACTGGTTCTTTCTATTTCTAAAAGCTTACAGAAGCTTTATAAGGAGCTTATATGAGCTTTTTGGTCCATAACAACAAATAACAACAATTCTTAAGCTATATGAGATTTTTGAACAAAAGATTGCTTAAACTGAATTTGTAATGAAACACTGAAATTGATGATTGGAAAAGATTTATTTATCACTGAAAATACAAGATACAGTACTTGAAAGCTTAGAACAACATTGGAAATTAAAAACTTAATTAGTCGACATACATTATTGAAATTAAAACTAGATACTCTCCACATTGCTTCCTTTCTTCAACTTTATAGACTTTTTGGGCTTCCCACATGTGTCTGAACAAATCCCATCAATATTTGTGGCCATTGGATTACTCAGAGTAATTTTTGACCTTTGGATCGTTTTGGCGCCAAAAACTCAATAGGTGGCAAGGAGATATTTTGAGGCTTATTAAGGATTTGTGGAGTGTTGTGGAGTTGTCAGGAAGACAATTGGTACATTAGGTATGGATTTTGAGTCAAGTAGCATGAAAACAGGGGATGTAAACTAGTTTGGAGGGAAAAACTGTGAAGACAGCATTTAATGGAGATGGGATAGGTGTAGGGTGGTGGAAGGGAGTTGGTGGTGAGTTGTATTGGTGAGGTGGAGGTGCAAGGTGGCACAAAACCACCTGGTATGGTGGTCTGTGTGGAGGTGGTGGTATTGGGAGGGATGGGTGAACAGTGTCTGGTGTTTGACCCGGGTCAACGCCCGCGTTTTTAATATAAAGGGTGCATTGGGTTTACTTGGTAGGCTGGGTAAAAACTGGGCTCAAAAAGGGTTAGGCTAGGTTAGTGTTTGGATTGGGTTGGTTTTAGTTTTGGGGTTTATTAATAAAATGGGGTCCGGTTTGGTTATTTAGTGAACAAGGACCAATTATGTAATTTTAACAAAAGTGAGGGACTGGAATTGTAATATTTCCCAAACACTCATAAGGGTGTAATTTGCCAAGAACCAATAATACAAGGACCAAATTCATATTTTACCATTTTTCAAAATTACCGGGGACCTTTTCTGCCAATTCCACAAACTCCAGGGACCTATTCTGTAATTTTCTGAAAGTTGAAGGGTTTATTTTGTAACTTCTCAAAAGTTATCATAAGGACCAATTTTGTCAATTTAGAATAGTGAAAGGCTTATTTTTCTTATTTTTGTATTTACAAAACCTTAGGGACTATTTTTGACATTTTCCAATCTTGAGGGACCAAAGTTGTAAATATGTGATTTTAAACTTTAAAGAACTATTTCTTACAACTTATGAATCCCAAGGACCTTTTATGACATTTGTACAAGTTTTGATTTACCAGGGACTAGTTTTGCCAATTTTCCAAAGTTCAGGGACTGAAACTGTAAATTATGTGAAATGTTTTGTTTTTCATCAGTTTTCAATCCTTATGCATAAAAACACAATCCAGGGATAATTTTATGTATTTCAAGGCATTCCTGTGTGTTTTCATATGTTTTTGCAGTTTAAATGTAACAGAAATGATGAGTATTTACACACTCATCAATAGCTACTCGTGGTTTTACTTGTGTTTAGCTATTCACACTAAGTGCAGGGACTAAATGTGGAATTACTTCATTTTACACCTCACACGGACATCTGACGGCGTCATATATTAACTCTTGACGCCGTCACCTCGCTAATTCAGCAATAATAACCCAAATTCAATCACTTTCAACTCATACCCCACAAATCTCACCTAAAGTGCTGCTACCACTCCGAATCTCCACCCTCCAATTCGACATCTTCCGCGACTAATCTCCACTCCGTAAGTAGTTTTTCTTCACTCTTTTTCGATCAATTGTCCTTAGGATCAATCAATTTTGAAAACCTCCTTCACCCGAAACCTCATTTTTGACCCATCATTGACAAATCGTAATGCCATCCATTTGGTGATTTGTATTCATGGGGTTACCCTTAGATGATGTTAACCCACTTGAATCATGCGTTAATTTAGGAAAAATCCCTCATGCCACGGATTTTTTGACCCCCCACCCATTTTTTCTGATTAAAGGAGCATTTGGGTAATGGGTTAAGAGTTTGAAAATTGATTTTTCCCTCGTAATTGCATGATTCGGATTCTGCTAGGTCTGACGATGTCAGGACCTCTTACTGACGGCGTCAGATGTGTCTGACAGCAAAAATCAATAAAATTCTCGTTCTAATTGTTTCCGTTCACTCTATCTTTCTCCAGGAAAATGAGCAAGCGATCTCGACAACATCGTGGCAGCTCTTCTAGGTCCCAAAGAGTTAACTATGGGGAATTGGTCCATAGTTGGGGTGAATTTGACAATGTTGCCGCCACCACCAAGTATGCGGAACTTTGTAATCACCACATTGATGCTAGGGCCGTGGTTGATTGGGAGTTTCTTAGGTCCCAAGGGTTGGAAGTTGCGTTTTTGGGGAGGATCCACACTGACAGGTTTGCGGGTCCTTAATGGGAGAGGTTGTTTAGGATTAGGGAGACGGTGTATAGTGAGTTGGTGAGGGAGTTCTTTGCGACCTTCCATTTTGATCAGGCTGAGGCTAGGACGGACATGGGGGGCACCACTATCTATTTTAGGTTAGGAGGGGAAGTGCGGTCATGTTCGGTTACTGAGTTTGGTTAGAGGATAGGGTTGTATACTAGGGATGAGGCTGTTGATGGAGGTTTTATGCAGAGGTTGCTGCATGGGGAGACTTTGAGGAGTGATATGAGGTGTGTCACTTTTTGGCCGACCATTGGGGACGGGGTTTACACCTCGACTACTGGGGCAGCATCAATCAGGGACCCCATAGTTAGGTTGGTCCACAGATGCATCACATACAGCCTGTCAGGACGTCATGGCACCACTCACCGTGTCACTGCTTCAGATCTTTTCTACCTGTACACCATCTTTTCAGCGGATGTTTGCTGCAACATCCCATTTTGGGTAGCTAGTTATTTGAGGACCAGTGTGGGTGAGAGGGATATCGATAAGGTGTATGGGGGGATGTTCGTGACCCGGTTGGCTCGTTCCTATGATCTTCTTACTCCCCCGATCATGGGATACTTGAGCGACTGTGGGGCTTGTAGGGTAGTGAGGGCTAAATCCCTCAGGCAGATGAGCATCGTGATGCTGATGAGGAATGGGACCTATAACTGGTATGAGGCAGGGGGACCTGATGATGAGGATGATGATGATGATGAGGGAGCGCCCCAGCAGCATCAGTTTGAGAGTTATGAGGAGGGGACAGCTGACTACTACTGACACATGAGTCGGGGAGACTGGCAGGCACATCAGGGAGCCTGGATGGGTCAGGTGGACGCATGGCGGACCACCACTGACCAGCGCTTTGATTGGATGTATGATCACACCATCCGTCAGATGCAGCACCTCTCCACCCGTGATCAGCTTGAGCCTCACCTGCAGATTGACCCATTCCCCGGTCGTGAGACAGACTACCCTCCCTACGGGTACACAGGACACCTCCCTCCTGGCTATGACTACCGTTTTGGTCCTCCTCCCCAGTGATCTTTCTTGATGTCTGTTATTTCTGAACAATTTATTGATGGTTGTGTAATTTGAAACAATTGGTACTGTAATAGTTTAGGATGCGGCCTCTGTTGGCCTTGAACAATTTTAATTTTTTATGTTTACGTTTATTTGAAATAATTGAATGGGCTTATGGTGACATTCTTCATTTTGTGTAATTTTATTTTATTTGTTTGTTATTTGCTTCCGTATGCATGCTTTATTTTTATTGTTGGTAGATCATGTTTCTAAACTAAATAGTGAAAATACTTTACTTTGTTGTTTTGGCCTAGTCTTAACTCCACCTAAAGGTATTTTTGCAAAAGATAAGTGTAAGGGGAAACCCCAAATATGTTTTTAAGAAACAAACCGATCATGATTCTCCACAATATTAAGTGAACATGTATATTCGTATTTGTTAGAGTCAAATGCTTGTATTGAGTCATAATGAAGTTTTGCAGGATTTTCCAGGAAGTAGGACCAAGTTTTTCCAGAAATTTTCCAGAAACTTAACACAAGAATTTCTGCAGGTCACTTCTGACGGCGTCACGAGTTTACTCTTGATGGCGTCACGTGTAAAAATCTGGAAATTTTACCAGTTTTGTTTTTCTAACGGAGTCTTAAAGTTGTTGTTGAATTATTAAGTTTTATAATCTTCAGGAAATCTGCAAACTTCATTCCACAAACATTATATCTTATTTTGTTTTCTAGGATTTAGTAACTTATGTAGATTGCCGCCGATTTTATGCGAGGTTGCTTTGTTTGTTTTATCAGGATTTACAGGTTATGTATGACAAGAAGATGATTTATATTCTGGAAGGGAAGCTTTGATTGTGCATTTTCTTGGAGGAAGATCTAACCTGGCCACCTTATTATCCATACCGAGCGAATCAGGGGAGTATTTGATTTCATTCTTTTTACTTATTTCACTTTTACATTCTTTACTTGAACATTGGGGACAATGTTCATCATAAGTGTAAGGGGGGGGGGGGGGGGGTAAAATGATGATACCTTACAGATACACTTTCGCTTGAGTTTGTTTGTTTGATGGTAGATGTGTAATAAAACTATGAGAAATACTTGTTAGTGCAGTTTTAGCGCCAAATTTAAATTTTTTTACAACATTTAGGAGTGAAACTTTAGCCATAGCAAGCGTCTCATGGATAGGAGATTGTATGACTAGCACATAACCTTACTTTCAGAAAAATTTTCCACCCAAATATGTGAGGTTCGCCTTTAGATTTGATAGGAAAAGCATTTACTATTAGTGCTTATGAGTGTACCGGTAGCATTTAGATTCTAGAACTTGCGTTAGTGATGCATCCCGAGACCGCTAGTGAGACTATATTCGTGTAGTAGGATTTACTACATGATAAGAGGCATTAGGATCACCCTTGTGTAAACCCATATCATAATTACTTGACCACTTAAGTCATATTACTTGGCTAGTTAAGTCAACTAATTTTTCCCACACCCTTAGCGTTGTACTCATTTTTAGTACACGAAACCCCTAGTACACCCCTCCGAGCCTATCTTTTCGTTTCTAACTTTAAGCATTTTACTTAAAGGAAGAATTTGTTACACCCCACTTAAATGTACACCCAAATCGCCTTAGCATTCCGTGTATGCACTCATCTTTAGTGCATTATTGTTATTTGTTAAACCCTAAGTTAATTATCTAATTGATTACATGGTTGCTAAGTCGAGTCATATCCTTGTACATATTGTTTTGGGACGATTGAGACTCATGGGTAAAGTACTTATTTTATGGAGTAATGGGGAAGAACATCATTTATTACCCCCATATGTGCGTTAATCTTAAAAGTACTCAAAGTGTTTTGATTTTCTTAATTCGAGTCATTAGATTAGTTTATTGTAAAGTATGTAAAAATTCAAGTGTAAGGGGAATGTTCATTCCATATGCTGTATTATTTTAGATGGTAGGGTAAGAGTGTATGCAACAAAAAAAAAAAAAAAAAAAAAAAAAAAAAAAAAAATCGAAAAAAATCGAAAAAACAAGAAAAAGAAAAAAAAATAGAAAAAGAAAAGAGAAAAAACATACGGACTACCATCCCGTTTCATTCTATGTTCATTTTATATTTTTATTATTTTTCATTTACTAGCTTAAGTCGAGTTTAGTCTTGGTTTAGCAACGCCATATTGTACATGTAATTAACCAAGATTGTTAACTCGCCACCAGTAAAGACTGCCTATATCCAACAAAACCGTGTATTTCATATCCCTACACCTAACGTTACAACCCTTTGAAAGACATCTTTGATAGTTTATCCTAGGTGCTTACGCCATGTGGTGGAGGTTTGATCCTTTCCCAAGCCTATGGTAATCTATTTTGCTATGACAGGTAGTGAGAGACGTTTTCCATTTCCATATTGTGATATTACTTTATTGCACCCGAGAGATGTGAGTATCTAAACACTATTTGTGAGGTGCTTGTGTATGACCTCCGTGCTTATCTTTGGTCTTTAGTGGAACGATTATTTGTTGTAATTACTTTTATATTAGTGTTAAATGACCCCTAACTTGTATTTTGACTAGAATAAAAGCGCATTTGCTTGAGGACAAGCAAATCTCAAGTGTAAGGGTATATTGTGAGGCGAAAAATGAACCACTTTTGGGGGGTCATTTAAGCCCGGAATTGAATTTATTTGATCAAATATTGCCCTAAATCGTTCTTTTTGTGATTTTAGGTACTTTGGGAGTGAAATCTGGAAAAGGAAGCAATTCGGACGTTTTTGGAGCATAAAAGTGAAGAAAACGCCAAAGACTTAATTTTCCAAGCTGGGAACAGTGTGTGACGGCGTCAAGAGTATTTTCCTGACGGCGTCAAGAGTAAATATCATGACGGCCCAGTATATAAATGAAGGCGTCACAAGGTAGAGCGTCAAGAGTTAAATACGTGACGGCCTGGAAAAGTGTAATACATGATGGCGTCAGATGTAGATCAAGGCAGTCAGAGGATTCTTTTGGCGGCGAGATGACGGCGTCACAAAGTTGTTCTTGACGCCGTCAGCCTCTATTTTCTATATATAGTTTTCTAATTTTCATTCATTGAGAGGAACAAGTTTGGAGAAACCCTAAGGCCGAACCATATACGAATTTTACAGCTTTTCAAGGGTTTTCAGCCCTTGAATGCTTACATGTGCTATTGAGATTTAGATAAGTATTCTTTTAATTCAATCAATATGTCTATGTGTTGGTTGTCTATATCTTGTGCTTGTCTTGATTCCACCATGTTAGGCTAGATTTATCTTGTGTTTGCTTAGATCTAATGAAACCTAGATGTTGATTATGTGTTGATTACTTGTTTATGGTTGTATTGGATGAATGATTTCAATGTTAGGCTTAGAAAACTGGCAGATCTCCAAATGGTAACATGCTTGAACGTCTTAGGAAACATGAACCGATGTGTACTAGGTTTTATTGGTTGTATTTAATGCATGAGTAAATTCTAATGATCCCATGTTAGGAGCTTCTTAGCCGGCTCGACATAGGAGTGAAGTAGGCACTCATAGGATTGGGGAGTTAAGTACGCCACCCCATGAATGGTATTAAGGAATACAATCCGTCATCCACGCAACTATAACAAGTAATTAACGTGTAAAAGATATCTAGGGAGTAGCGAAATCTAAGTAAACACATTTCTCCACTTATTGCTCACAACCTTAGTTTAATTTAGTTTTATTTTCATTTCTAGTATTTTATTTTGATTGCATCTTAGTATTGGGTTAGTTGACTAGCAACTAATTCCGCCCAAATCCTTTAAAACCCGAGATTTTTACTTGCTTTCTAAAAAACATAAAAATACAAAAAGAATCATCTCTCATCCCTAGAACTAGTAATTAGGTTTTTCTAATGCTAGCGGCACTATTCCTAGCTGAACGATCAATCCCCGGTACTTGTCACTATACTATACTACAACGATCAGGTACACTGCCTGGTGGGGGTTGTAAGCTTCTCAAGATCCCTTGAGAGGTAAAGCCTGGTGCAATTCCCACGCATCACTTTTGCACTAAAAATTTCTGTTTTAATTCTCTCAAATCATCTTCCTAAATCCTTTGATCATAGACATTTTAGTTCTTGTTTCAAGTGGTCCAATCCTTCATCATTCAAAGTACAAGAGAAGAATACTCCTCCAACATCTTGTTAAGAAGTATTGTAAGCTTGTGTATATTGTAAAGGTGTAGAAGTTGTGTCATAGGTAGATCTAGGTGTGTTAGTAGTTGTGAATAGAAGTAGTTGTGTTGGGTAGAAGTAGAAGTAGTGTTGTGAAAAAGAAGTAGTGAAGTTGTGTAAAGTTGTGTAGAAGTAGTGGTGTGCATAAGTTGTGAAGAATGTGTGTAGTGGTGTGAGATTGGTTCTAACTACTATTAGGATTCGACATTTAGCTTAGTGTCGTAAATTGGTGTAAGCAAAAGTTGTGTAAGGTTTTCTCCGCCATAAGGGAGCTTGTTGACGTAGTGAAGAAAACTCTCGAGTTAGGTGCTCGGGGAGTGGAGTAGGGCGAAGAGGTGCTTCGTAGCCGAACCACTATAAATCCTTTGTCTTATGGTGCGATCTTTCCATCTCTTTCTCTTTACTTATTTACTTATATTGTTGTCATTTTATTTCGTAGATATTAGTTTATATAAATGTTGTTTATTAATCTCACATAAAACTAGAATCGATTATTTTGCAAACAAAGTTTTTATAAAATAGAATCGTGTGCCCCATTGCTACCCCACACATGTTATATTATATATATATATATATATATATATATATATATATATATATATATATATATATATATATATATATATATATATATAGGGTAAAGTTAAAATAAAAAGACAAATATCCGTAAAAAGAATAAAAAGAAATTTTTTAAAAAAAAGTTCTCGAAAAATTCCAAAAAAATTCCACAAGATCGGGTATGTTGGTGCATAAAACTTTTGTGAAAGAAGTTTTTCTAATTTTGAAATTTTATACATTTTTTTTAATGCACAAAAAACGAATTTTAATGCGCAAAAAAAATTTTAATGCACAAAATTTTCAAGTTGTTTTAGTTAGATGCGCAATGTTATTTTGATGAAAAAAGTCAAAAGAAGTTGGGTCCAAAAACGATTTTTTGATGCACAAAAAAGCGATTTAATGCACAAACGTATTTTTTTATAATTTTTTTTCGGATAAAGTATCCACTTTTAGATAAACTTCCTTTACAACTTTTTCATGCACCAACATACCCGATCTTGTGGAATTTTTTTGGAATTTTTCGAGAACTTTAAAAAAAAAAAAATTCTTTTTATTCTTTTTACGGAAATTTGTCTTTTTATTTGATCTTTACCCTATATATATATATATATATATATATATATATATATATATATATATATATATATATATATATATATATATATATATATATATATATATATATATATATATAAAAGCCTTTACGAAAATGTTGGACTAAGTTGCTCAACTTCATTTTTGTTCATCAAAACTAATAAATTGAAGAGTTAATGACATAGATAAGATAAAGTGACATTGCCTCATTTAAAGTTGGAGTAACAAGTAACCCACTGGGTTACCGGTCAGGGTAGTAACCTTAGAACAAAATAGTGGTAAAGATATGATTCTCGCGTAGGAAACTAAAATTTTCATTTTCTTGCAACAATTTAAAAGCACTTTTGCATACATAATTCCTCTAAACAAATTAAATAGGGAGAGTTGGCGGCGGCCGCCCAGGGGCGGATCTACAGCCAACATAGGGTATGCACGTGCATACCCTGTGATTCCCTGTCGTAGTGTAAAAAATATTGAGTTTTGAAATTTTGTTAATCGATTTACAAAGAGTGCATACCCAGAAAAAATGAGATGCATACCCTAATCCAACTTACGATGGTTGATTTCTGCAAATGATCAAATAGATAAAGTTAAAATGCAAGAAACACCAAGATAGTTGCCGGAAATGTTTATATTACGTTGTGAGTGACTCAGTTCGGAGAAGAAGGTGAATATAAATTAACACAAGTAGGCCCAGATTATATATGACTGTACCCACCGACCAATATTTAAGACCCAACCCATTTTAGAATACATTATTGCTTGTTATTTCTCTTAAACGTTTTCAGTTGTAGAGTGTTATATGTTTAGTTTGGTGATTTTAATTGTTTACACCGAGTAAATAGTTTTTGCATTCAAAGTATGGGTTCTTATTTGTTTTAGGAACATACAAATCGTTCTATTTTTATTTCTTTCAAATGGTTTAAGTTTAATTTTGGATTTAGTGAATTTGCTAAAGAATTTAACATTATGCGTGTTTGTTTAAAAGTTTTGATCATATTCAATTCACACCAAAGCACATTTTAGTCAAATAACCCGAATACATAAGCCAAAAAAATTTTATAACTCGAATCCACAAAAAAAAAAAAAAAAAAAAAAAAAAAAAAAAAAAAAAAAAAGAGGTCCGACCAGAATCGAATGGGAAAAAAAACCCGACCCGAGAACGGAGCTATTAGTCGCTCTATTGTAATAGTGCACATCCTACTTCCAAATCCTAGATCCACCACTGCGGCCGCCAAACCAACAGGTTGTTTATCATATCTGAAATTGAACCTTATCATGACATTCTTAGTAAAATAGAATATAACACGGGTGGGGTAGCAATGGGGCATACGATATGAAGTATGTGCATTGGTGTTTAGGTTCCGTGGTAATCAGAACGATAGCTGACTGGAATCAAGCATGTGATTACTTTAGGGAAATAGGTAATCACGTTGGTCTCATCGGACTTAGCATATTTGTAGTGATGCTTACTACGTTTGGGCTTGGGCCTATTTATTCTCCAATAATTTTTACATAAATATATCATTTTATAGTTATTAGAACCTGGAAAATATGAAGTGTTACAAATCTCATCCACTTAAAATGTTCGTGTCCTCACGAACTAAATTGGGATGCTTTCATCATGCATTTTACTTACATCATTACTTCATTTCATCAGGTACTACTTTCTTGGCTTTTATCGGAAAAATTACGCAGATAGGTAATGAACTTTGAAAAATTTCCAATGTTAGGTAACAAACTTTCAAAAATACTAATATAACCTACGAAACTTGTTGAAACCTTTAATGTTATGCTATATGACCGTTTAAGCTTATTGAGCCACGTGTAACCACAAAAATCGTCTATTTGACTATTAAGTCAACCATGTACCATGTGCCAGCCAATCTAAACTTTCTTGACTCACTACCACCCAAATCCATCCGAGACTCACTACCCAAACTACAGTACTTTGTAACACATAAAACTTTGTAAAAATATGTTCCTATCACATTCTTGAAGTCACATCTGTGTTTACAATTACAAGAGGGGTTCTTCTAAGGTTTATCACCACCATCTCTCCACACTCCCAGGTTCACCCACACTCAAATTTTCTTTCATTTCCACTACTCATATGTAGTAAATCCACTCCCACTTTTATTATTCCAACACAACAATGTTTCTAAACCCTCAAATCTTTTCCTCTTCATCACTTTTATCCTCACACAATTCCATCAAATTCTACACAACCAAACACCCCTCAAAACCCAACTCCCATTTCTCGACTCTCATCCAAAAGCTCGACACAAAAAGTTTAACTACTCGACAACACACAAATGATACTAAACTTAATTATTAACTTCATTTTTTATTAAATTTAACCATTATTAGATTAAAACTCGTCAAAAATTCCTGAGAATGGCTCCCCACAGTCAAGTATATGTCGAACAATAGTGGGTTTACTACCTTGGACCTTCGGTGATAAGAAAAGGAGGGAGATGGTGTTGATGGGTGGTGGGTCGCGACTGAAACGCGAATAAGGGGCGTGATAAGAAAAGGAGGGAGATAGTGAGATATGATGGGTTTTAAAAAGTCCATCTGTCTCAAAATATAAGTCAATTTTGACTTTTCAAAGTATTATTATTTCAACTTTGACTTTAATTATTATTTTTTTTTTTTGTTATATTATACTTGATGCAAAATATATAAATAGATTTGTGTTTTAAATGTAATTTCAGTGGTATATTTTTTATCAAGTATTATATATCACGAAAAATAATAATTAATGTAAAAATTGGAATGAAAATATTTTGAAAGTCAAAATGGAATAATATTTTAAGACGAAGAGAGTAAAGTTTTGTTTTGAATGACTAGAGAAGGGTTTTTACTTTTTAGAGCATTAAGAGTGTCACGTATAGTGACATGCCAAAACTCATTTTTCAGTGTCACCCCAGCGAAAAATCGAGACTCTAGAAACGTTTGGTGTAATTTCCTAGTTCTTGGGTCTAAATCCACATAAAACTGACATGGGGGACTAACAGTGTAATTTACTCAATTACATTTGTAAACATCATACGAACCAACACCCAGTCGTCGCACCCACTAAGAAAAAGAACCTAAACCAACTTAATTTCATTTGTAAATAACTAAATATCATACGACCCAACACCTGGATGTCGCACCCACTCAAAAAAAGAACCTAAACTAACACGATTGATCAAATTGAGCCGTTAAGATCCAAAATACAGCCAATATAAAGTGTAAGAATTGGGTGCATTCATGAACATAAGCTTGAAGCTGATGCATGCGCCTTATAATTCTGGGTTCTAAGCATGGGACAAGTGAGACGATACAAAGAGGAATTTGATATGCTTTCACTATAAAATTTTTTTGACTTGGTATACATTTTCTAACTTCTAAATCCTTGATGGGCAGTTGATTGTGTACATATAAAAACTTCACTTTCTACCATAGTGATTAACATACAATGTACATGTGTTACAGCTCGCTGTTGCATATACGTTGCCATCAGGCACATCAACGTTTCCAATCACATTAAGGATATGCTATAGTACCTCCTTTTCAAGTTTTAATACAGCCATGAACGCTTCTTGTGGCACATCAACTTTGCCAATCGCCTTCATTCTTTTCTTTCCTGCGGCCTAATGAACAGTAGAATACAAGAATTATAAGCAGCATATTTTATACAATCAAACATGGCCTTCGAGAAAAGGAAAAAAAAAATAATAAAATAAAATAAAGAATAATAAAAAATAAATACCTGTTTCTTTAGCAATTTTTTCTTTCTTGAGATGTCACCACCTACAGAAGAATAAGACATGTAAGAGCGGTAAACAAAATCGATCTATGGACACACTGTCATGACTACTCAATATACACATTATAATGCAGGAAAGTTCCTTGAACAAAGTAACTCGGGTGTCTTGAAGCATTTAGAAACAATATTGGCTAGAAAACATTAAAATGCATACTTACCATAGCATTTGGCAAGAACATCTTTTCTAATTGCTGACAAAGCCTCACTAGCAATCACCTTGGTGCCTATGCATGCCTGGTATAACAAGTTTATAGCACAAGTGTTAACAGGTATGCAATGCATGAAAGGCTAACTTAAAATTATAAAAGAACATGCATTTCTAGATTACACATACGGCCATACGAACCATGTTTCAAGATTGCAAAAACCTAAAGAGCCCCAATTTTTTACATTGATGTAAGTAACCCATGGCTGCACATACATCAGCAGACATATGTAGGAAAACTGTTTACCAACACCTGCTATTAAAAAGTTACTGTAACTCTTAAGTGGCCAAAAAAGGTAAGATATTGGCATAGTTGTCGACACGTGACTCGAAATCCTAGTTTTTGACTCGCGACTCCACTCGTAAGAGTCTTGATATTAAATATATATATAATTTGTGTCTAAAAACCAAATATAAGCAAATTATTCTAGCATATTTAGTAATATTACAATCTCGTTAGTTGAGGTGAGTTGTATACTCGCACAAAGTATCAAAATGGCACATATATTGTACCCAACAGTATTAATACTAACGAATCTAATAATAAAGCAAATGCCAAATGGATGAAGACC
Source organism: Artemisia argyi (assembly GCA_030686995.1). Classification (NCBI taxonomy): domain Eukaryota; kingdom Viridiplantae; phylum Streptophyta; class Magnoliopsida; order Asterales; family Asteraceae; genus Artemisia; species Artemisia argyi. Next base: position 74,822,243 of record CM060685.1, on the reverse strand, counting down.
ATAAAACTTATCTTGAAGATGAGAATGAAAGAAGTAGTGTTAACCATCATCAGTTTCAAAAATCAAAAGCAAAGTCAAATTACACAAAAAAAAAGTAGTATGTGTTTATACTTTATACTTAATTGATTTAAGGTTTCAATTTATTCAAAAGTAGAAAACCTTTAAAAGGAACCTAAAACCCAGTAGATATAGATAAAATTGGAGTTTAATTGAGGAAATTGTTAGGATATGTGATTATTTACCAGACTCATACGAGTCATGAGTGGACTGGAGTCGGACAAGATTCATGAGTCACCTAGCGAGTCAGACGCAACTGCGAGTCAGTCTACGAGTCACCACATTTTATGCCTAAACTGACTCGACTCGTGACTCGTATGAGTCTAACTACTATAAATATAGGCCATATGCGCACTAAAACTAATAAATTCACTATTGAAGGTGTTAATATACAGCTTAACGCCAAGTCCATTATACTAATGCCAGCTGCAATAAATGAAACTTACCTGGATGGGCACTTTAAACATTTGCCTAGGTATAAGTTCCTTTAGCTTCTGAGTCAAAGCCCTTCCGACAGAATATGCCTATAGAGAGAGAAAATAAGTTCATATCTTTATATCGTGTCAATAAACAGGGAATAATAAAACAATAATGACATGGTGCAGATCTGTCAAAAAGTTATCCTCAGCCATCAGAAAATCCAACGCAGATATAGGGGTCACAGTCACCATTTGTATATTATTTTTAATGATAATATTAAAAACGTATACTTTATGTAGGGATAAACGAGCCTTTCTAGAATAAATAGGGATAAACGAAGAAAAACTTCAGTGCAACTACAGCTATATAATATCTATTGCAACCAATTGAAGGACAAGTGTAAGAATGTAACTGGAACCCCTATCATCTTCTTGGATCCAACTTAAAAGATGAAAAATGACCAAAATACCTTATCTTTATGTACGATTGTCGACAAAGGCTCCACACCCTCACCATTTATCAACACATCAAGCTTTATTAAATCACTTTCCTTGTACCTGATGTCAGAATTACATCAGATACTGAATTACATTAGACGGGTGTATATGATATAAAAGTCCATATATAATAATATAAATTGATGGTATAACGTTTTTGAACATGCAGTTCAAAAACCTTCAAGCCTCGACCCATTTACACCCTAGGGACTGCTGCCTCAGCTCATTCAATAAAATTATTTTACTTACCCAATAAAAGAATACTCCATACTAGCATAGCCCTTGCTCCTTGATTTTAGTTGATCAAAGAAATCCCCTACCATCTGGAAAAAGATACATCAAAATTGTTTTTAATAAAAGAGCTTAGTAGATCTGTTTAAAGAAGAAATAACATAAAAATGAATAACCTCAGCTAGTGGCATCTCATAGGTGAGTGAAGCTCTATTCTCTGTAATAAACTTCATTTCTTTAAACTCTCCCCTTCGGTCTTGTGAAAGTTCCATAAGTGAACCAATATAGTCCTTTGGTGTGAGCATCTCAATCTGCAGAGAGGATATAGACCTTCAAGATTTAAACACGCCATATATTGAAGACTACATAGCATACCATCAGAGGGAAATAATAAAACAACGACAAACCTTCACAATTGGCTCTTCAATCGACTTCCTCTTACCTTGTTCAGGAAGTGCTGATGGGTTAGAACATTCAACCTACACAGATGTTGGAAAAAGGCTGATAAAAGTTGATTGCATATGCCACAGTTCCAAAGCAAAATAAATCAAAAATAAATAAATTAACACAAAAGAAGGTTCTCAACTTACAATTTCACCGTTGACGCAGAACACTTTATATACAACACTAGGAGCGGTAGTTATGAGACTCAAATTGTATTCCCGTTCAAGTCTTTCCTGCAATAAGAACAATCACAACTAAGATGATAAAAATAATCATACCGTGATTATAAAGATTTGAGATGAAAAACATCACTAGTACCTGAACAATTTCCATATGCAGAAGGCCTAAAAACCCACATCTAAAGCCGAATCCCATGGCACTTGATGTTTCTGGCTCGAACTGAAAGCAAAAAATTAAGAAATATGATTTGAAGATTTAAATGTAGACATTAAACATATTTGACATGCTAAAAACTTGGAATGAAAAGTGGTTCGGGCCAATCCAGTCTGACCCGTTTTGAGTTTTGACAAAAATTACATGCTTTGACCTCTTATCTAACCCGCCCCTTTTACCACCTATACTAACATGGCTTCAGCAATGATAGCTCTATGTTCATTAAATACTGTTACCGTGACAGTGTTACCAGACAGATGAAAACAAATCTAGGAATTAGCTTAACCTTCAATGCAGCATCATTGAGCTGCAATTTGTCCAGCGCATCCCGTAAATCTGGGAATCTGCAACAACCGATAATGCCAATTAATGCAGCTGATAAAGGAACTATGTAGGTTTTGAGCTAACTAATAAGAAATTAAAGAGGTTTACTGGTCTGCATCTATAGGAAACAAGCCACAGAAAACCATTGGAGTGGCCTCTTTATATCCAGGAAGAGATTCCTCTGCTTTTCTACTATAGTGTGTTATGGTGTCACCCACCCTAGCATCTGCTACCGACCTTATTGAAGCTGAAATGTATCCCACCTGAAAAGAATGAAGTTAACACAAACATACATGCACAAAAATAAAAATTCATAAAAGTCATAAAATAAGATTTGAGTAATTTGTATCATTCTTGAGCTAACTTTATAGAAATGTGTATCATAACCTGTAATCTTTTTATACATTTAGTATCACTAAATATATAGTTAATTCACACATATTGTGTATGCCTACCTCACCAGCATATAGTTCGTCAACTTGCAACTGATTAGGAGATAAAACTCCAACTTCATCAGCATAATAATCCTGCATCATGCAACTTGTCAAAATTACTAAACCTAAACGACAACCTTTCAGGTCTTCAACAGATATGATGTTTGCAGTTTTCACTCAATCAGATACAACAACCTTAACGTGCACATTATTAAATAGCAGAACTTAATGGATGTGGTTTTACCTTCCCACTAGCCATAAAAAGAATTCTGTCACCTTTCTTTACAGTTCCATCAATAACACGAAAATATACAATAACACCCCTGTAAGCATCATAGTAACTGCAAAAATTATAGATATGGACAGTTAATCATACAATTATTCATGTAAATATGAATCACGTGAAATAATTATAGTAGGAAGAAAAAATTGTTTCTTAGGGAAATAATCTACAATTAGAAAGTAATAAATCTCCTAAGTATTACGAGTATAAGGGTGTGATAAAGAGCTTAATACCTATCGAAAATAAGAGCTCTCAAAGGTCTTCCAGCAGAATTAGGTGGTGGAGGAATCCTTTGAACAATTGCACTCAGTATTTCATTAATACCTATCCCCTCCTGTAATGAACAGACAATATATACATTACCTACACTTTAATAGATTTCACAAAGCCCCTGTCACTAAGCTTTCAACATTATGAGAATATATTGGAAATTGATTTTGTGGCATCAATATCTGATGGAACTGAAACTAAATAACTGTGTTTTTCTTCACTGAATCAAAGAGCACATTGTGGAAAATAATTAACTGATTTTACTATTGATCTTAGTAAGTATTGTTCAAAACTGAAAGTCTGGAATATGATCAATGTTGCACAGGATAAATATATCACCTTTGCTGAGCAGTAAATAGCATTGCTGCAATCCAAACCAATAACCTATTAATAAAATACGATACATTAGAAAGCAAGGAGCTAAAAAACTCCAATGAATCGGCACAACACAAACAGCTTAATGGAGATGAAGTTTAAAAGCATGATATATATGAAACTGGAGCAACACAGGAATATCACAATCATGCATAACAAGATTATTGGGTGAAAATTATAAAATGCAGTTAGCTTTTGATTTTGTTTTCTTTAATCTAAATATCATCCATCAAACTAATATTAAAAATTTAGGACCTTTCCTTTGGTTTTTCTCTTGCCACCCCTTCATAAAAACTGCTGTTACTCGTAACAACGAACCTAATTAACTTTGTAACGGCGCCAGATAAACCTTCTTAAGGAATTCATCCAAATTCTTTTTATAAAGGTTGAAAACTTGTGGAGAAAATATGCACCATTATGCAAATGTTTATCAAGTCTTGATTAAAAAGACAACATATTATATCGGAACAAAAATAACTGTTAGGGATGTACCCTAGAGTAAAATCACATCAACTTCAAAAACAAAACATAATTGGTGAATATCAGCATTAAAAGGCAGTTAAAAATAGCCTCCTTTAAACTAACCTCTTCTATCTCTTGGATAACACGGCTTGGTTCGGCACCTGGAAGATCTATTTTATTCAACACCTGCACGGCAGTAACAGAGATGTCAAAAATAATTTGGTGGATATTGGCATTGAAAGACTGTTAAAAACAACCATTCATAAATTAGACTAGATTTTAATATTATTACATTTGATTATATTGTCTTCTTTTTATTCTCCCATGATGTGTATCATATGAGTTATGACAAGGATTTTCCCCTCAATTTGATTGCATTCTTATAAATATTGATTCTAGTGCTTCAGGATTGATCTTGATTCTAGAACGTACATGTTGCACTTCTATGACACCTTAATGCAATATTGATACGATGAGGGAAAAAAAAGGGTTCTGATAAGCTTACAGGAATCACTTCAAGGTTGTTCTCCAAGGCCAAATAAACATTAGCCAGCGTCTGAGCTTCAACGCCCTACAATAGAAGGTTTGAGCTCATGATAAAATCAAACTGCCACCAATGGAAGAAGTACAGAAAATATCATTGTTTAAACTAAAACTAAAAGCTTCTTAAACAAAGCTTTAAATGGCACATAAAAGAACGAACCAGTACAATTAACATATGCAATAATAAACAAAACTGAGTAAGCTAGACTAGTCCAACTTTATTACAATGTATAAGATGTACCTGTGAGGCATCTACAACAAGGAGAGCACCCTCACATGCAGCAAGAGATCGAGAAACCTGCAATCATAAAAGGCGACAGACCACTTGTCAACAATCATATAATAAGAGTACAAAATGATGACAATTGCTAAATATTTCCTAAACAAATTGAAATTCGATAAATAGAATGGAAATGATCAAATTCCAGTACGTAAAATGTTTTCATACCTCATAGGAGAAATCGACATGCCCTGGAGTATCGATAAGATTAAGACAATAAGGCTGGCCTTCAAAAGCAAAACGCATTCTAGCAGCCTGAAAACAATGTCAGCACTAACTATTTAGCAGGAAATACAGGAATGAGAAAGTAGCCCTGTAGAATAATTAGTATCCAAAATCGTGTTTCTGCTTCTCTTTCCAGCCCACTATTAACCTATCAAAATTTCAGTATGTCTTGATTATGAGAAGAATTGATAAAAACTGATTTGAGGTATGATAATGTTTACCAAAAGATTCCCTCTTTTAAACTATAACCCTCACAGTGAACCCGGTATTTATCAAACCACATCTAATTATAAGATACAGTTGTGGAATTTTTAGCTTTAAGGAATTTATTTTCTCTTATCACAGGCCCCACTAAGCAACTTAGAAAGCTATTCCAGTACCATGTTATTTGATTCAGCTAAGTTTGAACTAGCAAAATTGACGTGTCAGTCGGTAGAAAGATCTCTGTTTAGGTTACGTGGGGATTCGGAGAAGTTGAGCCTTTTGGGCTCTGTTGAACATGGCATAACCGGTATTCCCGAGCCCGTTTCCGGACTTTTCCCTGGCCATCCCAAGATATTCATCCAGTGAGGTTTGAACCCTGGTCTCTTTTGAGACTTTAGGGACACCTTACCACTAGGCCACCTTGGAGATGGTTTGGACTTGCATAATCTATGACGGAAAAATAAACATGGCTGTATCACAATGACCTAACATGTACATACATCAGCTAAGAAGACATCTTGAATAGTTTTATAATTAGACTCAAAGAGTTCAGAACAATTACAAACCAAGTGGCATGTCCTATAGCAGAAAAATGAGATGGAACCTTCTAAAACCTTATTCCTTTTCACTTCCTTTTTAACCAAAAAAAAAAAAATGCAATTAAACTACACGGGTTAGGCTTGAAAAAAGGCACCTGCAATTTAATAGTGATTCCTCTTTCCCTCTCAAGATCCATGTTATCCAAAAACTGCTCCTTCATTTCACGTGATTGCACAGTACCCGTCACTTGCAGCAACTTATCTGCTAATGTCGATTTTCCATGATCAATATGTGCAATGATAGAAAAATTCCTAATTCTTTCTATCGGCACCTGCAATTTCAAAATCATATGTTCACAATAGCAGATAATTAAAACCTTAGCCTTCCATAAGTTAAGCAATAAAATAGTTCTACTAGTATAGGTACAAAAAAGTGCTTATATTTCCTTCATGTCTTATCAAACTTAAGAATGCCTGTGAGATTGTCAGTCAAAACAAAACATATTAACATTTGTATGGTTTTCATTGGCATAACCGAGAACGATAAGCACCAAACATGGGGCATGGAAGCTTCAACTAACATGATAACCAAGACAACACTTATACTGGTCAACTAACATGATAAAGGTATGTTTCACTATACAACCAACATAGGTGTTTAGGTAGCACTCCTTCAGTTCCAACGAGAGATAGTCTCACACGTTGACGGATGAGATCAAACGGGGTACCATTCGAATTCAACTTTTAAATACCGTTACAGGGTTAACACCTGAATACTCCGTGTGTACCATCGGTTTGTATAACTTCAAGATAGAAATATGTCACAACACTAACAATAGATTACTCCATTCTCTAAAAATATGCATCTTCATTTTTCAGGTCAAACCTAATGCCATCTACTTCAATTTCCCCCCAGATTCCCCACATTTGTAGATAAAATAAGTCAATGAAACCTCTCAAAGTCTCAACACAAACTTAATGCACGGTAATATCATCAAACAATATCTGCATTTCACATCAGAATGAACTTAAAACCTAACCTACCAAACTTTTAGCAAACGCTTATTTAACATAACTTGTATTAACGGAAGTAAACGCACATTAATATCTTGGAAAACAACTAAAGTTCATATCAAAACTGAAGTTAAATCCTAACCTACCAAAGGGCTTGTGTCCCAATGGTACCCCTTGTTGTGTGAGAAGCTCCCCAACCAGAACTGGTTGTGGGTTCAAGTCCTGCTTAGGACATGTGAGATAGTCTATGGTGTGTATATTGTGAGATAGTTAGTTGCCGTTCTATTTATAAAATAAATAAATAAATAAATAAATCCTAAGCTACCGCACTAACTGAACACACACGGATTAACAGAACTTAATGCAAATTACAATTATGTTTAATCTTTTATATAATACAACAAAACCCCTAGTGGGGACTTTCGTATTTCAAAAAAAAGATTATTTCTTTATTAAGTAATATTTTAATTAATTATTATTTTTTAATTTATAAATTTCTAAATTCGTTTTGTTGATATATACTACACAAGTTGAAGATAAATACAAAAAATATAGATAAGATGCAAAAATTTTAAATGATTATCTTTAATAATAAAAAACTATAATTTTAAAAAATATAATAATTTATTTTAAAAACTATAATCATAAATCAAACAAAACAAAGATTAAATTATTTAATTTTGAATAAATAAAATATGTTATTCAAAAAAACTTAAAAAAAACCCGCGCGTGCGCGGGCATTATAACTAGTTAAAAGTAATACAGTTGATACCTTAACTGGACTTAAAACCTAACCTACTGAACTATTACTAACGGAACACATATATAACAGCACTCGTTTAACAGAAGTTAATGCACATGAATATGTTATAAAATTACGCCATTTCAAAAAACAAAGCCTAATGTATTAACTACTAACTCTAATTATCGGAACTTAACGCAATATTACAGTTCATACCAATACTAAGCTTAATTAATGCGTAGCCTCCTACTATACTAACAGAACACCTTAATTAACGGAATATACCTTCAATAAACGATCACGGCCGGCAAGAGCGGTCGCTTCGGAGTCTTGAACATCAACTGCTTTGCTCAACACTTTATAGTTATATCTTCTCCGGCGAGTTGTATTGTTTAAGTTAAGTTTGGATGAATTGAAGGATTGTAGAGTGTGAAATGTTGTGTTGGAGAAATGAATTGGAAGGTGGTTGTTGTGGTTGTGCTGTGGTGGTTTGGAGGATAAGGTGAGTTTGAGGCTCGTCGTAGCCATTGTCATGGCGGAGGTGTTTGTTTTGGTTTGTTGGTGGTTTTAAACCACTGGTTCTTCAACTTGCCGCTATCTTTCCATTTTACCAAAATTTTACATATGAATAATGGATAGACTTTTTTTTCACTGCAAACTTTCGATTTTGTAATGTGTACATTCATGTGGTCAGGGACTGGCTCAAAAAAAAAAATAAATAATAATAAATAAAAATAAATAATAATAATAATAATAATAATAATAATAATTATTATTATTATTATTATTATTATTATTATTATTATTATTATTATTATTTCCTGTAGTATCATATAATTTCTTGTTTTAGAAGCTGGATTGAAACTTGAATCATTCGACATACGGGCTCAATGATATTTTCTTTCGGTAGTAACATACAATCACTTGTAAAGTTGGTAAAATGGGTAAAGTTGGTGTGAATAGTAGTGCAGACGGGGAATTAAAGAAGAGAAAAGCGTCGTTTATTAGATATGGGCTATAAGCGGGGTTGGATTGAAGACTTTATCAAACTAAAAATAGGAAAAAAAAACTTGCTTCTACAAAGATGGATTTTTTTTTTTTTTTTTTTTTTTTTAATCAAGGGTAGCACAAAATAATGTCCAGCTTTCATTTTACATAATGAACAGTCTAGTTAATTTTAAAAACAAAAAACCTATTTAGATTTTTTAAAGGTTAAAAAATAAAAATAATCGAATTATAAAGGAATATTTAATCTGGATACAAAAGACATCTTGTTATTTAGTGAGCTTTTTAACAAAAAAAACATATAGCATTCTAAAATTAAATAACACAGTACAAATTTTTATGTTTAAACACAAAATAAGTCAAAATAAACTAACATTCAATAAACTGAGATATGTGAGAAGACTGTGATTAGAAGAAAAACAACAAAAGAAGTACTACCACTTAAGGTTGAGCATTCCGACCGTTTGGACCGGACCGACCGAAGGACCAACGGTCCGGTCTCGGTCTGGCATTTTTCATTAATTCGATCCTTGGTCCGGTCCGGACCGACCAAAAAACCGAAAAAACTTGCCAAAATCTTGCCTAATTGGACCGGACCGACCGAAGACTGAACCAGACCGAGACCGGACCGACCACGTTCGGTCCGGTCTCGGTCTACGGTTTTTCCCTAACTCGGTCTTCGGTCCGGTCCAGTCTTGTCCGGTCCGGTTTTTGGACCATGATCACCCCTACTACCACTTATCCTATTTCAAAATGTGTCGCACCTATCCCAACCCCACCCATGTGACTAATGAAAAAATCTTATACTTTACCCTTTTTATTTTAATATAAAATATGTACTTCTCCATCTTCCTCGATTCAACACTCTTCCTTATTTTGACATTTATGCTTCAAAAACCTTTTTACCATCCGATCTAATTATCCAAATGCTTTCTAAAACTGATTTTAAATTTCAGACCATAGAAGTTCAGGGGGTAGATTCTGAAAAAAAAAAAAAAAAAAAAAAAAAAAAAAAAGCCCTATGTAGCTTCGCTGCTGTCCACGCTACAATGTACACTAGTTGGGCCAATTGGGGTGGCCGAGCACCCTCCAACCCCCCCCCCCCCCCCCCCCCCCCCCCCCACCACTGGCTCCGTCTCTGTGGAAAATCTCGCTCATTTCTAGAAGCGTCGTCTCAGCGCCACATCAGCAACTCACTCACATATCAACTTGAATCAAAAATGCCTTATTCACCTTTTTTTTTCTTTTCTATTTTTTCAAACCAGCTAATTTTTCATTCATTAAACTAAAATACTAATAACATTTTTTATAAATAAGTTATAAAATTAAAATAACAAAAAAAGAAAAAATATATAAACTTGTTAAATTTGTTTGGTCCAACAGCCTGGCCCAACTAAAAAAGAAGTTAAAATGTTAAACCATTAACTTTTCTAATTGGAATTTAATACGATCGAGGGTTTGAGTGGGAGATATAAGTGTTGTGCGTGAGAGTGAGAGATCGGGTGTGAGGTTACAAGTGTTGATCCTTGTTGGCTTATTTAGCTTTAGTGGGTAATTTCATACATAAAATAATCAAAATTTGAAATTTATTTAAGCGAAATAATCGGATTTGAACGATGATATGATACATTTTGTGTAATTAAAAAAAAATGTATCCAATTATCCATATGTTAAGTTAATTTGGAATAAAAACTGAGAAGATAGAAGGCAAGCTAATAATAACCAAACAAATTGATAAAAAAGTATAAAAGTTAACAGTTGAAGGGACTATGAGTGCATAATTTTGGAACTTACAATTAATGTCTTCAATGGGTAGATAAGGTAAGTTGAAGGTTTATTCCGTAATTTGTGGTTTACACTTTACATATTACGTACTTGTTTTTAATGTGGAGATAATGAAAAAAGACATTCATAGAAACACAATTATATGTAAGTGTAACTAGCATGGTATCTGCGCGTTGCGACGGCGGGTACCCTGAAATAAATTTTTTTGGTGAATCATGTATTTTAGTTTATTATGTTCTTTTTGACAATAAATTTACGGATATCAAGAATTTCGTATAACTCGTGCCCGTTCAGGGTCGAGGCTGTTTAGTCCGCGCCCGTTCGGGCTCAAGCCCATTTAGCCTGTTGCATGTTCGAGCTTGAATACTTGTATAATGTGATTTATTGTTTGTATTACTGACATTTAATGCAGGAATTGTGTTTGATTTGGTTGTACAATATGTTTGATAATTTGTATTTCTTATGTAATTGGTGTTTTAATAACTGTATTAATTGTATTTATTGACAAGTTAATTAATTGACTACATTAAATAGCATTAATGTGGTGTTTTGTTTTTTTTTTTTAATATATGCATTAAAGTGGTGTACACTATGATTCTTGTCTTCTACGTCTGAAATTTATGTGCATTAAAGTGTTGTACACTATGCTTATTTTCTTGTAAGTCTTAAAATTTAGAGAGAGGGCCATCCCTCTATTATATGTAGTATAGATAATATAATAATAATACATTCACAATCAAAATACACAACCTTTGAACCAAAAAGGGATTAAAGATATAGATACAACTTTTAAAATACACTTTACTAGGTAAAATATATTTATAAAATAAATTCAGTTAAAATGAATGTAGACTTTATAAATGTAATGACATTTATGCATAACAAAATATGCATAATATCATATAATATAACAATAACACATTCACAATCAAAATACATATTTGAACTGAAAAGAAATTAAAGTTATAAAACAATTAAGAAAAATGATAGGCAAATTCATTTTCATAACACAAGAGGGTTAATATGAAGGACGACTCAAAGTAAGTGCAGTTGAAACATCATTTTCTTCTTGATCTTTACTGCCATTATCATGATTCATGAGTCTAGCCAAGTCTTGGTAGAATCTTGTAGCCGATGTGAGCTCAAATGTCTTAGGTGGTGGAGCAAGCTTTAACAACAGTGGATCAGGGAAGAGATCAGCAACACGAGGCGATACATCACTTGATTGTTTAGATTTAGTGAAAGGTGCAGACATGTGTATGTCTAGGTGGTATATCAACATGTTTTGATCTTTGCATAACTTGTTACAAAAGACGCATGCTATTTGGTTACCACCTTCCATGCTCAAAATGTTGTTGCAAGACAAACGTGAACATTGATTAGTAATTTATCTTATATAGAAAATAATGTTGGTAGGATGTGTTGGCGGAGCATGGGAAATACTAGGGTAATGTTTGGGAGTTCAGTACGATGATGACACGTGTACGGTTGATTGATCCTCAGCCAGAGAGATGTTGGGGAATTACCATAAAATCATAAAAATAAATTAGTTATCATTTAAAGTTGTAAACTTATAATTATAGTAAATTTTAAACTTATTTAATGTTCATTAAATGTAATTTTTATTAAAAAGAAAGTTTGAGTATATTAATTACACGTTAAATGCATGCATTCATAATTTAAAAAGATGCTCAATGGGCACCCATTAGCAAATCCCTAATATGAAATACAATTCGAAAATTCAATATTTAATGTACATTGGCTCGGTTTTAGTAAATTAATGAATTACCAAATATACCCATGTTAGCCAATTTAACATTATGAAAATCTGAAACTAAATCATTAGAGCTACTTAAGTGTAGTACTAGCAGGGTACACACGCGTTGCAGCGGCGAGTGCCCTGAAATAAAATTTGTAGAAACTAGAAAGGGGTTGAATAGTTTCACCGTTTATAATTACGTTTTTAAAACTTTTACCTCTTTTTTTTTTTTTACAAAATGGTTAGATTTGATAATTATGTGGTATATATGAACTCTACGACTATAAGTAAAGTAATTAAAGAAGTAAGGAAATAATACAACCAAACCAAGGCGCCGAGATTTATAGTTGTTCGGCACGAAGCTCACTCTTCGTCCTACTCCACTGCCCGAGTACCACACTCGAGAGTTCACAATCACTATGTCAACACACTCCCTTCAGGCGGAGAAAACTGATATGGTCATGAATGGAGAAGGCTCGATAGGTGATGATCTTTTTCTTACAATTGGAATCGAAGCTTACTTGGGCTCTATGGCTCATTGTGTGTGTATGGTGTCCTAGATTGGGCCCGAGACTTCAAGTCTGCCATTCAGCTTTGACCAAGACTTCAAGTTGATTTCTTCTATTAAATGAAGTTAATAAAGGGGCAAGATATGTAATACCCCCATTTATTTAAAAGTCCTTTTACTTTCTTTCATCTTTTGAGCTGGTTGTAATGGCTGATTGCTTTGGGCTATTTATGGCCATTCTTTTATCTTGAGAAATATCAATCATATTTCAAAAATAACAAATCTTTCAGCAATACTCTAAATTATTGCGTATAATTCAACCTCGTCATTGTTTAGGACATAATTCCTAATTTTGGCCTTGATTGTTAGTCAATAGGTCTTGACTTATAGTCGTGATTGTCGAGCTACAGGTCTAGCTTGCCAAATTACTATCTGTGTTCGTTTACCAAATTACTATCCGTGTTCGTACACAAGCTTACACCAAGTTTAACGACACTAAGCGGAATGTCGAGTCCTTATCCTAGCTAGAACCAATCTACACAAAGGCCCACGTGGCCACACGAACAAGCACTCTTGTCCACTTAGATCGACACACGATCCAAGTCTTCACACGGACGATCACCCCGTCCAATTCTTCACACGAACGAGCACTCCCGTTCACTTGAATTTTCACCCGATTCAAGCATTCACTCATGGACTTCACTAAGTCCTAATCTTCACACTAGAACTACACTAAGTCCTAGTCTTCACACAATGACGCACGAACTAACACAAAGTCCTAATCTAAATACAACACTTTTCGGACTTACACCTGTTGGGGCAACATTGACTAGGTCTTCTTATGTTTTAATGATGAAAAATAAACCTTCGAAACACATAAAATAACAAACGTTAGCCAAAATCCTCTCGTCTCCATAACTGCTCCTGGCGCACTGCCAGCACTCCGACGCACCAGCATTCTGTATGGATCGGGACGGTTTTTGAAAGTCGGCTTTCCCCTTACCCAATAAATGTGGATCTTTCAATACAGGTATGAATATGTTATTTTCTTAATTGGGAACACTCGAAACGAGTTTTAAGATTAGAGAGATCCAAGTTTTCAAACACCCGTTTTTGGCAAAACGCCAACTCAAGTATTTTGACAAATGCCTCTAGCCAAGGCTTTTCTAAACCTACGGAGCTTATATACTTCACGTAACATCAAGTGAAAGTATTCATATATCCATAACCTATGCTTACGTCTTCTCTAATCACGTAACGGGTTTCCTCCCTTATTGGTCAAACTAAGTCAAAGGTCCCTTTACGTAAACGCATCCTTTCCCGTATGGGATATGCTTTACAATGCTGCAAAGCACTTAGCTTGTTTGCATCAAGGTGATTATTGAGTACATCGATGATGCGTGTTTTGCAACCTCGCAAAAAGTTTTACCTCTCAAGGGATCTTGAGAGATTTTGCAATCCACCAGGCAGTGTACCTGACCGTTGTAGTTTAGTAAATGGTAGATTCGGGGGATTGATCGTTCTCTAGGGGAATAGTGTCGTTAGGATTGAAGTGTAGGTCAACTAGGTCTAAAGGTGAGGGATGATTCTTTTTGTGTTTTTATATTTTATGGAAAGCAATTAAAATCTCGGGTATTGGAAGAGTGGGCGGAATTAGTTGCTAGTCAACTAACCCAAAATTACTAACTAAACTAAAACAATAAAATAAATAACAAAAAAAGTAAATGTGGAACTCTTTTTTTTTTACTTAAAGGTAAATTTATTAAGTAATGGATGCCAAAAGGCAGTACAAAAGAGAAAGATACAAGTGCTAAATCTCACACATTGCATCAGAAACAAAGGCATAGGACAATACCCTAGCTCATTACAAATATACAATATCACCAATAACAAATAGAATCTAATAACTATAAACCCATTAGATCAGTCATGACATTAAAAGTTGCTTAATCTGTAGCCATCAACATACTCTGAATACATGGGACAGTGCAAAGGGACCAACCAATGCACCTCCAAACATCACCATATATTGATAACATACAGAAAGCTAAAATGACAGAACTACTCTATAAAGGTTGAATACAAGTTCATAATACTATAACCACTTACAGATATACCCATCCAACAATCCACCAACAATCAGAACATGCAAATACATAAAAACTAGGGATGTGCCATAGCAACAGTTCTAGAAAAGTTTACCTCCTTAAAAACCTTACTATGTAAAACCCAAATGGGTAAAACCATAGTGAAGGACAAAAAGAGTATAACACTTCCTAAAACCATCCCAAATACAAAACCAGAATCACCACTCACATAGTATATGCATCACCAGGAGAAGCCAGGCAACACACAAGATCTTCACTAACTTGAGTCAACAATACAGCCAAGCAAGCACCCACTTGAACATCATCAATCTGAAGTAAAACAATCTTCAACAGCAACATCTTCCATAACAGTAACTCCTTATATAATATGATCACCCCCTGACAAAAATCCTCTTAAGCAGACAAAAAACATTCAAATTAGTCATATCATCACTGTCAAAAATTGCATTACACTTCCAGAAGCCAGTACCCTCATGAAACCAGCAACCCCAAAACCTATCATGAAGATCACTAACCATACAATCCATCTTCATTCTCACACAACTCATGAATCAGATTCCTATATCTATCAATACTACATATAGGAAAGTTCCATAAAGTTGCAGCATCCATCACATCAGATGTATACTTAAATGATAATCCCATAAGCTTAAGTCTCACAAATTCAAAAACTACATTAAAAAGTCATTCAGAAGTCCTCTCCACATTCCACATTCTCCTAATATTTCTTTCTTGCCATATAAAATACACAACAGCCCCTAGAACAAGCCTTTGGACCACACTCCATATCTTATTTTTAGCAGAAAATTTAACCACACCAGAGATAATACTAGGCCAGTTATTACTTATATTATTTAGACCAGCAAGAGGTTTTAATCTCTCCCAAAGCCTCTTAGAGTAAGCACAAGTAAAAAATAAATGGCTATGAGATTCATCCTTAGTCTTGCACAAGTGACAAATCTGATTTTGAATGTTAAACCATTTAGCAAGTCTATCTTTGGTTTTAAGCCTTCCCCTAATAGCAACCCATAAAATGAAACTGTGTCTAGGAATACACTGGTTATACCACACATGCTCATACCAAATGACCTTAGGATTATCATTACTTAAAGCCTTCCAAATCTCCTTGGTACTGAAATCAACCACATTACCCTGTTTATTAATCCAAACTGTCTTATCCTCTACATTACTAGTAAGATTAGGAACAGTTAAATTAACAACAGTATCAAACCTTCCTACCCATTCAGAAGGCCAAAGCCACTTACCATTCTGTATCATTGATGAGGCGAAAAGTGTTACGCTTTTAGGGGGTCATTTAAGCCCTAAGTCATGATTATTTGATCAAATATTGCCTCAAATCATTCCTTTTGTCATTTTAAGTACTTTGGAGAAGAAATCTGGAAAAGGAAGCATTTTGGACGTTTTTTGAGCGAAAAGTGAAGAAAACGGCAAAGTCTCCAAAATCAAGCTGGAAATAGTACCTGACGACGTCAAGACTTGCATGTGACGGCGTCACTTATTGGCAAAAAGGTGGATAAAAAGTTACACGAGACGCGCCAGAATGTTTTTTGGAGTTAAAGAGTGACGGTGTCATGCTTTGGGACACTAAGGCCGTCAAGAGCAAAATTACACGTGATGGCCAAGAGAAGAATTACACATGACGGCGTCAGATCTGGATCTAAGCAATCTGAGAAGAGTATTGGCGGCTAGTTAACGGCGTCAGGATTACAACGTGACGTCGTCAGACATGTAATCTCTATATATAGTTTTCTAATTTTCATTCATTAGGGGTTGAACTTTTGGAGGAACTTTACCACAAACCCTAGGTTGAATTTTCACCTTATTGTAGGGGTTTCAAACCCTTCTTTCATCCATGTGTCAATAAAGATAAGTCTTCCAATAATCATTCAATATGTCTATGTGTTGTTTGATTCTATCTTATGCTTGTCTTTACTTTAACATGCTAGGCTAGGTTTGTTTGTGTTTGCTTAGATGTAATGAAACCTAGCTATTGATTGTTGGTTGATTGTTTGTTATTAATTGTATTGGATGAATGATATCGATGTTAGGCTTAAGAAAACTGGCAGACTTCCAATTGGTAACATGTTTGAACGTCTTAAGAAACATGAATCGGATGTGTACTACGATTTTAATGGTTGTATTTAATGCATGAGTGACTACTAAGGAGGCCATGTTAGGAGCTTGTTGTCGGCTCGACATAGGAAGAGGTAGAAACTTATAGAGTTGGGGAAGATCGTACACGGCCCCACGAATGGTATTAAGGAATATAACCCGTCATCCACGCAATTGTAACAAACTCTTCAATTAATGAAAGATAGCTAGGGAGTCGTGTAATCTAAGTAAACACGTTTCTCTTATTATTATTTTTCTCAACATTTAATTTCTTGTTATTTTATTTTTCTTGCATTTGTAGTTATTTGCGTTAGTTGACTAGCAACTAATTCCGCCCACTCTTCCAATACCCGAGATTTTTACTTGCTTTCCATAAAATATAAAAATACAAAAAGAATCATCCCTCACCTCTAGACCTAGTTTAATTAAGTTTTGATCCTAACGACACTATTCCCCGAGAGAACGATCAATCTCCCGGTACTTGCCACTATACTATACTACATCGGACAGGTACACTGCCTGGTTGGGTTTGCAAGCCTCTTGAGATTCCTTGAGAGGTAAAACTTTTTGCGATGGCGCAATCCCACACATCAATCATATCAGCAATACAAGTGTTAATATTTAAACCAGCTAACTGTAAGACTCTTAGATTAATAATTTTAACTAAAGTGCCCTCAGGACACCATTTATCAAATCATATGTTACATCTTAACCCATTTCCAATCTTAACCCCAATAAAGCTATCAATCTTATCTCTTAATTGCATAATCTGTTTCCATCCCCATGATGAATTCACATTAGCATCTATACTCCAAACACTTCTACCCTTTAAAATGTGAATGTTAACCCATTTAACCCAACTAGAATCTCTATTACTAGCTATATTCCACAAATGTTTAGCCATCAAAGCTTCATTCCACAAATGCATAGATTTTAAACCTAAACCTCCTTGGCTTTTAGGCTTACAAACATCCTTCCATGACACACTAGCTAGCCCTCTAACAGAATTACACCTAGCCCATAAAAATTATTTACTCAACTTTTCAATTTTCTCACATATAGCTATAGGTAACATAAAAATAGAGGCCCAGTAAGTTTGTAACGAAGAAAAGATAGAAGCTATCAACTGTAGTTTACCAGCAAACGATAGGTTTTTGTTTTTCCAATCACCAAGCCTTCTATGCATAATCTCAAAAAGTCCATTACAGTCATTGCTAGTCAGTCTTTTAGAAATCATAGGTACACCTAAATATCTAAAAGGTAATGAACCCTCACTAAATGGCATAATCATCTTAATGTTCATCTTAACATTATCAGCCACATTACCAAAAAAACTATTACACTTACTTGGACTGGGATACAAACCAAAGCTTAATGTGAATTCATCAAGACCTCTTCTCAGAACATTACAAGAAATAACATCACCATGGCAAAGAAGGAGTAAGTCATCAGCAAAACATAAACTAATCAATTCAAGCTCCTTACAATGAGCATGATATTTAAACTTATCTTCATGCTTAATCTGCCTCTTAATCATAAGCGTTAAAACTTCCATGACAAGGGTGAAGAGATATAGAGAAACAGGGTCACCTAGTTATCTCTATTGATTTAAGTAAAAAAAATGTGGAACTCCTATGTGAGACAAGTGTGTTTACTTAGATTTCACTACTCGCTAGTTATCTCTTATTGATTTATTGAGTTGTCACAATTGTTTAGTTGAAGGATTGTATTCCTTAATACCAGTCATGGAGGCGTGTACGTCCTTCCCCGACTCTATGAGTATCTATTTCTTCTTATGACGACACATTTAGTATCCTATCATAGAATCATCAACATCTACTCATGCATTAAATACAATCAATAAAACCATAGTACACATCCGATTACGTTTCTTAAGACATTCAAGCTTGTTACCCTATAGGAGATTAGCCAGTTTTCTTAAGCCTAACGTGAGTCAATCAACCAAACAATCAACAATTAATAACTAGGTTTCATTAGATCTAAGCAAACACTAAGAAATCTAAGCTAACATGTTAATGTAAAGAAAAGACAAACAATGAATCAAACAACACATAGACATATTGAATGATTAAAAGAAGAACTTATCTTTAATTGAACATGGAAGAAAAGAGGGTTTGTGACTCCTCCCAAACCAACCAGTCAACCGTGTGCAGCTGATAGGCCCACCTGGGAGAAAGTGCAAGTTATTATTGACCGTGGAAATATAGGGAAATCCCCGGGTCGTTAAATCCCAACGAGATTGAAATTGTATTTTGGAACGATTAGGAGAATGAGTGGTACTGAGGACAGTAACAAAAATGATTGAGGGATGATTATACTACTGATTGCTTGGAATTTAGATAATATGAAAATATATAAACAATAACAGAGATACACGTAAAAGCACAAATAAGAAAATCAGATAACAGACAGAGACAAATGGGGTTTAAACAAATTACAAACTATAGGGGGTATAATTGAAACTTTTTAAAACTTAAAATTAAAAGAAAATTTAAAGTGAAAATGAAATTATAAAATTGATTATTTTAATATTTAAATATTATTTAATTAATTAAACTATTTAAAAATCTAATTTAAATCTAATTTAAATTAACTAAAAATGACAAATATTACAAATTAACCTAAAAACTTGCAAAAATAATTTCTAAACCTTAATTAGAACTTGAAGAAAGTATAAAAAATGAAAATAAATATTTTTGTCCTTTTATGAGTTTTATATTAATTAAAAACTATTTAACTTAATTAAACTAATTAAACTATTTTAAATTACTATTATTACTAAATTACCTTAGAAAATTATGATAAAATTTATAAAACTATTTAACCATCACAGGAATTCTACAAAATTATAAAAACTACTAAAAATTATATTTAAGGTTATTCCACTAATTAATTACCTATTAATTATTTTAAATCTAATTTAATTAAATTAAATAAGAAAATTGGAAAATGGACAGTGGAAATTATGAAACTATTTTCTAAAAGTTTTAACTACTTTATAAAACTTAGGAAAAATATAAAATTCTACTGTTGTTACTTAAAATTAAAGAAAACTATTTAATTATTAATATTACCTATTTAATTATTTAAACTACTTTTAATTCTAATAAATAGTAAACAGCTTAGGAAAAATCTAAGAAAAATTATTTTAACTACTTAAAGGTACTAGGAAATTAATAAAATTATAAAATTGGAAAAGTGCTTATTAATAAGCTAAGATGAAAATTAAATAGATAATTTCTATTAAATAGAAGCTATCACTATAATTAAAGTTTCCTTTTTCTGGTTTTTCTTTTATAAAACTACTAAAATACTTAAAATAAGAAACTTTTACAAAGACAACTACTTTTGAACCTCTGAATAAGCACTGAGAGTGCTTATTTGCTTATACAGTTGACTAAAGTTGACCACACAAAGAAATAAGCTAAGTTGAGGTTATGTGGGGTCCACACTGGTTAAATCAGATTCACCTAAGTTAGTTGAACTTATTTAAACTAGATTTGATGAGATAAGCTAAAAAGCTAAAATAAGCAACTGCTTATTTGGTTTTCTGGGTCAGAAATGGGACAGACTTATGAGGGTGACTTAGGTGGGGTCCACTGATCACTAGGTCAAACCAAGGGTCAACTTTGAAAGCCTGGTAGGAGGGGGTTGTAAGAACCAAGATTTGGGGTATGGGACCCACTGGTGTAGCCACAATCAACCACCAAAGTGGTGGTGGTGAGATGATGGTCTGTGTAGCAGGGTAGTACCCTTTCCCTGCAAGTGTGTTCCAGGGCTTGTGGAGTCCACAAGGTTGGTCAGAGATCCAAAATAAGCTTTGAGCTCAAAAGGTGAGCTGGAAAGCTTGAAAATAAGCCAAAGTTCAAAGGCTGGGTCCCACTAATAAGCACTATGCAAGCTTGTGAAAATGGTACTAAGTCTGAGACACAAGGGAGGTTTTTGTTCAACTAGGCAACTTTGATTGAGCTTTTCAATAAGCAAATGAGTTTCAAACTTGGATTTTCTTTTTGACAGATGAATTTAAGTTACCAAACAACACAATTCAACAACTGGTTTGGATTTCCAATCACTAAGGAGTCCTATAGATCATAAAGAAAAACTTGCCAATTTGACAGACTTGGTATTTTTGACTTTTTGATTTTGATGAACAATTGACTTATATGAACTTCTGATTGATCCTACTTACTAATTAAGTTGTTATAAGCTAAGATTAAGTTAAATTAGGCTAGGTTACCAACTTATGTGATGATATGGTGAGATTTGGACACAAATTCCACCACAGTTAACTGTGGTGATGAATTGAGTGTGATTTTGACTTTTAACCAAATGAGACTTGAATATTTTTGTTTTTCTGAGTTAATGTTACACTATATGACTTGTATAAACTAGAAACAACAACAATTAAGCACTGTATCACCTAGGATTATCTTAATCCAAACACACCTTATACCTTAACTGTTTTGTGATTTTTTAAGTAAATGGCTTAAAGAGCTTATCCCACTGATCCACAATGACTTATTATATTGTAAGAGATCTAAACAAGTACTTAGAAACAGAAATTTACCACAAATACACAAGAATACTAATTAAGCTATGTTGACTGTGTAGCTTTGATTTTTAGCAACTAGAATTTTAAATGAACAAGCTATCTATTTTAGTTTATATTATGACTAAACAACAGTAAATAAGCATAAACAACAAAATAAGTAGATCAATAAGGTATGCTATAGTGAAAACAAGGAAATGAGATTAGACACTTACCAAATGCAATCCTGCTTAAAACAATGAATCAAGAACCAAGACCAAACCTATAGGCTCTCCACAGAACCACTAACCCAAGGCCTTCCAAAATCAACCTTGCTCCATTGCTTATCTCCAATAACTTGATAGTTTGACTTTCATTGACTTTTTGTGTTTTTTGATTTTTTTTATTACTAAACTGCTTTTAGTTATTACTAATAGCTTAGATAAGCTATCTAGGAGCTTAAGTTATCCTAGAAGTCCAATACACTTCTCAGTAACAACAATTAAACTAAATAGCTTTTTGGAAATTTAAGATTAAATTGCATAAGATGAAACAGTTATAGAAACTTGACTTTGATTAATCAGAAAGAGTTACAATACATAAAAGATGCTTAATACACTGCTTACAAGCTTAGGTTTACACTAGAATTGAAAACTTGCTTAATTCGACATACATTTATATAATTAAAACTAGATATTGAACTCTTCTGCTTCTCTTCCTTTTATATGCTCCAATTAGGGTTCCTTGTGTGTCTTTGAGCATTTCCCACTTCAATCTTGGCCATCCAATGCTCTGAATTGATCCTGACCTTCAAATCCGCTTTTTGGCGCCAAAAGTCTCCAAGTTAACTTGGAGCCAACGTTCTGCAATTAAAGATTTGTGGAGTGTTGTGGAGGTGGCAGGGGACAATTGGGATGTTTTTAGGACAAGTTGGGGCTGTATGGAAGAAAACAGAGGGCAAGTATGGTTTGGAGTGAAAAAGTTGTGGGAATTGCATTAAATGCTGATGTGGTGGAAAAGTGGTTAGGGGGGAGTAGGGGGTGAGCTGTAGGGTGGTGAGGTGGTGGAAAAAGCACCTGGTATTGGGGAAGCAGGGAGGTAGGAGGAGGGTGAATAGTGGTGGTGGTTTGGCGGTATTGGGGTGTTTGACCGGGTCAACGCTCGTTTTATTTAATAAAGGGTGTAGACTGGGCTGAGGGTGGAATGGGCCTAGGGGTGGGCTTGGTTTTGTGTTGTGTTTGGATTTGGATTTAATAACAAAAAGGGTCCGGTTGGTTTTATTTTTACACAAGGACCAAAGTTGTAATTTTGACAAAATTAAGGTGCTGAGTTTGCCACTTTCCCAAACTACTTTCAAGGGTTAAACCTGCAATAAAACCATAACACAAGGACAAAAGATGTAATTTTCCATTTTCAAAATCCCAGGGGCCTTTTCTGTAATTTCTCAAACTCCAGGGACCATTTATGTAACTTTGGATTTTTTAGGGATTAAAGATGTAATTTCTCAAAATGTTATCATAAGGACCAATTTTGTCATTTAAGAATAGTTCCAGGTTTATTTTATTAATTTCCCATTTTTAAAACCTTAAGGACTAATTTTGACATTTTTCAAACTTGAGGGACTAAAGTTGTCATTTTGCAATTTTTAACTTTAAAGGACTACACTTGACAACTTATGAATCCCTAAGGACCTTTGATGATATTTTTCATGTTTTGATTTACCAGGGACTAGATTTGACAACTTTTAAAACTTGAGGGACTAAAGTTGTCATTTTGCAATTTTTAACTTTAAGGGACTACACTTGACAACTTATGAATCCCTAAGGACCTTTGATGATATTTTTCATGTTTTGATTTACCAGGGACTAGATTTGACAACTTTTGAAACTTGAGGGACTGAAACTGCCAATTATGCAAACTTTGTACGTTTTTCATCTGTTTTTGTATATTTTGCATTTGAAACATATAAAACACACTTTTAAGATATTTTAAGTATTATGATGCATATTTGAGTGTTTTTGGATGTTTTGGTAGTTCAGATTGGTATAAAATGATGAGTATTTAGACACTCATCAATCCCCCACACTAAACTATTGCTAGTCCCTAGCAATCTTTTAAGAAAAAATTAATGGATTTTTACTCTTTACCAAAAGCCATCACTTCTGGAGTAGCCAGATGTAAGAACTGTGGCACATCTGATAACCGTGTGATTTTGAGCAAACCACCAGCTGTCAACGGATTTGATTTGTCTTTACCAAAAGCCGTTTGCTTCTGGACTAGCCAACTCTTGATGGAATAGTCAACATCTTGGTGAGCTGATTACCAATTATGGTTTTTCCACGGCCTTTACCACAAGCCATAATCTTGCGGGCTAGCCAACTCATTCGCTTTATGGGATATAGGGAGTTGAGGAACCATACAATTTTGGGCAAATTGCAAGCCATCAACGGTTTTGAGATGTCTTTATCAAGAGCCGTTTGCTCCTGGACTAGCCAATCCTTTTGTGGGTTAGACATGGAGGATTGATACCATTATTTGCATTTCTAAGTGTGAAAAAACTGGTAATTTTGATCAAATGGGGGTTCTTGATGGAACATGTGTTTTGAATTCGTGAGAACTCTCCCCCACACTTAGAACTGAATATTGCCCTCAATATTCAAAGTACTTGGTGTCCCACCAAGACTTAGAACGTAAGAAGGTAATACTATTAACCTTTTATTTTAGGCTATTTACATACAAAAGCACTTTTTTTTATTTTATTTTATTTTTATTTTATTTTTTTTTTTGAAAAAAATATTTACATATGTACAACATGTGGTTCATCTCCCCCACACTAGGGTGGTAGAAAGGGGTGAGGAGACAGAAATATGGGTGAAAACCCATATTGCTACTGTTTTTTATTACCGAGTCGCTAGCTTGACTCGACCTCGAATTAAGTTGTCCTTGAGGTAGCTACTGTTTTTGATTACCGAGTCGCTAGCTTGACTCGACCCCGAATTTATTGGTCCATGTGGTAAGTTTGGAGATCCGGGACAACCATTGGTTGTATGTCCCCTCCAAAATAGTGTTTTAACCGATGACCATTTACTTTGAAATTGGGACCGTCGGGTTGCAATAACTCAACAGTTCCATATGGGTATACTTTTGTTATAGTAAATGGTCCAGACCAACGGGTTTTTAGTTTTCCAGAGAAAATTTTTAATCTTGAATTGAAAAGAAGAACTCTGTCACCAACATTGAAAACGCGGTTTTTAATTTTAGAGTCATGTATCTTCTTAGTCTTTTCTTTATAGATTAAAGAATTTTCGTAAGCTTGATCACGTAATTCATTTAGTTCGTTTAGTTGAACTTTACAGTGATCACTCACTGTCTGAAGGTCGAAATTTGCATGTTTTAAGGCCCAATAGGCCTTATGTTCTAATTCGATCGGAAGATGACATGCTTTCCCGTACACTAGCTTATATGGAGTACACCCGATGGGTGTTTTGTAAGCAGTGCGGAAAGCCCATAATGCATCATCCAGCTTATCCGACCAAGAGGCACGGTTTTCACCAACCGTCCTCTCCAGAATTCTCTTAATACCCCGATTTGAGACCTCCACCTGCCCACTTGTTTGGGGGTGATATGCTGTAGAAAGACGGTGAGTTACACCATATTTCAGCATCACTCTTGCAAATTGTTCATTGGAGAAGTGAGTGCCACGATCACTGATAATGGCACGAGGAGTCCCGAATCTGGCAAAGAGAGACTTTAAAAATTTAACGACTACTCGGGCATCATTGGTGGGTAAAGCTTTTGCTTCAACCCATTTTGACAGATAGTCGACAGCCACGAGTATGTATTTATTCCCTTGTGAAGACGGGAATGGCCCCATAAAATCAATGCCCCACATATCAAATATTTCACAGACTTAGATGGCGTTTTGCGGCATCTCATTCTTTTTGGAAATATTCCCTTGACGCTGGCAAGCCTCACAGGTTTTGATAAGTTCATGGCCGTCTTTATAGATCGTGGGCCAAAAGAATCCTGAATCAAACACCTTTTTTGCGGTGTAGTTTGGGTTATGATGTCCCCCCGTGGGTCCATCATGACAAGCTTTAAGAATTTCCATGGCTTCTTGGCCATGGACACACCATCGGATGACTTGATCCGCACATATTTTGAACAAGTAGGGGTCGTCCCAGAAGTAATGTTTTACATCTTTAAAGAATTTTCTTTTCTGTTGGGACGACATCCCTTTCACAACGAAATTTCCCGCACGATAATTTGCAAAGTCAGTAAACCATGGGGTAGTAGTATCATCCCGGGTAGAGATTAGATTTAGAGTCTCTAGAGGAAAAGTTTCATTTATTTCTTTTCTCTCGAGAATATCCTGATGAGGATTTTCTAACCGGGACAAGTGATCAGCTGCAAGGTTCTCTGCTCCTTTTTTATCTCTTATGAGAATATCGAATTCCTGAAGAAGCAGGACCCAACGGAGCAGTCTTGGCTTTGCGTCCTGTTTAGTGAACAGGTATTTCAAAGCCGAATGATCCGTATACACCACGCTTTTGTTTAAGATTAAGTAAGACCGAAAATTTTCAAAGGCATATACCACAGCTAATAATTCTTTTTCTGTGGTGGTATAGCGTGTTTGAGCTTCATTCATGGTCTTACTTGCGTAGTGTATTGGCTGGAAATGTTTGGTTTTGCGTTGCCCCAGAACTGCACCAATAGCGAAATCGCTAGCATCGCACATAAGTTCGAAGGGTAAGTCCCAGTCGGGGGCAACAAGGATTGGTGCCTCAGTAAGTCTTTTCTTTAAAATAGAAAAAGCTTCGATGCACTCGGGTGAAAAGATAAAAGGAGCATCCTTTTCAAGAAGATGAGTCATGGGCCGGGCTATTTTGGAAAAATCCTGTATGAATCTCCGATAGAACCCGGCATGTCCGAGAAAACTCCTTATTCCTTTAACAGGGGGGGTTGAATAGTTTTACGTCTTTTTAATTTTATTATGAAAACTTGGTTTAGTTTTAAAACCTTGTTTGCTTTTAAAACTTTGATTCAATCTTATGTGAACTCAAATCTTGAACAATATGAACAAGTATATCTAAGTATGAACAATAATAATAATGTAAGCTAAGTATGTGAAATCAACACATGCATAATATAAACTATTCTAGCTATATACAAGAGATAAGTACGTAATCGTTTATCTTCTAATCCTTAGTTATATTTTGTATGAAAACTATACTTGATCGAAATGATCAATTATATGTATGTAACCTTTTTAGTTTGATTTTAAAAAACTTTGTTTTGTGAATGAAACTTTCGTTTAATCTTTAAGTAAAATCAATACTAGCACTATATGAGCAACTATATATATATACGTCTACGTCTACAAATGTAATAACGATATAAGCAAGATAATAAGTAAGATATGGAAAGATCTAACCGCGAGACAAAGGATTTATAGTGGTTCGGCTACAAGGACACCTTCCTTGCCCTACTCCACTCCTCGAGTCACCTACTCGAGAGTTTTCTTCACTATGTCAACAAGCTCCTTATGGCGGAGAAACCTTACACACCAATATACACACCACTTACACACCAAAGCTTCGTCACAACGAAATCACACCTTCTTCACAACTACTTCACACCAACTAACTACACACCTATCTTCAACACACCAATAGTCTTCACTACAATCTAGTTCACGCCTATCTTCTACACACCAATAATCTTCACTACAATCTACTAGCCAATCACACTATCTATATTCCTAATCACAACTATCTACAATCAAATATTCACAACACACTACACAAAGATATATGTAGATATTCTTGATGATGCACCAACAACTTGGATGTGGAGGTCACAACAAGTTGTAATACTTCTTGTCTTGGAGGATAGAAGTATTCTTCTCTTGCACTTGAGAGGATGATGTAAGAATCACTTTGAAACAAAGGATTATGTATTTATGATCAAAGGATTTGGAGAATAGAAATGAGATCTAGAACAGAAAGTTTTGGGGTGCAAAAGGTGAGGAAAAAATCCAGGTTTAATGTGGTATTTATAGGCAAAAGTTTCTGACAGAGGAGCGTGGCCGGTCCCCTTAAATCATGGCCGGTCCCCTTAAAATTAAGGGGACCGCCCTTTATAATTAAGGGGGCCGCCCAGCTGAAACGGCCAGAAACTTTGTCTTTTAGTGGGGAAAGTTTATTTGGTGAAAAACTAACTGATTTTGGTTAAATATTTGAAATCATATATTTAGTATGATTAAAACATTTTTCCTTATTACCAAAAGTGTTTTTCAAAAATATATAATAAGATTATATAATTAAATAAACTTTGTATTAGTTAATTAAATACCCCTTTGATCATAAATTGCACTAAACACTTTGTTTATTCATACCTTAAGTGATTTGGATGTAAAGAGAAATATTAATCACTAAATACTTGTTTATGTCACAAGTTTTAGATTAATGAGTTTATGCTTTGTAATTATCAAAACATAGAGACATTGTTAATATGTTAACAATGTTTTTAGACATTATTAATTTATGTCAACAATCTCCCCCTTTTTGATGATTACAAAACCTTAAACTCTTTAAACCTAAAAACTAATTTTTAGACAAGTATTAGAGTTTAATATTCACTTCTCCCCCTTTTTGTAAAATCAAAAAGGTTATGCCGACTAGCTTCATGAATGAAGTTAGACGGGTAGAATGCTCCCCCTTGATGTGTGCTCCCCCTCGTTCAAGGGCACCAAGGAATCGAGATATGGAATTCTCGCAAGAAAAATATTAGAAGCATAAGCATATATAGAAGTATATGCAATATACAAATAACAAGCATAGCAAACAAATATTAAGGATACATAACAATTAATTCAAAGTGATTATGTTAAAAGATCCTAATTTGCCAAAGAGAGCCATCGGACTTGCTTGTAACAAAAGGTTGGTTGATTCGAATTTGAAAGTGAAAATCATAAGCATGTGGTATGCTTGGATGGTTGATGATGGAGTGTTTGGAATGTTGGAGAGTTTGGTGGTGGAGAGTTTGTAGCGGAAGAGGTTGATAAAGGTTTTGGATGTTGTTCAAGTGAGGGTATTGGATGTGATCTAGTGAGAGGATATTCAATCCAAGTGAAGTGTTCATTGAATGCAATGGTTTTTAGGAGAAAGATGCAACAAGGTCAATTGTTGACATTCTTCTCAAGTTGATTTATGTTGTGTGGTGATGAGGGTGATCTAGATGAAGGTGGATTCAAATTGCATTGAGCAAGATGTAAGGCTAAAAGAGCACTAAGCTCATGGGCTTCTTTTAGCGCCTCAACGAACTTCAAGTGTTCGGAGGAAGGTGATGGTGGTGGAGCATGATAATTGTCGTGGGTGAGGGTTTGAACATGCAACATAGGAATGGCATGTGAAGTTGTAGGATGTGGTGGTGACACTCTTGGTGGTGGAGACATGTTTGAGCTTGGGTAATCATGAAATCATGATATGTGTGGAAGAGATGCTTCATGAGTGGATGGTGTTTTTGTTGAATGAGCAACATGTAAAGTATTGGTAGTGAGGTTGGAATTATTGTTTTGGGATTGTGCATGCTCATCATAAGAAGGAGCATTAGTGAAAGCACGAGTGGATGATTTGTTGTTAAATGGATCATTTGTGTGAGAGTGAGGTTTAGGTTTTGATTGATTATGAACAACATCGCTTGAGTTGTGAAAAGATTATGAGGTTTGAGTGTAATGTATAAGGATATGGGTGAGTAAAGGTTTTTGATATGTAATGTTGGTGAGAAGGAGAGTAAGGTGTTAGGTAAGTAAAGTTTGAAAACATAGGAGGAATTTGGTGTTGGATGTTTGACAACATCATTTGGTTTGACGGAATTTGAAATGAAGTTAGGCTTTCTTCTCCAAACAGGTTTCTTGGTGGTTTTGGTTTAATGGGAGAGGAAATGATGAGATGATTGGAGATTGTGAGGAATGAGAGTGTTTATAATGTAGGATTGGTGGGATCAAGGATGGATAAACTTTGATGGAAGGTTTAGGAAAGAATAGGTTTGTGAATTTTGGGAAGTGTATGATGAAATGGGCTAAAAAGAAGAAAAGGGAAACAACACCTTCGATCATCAGATGGCCGGTCCCCTTAATTGGAGGCCAGTCCCCTTAATAATTAAGGGGGCCGCCTTATGATTTAAGGGGGCCGCCCATCTGGTGATTCCCAGATTGCCAGAAAAGGGTTTTTGGTAGTGAATTGCAGAAAGGTTGTGTTTTTGGTTTCAAACAAGTCCAACTCTTTGAGGCAATTAAACATAGACTAATTATGTAGGCAATTATGTAGCTAAAGCATGTTAACCAAGGAGATTAAGAAATCAAGCAATTTCATCTATCATGCAAACATACTCATCTAGCAAGCAAAATATAAGAGCTAGGAAACAATAAGCAACATCAAGTATTTCATAACTACATAACTAGGAGGATTAAACCTAATATGTATTATGATAGCATGGGTTTCTAGACTTGTTACAAACAAAGTCTTAATAGACAAACCATGGTCCTCTTGATTTGATTTAGTTCACTTATAAGTGTCATTTATATAAATATAGATGACAAATATGAGATCACCATGCATGATTTAAAGAGACGTTTTTAGCATTATTCAACAATGTTTGAAAGTAAGTTTTCACTTAATGCCATAAATCTGGGAACGAAAGAATCTAATGAGAAGCAAGGTTCATAAAAGTAAACTAGCGTTAGGTATATATAGGAAGTGCAATTTAATCAAGTTGGAGAATGAGTATGAGACTATTACTAGTGGTGCTCAATTCAGGCTAAACACGACCGTTTTTACGGGTTACACACACCCAACTTCTCACATAGAAGCAATTCAACCGTTAGGTTAAATTGAATTTCTAGTCAATAGATTCTCCAGTAGTCATTCTCCTTTTAGAAGAAATCGAGTTCCTAAATTTACCTATCGAAGATTACCAAATATGAAGTTTTCTTGATTCACTAATACTTGGCTTAATGTTTTGAAATACATTCAAGTTTGTATCCTAATAAAACAAATTTTGTTTTGTTTCAAAAAGAAAAATGTTTCTATCTTGATAAAGATCAAAATAATGTTATGATAGCTTATGATTAAGCATGTTGTTCGAAAAAGCATAAAATAGATATTCGAAGGGTTTTAACTCAAAGAGAGAAGTTTTTAAATATGATGTATTGATTTTGATAATCAAGAAATTTCAGGTGAAAGATATACTTCAAGAGAATCGATTCAGCCCATTGTTTGAAAGTAGGTTTTCATGTAGATATGAGAGTTAATTGAATAAAATAGATTCGGTTTTACTTCAAAATGTGTTAATGAAAGGTAAAGAAAATTTTCTAAATCTTTGTTGTGGATATATATAGTGAAAACATCTTATTTAAAAGTGGGATAGTTATTTGAAAAACTATTTTCTAAAATATGAGGTTTTTGCATATTTTTAACGATATTAGATTTTGGACAACAAATATCATTAATCATATATTTTAAAAGATGTTTATTAAAGATCTCATGCTCAAGAGGATTGGTTAAGCCTACTATTATCTCATGCTATCGTTTCTACAAATCCTATGATCCTAAAGGAAGTGATGACTAAAATATATATGTTAGATGCGAGAGGGTTGAATGGGGTATAACCTAACATCTATAGTTCCTTTGTTTTTGCACGCTTATCTAACTTAATGCCATAGTCTATGAGAGCTTGTTTCATCCATAGTTTTCTTACGCGAGGGATCTAATCCTACTTCTATATTAACGATTAATCCACTTAACTCATTTCACTTCATCACCATGAGTTTGCTAATAGTGGATATAGAAGATTTCCATTTTCTATTTTGTTCAACAATGAACAATTTCATCTTATACCTAGAAAGGTCAACCAATAATGTTTCTAGGTAATAAGAGTATAAGCTATTATATACATATATATGTATAAGAGTCACAAACAATATATATGTATAGCTAAGCATTAATCTAACTAATCATATGTCTAAGCATGCAAATTATAGCGATGAACTTAAAAGAAACGTGTACCTTTTAGTCTTCAATGGAATATCTTCAAGCACTTCAAGTGATCATGTTGACTAATAGAAGTCATTTGTAGATGATATTCGAACTTCTTCCAAGATTGCCAGCTTAGCCACTTGGTCCCCATTGTCTCGTTGGTCCAAAGTTGTTTGGTCCAAACATATTCAACATTTGGCTAGGATGCATGTATGGTGGTAGTATTCCCCAAGGATTGTAACTTGGTTGATAATTCCACATTTGATTTCTAGTGTTATTGTAATATTGTCTATTTTGATTTCTTCTAGGTTGAGATTTTTTAGATCTTGGATGATGATTGTTAGGTTTTCTTGGTGGTGGAGTTTTAGATCTTACTTTAGGTTTAGAGGATCCTACTTCGGTCTTTAAGGATGGTTTATAAAAAGTTTTTACTTTTTCATCATTCGCAATGGGTATTTTTCTATCTTTTGTAAGTATATACTTAGGATTTGATTCTAATGATTTTTGTTTACTAGATTCACATTCAAACTTTATACTTTTATTTTCACTAGTTGAAACATTAGTTGAAGTTAATCCTAAACCGGTTTTATCTCCCGAAGTTTCTTGAGCACTTATTATTTTCTTAAGTGGGTTACTACTATTTTTAAACTTGTCAAGTTTGAAAATTTCATCTTTAAGTTTTTCATTTTCATTATTAACCTCTATGCATGTTTTACATTCTATAAAAACTTCTTTTCCTTTTTCCATATGTTGTAGTCTAATTTTTAATTCGAGTACTTCATTTTCTAATAGATTATTAATATGTTTTAGTGACTTATTTTTAGCTATAACCTTTTGACCTAATTTGCATAACCTATTATATTCACTATCTAGGTCTTTTTTGTCTAATGATAAATTTTCGTCACTAAAGTATTTGGTTTCGGAACGTACCTCGCTTGATGTCTTAGCCATAAGACATTTCTCCTCATTTGTGATTTCTTTCTCATCGTCATCGCTATCACTCCAAGCTCCTCCAACAAACGCCTTTTGATTTCTTGACATCATTGGACATTTTCCGATGAGATGATTTGGATCACCACATTTGAAGCACTTCCTATCACTTTTGCCATTTTTGTCATCTTTATTTCTTTGGTTTGCTTTCCTTTCATCATGCGGTTGTCTAACGAATCTTCCTC
Organism: Artemisia argyi; assembly: GCA_030686995.1. Lineage (NCBI taxonomy): Eukaryota > Viridiplantae > Streptophyta > Magnoliopsida > Asterales > Asteraceae > Artemisia > Artemisia argyi. Next base: position 74,789,447 of record CM060685.1, on the reverse strand, counting down.
GCCTTTTGAAGAATTTCTTGAAGTCTCTTACGGCCATCGCATATTCTTCGTCATCACTTTCGGAGGTTGAGCTATCCTCGTTACTAGATTCCTTCCTAGCTTTCAACGCAATTGACTTGCTTTGCTCTCTTTTTCCATTGACCATCTCGAAGTCTTTCTTTATTATTGCTTCGTAGACTTTCAGGTTGCCGATCAACTCATCAAGTTGAAGAGTTGACAAGTTCTTCGATTCTTCAATCGCCGTAACTTTAGCTCGCCATTTTGGATGAAGAGCCCTAAGAAATTTCCTAACAAAATTCTTACTAGAAAGATTCTCATCAAGTGCTTTTAAACTTGTGATGATGGTGTTAAACCTAGCAAAAGCATTATCTATTGATTCCTCCTCCGGAATTGTAAATTGTTCATATTGTTGAACAAGAATATCTATTTTGTTCTCTTTAACTTGACTATTACCTTGGTGAGTGATTAGTAAAGAATCCCAAATTTCTTTTGCGGTTTTACACATAAAAATTCTTTCATATTCTTTGCGTGGTAAGGCATTATAAATAACCATTTTAGCCTCATTATTTTTTGCTAGTTTCTTTTTCAAATCATCATTTTGTTTTTCAAAAGATACAATTTCGTCCATTTTAGTTTCAAAATTATATTGAATAGGGGGAAAATCACCAAAGGTAATGACATGCCAAAGATCAAGATCTTTTGATTTCACATAAGTTTCGAATCTATTTTTCCAATATAAAAATCCATCACTTTCAAATAGTGGTGGTCTTTGCATAGATTGCCCTTCTAAATATTTTTCAGATTCCATAGATCGTTACAAGTTTTAAAATACAATATATTTTAAAAATCTTGCTAGACGTGGCTCTGGTACCAATTGTGGAAAACTAGAAGGGGGGGTTGAATAGTTTTACGTCTTTTTAATTTTATTATGAAAACTTGGTTTAGTTTTAAAACCTTGTTTGCTTTTAAAACTTTGATTCAATCTTATGTGAACTCAAATCTTGAACAATATGAACAAGTATATCTAAGTATGAACAATAATAATAATGTAAGCTAAGTATGTGAAATCAACACATGCATAATATAAACTATTCTAGCTATATACAAGAGATAAGTACGTAATCGTTTATCTTCTAATCCTTAGTTATATTTTGTATGAAAACTATACTTGATCGAAATGATCAATTATATGTATGTAACCTTTTTAGTTTGATTTTAAAAAACTTTGTTTTGTGAATGAAACTTTCGTTTAATCTTTAAGTAAAATCAATACTAGCACTATATGAGCAACTATATATATATACGTCTACGTCTACAAATGTAATAACGATATAAGCAAGATAATAAGTAAGATATGGAAAGATCTAACCGCGAGACAAAGGATTTATAGTGGTTCGGCTACAAGGACACCTTCCTTGCCCTACTCCACTCCTCGAGTCACCTACTCGAGAGTTTTCTTCACTATGTCAACAAGCTCCTTATGGCGGAGAAACCTTACACACCAATATACACACCACTTACACACCAAAGCTTCGTCACAACGAAATCACACCTTCTTCACAACTACTTCACACCAACTAACTACACACCTATCTTCAACACACCAATAGTCTTCACTACAATCTAGTTCACGCCTATCTTCTACACACCAATAATCTTCACTACAATCTACTAGCCAATCACACTATCTATATTCCTAATCACAACTATCTACAATCAAATATTCACAACACACTACACAAAGATATATGTAGATATTCTTGATGATGCACCAACAACTTGGATGTGGAGGTCACAACAAGTTGTAATACTTCTTGTCTTGGAGGATAGAAGTATTCTTCTCTTGCACTTGAGAGGATGATGTAAGAATCACTTTGAAACAAAGGATTATGTATTTATGATCAAAGGATTTGGAGAATAGAAATGAGATCTAGAACAGAAAGTTTTGGGGTGCAAAAGGTGAGGAAAAAATCCAGGTTTAATGTGGTATTTATAGGCAAAAGTTTCTGACAGAAGAGCGTGGCCGGTCCCCTTAAATCATGGCCGGTCCCCTTAAAATTAAGGGGACCGCCCTTTATAATTAAGGGGGCCGCCCAGCTGAAACGGCCAGAAACTTTGTCTTTTAGTGGGGAAAGTTTATTTGGTGAAAAACTAACTGATTTTGGTTAAATATTTGAAATCATATATTTAGTATGATTAAAACATTTTTCCTTATTACCAAAAGTGTTTTTCAAAAATATATAATAAGATTATATAATTAAATAAACTTTGTATTAGTTAATTAAATACCCCTTTGATCATAAATTGCACTAAACACTTTGTTTATTCATACCTTAAGTGATTTGGATGTAAAGAGAAATATTAATCACTAAATACTTGTTTATGTCACAAGTTTTAGATTAATGAGTTTATGCTTTGTAATTATCAAAACATAGAGACATTGTTAATATGTTAACAATGTTTTTAGACATTATTAATTTATGTCAACAAAGGCCATCCATATTTCGCCGCGAACTCACGTTTTTTGGCAATAGCAATTTCTTGCATACCCTGATCAGCAATTTGATCGTGCGGGACGTTGAAGAACTTCATCGCTCATAAAAAAGCCTTTTCTTCAACACCTTTGAGTTGTGCGGACATCAACTTTTCGGGCAACTCATCCTTTGCACGTTTTTTCTCCACCGCCTCATCCATTAATTATGATTTCTTTGCCGCATAACTTTCTAAGGTCGCAGCAACACTATTCATTGACGATGACTCGCTAACGGTCTTTTTGCCCTTTTTTCCTTGTAGGAGGTGTGTCGTCATTCAAATCCAGAAGAATAGTCTCAACATTTTCATTTTTATTGCTAGATTCCGACGACTTTCTCTGTTTATCGGAATTAGACGAAGATGTTTGAACCACACATGGTTGTTTTAACCATTTGTATGCTTTATTAAGGATCTCCCATGCTTTCGTATGAGTAAAAGTCTTGCCTTTTGATTTCCTTTTATAATCGGCCATGGCATTTTTCATCACGTCAAGATTGTCACAACCACTATCACGAACACGGTTCTACAAATATAAAAGTAACAAGTATAAATTACTACAACTATATCAAATACAAAGTATAAAAAAGCATATGGTGAAAAAACATACCGATTGGATCCATAGACCGTTAAAATTATTCACTTTGGTATTCATATGTTTCCACTTTGTGTTCAAGCTATGGTGTGTTCGATTAGTACTTCCCATGGTTATCGTGAAATGCTCTAGAATTTTTCCCCAAAAGCTTACACTCTTTTGTTTATTCCTGACTTTTGGGCATGTCGAGATATGAACCCAAGCTTTTGCCAAAGCGACCTCTTCGTCAGTCGACCAAGGTTCCTTTTTTGCTTTACCCGGGTTTTTTATTTCTTCAACTACTTCAACGTCATCATCATTTTCTTGACCACCTATAACAAAAAAAAATTGTACCGATTATTAAATATATATATATATATATATATATATATATATATATATATATATATATATATATATATATATATATATATATATATAACAAAAAAAATTGTACCGATTATAAAAACAAAAAAAAACTAGATTATAACAAAAATAAAATTGTACCGATTATTAAAAAAAATAGATTATAACAAAAAAAAATTGTACTGATTATAAAAACAATAAAATGTACCGATTATAACAAAAAATAAAATGTACCGATTATAACAAAAAATAAATTGTAACGATTATACAAAAAAAAAATAATAATAACGATTATAAAAAAATAATAATAGTAACGATTATAAAAAAAGTGTAGTTCACGTTCTACACTTGCTTCACGTCTTGGTGGACCGTCACGAAAGTCGATGAAAGGGTTAAATTCACTAGTCATTGCTATATTATAAAGGTTTGGATTCATCGGTGGAGGTTGGTGAAAATATTCCCGTTGTCGTGATGATGGATTCACCGGATGTGGTGGGGGATAGAAGGGTTGAGGTGGAGGTTGGGGAAAGTTGGGTTGAGGTGAGGGACGAGTTGGTTGTGATTGAACGGGTTGTGATCGAGAACCCCGTCCACGACCTTTGGATGATTTTGAAACACGTTTTGATTGATTTGGATCCATTCTTTTTATATGAAAAAAGATTTGGAAGAGAGGATTAGTGGAATAATTAGTAATTTTTAATTGAATGTGTGAAGAGATTAGTGAATAATTATTAATATTTAAAGGGATATATTTTTTTTTTGAAAATGGGCCAAACGATCAAAAATTAAATGGCCCCAACGTTCGGAAATTAAATGCTCACCTCCATACCGAATCGGTATGAGATGCCGAATTCAATTCCGAAATCACGATGCCAAGGAGGTGGTTTTGGGTGATGCCGATCCTTGATGACCCGCCCGTTGCCAGTGCCCTTATGTGATGATATGATTTGAATATGTTTGTCTGAGCTCATGGTATTCTGATTCTGTTTATGCATGTGACTGTGTAGATTTCTTACTTAAGCTACACGTTTCATTTATGTACTATCCATTATGCCTAATTATGTTCCCCATACTATATCATTTGTACTTCAGCATTTATATTTTAGTTCATTATTGTTATATCCATTCACTGGGTTTTTTAAGCTCAGCCGCATTTCTTTTCTCCGCGGCAGGTATTCAAGATAGCTTCTAGGATAGCTTTCTGGGGATTGAGAGTAGAGCTGAGTGCAGACTTGATCATAGTCATTTTAGATTGATGTTATTTATGTATTATAGAGATTTAGAATTTTGTTTCATTCATTGTTTTCTTTTGGTTATTTCGTAAGACTTCCGCTTTTGTTTAGTTATGTATGTTCTGATGTGAAACCATACTGTAACATCTTTACCCTTGTTGGGTTGGGGTGTTACAATTTATGGTATCAGAGACAGGTTAGGACCCTTAGAGCTTAGGCTATGACCTGTGAGGATTGGGTAGACATTAAGTTTCCTTCTGCGTACTTTCCTTTTCGTACCCTATCATATTTGGATCTTGTTAACCGTTTGAAAATCATTTAGATGGTTAACACTCGCCGTTCTGGTCAATCCGATGAAAACCCTAAAGAAATGGTGGCTCACATCATTAGGGATATTCAAAGATAGGCTAAGCACTTTAAAAGGAGACGTTGGACTACCATTGTTGCTACGGGTTGCAAGAGGATTGGTGGAGAGAAGCGGACCAACAAAAGGATCCTAGTCCCTGCTAGTATGTTTCCGTATGCGATTGAGGAGAAGTTAACCTTAGAGAATGTGGAGGGAAAGGACGTTGAAAGGTACGGGACGAGGGTGGTTGATAAGGAATGCTTCATCACTAAGTACCCTAGAAAGTGTCCCAAATTCCTAGAAGATGGAGGAGTGGTTTGGGCTAGACCCCGAAATTTGTATGAGTTTATAGATCGTGTGGAGGAGGAAGAGAGAAATCTCATAAGTGGCTTTGCTAGTCGTCCACTACCACAACACGAGGGAAACCGGAATGGATGGATAAGTGAAGAGGAAGAGTATGAGGTGGACTCGGATCTAGAGTCTACGGCGACTAGCAGATTTAATCCAAGTTGAGTGAGAGGGGTTCATGCTCACGATTAGTTTTCCTGTATTTCCATTTCTTTTGTTTGATTATGATGTTAGACTTTGATTTCATTTTCATTTTCATTTTCATGATTTCACTGATGTGATCGAATCTTTTGACTATTAAGTTCTCCTTTGGAAGTTTCGTCTTATGAGAATTCTACCTATGTTCCTTAAGTTTATAATTATGAGAATCTTGGCGAATTTTGGAAGTATTGGTGCGATTGTTCATGTACTCTATTATGATAGATCTATTAGATTTCCATTGCTTTCTAATAAGTTTCGTTTTCTGTTTGACTCTATTGATGATGATTGTTTTGCTGAATCCTGGGAGAGGAGAAGTATTGTTATGCTGCTATTAGGTTGCTTATTCACGACTTGAGATAAAGTATGGTCATCATGAAGGTATATTTATATGATGCTGGTATTATGATGCCTGGCCAACGTGATAATACTTACGTCATATGGCGTACCCTCATTGTGAGCATATGATATTTCGGGAAGTGTTTGAGAAGCATTAGATCTTTGTTCGTTGGATTATCCGTGATTAGTGAGACTTTTAGGATTCATTCTATCTATGTGTATGCTCTACCTTCATCGTTAGATATCTGAATATGTTTGAATTCTCGTCATATGGTTATTGATCGTTGTTCATCTGTTAAGAATTTTAGAACTCATTATAGAGCTTCCTATCGTTTGATTTTCTGCACTAAATCTGTTTTCTACTATTACTTTTGAGAAGTACATTGGTTATCTGCTACATGTATGCAATCGTTGAACCGATTTATGATCTGCTCTGGATAAGATATGAGGCTATGAAGTTCTGATAAGAAAGATCTGTCTGTTTGTTGAAATCTGTTGAAAAGTTTGATCTGAATTAAGGCTACTTCGGTAACTGAAAGATTTCGCGTTTGTTTCATCCTCAAAATTTTTGCAATTCGATTCATTTCCGTCTGCTCTGTCTATTCAATTTTCGCGAACGAAATTTTTTTTAGAGGGGAAAAAGTTGTAAAACCTAAAATTCTAAAACATGTAAAATGACCAAAATACCCTTAAAACTAAAAATCTTAATATTAGTTATAAAATACCAAATAAGCCTTAACAACTTTGTAAACTACCTAATATGAACTTAATAACTTAAGGAAACTTACAAATTACATTTTTATGATTCTAAGAATTATATCACATGTTAAAAGTTACTTAAGGGTCCGAAATACATTTTTATTTTGTACATAACATAATAATGGATAAATATAAGTAAAATTTGGAGACCTTGAATTGGATTTGGACTCCTTTTGGCCCATGTGAAGCTCGTCCGAATATCCCTCCCCTTACTCTCCATATAATTGATCATAATATATCATAAGTTCACTTTCTACAAAATTCTAAAAACCCTAAAGCTAAAATAAAGTCACGACATATTTTCCTTGGTTCCATTTGAGCTACTACAAGAGTTTCAAGGAGTTGTGGTTCTTGTTTCTTACTTCTACTCGACTAACACAAGCTCGGTATCATCTATAGCTCATCTTGTTCTTGTTCTTTGATTTGTTTTTACGTATGCATGAACTATAATACCTTAGTCGATCCATATTTTTTTTATTCATATGTACATGTTACTCGAATTATAGAACACTTAAACAATAATAATGAGCTAAACATAAAACGTAAAAAGGGTTTGTGTTGGTTTTCTTGCATGTCGATTAAAAAATAAGATGTATAAAAGGGTTTGTTTTTTATTTTGTCGCGTGTACTAAAAAGAAGAAGAGGGTGTTTTGATTTGCTTAAGGTCACGACAAGGGTGTGGTGTTTGTGTGTCGAGGTAACAAAAGAAAACAAGGGTACATTTGGTTTTTGGGTCGCGACAAGAAAACAAAAAGAGAAAGCTATGGTTAGGGTTTGGTCGAATTAGGGTTAGGGTTGGATTAGTTTTGGAAGTTAATGAATAATAATGGTGTGTAATTAATGAGGGTAATTAATGAGCTAGGTTTAGGGTTTGACAAAAATAAAAGAGGACCGAATGGTTTTGTAGAAATTAAAGGGTATATTTTGTAAATATTGAAATGTGGGGGTTGAATTTGTAAACATTAAATTATAAAGGGTAAATCGTATAAAATATAGTATAGGGGTGTGTTGTGTATTATTTGATATTAAAAAAGTTTATTTGGTTAATTATGTAATTAAGGGGTCGAATTGTAATTTATATAACATTAAGGGCTTAAATTGTAAATTACTAAAATATAAGGTTTACTTCCTAAAATATGAAAGATAAGGGACTAATTGGATAAAATGTAAAACTTGTGATGATTATATTTAAAACCCTATACTTTAATATAATTACACTTTAAACCCTAAAACTACTATTAATTATCATAATTAAACCCTAAAACCATATTAATAATTTATTGAATACTTAACTTAATATTTACATGAAATCTTACTAAATAAATAAAATTTCTATTTAAGAAAACTTTCTAAATATAGAAACTTACTAATTTGGGAAACCTGCTAAAAATGGAAAGAAGACCTAATATGAAATATAAATAAGTAAATGAATGAGCAAACTATTAACAACTAATACTATATGTGTAGATTTCTGAAGAATGGTGTTATTCGTTCTTTTGATCCTTGCTATTTCTGTCAGCTTTGCTTTTGTTCAAGGTACGGATATTCTGACCTTACTCTTAAGGTTTCCTTTGCGATTTCAACCTTTGATATGAACCTTCTTATTCGAAACTTTCTGATTTGGACCTTTGCTATGATAAACCTTGTTATTTGAACCTTCTGATATGACAACTATATTTTGAGCTTTTGTTTATGAACCTTAAGTTTCTTGAGCTTTACTAGGCATGGGGGTTCCATGTTCGTGTCAGTGATGCACCTCTGGCATGACTCTAGGGCAGTAGAGTGATGTTCTGCCACGTCCCTTCTGTTATATATGAATGTGCACTATGGTGATGGGTTATTTTCAAGGGCGTATGGATGCATCCTAGATCTGTTTATGTAAAGTTATGATATGATATTTGTATGGTGAATGTGGCCGTGTGTGCAATAGACATCCTTCGCAACTCAGGGAGGTCTCCCTTCCAATTATGTTGCCTTATGTGATGATATGATTTGAATATGTTTGTCTGAGCTCATGGTATTCTGATTCTGTTTATACAGGTGACTGTATAGATTCCTTACTTAACCTACACATTTCATTTCCGTACTATCCATTATGCCTAATTATGTTTCCCCATACTATATCATTTGTACTTCAGCATTTATATTTCAGTTCATTATTGTTATATCCGTTCACTGGGTTTTTTAAGATCAGCCGCATTTCTTTTCTCCGCGGCAGGTATTCAAGATAGCTTCTAGGATAGCTTTCTGGGGATTGAGAGTAGAGCTGAGTGCAGACTTGATCATAGTCATTTTAGATTGATGTTATTTATGTATTATAGAGATTTAGAATTTTGTTTCATTCATTGTTTTCTTTTGGTTATTTCGTAAGACTTCCGCTTTTGTTTAGGTATGTATGTTCAGATGTGAAACCATATTATGACATCTTTACCTTTGTTGGGTTGGGGTGTTACAGTTCCAGGATCAAGGCCGTCTCTCTTTAGCACTACACGAGACGGCCCAGAACCCTTATAAAGGGACGGCATCAGAGATCTCTTGGGTGATACGAAACCCTAAAACACAGCGATCTGACGGCGTCAGAGGCCAAAACCTAACACCGTCAGACTTGTATATCTATATATATTTTTTGATTTTTCATTCATTAAGTGTGTAACTTTTGGGAGAAAAAAACTCTTAACGAATTTTCCTGTAAACTTAGGGTTTCCAAGCCCTCTTTTCCTTCATGTTCAATTGAAGATAAGTCTTGTTTTTAATCATTAAATATGTCTATGTGTTGTTTGATTGATTGTTTATCTTGTCTTCCTTTTAACATGCTAGCTTAATTCTCTTTGTGTTTACTTAGATCTAATGAAACCTAGTTGTTAATTATTGGTTGTTGATTTGTTATTAGTTGATTTGGGTGATTGATTTTCGCGTTAGGATTAAGAAAACTGGCTATACTCCTATATGGAAACAGGCTTGAATGTCTTAAGAAACGTAATCAGATGTGTACTATGATGTTATTGGTTGTATTTAATGCATAAGTAACTGTTTATGAGGCATTGATAGGAAGAGATAGAAGCTTATAGAGTAGGGAAGGACGTACACAACCCTATGACTGGTATTAAGAAATACAACCCTTCATCCAAACAACTGTTACAAATCAATTAATCAGTAAGAGATAACTAGGGAGTAGTGAAATCTAATTAAATACGCTTTTCCCATTATAAGCAGTTTACCACATTTACTTTTCTGTTATTTTATTTTATTTTGCATTTATAGTGATTTTGGGTTAGTTGACTAGCAACTAATTCCACCCACTCTTCCAAAATCAAGATTTTTACTTGCTTTCATAAAAATATAAAAAATACAAAAAGAATCATCCCTCACCTCTAGACCTAGTTTAAGTATCTTTTAATTCTAATGACACTATTCCCTTAGAGAACGATCAATCCCACGGTACTTGCCACTCACTATACTACATCGGTCAGGTACACTGCCTGGTGGGGATTGAAAGCTTCTCAAGATCCCTTGAGAATTAAAACCTTTTGCAAGGTTGCAAAACCACGCATCAGTCACCTTGTAAAGCGTGACGTCGTCAGGTGTATTTTCCAGCTTAGTATCTTGATTCTGTCGTTTTCTTCACTTTTGACTCCAAAAACATCCAAAATGCTCCATTTTCCAGAATTCTCGTACCAAGTACCTAAAATGAGAAAAGAATCGATTTGAGGTAATATTTGACCATTTATTTACGATTTGGAGCTTAAATGACCCCCTAAAAACGTATCAAATAAATCCTTATCGAATACCCTTACACTTGGGATTTGCTTGTCCTTAAGCAAATGAGCTTTTATACCAATCAAAATACAAGTTAAGGGTCATTTAACATTATTATAAAAGTAATTACAACAAATGATCATTCTACCTTAGTCAAAACAAGCACGAAAATTATATACTAGCACATCACAATAAGTGTTTGGATACTCTCAACTCTCGGGTGTTAATAAGTTTATATATCACAAATGGAAATTGTTTATCCCAGTTGAGCTTAAACGATCTTATATAGAAGTTAACTTGAATAAACATTTAAGCAAATACGCGGAATATAAAAGCTTAACTTAAGAAGAATTATGATTCTCTTTCAACACTTCAATATTATTAATACGAGCACTCAACAATGCTAGGGTTTTACAACCTTGAAGTGAATAATAACACGTACATAAACTAACCCTAGGATCCTCCTTTTATAGGCCAAGGAGTCCTACTAGGTTTACAATACCTTTCTCTACAAGATAAGTATATTCTAGATAAATATAATATTTACACAATCTATTCTATATTTATCTAAACCGTATACATCCTTATCACATTAGCAGCAGATTCTGTCAGCAGTATTTATCCTCAGCAGCACTTTGACATTAGCAGCAGAATCATTACCACTAGCAGCAGTTTCACTTAGCAGCAGTTTTACTCAGCAGCAGTTTCAGACCCAACAATCTTCCCCTAAACTTATTATTTATTTCTAAATAAGTAAGTTTCTTCTAAGCTCAATTAATCACTTGGAGGATGCTTCCAAACACTTCAACTCTTGAAAATTCAGTTGATCAAATATCTTCTTATACTTTGACAGCAAATTGAATGCTTGATCATCAGAATCATAATCTTTCTGCAGCTTAAGTGATCTATCACCATTAACCATCTGATTGACAATATTCCAGTATCTTACCACTGGGTAATCTACTTCAGCTAGCATATACAAAGTAATAGGTCCAATTTCTAACACATGAACTCCAGAATCTTGAAAGAGTCTCCATTTTCTTACTTTGTATTCTACTATCTCTGTCCATTCAGAATCATCCATTGATGGTTCAAACATAAGTTTAAGAGCTCTCCACATAACATTATCAGAAGCAGTTAAGATATGATCAATTTGATTTATCTCATACTTTTTACCATCAAATTTCTTAGCTCCAAACTTTGCCTTGTATAACTTCCACAAGTCTTCAACATCCTCTCTATCAAAGTAATGTAGCATCTGTTGAAATCTAAGAAATCTGTAAGACTTACCATCAGATCTCTGGACATCATGAAATGCTCCAATGTTAGTATCATACCCTGTAGTTACTTTGACAGTAGGATATTTAACTCCTAATGGTTTAGCATCAACTACTTCAGGATCTTCCATCTTGCCAACCACAGTATAACCCTTCAATTGTTCTTTTTGATGCTCAGAAGGAATGTGATCAAGACCATGTTTAAACTCATCTCCTTCAGGCATAGAACTGCTTCCTTCTCCAATCTTTCTCTTCTTCTTTGCAACTGACTTATAAATAACACCTTTTCTCTTATCACCTTGCATAGAAGAAGTAGTCTTTGCTGCATCACCCTCAAGCTGTTCAACAACATTAGCTTCTTGAATTTGCTCTGCTTCAGCTATCTTTTCAGATACTAACTTCTTGTTCATCTGAGCAATTTGTTCCAAATCCTCAGCACATCCCATAGCATAAAAAGTATCTGTTCTCTTCTTTGTTTGTTGATACAAGTCAAAAACTTCTTTATCAGAATAAGCTTTCAACAGCACCAATGTCCATCCTCCCATATTCTTTAGATACCTTTCATATTCTTTCCTTTGTTGTTTAACAGTTGGACCTTTGAATATCTTTATCTTTCTTCTTGCAGCAGCATTTTCTTTTCTCTTCTTAGAAGTAAAGTCACTATACCAAGATTGCACATTAAAAGTTGGAACTTCATTATTTTCAATCTTGATCAGCTTGTTTAGTTCAATATCAGCAGCAATTCTGATCTTTTCATCTACCCATTCATCATAATTCTTTAACCCTTCAGCCTCCTTCTTAGCCAGCTGTTGATCTTCCAAGTTAATCAACTCTTGTGCTTTAATAGCAGCAGCTTCATCATGTTCAACTTGCAATGGCTTAGGCTAAGAATCAAAAGGTACATCAGTAAAGTCAATCCCCTTATACATTATCCTTGGGGTTTCAATTTGCTTGCCCTTTCCTTTATCAGTAGAAGATGCAATAATAGTCTTCTTTTGTTGAGCAGCAGGTTCTTTAATAACAATTCCTTTTTCAGGTTTTCTAGAGGCTGATGATTTGATTGTTGTTGTTGTTAATTGTGATAGTGAAGGAGTTGGTAATGGTGTAGTCTTCTTGCTCAGCAATACCATAGCTTCAGCAGCAGCATTGTCACCAGACCCAGCAGCAGAGTCTTGTGCATCAGCAGATCCACTAGCAGCAGAGTTAGTAATTTCCTTAGCAGTAGATTCTTGAGCAGCAGAGTCAAGACTATCTCCCAACTTCATCAATGTTTCACCCATCAACCCTGTTGCCTTTACTAATTGCTCAGGCTCCAAAGTTGTAAGTTGTTCTACCACCTTCTCTTGTGAAGCAATCACCTCTTCCATAACAACCTCATTCCCTGATTTATCAGCAACTACAAAATCTCCAGCATCCTGAGGACTTTCAACATCCATATCACCAATCACTGGTGCCTCCCCTGAAACCATTCCATCATTTAAACCCAGAGCACAATCAGCTTTTTCAACATTTGCCTCCCCTGAACCCATGGCCTCTTCATTCCTCCCCTGTTTGGAAGCATCATCTTCCAAGTGAGTAGAGACTTCAGGAGAACTAACAACCTGAGAAGTGCCCACTTTCTTCAATCTTTTCAATGAGGCTGAAGGTTTAGATTTTTGTAACTTCTTGATCTGTTTTTGCAAACTGATGATGGTCTTGTCCTGATCAGCAACAACAGATGAAAGAGTAACAACTTTGTCCTCCAAGGTAGTACATTTCAGCCCCAAGTTGGTACAAGTAACCGTCAATTCCTGAATAAGTTTCATAATAGTCTCATCACTTCGACCTATATTACCTGGTCCGAGAGGTGAATCATGGACATTGTCATCATGTACAAGATTGTCCGTCAATTCATTGGTCACTGGTCTGTCCTCATCACTTCGACCTGTGTAACCTGGTCCGAGAGGTGAATCTTGGGACATAAACTCAGTATCAAACCTAGTTTGATCATCTGAGCCCCCTGTTTTTGCCATGTGGCTAGGGTTACCATCCTGAGAATTTGATTCAGAAGAATCCTCATCTCTAGATGTTGCCTTGGTTTGGGTCTTATTTATGTTTTCACTTTCCTGCTCTGCTGCTAAGCTAGAAGCAGTAGTGACAGCCCTTGCCAACATGTCCTCTCCATCACCTAGGACAGCCTCATCTGGTACAGCCATACTAACACTATCCTGAGGAAGATCAGTGTTCTTTTTGGTGTTCCTACGGGTATAGAGTATTTTTGGTTGTGTAGCAGATGCACTAAAATTGGGTGTGTGATGGGAGTCAGTGGGATTTCCTGATCCTTCACCCTGATTGTTTTGCACAAGTTGCACCATTTTAGGTGTAAGATTAGTATGTGTGCCTGAAAAACCTTTGCCATGTTTAACCAAGAAAGTAAAAGTTTTAGAAACCAATTTTGGAGCATCATAAGTAGCAATATGACCTCTAAACTTTGTAAGTTGTTTTTGAACAAAGAGTTGTATAAACCTTGGATAAAGCAAATATGAACCAGACTCTTTGATACTTTGAAACATCCCTTCTAAAATCATTCTTGAAAAATTGAATGGTTTACCTTTGCTTAAGCATACCATTGCAGAAGCAATAGTAGCACTAAACTCATGCCATCCAGAAGTTTTAGGACTCAAACAATGAAGAAGAAGATGTATCAAAAACTTATATTGAGGACAGAGGAGAGATTTTTGAAATTTTAAATTTATATGATTCCCCTCATATCCCAAAGCTTCTAAACCAGCAAAAATAGCAGAATTGGCCAGGCAAGTGGTCTCTGTTTCATCATTTAAGAGAAGAGTTTCTCTTATTGATGATTCAGATACACGAACCTTTTGCCCATCTACTAAGGCACTAACATGTTTTTCCCCATTCAGAGTTTTGATTTTAGCGGTAAGCCAAAACTGTTTGATGTGGGAAACAAATATAGTAGGATTCACAGTGAGTGCATACCTAAGAGAAGTAGCATTCAAAAATGTTACCATGTCTGTGAATTCTTCTTTAACTGATTCAGCATCCAAAACGACCACACTGTTGTGTTGCGGTGCCCAGGTACGAACGCACTCCATGAATTAGGGTTTAGGGAAATTTGGAACAATTGACTTTGAGAGAATTAGAGTGTTAGGGTTTGTGAGAACTTCAATTTGAAATATGAGAAAACCAATTATGAAGATCAATTAGGTTTTAAACTGATTTAAGAAGTTACACATCCCACCCTCACACTTTCAACCGTAGCAGCACAATAACACTAGCAGTAGAGTTGTATAACTAGCAGCAGAGTGAAATATTCCAGCAGCAGAGTTGACTAAATAAGCTTGGTCAAAAAGTCAAAGATCCTCAGCATTTAATGTGATGCCGTAATCCCTATAAAAACGGACCAAATCTTTTCCCTAATTTATCACAAACAAACCCTAATCGTAATCAAAACGCCAATCAACCAAATCAAATCTTCACTTAACCCAAATCAAATCAACTAATCATGAAATCATCCCCCGAAATCATCAATATCTCTTCTGATTCATCATCCGAAGATGAGAGCCCATTTGAAACCTATGTACCGCCATTCCGTCCTCCTCATGGTGGTTGTAGAACCAAGGAGCAGGCAAAGAAGAGAAAACATGATCTTCCAGTGTTCAAGGATCTCCTCAATTTGAATCAAACCCCCAGCACTTCCAGGGGTAAAGCTGTGATGTCCCCAAAATCTCCATCATCTTCAGAGTCTTCAGAAGATACAGCTTGGATCCCTATTCAGCAACCATCCCCATAAGAGCTTGTATCCCCTTTCATCTACACATCATCAGATGAGGATGAGCCTCCGAATGAACCACCTTCCACTCCTGAGAGGCCTCAGTCATCAAGGCCACGTCCAAAGAAGTCCAACAAGGCAAAGAAGACAAGAAAGACAAACTCTCCTCTTCCAAAGGAAAGAAAGATAGTTCTTGGACTGCCATACCCTAGGAAGTAGTAGTTGTTGTCATTTGATGTTCTTGCACACTTTTAAAGTTTCAGAAGTAGCTTTTTTGTAATCTCTTTTGATGTATAAACTTCTGAATTAAATGAATGATAAGTGTGCTTCTTTTGTTGTCTGAATATTGTGATTTGCAAAACATCATCTAGACTTATTCCTGCACAATATTAGACCAAACACCACAAAGCAAACAAACATATGTACTAGCAGTAGAGTTAGCAGCATAGTACATAGCAATACAAATATATGCTTTATGATAAGCAGCAGAGTAACAAGCATCACATTCATTTTACAAACTTTAACAAAAACAAAGAGATAAGTTTTTCAAAGATTTATCATACCAATGTTTGCAATTAAAAATTGAAACCTCCCCACATCAAAATGTTTAGTGAGAAGATCAGCAACATTGTTATCAGTATGAACTTTAACAATTTGAATCAACTTCTTTTCATAGCAATCCCTTATGAAGTGATGTCTTATCTCAATATGTTTTGTTTTAGAATGAAAAACAGGATTTTTAATTATGCAAAGTGTGCTGTTGTTATCAATATGGATTTTAGTATTCATGAAATTGTACCCATAATCCAATAATTGATTCTGCATCCAGAGAACTTGTCCACAGCAACTTGAAGCAGCCACATACTCAGCTTCAGTTGTAGAATTAGCCACCGCAGTTTGCTTCTTACATTGCCATGACACCAATCTGCTTCCTAGAAATTGACAACCCCCTGTTGTAGACTTTCTATCCAAAGAAGCTCCAGCATAGTCACTATCTGAATAGGAGACCAAATCAAATGGGGAATCCTTAGGATACCAAAGGCCCAATTTTGGTTGATGTCTCAGATATCTAAAAATTCTCTTCACTGCATTGAGATGTGATTCCTTGGGACACACTTGAAATCTTGCACAGGCACACACAGCAAACATGATATCAGGCCTTGATGCTGTAAGATACATCAATGAGCCAATCATAGACCTGTACAAGTGTATATCCACTTCCTTTCCATATTCATCCTTCAGCAATGGTTTACTTGTGTCCATGGTAGTCTTGGCTGGTTTAGCATCATCAAAACCAAATTTCTTCAAAATATCATTGACATACTTATCCTGACTGATAAATATACCATTTTCATTCTATGTAACCTGCAGACCTAAAAAGAAAGTGAGTTCTCCCATTGAACTCATAGCAAACTTGTCCTTCATAAGCTTTTCAAAACTAACACACATAGCTTTGTTAGTAGACCCAAAGATGATGTCATCAACATAAATTTGAACCAGCAAAATATCATCCTTTTGTCTTTTGAGAAACAAAGTTTTATCAATCTTTCCTCTGCTGAACCCAGAGTCTAGCAAGTATGTTGACAAAGTGTCATACCAAGCTCTAGGAGCTTGATGTAGACCATACATTGCTCTATTTACCTTGTAAACTTTGTCAGGATGATCAGGGTCTTCAAAGCCTGGTGGTTGAGCTACATAAACCTCTTCTGTAATGGTCCCATACAGAAAAGCACTTTTCACATCCATTTGATACACTACAAAATCTTTGTATGAAGCATAAGCCAAGAATATTCTTATTGCTTCTATTCTTGCCACTGGAGCAAATACCTCATCATAATCAAGGCCTTCTTGTTGTGTGTATCCCTGTGCTACTAACCTTGCCTTATTCCTTATGACAATTCCTCTCTCATCTCTTTTGCATCTGAAAACCCATTTTGTGCCAATCACTCTTTTTCCATTTGGCAGTTCAACCAAAGTCCAAACTTCTTGCAGCTTAAATTGTAGAAGCTCATCTTGCATTGCTTCCACCCAACTTGCTTCTTGTAAGGCTTTGTAAGTGTTTTTGGGTTCAATTTGAGAAAGAAAACATGCAAACAGGCAATTTTGAAGATCTTTATGACTATTTCTTTGATGTAGAGATCTGGCAAAGAAACTTTGATGTTGAAGATCTTTCAGTGCTTTAGTCATCTGCCTAGTTTGAATAGATGATTGTGGATCACTTAGAATTTGATCTTTTGGATGATCCTTGTGTACTCTTGTGGTAGTTGTAGGACTAACAGGAATATTGAGTTCCAAATTAGTAAAATCTGCAGCAGCTCCAAATAACTGACCATCAAGTGCATCATCATCTGTGTCATAATAAATATTCTCAAGAGGAGGCATATTTGGATCATCAGGATAGATAGATTCAGCAATAGGTCTGCCCTGAGAGTCCAAATTAGGAAACATTGAAGTAGCAGTAGAGTTAGTAGGCTTGGAAGCAGAATGTGGTGGAGCAGTAGTTGTAACTTTTGGCCTAGCAGTAGAGTCTTCTGAGTCAGCAGCAGAGTCTTCTGGCTTTGAAGGAGAGACATCAACAACTACTTTGAGAGGCTCATTACTTTCTTTTTCTGCTTCAATAGGTATTTCAAAACCTTCTTCAGTTTCCTTTGGTTTCTCTTGAGTGACCACATCTTCTTTAGGACTTGAAACTGACTGAAAGGTAGGACCAACCTTTATCTTTTCAATCACAACAAATTCTTCTTGTGGTTTGTCAATACTAGCAATGACTGGTACATAGTTCATTGTTTTGGTAAGCATATCAACATTAAACAGCCATTCAGGTCCTTTTCCCTCAGAATTAGATGTGTTCTCAGAAAACTTTATATGCAAATTCTCCTCTACATGTTTGGTTCTCTTATTGTATACCCTGAAGGCTTTACTAATCACAGAGTAACCAACCAAATTCCCTTCATCAGCTTTTTCATCAAATTTGCCTAGCTGATCCTTAGTGTTCAAAATTGTAACAGGACATCCAAATGGTTTGAGAAAATCAATCAGTGGCTTCTTTCCATGAAATAACTCATATGGAGTCTTATTGTGAGGCTTGACTACCTTACTCCTGTTCTGCACAAAACATGCAGTGTTCACAGCTTCAGCCCAAAAAGGAATAGGTAGTTTTGAATCAGACAACATTGTTCTTGCAGCCTCAATAAGTGTCCTGTTTCTTCTTTCTGCAACACCATTTTGTTATGGAGTTCTTGCTACACTATACTGTCTAAGAATTCCTTTCCCCACACAGAATTGATTCATAACACTGTTCTTGAACTCAGTACCATTGTCACATCTTATTATCTTCACCTTGTGATTGTACAGATTTTCAACACTTGTGATAAATGCCTTGAGTATTTCTGGAGTTTCATCTTTAGTGGCTAGAAAGAATACCCAAGTAAATCTGCTAAAGTCATCAGTGACAACAAGACAATATGACTTCTTGTTCAAGCTTTTGACAAATACAGACCCAAATAAGTCCATGTGCAGTAGGTGTAATGGCTCAGTATTTGTGTTCACAGTTTTGGACTTGAATGAAACTCTGTGTTGTTTACCCTTTTGACAGGCAACACAAGTTTCACAATTCTCAAAAGTCTTTGTAGGCATTCCTATGACCAGATTTCCTTTTACCAATTTGTTCATTGTCTTGTAGTTCAGATGTCCCAATCTCCTATGCCATAATTTGGACTCATCAATAGTGGCCTTTGCAATTAGACAAGTCAAAGCCCTCTTTGGAATAATATTCTTAATATGGTCACTGTATATATTTTCCTTTCTAGGGACCTTCAGAAGCACAGATTTGTCATCTGGCAATTGAAAATCAGGAGAAAGAATCATACACTCAGTGTCTGTAAAAAGAACAAAATTCTTTTTGTCACACATTTGTGAGACACTAAAAAGGTTAAACTTAAGTCCTTTCACAAGGAACACCCTTTCAAAGTCCAAATTTCCAGTTCTTAGAGTTCCTATTCCAACAATCTTACCACCTTTTGGATCATTCCCAAAAGCAACATAACCACCATCAAAAGCCTCAAAGTCTTCAAGTTGAGACTCATCTCCTGTCATGTGTCCAGAACATCCACTGTCAACAATAACCATATCCTTAAGCTCATCCAGTAGATTGACCTGCACATGAAAAGTAGAGACATTAGTTCCTCTTGACGACCCAAGCCATTACTGACTTGGATCTGCCCTGTGCATCAACATAATCAAATTTCTTTAAATCACTTGATGCACTGCTATCCTTGGAAACATAATTTGAACCATTTGTTTTTGGTTTCCAAGTCCAGCAAGCTGAGGCCTTAACAGCATAAAAGTGATTACCAACAACTGTATTTGGAAGATGTTTTGGCTCAGAAGTAGAAAGTTTTGTACTAGCAGCAGGTTGCTTGCTAGCAGCAGAGTGCATACTGGCAGCAGAATGCTTACTAGCAGTAGAGCCAGTAGAAGAACTAGTTGTTGATTTAAAAACACCATTTGATTTAGCAGCATAAATAGATCTAGTAGCACCAGATCTCAACAAAACAGCTCTTGGAACCATGTTTCTATTAGGATGTGGGTGAGTTTGTTTAGTTACATATTTGTGATTCACCCTAGTGTATTGATTCCAAACAGGCTTTTGGTGTTCAGGACATCTAACAATCAAGTGGTCAAAGCTACCACACTTATAACAAGCCTTCTTTTGTAATTGAAACTGATCACCTAACCTTTTTGAAACTAGATTATTGAAGTTTCTCTGATTACCCCTAGGCTTATTATTGAACATTTCCATCTGTTCTCTAGGTACCTCATTGTACTCTACCAGTTTTCTAGAGAAGTTATTTCCTAACACAGGTTTGACAAACTTAACCTGTTCAATTTTAGGTTTAATCTTTGTAGGAATCTCTTCCTTTTTCACACTTTGATTCTTTTTAACCTGTTCCTCATCACTATCACTATCAGAATACCAATCCTCAATAATTGGAGCTTCAGGAAATTTTCTAGCCTCAACCTTAGGTGTCTCATTAACACTTGTGCTACTTTCACCTACTGGTTTTTCAATATTCAGCTCACTAATGAAGGATAGTTCTTTTCCTGGTGGAGCAAAAGCACTTTTGGCTGGAGGAGCCACTTCATTATACCCAATTCCACTACCTTTTCTCATCAAATTATTCTCAATAGATTTATGAACCATATCAGAAGCAAATTGTTGTTTTTGTACTCTTACTACATGTTTATCTTTTTCAGCAAGAGCTTCCCCTTTTTCTTTTTCTGCTTCTACCAACTTATTTTTAAGAACTTCTACTTCACTGTTTTTCTTAAAAATTTCTATATCTCTGAGATTAAGTTGATCTACATATTCCTTCTCACACTCTTTAAGATATTCTAATCTTCTTTCAACATTTTGAATACCTACTTTGTAACCTAAGTTATCAAGTTTTAGGTGTTCAACTTCTTTATTTAAACTCTCATTCCTAGCCTTAAGAACTTCTATAGTGTCAGAACAAGATTTAAAAGAACAACCAGATGATTCAGAGTCATTAGATACCTCAGAGTCAGAGCCTGATGATGAACCATATGCCATAAGTGCAAAGTTATGCACTTTGGGTTGAACAGCAGCAACCAAAGAGAAATTTGGTTCTTCTTCAGCCATATCACTCCAATCATAATCTCCCAGTCCATCACAAGACACCAGTGCAGTAGTCTTTGATTCTTCAGTAACCTTCTTTGCAGCATCAACATTCTTCTTTGGAGCTCTACATTCTCTAGCAAAGTGTCCCTTCCTGTTGCAATTGTAGCATTCAATCTTAGACTTGTCAAACCCTGGACTCTCCTTAGCCTTGTATTTGACTTCTCTTCCAGTCTTTTTCCAGAACTTTCTTGCTCTTAAAGTCAACATTGCCATTTGCCATTTGAGATCAATTTCTTCAAGATCATCTGGATCAATATGATCCATATCTTGATTTATGACATGTGACCTTATGGTAGTAGTAAGCTCAGCCAAGAATGCACATAAAGCAACATCACTGGTAGAAATCTTGTCATTTGAACCAGCAGCAGATCCATCAGCAGTAGAGACTCCATAAGCAGTAGAGTGAGATTCTTGAGTCTCTTTGGATTTTGAAGACACAAAAGCAAGATTTTGTGCACTAGAAGATGAAGTAGAAGAAGTAGCCAATTCAGATTCATACACCCTTAAATTGTTGTAGAGGCTCTCTAACTTCATTGTTTCAAAGTCAGGCTTATTCCTCCACACCACTGTATGCATACTCCATTCAGGTGCAAGACTTCTTAGGAACTTGAGATTCACATCTTCATGTGGAACAACATAACCAACAAGCTTTAGATGACTAACTAGTTGATTTAGCCTGTTGTATGTGCCAATTATCTTTTCTCCAGATTCAGAAGTAAAGTTTTCAAACTGATGCTTCAACATGTTCTTCCTGGATTTCTTAGTAGCATCATTCCCTCCAAACCTGAATTCCACAGCATCCATCAATGCTTTTCCTGTTTCACAATCATCAAAGTCCATTTGAAATTCATTAGGTATTCCCATTAAGAGAATACTATGAGCCTTGATTTCCAGCTTTCTAGTTGCATTAGCTTCAGCAGACTTGATTGGTATCTCCTTACCATCAGCACTCTTCTCTGGTTCAGAATCACCATTAACAATCACATTCCACATGTTGAAGTCGATCATGCGAATGTATTGTCTGATCCTCCTCTTCCATAGCTCATACTCAGAAGGATTGAGCATAGGTACCCTTGAAGCAGTCACCATATGAGTTTCATCACCCATCTTAAGCAAACGATTTGGAACAGCAAACTTTAAAGAAACAAAATCTTCTTGATTATAACTTCTAGATCACAAGCTCTGATACCACTTGTTGATCCCAGTTGAGCTTAAACGATCTTATATAGAAGTTAACTTGAATAAACACTTAAGCAAATACGCGGAATATAAAAGCTTAACTTAAGAAGAATTATGATTCTCTTTCAACACTTCAATATTATTAATACGAGCACTCAACAATGCTAGGGTTTTACAACCTTGAAGTGAATAATAACACGTACATAAACTAACCCTAGGATCCTCCTTTTATAGGCCAAGGAGTCCTACTAGGTTTACAATACCTTTCTCTACAAGATAAGTATATTCTAGATAAATATAAAATTTACACAATCTATTCTATATTTATCTAAACCGTATACATCCTTATCACATTAGCAGCAGATTCTGTCAGCAGTATTTATCCTCAGCAGGACTTTGACATTAGCAGCAGAATCATTACCACTAGCAGCAGTTTCACTTAGCAGCAGTTTTACTCAGCAGCAGTTTCAGACCCAACAGAAATGGAAAAATATCTCTCACTACCTATCATAGCAAACAGATTACCATAGGCTTGGGAAAGGATCAAAACCTCCACCACTTTGGCGTAAGCACCTAGGATAAACTATCAAAGAGGTCTTTAAAGGGTTATAACGTTTGGTGTAAAGGTATGAAAAAACATGGTTTGTTGAACAAAGGGATAGTTTACTTGTGGCAAGTCAATTGTCTTAGTTAATTACATATACAATGAGGCGTTGCTAAGCCAAGACTCGACTCAACTGACTACAACTCTTTTTGGATTTTTCAAGACACTATTTTGACTCAACATGAATAAAAGAAGCGGATGGTAGCCCGTATGTTTTTTTGCATACACTTTTACTCTACCATCCAAAATAATACATTAAAAGGAACTAGCTTTCCCCTTACACTTAAACTTTTACATAATAAAAATAAATAAAGACTCAAGTTAAGATGATCAAAACACTTGGAGTACTTTAAAATATTAACGCACATATGAGGGTAATAAATGATGTTCTTCACCATTACTCCATTACACTAGTACTTTACCCATGAGTCCCAATCGTCCCAAAACAATATGTACAAGATATGACTCGACTCAGCAACCATGTAATCAATTAGACAACTAACTAAGGGTTTAAACATGTAACAATAATGCACTACAGATGAGTGCATACAAGGAAGGCTAAGGCGATATGGGTGTACTATTGGGGTGGATTGTAAGCAAATTCTTCCTTTAAGTAACTTGCTTAAAGTTAGAAACGAAAAAGATAGGCTCTGAGGGGTGTACTAGGGGTATCGTGTACTAAAAATGAGTACATCGCAAAGGTGTGGGAAAATTAATTGACCAATGAAGTCAATGTAATTATAATACAGGTTTAAAACATGGGTTATCCTAATGCCTCTTATCATATAGAAAATCCTAACTACACGAATGTAGTCTCACTAGCGGTCTCGGGATGCATCACTAACGCAAGTTCTAGAATCTAAATACTACCGGTACACTCATAAGCACCAACAATGAATGCTTTTTCCTAATAATCTAAAGGCGAACCTCACATATTTGGGGTGAAAATTTTTGAGTGGTACGGTTTTTGTGCTAGTCATATAATTCCTATCCATGAGACGCTTATTAAGACTAAAGTTTCACTCATTTATGTTACAAAAAATGTTAAATTTGGTGTCAAAATTACCCTAACAAGTACTTCTCTTAGTTTTATTACACATCTACTATTAAACAAAACAAAAATCCAGCAAAGTTGTAGTTTCTAAGGTATCCCAATGTACCCCCTTACACTTCAGTCGAACATTGTCCCCAATGTTCAAAATAAAAGATGTAAAAGCAAAGTTAAATGAAAATGAAAGAAGCTAATACTCCCCTGATTCGCTCGGTATGGACGATATGGTAACATGGTTAAATCCTCCTCCAAGAAAATGAACATGCAAAGCTTCACTTCTGAAATATAATCATCTCCTTGTCCAATATAACATGTTAAACAACAACAAAAAAAATGAAACCTCGCGTAAAATCGGCGATAAATTCTATATAAAAGTAAATCCTAGAAAGCAAGTAAAGATATAATGCTTGCAAAATAAATGTTTGCAGGTTCCTGGAGTTTAAAAATTTTAGATTTTACAAAACTTTACAATTCCAGCGGAGAAACAAAACCTGGAAATTTTTTTAGAAAATAACTCCTGACGCCGTCAGAAATGATCTGACAGAATTCTTTATATTTTGTTTCCAGAAAATTTCTAAAAAAATCTATGTTTTAATACCTGAAATCATGCAAAACATTCATTGTGATTCGATACAAGCATTTGACTCAAACAAATACTAATATGTATACTGATTTCTAATTGTTATTGTTCATGTTCAATCCGTTCTTAGAAACAAATATGATCCTCCCTTACAATTATCATTTTGCAAAATACCTTTATATGTAATTAAGACGAGGTTAAAGACAAAATAAAGCATTTTCACAATTTTTATTTGAGACATGAACAATAAACAATAAAGAAAAGTATACATGCGAAAATAAATAAAATCAAATAAACAAACAAGTAATGAAAAAGAAGCTTGGGTTGCCTCCCAAGAAGTGCTTTTCTTTATTTACAAGCCTTGTAGCTAGACTCAAAGTCATACCATATCTTGTGTCACTTATGCTCACATACCCAAGTGTGAGCCATCTAATAGTCGCTTCATCTTTCTTATATTCATTATTAAGCTCAAGACATCTACGATAGTATCTCTTATTCTTCTCATGGGAATATTTGAGTCCCTTCCTTTTGTCATTCTCACTCAATAATTCGATATGGGGAAGTCTATTGCATGCCTCAATTGAATGATTGTTAAATCTAGGGTGCGAGCGTGGCATTTGGTAAACAAAATCCTCATCTCCATCCGAGAATGTAATCAACTCATCCCTAAGTTTTTCATCAAGATTGGTTAACCGTTGAAAAAGTTCTCCATATATGATTTGGGTTAATTTGTCATCAATGAATTCTCCTAATTTCTCCATAACCATAAAATCAACCAAATACACAAAACTTCCTACAAAAACGTGCAATGTCTCAACCCTAGCGACAATATTATCTTCTTGATATTCTAACTCATTCACCATGATTTTATTATAATTAGCACGCGAGATTATGTTCATAGGTAAAGATGAGTTAAGGTAGGCATCAAAGCTCCTATAGCTGATTTTGCAAGGAAATTGCATGCCAAAGAGACTGTCCTTGTCCTAGGGTTAACATACTTAAGAGGATCCACTTCCTCTTCTTTTCTACCCTCATTAACTATATCACCATCACCTAGGTCCTCGTCGGAATCCGAATAGTAAAAAAGGGCTATTTCTGTGGTCGTTGTTGTGGTCAGATTCCTCTATTTCAGAATTATTGCCAAAGTGATGGTCAGGTGAAAGGTTAGGTGGGTTTTCGTTTTCCACTACGGGGGCCGGAATGGGTAGTTGGAAAATTCTTTGACGAAAGACACGAATAACAGGGATCAAACGATCAATGTTATTGTTATTCATCGAGAAGGTTTGCAAACAAAAGGAACAAAGAAAAAGATAGACTAAAGAAATCCTATGAGAAAGAAAATAAAAATCTCACTAGATATGAATCTAATGAGTAGACCTAATTAAAATAACAATCAACCTAAGCAATAATTATTCCCAGCAGCGGCGCCAAAACTTGATGCGTGTTTTGCAACCTCGCAAAAGGTTTTACCTCTCACGGGATCTTGAGAGATTTTGCAATCCACTGGGCAGTGTACCTGACCGTTGTAGTGTAATAAATGGTAGGTTCGGGGGATTGATAGTTCTCTAGGGGAATAGTGTCGTTAGAATTGAAGTGTAGGTCAACTAGGTCTCAAGGTGAACGATGATTCTTTTTGTGTTTTTATATTTTATGGAAAGCACTTAAAATCTCGGGTATTGGAAGAGTGGGCGGAATTAGTTGCTAGTCAACTAACCCAAAATTACTAACTAAACTAAAAACAAGAAAATAAATAACAAGAAAAGTAAATGTGGAATTCCTATGTGAGACAAGTGTGTTTACTTAGATTTCACTACTCCCTAGTTATCTCTTATTGATTTATTGAGTTGTCACAATTGTTTAGTTGAAGGATTGTATTCCTTAATACCAATCGTGGGGGCGTGTACGTCCTTCCCCAACTCTATGAGTATCTATTTCTTCTTATTATGACACGTTTAGTATCCTATCATAGAATCATCAACATCTACTCATGCATTAAATACAATCAATAAAACCGTAGTACACATCTGATTACGTTTCTTAAGACATTCAAGCTTGATACCATATAAGAGATTAGCCAGTTTTCTTAAGCCTAACGCGAGTCAATCAACCAAACAATCAATAACAAATCAACAATCAATAATTAATAACTAGGTTTCATTAGACCTAAGCAAACACTAAGAAATCTAAGCTAACATGTTAATGTAAAGAAAAGACAAACAATTAATCAAACAACACATAGACATATTGAATGATTAAAAGAAGAACTTATCTTAATTGAACATGGAAGAAAAGAGGGTTTGAAACCCTAAAAAAGCTCTAAAAATCGGACTAGGGTTTTGCTCCCAAGTTGTACTCTAAAGTTCCACACTTATGAATGAAAAAAATCCAAAACTATATATAGAGATACAAAGGTGATGGCGTCAGGTTATAAGTCTTGACGCCGTCATCTCGCCGCCATTAGGGTTTCGTGATGCCATATCCAGCTGCTTGACGTCGTCACTCATGATTTCCTCTGGGCTGTCTCTTGTAACACTAATACTAGACGTCTTACTTCCATTTACACGTGACGCCGTCACGTGTAATTCCACCAAAAGTTTATTGGAGCGTCACTTGTAATTATTTCCACCTCTTGAATCTACAAGTGATGGCGTCACCTTGTAAAGCGTGACGTCGTTAGGTGTATTTTCCAGCTTAGTATCTTGATTTTGTTGTTTTCTTCACTTTTGACTCCAAAAACGTCCAAAATGCTCAATTTTCCAGAATTCTCGTCCCAAGTACCTAAAATGAGAATAGAAATGATTTGAGGTAATATTTGACCATATATTTATGATTTAGAGCTTAAATGACCCCCTAAAACGTATCAAATAAATCCTTATCAGTCGAGTCATGGAAATTCATGAGTTATGAGATTATGAATACTCGACGTTGAGTTACTTGAGATTATAAGTAACCTTTGATTTTCTCAACCCATAATCATAATTGTCAACTCTTTTTTTTCTTAATGTTATTACGATTAACTCCGACTCAATCCTTTGATTAATCTCCACAACAAACAAATCCTCCAACCATTTCCAAATCCTCCCAAATCTTATCCCCAACATTCTCTTATTAATCCCTAACACCCTATGTACCTTTGTGTACTTCTTGTATCCCACATTCCCGCACCATATCTTCAAAACATTCCCTTTACAACATTCCCATCCAACAACTAAGAATTCTCCACCTCTTCATCTTCCACATCCAACCATTCATTTCAAACTCAAATAAACATTCCTCACATACAACCCTTTTGAATTCAAATTTCACACACATCCTCTCACAAACCTTCTTCCACACACACACACAACCTTATCCTTCATTTGAAATTTGAATTCCCTTCTAAGGCTCCCCATGACTTCACTCTTACACACTCCAACTCATACTTACACACCAATCCCATACTATCCAACTCATTTCTTACACTCCAACAACTATATTTCAAATTACACACACTCCCCTCACAACCATCTCCTTCCCTCACACACTTGCCAACCCACACTTCATTTCCATCACATGCCTAATTCAAATTTGAATTTCGAACAAAGGCTCCAGACCATCACATCATTCCAACTCACCCAAACTCATCTCAACCCTTCATCTCACCCTTTTCTCCAAGGATGGAATATTCCCTTAGATATCCTCTTTAACTCAACCATGGTTTCTCCTCTAACCCAACCATGGTTTGTTCTCAACACACTCCTTTCTCACCCAACCATGATTACTCTTATAACTCAACCATGGTTCAACTTTACCCAACCTTACTCTCTCACACCATTTGAATTTCAAATTCAAATCTTCCCTCTCTAACATCAACACTTCCTTTCCAAGCAAAGGAATATCCCTTGGCATATTCCTTTATTCTTTCTATGCCAAGTAAGGAATACTCAATTTACCCATATCCAATTATCCCTTCTACCCTTCTCTTTTTGATAATTGGTTTCTCTTAAACACTTCACAAAAAAAAAAATATTACAAATTGGCTATTTGAGTTGGTAAGCCTTTGGAATGATTAATGTTAAGGTCTAAATGTGTGAAGTACAATTGGGGGTTTAGCAAGGTTGGGTATTTACAAGACCAAGATCTCACAAGGAAGATTTTACTAGATAGCCTGACGCACTGCTGGCGCTCTGACGCGCCAGCCTCGGTAAAATATTCCCACTTTGGGATCTTGGCCTATAAATACCCACCCTTGCCTCTTGTATTCCTCGCCCATTTCCATTATTCTTTCTCTCTAATCCTCTAATTCTATCTTGTGTTCTTACTCTTTCACACAAACATCATTTGAAAGAACACATCTCTTTGCAAGAGAAGAATCACAAGAACCTAATCAACTCTTGTGATTGTGTCGAGGGTCTTCTTATATATACCCTTTCTACTAGAATCGAGTCTCTAGGTTATGTTAGGACTTGGTTAAACAATCAAACATTCTTTTATTCGATTTGATTGTAAGGGAAGTCTTGTATCTTGGTGACCAAGCCTAGATCATTGGGGATCTAGTTTGAAGTCTATTATCTTGGTTACCAAGCCTAGATCATTGGGGATCTAGTTGGGGTTTGATACTTCTGGTGGAAAGTCTTGGTGGTCTTAGTGACCTTTGTAGTGGTATTAGTGACACTTGTGGGAAGTCGAATCACGAGGTTTTTTTGGGTGGTTTCCGAGTGCAGAATACCGTTGGGGAGTAGCTCTTTCTTAGTGAGCATTGATCTTTGTAGATATCGGTGTAGTGAAGTTGTAACGGTTTATAGTCCACCGAAAGGATTATTCTTAGTGAATAGTATAGTGTCGTAGATTCGCAACTGGACGTACGGATGGTATAAACCTCCCATCTCGAACTAGTATATATCGTGGTGTCATTTACTCGCTTTATATACTTGTATTGTGATTGTGAAAGTGGTTGTTGTTGTATAAGCCACTTGGTGTACTTTGAGGCTTAAAGTTTTTAAACATCTAAAAAGCTGAAGAGACCGTATTCACTCCCCTCTACAGTTCTATAATTAGTATCCGAGCGGTATACTCAAGTTTTTGAGCATTAAAACCTTCCCGAGAAGTCGTTTTAAGTCAAAAACTTCTTTTTCAAAAATTTAAAATACCTAACCAAATTTTTTGGAAAAGTAGAGTATAGATCCATGGCTCAAGAGAACTATGTTGAGGGGTGCTCTATGCAAAGACCACCTTTGCTAGAAACCGATGGGTTTTGCTTTTGGAAAACCCGATTTGAGACCTATGTTAGGTCCAAGGATCTTGACTTGTGGGAAATCATCCAAAATGGCGATTTTGTGTTCATGATGCAAGATCCCGAAACCAAGTTGAAGGTAGAAAAGCCATACTTGGATCTAAAAGATGATGAGAAGAGAAGACTTGGCAAGAATCATGAAGCCAAGATGATGATCTACAACGCTCTACTTTGAAGGGAGTTCGAGAGAGTTCACGTTTGCAAGACCGCCAAGGAGATTTGGCACACTCTCATCATCACTCATCAAGGAAACTCGCAAGTCAAGTAGGTCTGAAAATTATGTGCATTAAAGTGTTGTACACTATGTTTCTTTTTTTGTAAGTCTTAAAATTTGGAGAGAGAGTCATCCCTCTATTATATGTAGTAGGATTTGTATATATTTTACTATTTTAGGTTACACTTTTTGAGGATAACCTAGTTTCTTTGTATATTAATCACACTGTTGCTATTAAAAAGTTATCCATATCGTTAAATAACAAAATAACTATTACAAAGATGAACTAGACGCATAATTGAAGATGAACTAGACAACGTAAAATAAAAGGATTATTACAATGATGAACTAGAGGAAGAATTTCAAGAGGACCATTTGCATGATAATTATTAGTTCTTTCAGTGCATCGTGACAAATTGCATGGCAGGTGTTCTAGTATCAAATCATCTCTCTAAAGGAGGAGCATCGAGACAATGTCTCCCATTTACATATCAAAAACGATGTTATTGCACATGGACTCTAAACGCCGACACGGTCTCAATAATGCTTCCCGACCACCATTAGGGGAAGTTTTCAAAACAAAAGGTTACCTCACACCATGCCTCTCTTTGAAAAAAACCCAAATGTTATCTTATCATGAAATGACGACTCCAGCGCATACGGCGTGGATTGATCAAGACTTGTGAAGCAACAAGATGAAGTTTGCATTGTTTGGCGTTAAGTGATGAAGACTTATGTTTAAAATCGGTTTGTTAGTCTAACCTTGTTGCCCATAAATTTATTACATGCAATCAACATATTAGTAACATTTGAGATGTGACGTCTGCATTGGATACAATGAATTGGTAAGAGAAAATGTTTACATTGCCAAGACATTAAGACATATATAGGCACGTTTGGTAGAGAGAAATTCAGATAATAGAAATGGAGTAGAGATTAGAAATTCAGATAATAAAAATCAGTAGAGAATTTTATTGGATTCCAGTGTTTGGTAACAAAAGAGACTTGACCCGAGAAATAAGCAATAATTTTTTTATTTGATAAATTATTTGTTTGACATTATTTTGTTTGATGAGCTAAAAAAAATTGTTCTCTATAACCCCATTCTTGCTTGAGATAGCATGTGTCTACATTATTTGTGTAGACCAACCAATTCTCATATGCACCTCACCATTTCCACACCAATCAGAAAGGAAATCAAAGAATTAAAAATACAAAGGCCAATTCTCCATGAGATATTCGAATTCTCTGCTTTTTGTTTTTCATGATCTACCAAACAATGGAAATGGAAGCATTTCTATTTCTCTCCCCTTATTTCCCTCTACAAAACACACCCCCTTGTCAAAGTGGTTGGGGAAAGAGAATGCAAAATCACGTGACAAAAACGTGTTAATTTCATATCACAGTCTCTCGTTTCCTATATGTTCCACATTCAAATTTTGAATGTTCATCGCCAATATCACATT
This sequence comes from Artemisia argyi, assembly GCA_030686995.1. Taxonomy (NCBI): domain Eukaryota; kingdom Viridiplantae; phylum Streptophyta; class Magnoliopsida; order Asterales; family Asteraceae; genus Artemisia; species Artemisia argyi. Next base: position 74,757,884 of record CM060685.1, on the reverse strand, counting down.
ACATCGCATATGTGACGAGGTTGACGTGATTGACGTGAGAGCTTACTTAGACGCCGTAGCAAAGTGTATGGGAAAAACTGGAAAATATTATCATATCGCATCCATCATGGAAAGTCGCTAAGGTATCATAGTAGTTCGTGGGTAATCGATTTGATTTTGAGTTTTCAAATTACACCTCGAAACCATGTCAAAATCAATATCAAGTTAAAGAAGAAAGTATTCTTGATTGAATGGTATGATTTTTAAAACGTAAAATATAACATGATCAGAGAGTGTATAATGGATCACCTTTCTATCAAGTTTCCCATTACATATTATGAAAAGACTTCCACAAAAACACAATTTTTCACTAGTCAGTTTCTGTCTAAAAATAGTTTGTCTCTCTGTAGACGTATGACTTGATATGTAATCATTTGGTTCTTAGTTTGAGAGTTATAGTGAGGATTTAGTGATTTGTGTATTTTTGAGGTTACATTCGTTTCAGGATAACCTAATTTCTTTGTATATTAATCACACTCGTTTGAGGACGATTTGGTTTAGGTTAATTATTAGATGAGCCGGTCCCAAGCATGACGGATGCAATATCCTGTACCTTCTATACCCCAACAGTTGTCGAGCCGATTATCATTTACAGCTTCTCTGTTGTCATGTTTTAGCATTAAAAAAATCAGACACACAGATTGAACCAAAAGATGGCACCAAATACATGTGCAAACAGAAAAATTTAGCACAACAAACAAGCAATAAGAAACCACTAGGTGGAAAACCAGAAGGCATCAAAATACAAACACCATCACATACACAAATTCTAACTCGATTCAAATTGTAACAAGTCTTTCATGACTAGCGGCTGGGGTCATGTATCAGTATTACCATCACCACATATAGCATCAGGCCACAAATCAACAAAAATACAGCTAGAGGTACTCTCATACAAGCATTTCTAAGGATAAATGAGATGATAATTCAAATGAACGAGAATTATCTTGTCACGCCAAAAGAGAATGTATCGTCAACGTTTCTTAAATCCATATTTTTTACGTTCATAGAACAGGTCAGTTTTAGCACTCCCCAAATTGACAATCTTCGGGCAGCCATCCCTATCTTTCTCCTGCTGTGTGCACTCTTTGCAGTAATAAGCATCAGAAATACCCACCCCTCCGCATATGACACAGCGACCCTGGAAAGATCCGTAGTTGCACTCATCACAAACTCGTACAAGTGTGCATGGGCGCACATAAGAGTCACAAATTACACATTTTCCATCACACTTCTCACAAAGCCGCCCAATTGCAATTCCTGGCTGCTTCCTGCACATGATCAAATCAGGATGATGCTTTGCCATGATTTACTGAACAGGCTCTCGACTCCTAGAAACTATAAGAAACTGCAAACAACAAATAATCCAATTTTATTAGAATCAACTTTTAAATAAGAGATAAATAAAAATGAAAACTGTCAACAAAATATTTCACAGATACTACTTTGTTGTTTCACACTCGGACTTGGAAGTGTTAAAAAAAAAATGTGGTCACTAAGAGTCTAAGACTGAGCCCCTGCTAAAGCCTTATCCAAGTACAGTACACGCTTCTACCTTTAAGTTCAAGCAATCGATAACAGGTGCCACATACAGGGACAATTTTGACCCATTTCTAGGTAAAGGCTCAAATAGACGAATACTTAAAAACTCACTGGTAGTGTATTTTAAAGTAAAATATAGAATTTGTGATCCTATCTAATACATTAACTATTTTGAAAAATTCCAAAAAAATAACAAAAAAATGTTTGCAGGCCAGCTTGACCTGATTTAACCTCCATTAAGAATAGTATATGTTTTGATCCATTTAGTCCACTACCTAGCCCACCCGTTTAGCCACCTCTAGAACCATACAAACAAGATCCTATTTGACTAGCTGAAATTATTCAGATATGGTAGGAAGCAAGGGAGAATAGGTTAAGCGACACTATCAATCTCGAACATGGAGGCAAGAATCACTCAACTTTTGAAAAACTACATGGTACATTGTCGCCTGCGGAAGAACCAATAGCAGGTTGAAGAAGTGGTCTTAACTCTGGTTGCAATCTTAATATTGGGGCCCATATTCGAATGGTATAGCTACCTGTTTAAGTCAAAGCCAACCCAATACGAGAATTTTCTTGGTGAGAATAAGACCCTGGTACTACACTTTCTGACTTTTCTTTGTTGTCCTAAATCCTACACATCAAATTTTACATTCACTGAATGAAGAAATGCAAACACGTCTGCCTTTGTATAATTTTCTTCCTAATCTTAGGCTCTTAGCAATCTTATATTATGAATCAAAATTTCAAAGTGCCTAGCATGGACTTAAAAAAAATGAATAATGCAGATTTCTCGAGAACTTTGACCAATTCCAGCTGCTGAACATGATCAAATTAAAAACAAGGATGGGCTATTTGCACATAAAGATCTAATATAGTTGAGGAGGAGGAAGGGACAATTTATATGCACGAGCTATATATAAAAAAATCACAAAAGACAAGAACATCATTCGATTGGGTTTCTTTTATTCAGTTGCAACCAAAAGAAAGCAAAAACCAGGCTTCCACCTTCTACAAACATACAAGAATGGAGTGATGTCACTATGTCAGTTGGAAGAAAATGAAGAAATGCTAATCACACAAAGTATGGTGAGTAGTTACATATGAATAGAAGCTCACGAGCATAGGTGTATATGTAACCAAATAGGGCGTTGTGGTCAAATGAATCCAACCTTAACCTGGACCCACTCTTAACCACGAACCATGGACCATTGTAGGTAGTGGGGAGGCCAGCTAAGTCTAGTCATATGTAATCTGCAGTTCACTCCAAGAATAATAAAACAATTTTGTTTCTTCTAATTAGATAAATTTTGCTTTCTAGTATAGTTCCTAAAGCTAGAGGGTTTCCGGTTAACTAAATAAAATCACGAGACGGTATGTCTCAAACTTTATGTAATGCTTCTATAAGCAAATCAAAACTTCATTACTAAAAAAAACACAAACTAGCTATAACAACTAACAAACCTTTTTTCCTAATAAAGCCTTTATACCCCTTCCTGACAGTCATATCAGACATTATTTAGGTTGTACCATGATGCAGCAACAAGGGACAAAGTAAAATATATTTATGACTCAGGATATTAACGTAGCATAGAATTCAACAGTGAAATGCTATTTTCACAACTTCAATTGTAGCCTAAATTGGTTTCCTTCCCGCCTTAGAAGTCACCATGTAATCATATATTTAATGTAGAAAAACAATCAGTCATCACTATCTAAAGCCCATGAGGATGTGAAACCAAGCCTAATCATCTTTCTTAGGAAATCAAGAGGCTCCCCTCAACAAAGATCTCGCCACAATCTGAGATTAAGCCTAGCATGTCCCCAGCAGACTTTTAGCCTAGTGCTACCCAAGGTGTTACTAAAAAATGCTCCTCAACCAAATGGCTGGAGCTTCATGTCTCGTTCAAAAGAGACGTATAGAGTAGGGTGTGTGCATGTTTGACGTTCAAAAGAAAGAGGTGAACTTGTCTGCCATTAAGTAAATGATTCACCAAGCATATATCACTTGGAACAGTATCCTAGAAGGTCAATTTGGAAACTTGTTTGTGGTTCTATACGCCTCTAGAAAGATGGTAACAGGGAAAGAAGTCGCATCAATTGATGTAGAGATGCTAGATAGGCCTACTTTTGTATCTTAGTTACGCACCCGTCATTCATCACAGATGTCAGTTATATAAAGAAGATAATATAAATAAATCTAACATCGATGGTAATTCTATGAAGTTTTTTTAGTTAGTTTGAACAACATTTATCAAATTGTTGTATTGCCAAGACTAACACTATGTCGGGAGATTCCAAGAGAACACCAATACATTGGTTGTTAAATGTGAAAAGCACGCTAAACAATATATCTCTCTGATATATTATTTATTAAGGCTTCGTTTAGTTGTACAAAAATAAGGCCTTTTAAAAACATGTTCATAAACTTGAGAAAAGTGGGATTTGCACTTCTCTACATTTTTCCATAGCATATTTCTATATTTCCCCTTACGCTATCCACTTCTCCTAAGGAGTAAGGAGGTGTTTTTTTTTAAGCTTATTTTTGGGCTTATGAGCTTATCCGTTTTTGGCTTATGTTTCATAATCTCAATTTATCTGGCTTATTTTGAACCTTATGGGCTTATATAAACTTATAGGTCATAATATACTTATATAAGGCCACATAAGTTTCACATATGCCGCAAAAATTGGGCTCATGAACCATAAGCAGAAACAGATAAGTTCGTCAGCCATGGGCAAAAAAAAAATTTTAGTGTAAATTTTCTAAAATATTTGGCTTTTTTTGTAATTTGTCCCCCTAAGAACTTCTAAAATTTATCAAAGTGTGCCCTCGAGCAAAACTTTCTGGCTCCACCCCTGTCATCAGCCCAAAAATAAGGGTAAACAAACACCCCCTAGAAACAGCATTTAAACCCTATCAAAACTAAAAAAATATTACCAAACACACCCAAAGCAAAGTCACGGTTCCGAAATCGATATTGAAGCTATGATTCTCAAAACAAATAGTTATCCCTATATCAGTTTCAAGATATTCAGTCTAATAAAGATATTAATCATTATGCTAATTAGGGTTTGATCACTAATAGCACAAAATTGAAGGTGTATAAAAGGAGTTAGGGTTTATGAAAGGCTAACCTGGTGCCGAAGATGAGTGAGACTGTGTTTATGACGCGCTGCTTCTTTCGAATCTCTTCACCTGTCTGGGAGCTTGTAGAAAACTAAATGGTACGCATTTGGCCCAATGGGCGATTTATATTTAACCCAAAGTCGGTGGAAACAAAATTAGATGCTCACATTTTTATTTTTATTTTTATTTTTATTATTATTTTTTTATTTAAAAAAAAAAAAAAAAAAAAAAAAACTCATTTTCGAGAGTTCAAACGGTAATAATCAAGCTATCGTGACGAGAATACTTTTATCTTTCAGTAAATGAACACTTTGATATATACTTTCGATAATTTTTAGTGTTGAAATTTTCTCTCAAAAAAATCATGCGTGATTTTATAAATCACATGTTTAAAAATCACTTATAAGTTTTCGAATCACATGTGATTTTTCTATGCGAAAATTGTGAAAAAAAAAATTTCGTCGAAAGTATGTAAAAGTGGCTATCTATAAAAAGATAATTTAATTCTTGTCGCGATGGTATAATTAATTTCGCGTAATAATTAATGTTTGCGAGATATTTAATTAAAAAAAATGGGTTTTTTTAACTAATTAATTAATTTAATTAATGATTAATCTAGAACATTAGATATAATAATGTAAAGATGATGGACGGTGGAGATTAAATGATTTGATCTTTAGAGAACAAGCAATCCATAAGAAACTTTTGTCAATCAAATACTGTATCATGTTTACTTAGTAAAGTCTCATTTAGTTAATTATAATAAAAAGTTGATAATTATTTTGGAACATCTTAAAATATAAAAGATTGATTATAATTTCTGACGGGTGATATTTATTTGCGGTTAAAATTTTATAAAAGTGGCATGTCATTTTTTATCTTTTATATAGAAACCAATCATAGTGAAAAGTCATTTAATCTTTTCACACGAGGTCTAATGTCAATGCTCGCTAGTTACATATTTGAAGGTGGCTAGAGAAAAGATCATGGTCGCCAAAATACCTGATTAAATAGTGTACATTTGATTCTCAATTTTTTTTTTTTTTTTTTTTTTTTTTTTTTTTTTTTTTTTTTATATAACCTAGAGACAAGAACCTCATCAATTCATTTATCTCACAAGTGTTTCTCGGTAAAGATTTGAATTCATACTTTTTAGATGATGCCATACTCACATATTTGGTCAAAAATCTTAGAGTGCGTTTAGTTGGAGAGAAATACTTCATTTTTTCAGAAATTTTTTTATTTGAAAATGAAAAAACTGAAAACCCGTTTAGTCACACTTTTTTCTAACAATTTTCAAAAATAATGATATTCTCATTTTTTAAATTACTATATATACTAAAAGGCAGAAACAATTCCTGTAGCAAGCACTGTAGCTGCTACAGTGCTTGCTACAGTATGCTACAGTAATTTTTTTTTTTTTTTTTTTTTTTTTTTTTTGCGTCACGTGTCGTTACAGTACTTGCTGCAGTTTTTTTTTTTTTTTTTTTTTTTTTTTTACATAAATTTTCTTATGAAAATTTGTTTTATAAAAAAAAATAAAAATAAAAAAACACAAAAAATAATACACTTACAAAAAAAATTCTTATACAAATTTGTATCTTTTAAAATACCGAAAAAAAAAAAAGAAAAAAAAAACATAAACAAATTATGCTTTCAAGTAAACATATGCATACTTCAAATAACAAAATTATTAATTACACCGTACAACCCACAAAATACAAAACACAAAACGCACCCGCCGCGACGCGCGGGCTACCTAACTAGTTTTAACTAAAAAATTGAAAAGTCCATTCTACTCTTTTCTTTTCTTTTTTCTTTCTCATTTATTTCTCAATAAAAAAAGATAGGATATGTTCAACATAAAATATACATCATTCTAACCTTGATCTCTCGTGTCATCTTCTACTGCGCACCGTCGCCGCCACTGCCCACCGTTATAACTCCAACTTTTCATTTTCTTAAAAAAGAAAAATATAACTCCTACTAAACTGGTTTTCAAAATTTTCAACTCTTTCCTAGAGAAGAAAAATCATTCTCTTCTCAAGGAATTTAGAAACAGAAAAACAAGAAAAATTTTCTACAACTAAACGGCACTTTAGATCGTCATATTTCTCGCTTTTTGGAAAATGAGACCATAAGATACATAGATAAGCTATCAATTAGCAGAAAACTTGTATACTGCTAGCCAAACTGATTTTAAACTTATAGTAACGGGACCCTAAAGTTTAACACTACTCTAAGCTACTAAGCCATATCTTTTATTTATTTATATAATAAAAGAATTATATCATTTCGGAGTGTTTTTGTAAATCCCTTGTCATTGAAAAAAAAAATAGACCAATAGGAGAGCTCGATTTTCCTACGTAGGCGAAATCGAGCAACGTGATTGGTCAATAGAAAATCAAAATTAAATTGATTTTGGTCAAACTTAATAAATTTGGTGAAGAATTTTGGTTAAGAAAAAAATTGCATAAAAATATAGGTGTCAAATTTATGAAAACAAAAACTTAAAAAAAGATGAAGTAATTAATAAAACTTTAGTGATTGAATTTTATAGAGTAAAGTGTAAAATTACAAGTTTCCATATTTTTTAATAACTTTATAAAAAATACAAATAACCCCTTACACTTTATACCCCCTATACTTTATAATATTAACTTTGTTTAAAATTACATCAGTGTTAGTATTAGTTTTTAGACTTTCATCCATTAAATTTACAAAATTTGGTAAATATGCGAATTATTTTTAATATACGTTAAATATTTTTTTAAACTAATGTTAGTTTTAAACTTTCATTCATTAAAACATTTTTTTAAACAAAGACTCATGTTACTATTTAAAAGTTTAATTTATGCGTACACGGGTTTGAAATACAGCTAAATTATTAGTAACGGGAGTATAAATATCAAATGGTAAGTACGATACTGTTATATGAAAATAAATATACGTGATTCTACTTATAAAACGACTCATGAAATTGTAATTTAAAATTTGTATATGGATATCCATAAAAACATTTTAAAAACTTTACGGAGCATATTTTAACTTCATCAACGCTCATTATGTGCTACTAAATTCACACATTTTGTACAACATGATATCAATTGTTAAAGTTAAACAACAAAATCAACCTCAACCTCAACATGTTTGTCAGTTAAAAACGTTATACAAAGCTAATTATTAAAAAAAACAACAAACAAACACATGTGTTAGATAGTCATTGTTTAATATAGAAGGTGTTTTCCTTAAATTAAAAATAAAAATAATAATAAAAAAAAAAAAAAAAAAAAAAAAAAAAAAAAAAAAAGTTGCACACATCACAATCCTTATTTGATAACAATCACCTCCTAAAAAAACGTAGGTGATAACCTAACTTTATTCATTGACGAGATGTTTTATCAAAAAGAAGAAAAAAAAATCGTAATAGTTGGCCGTTGTAAACGAATTAAAAGTATGTACATGAGAATTATTAAGCAAAAATATATAGTTTTAATTAGGTTATTACGTTACTATATTGCGATAATGTTATTGAGTTAGTAATCACGGATGTGAGATACAACCATTATTCTATAGTTATGATTTATGTGTAAACCTCTTTTTGCTTCTGAATAGAATCCGAAAGAGACCTCAACAGAACTTTGGCTTATGCCTTATCTAGCTGATAGTATTTAGTAACATTTTTTATGGTTTAACTTTTTCGTTATACACACCAACTTTTAGTAACTCTTTTTTATGTTTTATTGAAATCTTCTACACTTAATATTTGTGTTTTTACTAGAAACACACTAAGCTATAATAGAATTAGTTGTGAGTTCAGGGGTTTTTCACTAAGCTTCTAAAAAAAGCTTATAGCTTTATCATACACTTATTGTATTATGGTAATTGAATAAGACAATAAGCACCTTTAATAAGCATAACCAAACACCCCTTTAGTTTTAATATGAAGTTTTCTTATTTGATGTTATGACTAACTTTGTTGTTATCCTCACTATAGTGCAACATCTTAGTGGTTTTTGAAGTTTTATCATCTTATCGCACACAATAAAGTGTAATGCAATTCGTTGTGTGCGCTTTTTAGAGGAGGATTAAGCATCAACACATGATTGTCATTGAAGGATTTTCTACGCCTGTTCAAGGTATGAATATATAATTTAGTTGAGTTGCTGATTTAGATAATACATGAATGTATTTTAATGTACCAAAGATGTGTTTTAGTGCCTATATGGGGAATTTTATGGTAGGAATTCTTTTCGGAGTGTAATTTGTCTTTGAATGAGTTAATGAAACTTAGCTGGTATTTGTTGTCATTGATAACACTATAGGTGTCAACCAACGGTCTAAAATATGGTTGTCTTTTACCTTGATGATTTAGGCCAATTGTGAAGAAAGTTGCATTAAAGTGAAAGGTCGGTAAGGATTCAAACAATCCTAAAAGACTTGCGAATGTACTCTTTGTCATATTTTTCATGCATTTATAATTTATTTATACAAGTAATAATAATTTTCTTATATAGTTCGGGCTTAGAGAAAAATTATTCTTATACATTATATATAAACGTAAGATTAAATTTGAGTTCTAACTATTACATCTTTTTTTGTTTCTCTTTATGTAATAAAGAAGCTATAGTGTAAGCATCTATGTTAATTTGGTAATTTATGATCAAACATGAGAAGTAAATAACACAAACTTATGAAAATACAACTTTTCAAACAAAAAGGTATATTAGTAAAAATGATATGATGATTATTAATAATAAAGGAAATGAATCAATCTTCAAAGCTATTTAAATATGCTAAATATTTTAACGAAAATATAAGTAAAATAAATACCACAATTACAAAACACATCGTAAATTGATAGCACGGGTTTGCAAAACTAAAGCATATATCACTAACATCTCATGCAAGTCAAGTATCATCATGTGATTTTGCTTGAATAATAAAATATAATTTTTAATCTAAAATCATTCTCCTAAAATAATAGGTAGGTTATAACATATACATATGATTTTTTTATTTTTAGTCCATCAAGTAAAACCATTTGAAACATGTTAAGTGATTCATTTCATATTCGATAATAATACATAATTAAAACGAAATTTTAAAAACCCTGTGCGTGCACAGGTTTTATAACTAGTTGTATATTATACTTTTCGTGCATGTCCAACGATAGTGTTAATCAAGGATGGAGTCCGACGTCCGTATCAAAGACATGGCCTAAATTGAACCTTCTTCACCACGCCCAAAGCTCGATAACATATATGAGTAAGCTTCAAGTCACGTATCACGTGACTTGCTAAGAGAAGAAAGAAGTATACGGTGGGGAAGAAGTGCGGGCCAAATTATTCCAAAAATGGATAAAAAGCAAGATTCGGCGACAACGTAACTCCCAATGACTGCCATAAGCTATGCGTACAAACAAAGTAGCTCGGTTACCCGTAAAAGATAAGGGTCAAAGGTACCAACACTGAGACGATCATGCTATTACCTACCGGATGTTAGCGTGATCCGCCACCATTGATCCGGAGAAAACGACAAAGTATATAACCTATAAATATCAAGCCATGAATCATTTAAACTTAGGTTTTTTCACATGCTAACATTTCGGTCTCTCAACTTTCAATTCTCAAAACCTGCTCTTACTCTTACACTTGAGGTCGATTGTGAGATCCCCTTCCACACTGAGACTAACGGTGCTTTATCTTAGCAGATTCCATCTCACGAAATCTCTCATTTCATCGAACAAACGGCTTCCTTGAGCTGATGGTTGGAGATAAATAGTACGTCTAAATTTTGTATCCCCCCACCCCCCCAAAAAAAAATCCGGCAGTTCGGTTTACATTCGTGATGTGTTTGTAACAGTGATGAAAGTTAGACAAATCCAGGATTTGCTTAACCACTCCAAATGCTCTAAGCATTAGGTTGAAAACAAAGGAAACATCTGTGTGACTTCATAACCTCAAAATTACAGCATCAAATAACTCTAAAGGAAAATCAAGTTTCTGGTCATATTTACTGCGTTTAATGTCACCCAATATATCATAAAAAATACTACTATTCCTCACTTCTCTTTAAACATTTCACAGATTTTGATCATTAATACCACAAAATCAGACGATTATAATTAGCCCACACTTTGCAACTGTGTTCACTATGATTGAAAAAGGCCATACATGCAAATATTTTCACTTAAAATTTACCAAAAAGGGTTTCCATACAGTAAATAGAGATATAATACAAAATAACTTGCAAAGAGACAAAATTATAAATACGAAAAAATGACTATAATGAGAGTATAACGATGATAATCGTACAACTCAAAAGCAGGAACATCCAAGAACGATCCGCCGTCTTACTACTCTCTTCTGATCTATTTTTACTACTATATATAACGAACAAAACTTTATCCAGAAATAATCTGGCAATGGCTATCAACCCAAAAGTTAACGAAACAAGAAATATAACAATCCCTTTATTCTCCATATGTACTTGATTCTCCCTCACCTTTTCCACTTCCGATCTACATCCAAAATTTACACATACTCGTTACTCTTTAGAATCAAACCCATAATATAATACTGTATTTGTAAAAGTACCAGACAAAGAAAGAGCATTTTACGATTATAAGCTAAGCAAAAAAAAGACCAGTTGAATGGGTCGTAATGACTAAAATAGTAAAATGTCCTTGAATAGTGATGAAAAATACTAAATTTTACCTGAGGAAAGCATTGCTCTTCGCAATATCTTCCAGCTGAAAAGAGACGAGGGTTTTCCATGATACTAGATCATCAACCTGTTTCGTCTGCAATAATAGTCCAATGCAAAAATGTTATAAACTTCCAAGCTACCAGGAGACATATAAAATAACCTTAACCAAGAATTAAAAAAATAAATCTTATGAACTAGAATCAAGATGCCTCAATTCCAAAAAGCTGCAAGTTTTGACTCGTCACAAAAATTAATAAAGCATTTTGACGATAGCTTAATATCACTATGAACTAGAATCTGCAGGTATAGCTTTTGACTGTATGTCAACAAAGAAAATACTAAAAACATTTAGAAGACACGGAAAATGATAATTTCTTGCAGGTATAGTTTAGACATTTTTATACCCTATCAGAACCAAGATAGTTTGTCACACTATAAAAATGTCTAAACTATATAAGAGTATAAAAATACTAGTAACACATACCAAGGTCTCCTTGCTCTCATGAAAAATTTTCACGTCTCTTCTGATTTTCTCCAGAATGACATCTCTCTCTCCAATTTCCGAGTCAATTTCTTGAAAAATATATCCATATTTAGAGTTTAATTCATCAAGGTATCTCTCCAACAATGATAAATTAATATCCAAAAGCCGAACTTTTTGCATCAAAATCTTGATAACACTGTCACCAGGCAACCTTCCAGCTTGCTGTTGTCGTACTTCCGCTAGTGGGTCTGGCACATCAATAGTTGTAACTACACGGGTACCCTCGAATTCTTCCAATGATGACTCGTGTTCCACTCCACCAACAGATTCATGTTCAAATGATTCACCTTTTGGATCACTTTCATGTTCTTTGGATGAGAACTTCGTATTTTGCTCTGAGACTAAATCCTCTAGCATCATTTCGACAGCATCGACTCCATAAACTTGTACAAAACTTAATGTACAATAAAACCCTGTTCCATAATGACTTAAAAGGTTCAACTTTATATATCTAACCCATTTGGGCTCCTGAAGAACGAATCTTTGTTCATGTTTCACATTTCCAGCAGTAAAATTTCCAAGCTTTACCCAAGTTTCAGTAGGATATACCGAACTGCCAAGAATTTCGAATTCTTTAAGATTCGACGAATGATGTTCAAAATTGGCAATTTTGATGGTGTCAACTAGCGTTTCTTCCGAAAGTTCTAAAACCACAAACTTATCTTCAGCTGAACATGGGTTTCTAAGATATTTATCCTTATCAACTGTCAAGATGTTAGACGCACCTTTTGCTTCTTTATTACAAGATAAAACCTTTGCACCCTTTGAAGCAGAAGCGTAATTGTAATCTGCACCACCAGGCTCGAGTCTATGAATTATACTGCCCACATTACCGTTTGAAGTTCGAGTTTTTATGTTAAAAGCTTTGTTTTTGAATTCATCTAGACCTTGAGGTACGTGTCTTGATCTTTCGGTTTTTGATGATGACCTTTTTGGTTCTGATTTAGTGACGGAAAGAGGGTCTGGTTCTTTTTGATCAACTTCAAATTCTTGACTAATAATATCCTCTTTGGTTTCGGTGTGATCGATATAATCACCGTCGATAAGGATTTCTGGGCCGAGTTCTATGGCGGGACACTCATTTGATGATGATGAGCAATAGGGTTCTTTATCGGGGTCTGATTTGAAGTCGTCCCATATTCTTAAACCTTTTGGAAGATCTTCAGAGCCATCTATAAAACCAGAACAACAGGTTCATATGGGATGAATAACATGCATAATGACATAAAATAAATTCAGGTTTATGACAGTATATATTGGTATAGACCATAGAGCTCAGACATATAACAATGATACCATAAAATGGGGTTTGGTTGACCCACAAACACTTGGTTGTCCAATATACTAAAACTATAATAGATAACTCGTGTGCTGATTTAAACTAAAAACAACATTTTAGCAAGAATCTAACTTCTCTCAATAAAAACGATTTTGGAAAGTTGTATGAGTTGAAATAGACTTTGGGAGACTTTCTACCCATTTGACCTCTGTGACCAGGTCCCTTATTGGCTAACTTCTTTTTGACCCGTTCGAGAATAAACACATCCTAAATGGACCAATAAATAAGTAAATCGATCGTAATTGTCACCCGTAATCATCACAGACTTCAAGTACTAAATACTAAATCATGTGATATCATCAAGCATAGATCTAACAACCCAACGAAACATAATTAAAGCTAACACACAGCTGAACGCAGCTTCATTTTCTCTATTTTTTTGTTTGTGCATCGCTTGCACTAAATCTTAATTCTTTGTTTGGTCTGTTGAGATGTATTAAACATTGCATGCCATGAAAAACATCAAAAATTAATCTCTTTATTCAATTCTCAATGGATTATGCACAAGCAGTTCCTCATAGCTCAAACCACTCAAATTTCAAATTTATTAATTAAAAAAAAAAAAAAAAAAAAAAAAAAAAAAAAAAAAAAAGGTTTATAACATAAATAAGAATGTAACTGACCTCTATAACCATCGCCATGACCGATCCATAAATTTAACAGAAACAGAAGCCCCCAAATAAAAACTGCAAGCGATAACGAGACCTTATAAAAGTTGTTTCTCCCAAGTGCTGGCTTTCCCGAAGCTCTTCTGGTAAGAAGAGCTTTACGTGACCTCTGCATTGTACATCAATCTGATTCACTATCAACCAAACTCAATAAACAGATTACGGACACGCAGTCCTGCTACAAAATATAAAATCAAAACGTTAATCACATATCATAGTTTGATCAAACAAAAGACATTCTACAAATGGCATAAAGAATCACCTAGACGGAACAATGATCTATGAACACACAACGCGTAAAATACATATCCAATAACCAAAACAAAAAACTTCAAATACACTTTACAATTTGGTTACAAGTAACAATCCAATAGATACCAATATAACCAATACGCGAAGATAAGCACAATAAACGAAAGAATAATCTCGTTGGCACAATAAGATCAAATCAAACACTTTGCTTGCAAGAAACAACTGTCTCAACAAAGATCATTCTAGTAAAATGTCTATATCAACACATCATTCCTACACTATTACAAATATTTACATAATTCATAGACCCAAATCTTGAAATATAAATAAAAGCAATAATTGAAAGTGGGTACAAAGGATCTATAAAAAAGATAGAAAATAACATAAAAAGAAGCAAAATTAGCACATGGGTCAGCCACTAAAGATACAAAATAACATAAAAATATATAAAAATCCAAACTCTATAAAAAAAAAATAAAAAAAATAAACTGCACCTGAAAATCTTGAGAAAATCAACAAGAAATTGATGAAAATCTTGAAACCATCAAATTTTTTTGAATAAAAATTCAAACTTTATTGGATTTTACAGTCTTGTAATCTTCACCAAAAATTTTATGGATTGGTGATATTCACAGTGTGATGATGAAAATTGGGGTTTTCGATTTTAGTACTCAATTGTGAGAAACAAAAAAAAATTGGGTATTTATTTGTTTTTATTTTTACTAGAATTTAAAGAAAAAGACGGTGGAATTTAATTATTTATTAATTAATTTGTGATAAGTTTTTAAAATTTGAAAGTTGTTAATGATGATGTGGTGCCTTCCACTTGTAAAGGCTTAAACAGGACATAAATAAAGAGGAGTAATAAAATGTTTATATATTTTTTTTATTTTTTTTATTGATGGAAGTAACTTTATTTGGTAAATGTTAATGTATCTGGAATCATCGAAAGTATTTATCTTTGCTAGACAAAAATTTACTTAAAAACTTGTTATGTTTGGCGCAGAGTTTTTTAGAGTATTTTAAAGCGATGACCGGTGAGCAATGAATATTTTGATTTTTAGTTTTCGTTTAATAATATAGCGGTGAGTTTTACTATTTTTTTTTAAGAAAGCTAATTTTTCCATTGATTCTTTAAAAACATGTGAGCAGTTAACAGCAGCAACTTTTGCCAAACATAACCTTAATATAAAAAATAAAAACTGTTAGAATTATTCATAACATTTTTTCCCAAAATTAAAATGAGATTTCTCAATTAATGATAATCTTTATTATTTTCTAAATTTATATTGAAATGTTTGATATTTTATACCCAAGATAGATACTCGACTTAAAAAATACTGTATACACGTACATATATCGGCACAAACTTTTTTTTTCTCTCGAAATTATACACGCCCGTTGTTATACGTGGGTAGTCGTCTAATATCCAAAGTTGTTCACATTGAGCTTATTTTGAGATGTCGACTAAGAAATTTCTTTTAGAAAAAAATAAATGATAGAACTTAGATACTTATATTTTAGTCAATGGTCTTGTTAAGATTTTATATTTTGATTTCTTGGAAACTAAATGAATTCATTCATGCAAGTTATTTATTTTTTTGTTTGGTGGTTCATCGACATAGATATTACACTATTGTAGATTTGGTTTATCGACATTGAATTTGATTGACCCCGTTGTATATTACACTATTGCATGGTTTTAAATAGTTCATTAGTTAAGTTACGAAGTATTATTAAAAAAAAAAAAAAAATATATATATATATATATATATATATATATATATATATATATATATATATATATATATATATATATATATATATATATATATATATATAGCATATTACTAGTAACATTATATGAGAACAAAAAGAGAGAGTTATGAATATGATTAACCAAATCGACTTATTTTAGAAATCAAAGATTCCTCATATACCGAGAGACTCATTCTTACCATTCATCTAAAAAAGAAATCAATAGTTGAGATTAATCATTTTAATATTTCACTCATTTTTATAATTTAAATATTTTTTTAAACCGTTAATCGTTAAGCGAAAATAATTACACCATCGCGTCGAGCATTTAATTATCTTTTTATACACGGGCACTTTGATATATTTTCGACAAAAAAAATCATTTTTTTCACGTTTTATTTCCTAGCCGAAAATGTGATATTAGTGTAATATTACATGTGATGTGTAATATCACATGTGATATGTAATATTACATGTGATATTAGTATAATATCACATGTGATATATTACATGTGATATTTTCGGTCAGGAAAAAAAACGAGAAAAAAAAATTTGTCGAAAATATATCAAAGTGCCTATCTATAGAAAGATAATTAAATGCTCGACGTAACGGTATATATTTTTTCGTTTAACGATTAACGGTTTGAAAGATATTAATATTTTGAAGAAAAAAATGACAAAAGTGATTTTTTTAAATTGTTGGGATTAATCTCATTCACTATATCAAATAAAGATATATATAAGATGAAGGGTGAAGATTAATCCTTCGTATATAAATAAAGTTTTGTCCTCAAATGATGTTTTCTCCGACCTTTTTAGTATTGTATTTACTGTACAAATTGTTGGTTCGGTTTTTTCACAATATAATGTTTTTTTACAATAAAAACATAAATTAAAAAGGTTTAAACCAGTTGGGAAAGAGGAGATGAATGGTGATGTGGTGACAGCAAATATGTCCCAATAAAAACACGCCATTTAGCAGGAAACGAGGGATTACATTCAAAAAGTGTGGGGCAGGTGAAACTGTCAGAATGTCAGGTGATGAGCTGGAATTTCAAGGACTCCAATCCCAATTCTTATTATTCAAATTTTCAAACAATATATTTATAAAAAAAACTGACCGCTGCTTCAATGTTTCCTATTAAATTAATTGGCTGTGTTCGGAAGAAAGCTTCTCTACTTGTGGGGAACTTTTAAAATAAGTATGATATTATTTATAGAGGCTTTATAAGCAATAAGCATTCATAAGCTCAAGGCATTGAAAGAGGCTTATTGAAGCTTATAACTAGTCAAATTATTTAAATATAATTGATTATCAAGCAAAAGCTAAAAATATATCACCAATCAACTTTATAAAATTATAAGCTCTAACTTTCGGCGTATAATATAAATCTCAGATCCAGCCCCAGCTCCTGTCCGTTTCGCTAAACATACCCGACGTAGCTCTGAGTAGGTTTATAGTAAAATCGGCCGGAGCTGAGTCTGTGATCAGGAGCTGAAGTTGGGTTTATGTTATATTTTGGAAGTTGTAGTTTATATTTTTTACATAGTTGTTTGACAAATTAGTTAGAGATAAACTTATTAAAATAAAAATCACATAAAAATAAATTAAATTAAAATTCAGATATTTTAAGCTTTTACGTGTATATTCATTATATTTTAAAAGGTATTTAAGTAACTTGATCAATTATAAGTGTCTATAATCTCGTTTCAATGAATTTAAGCTTGTAACTTATAAAACCTTCTAATATAAAACCGAAACAAAATTCATTTTAAACTCAAGCCCGATAAGCCAATTACCAGCTCAAGCCAAACACAGCCACATGCCTTACTTTAATTTAGGTATCTTTTTTATTGTTGCTTGTTGAGAAGCACTACTTGATTAGTAAGATATACTTGGATACTTAATTAACAATTAGTTACTACTTTATTATTATGGTTCAGTAAGATACAATTATTGTAGGTTATAACTTATAAACAAAGGGAATACACATCTATAGTAGCAAAAAAAAAAAAAAAAAAATGATTCCAATTTAACTACTCCGTAACTTAAAAGATGCATATGAAAATGACTTTATAATACAGCCGAATATTTGCCCAAGTATCAAAAATTCACATCCATGCAAATTTTTACATATACTTAACATTTTTTATGCTTGAGATTTCATTACTTTCACTATATAGACATGGATGTGTGCATCCTTTGTTCCTTGATTTTCTACTTTTCAATAATGCAACGACTTCGATATTAAAACTGTCACCCTTAAATTGACTGATTGTATGAAGTTTTCAAAATTTATAAGCCTAACGAATTTCTTCTTAATCATCCCATGTAGGGATGGCACCCGTGGGCAATGGGCACGGGTACCTCTAACCCGTCACCCACCCACATAGTTTTTTTCTCACCCATCACCCACCCGTCACCCACCAATGGGTATAAATTTTTACCCATGCCCGTGGGTATTTGTTGCCCATGGGTAAACCCATGGGTTAGTGTTATGCAACAAAATCACAAAAAGATGATATGAAAATTAACTATGAAACTGCGTAATAAGATATCAATCAATTTTTTCAAATACAACTTTGATTATTTGATCTTTTATACTCTCTTTTTAGTCTTGAAACTCAAACAAACTTTTAGATTAATGTGTTTTTTTAAGACTTGGTGATAACTGTTAAATGTATACCTGCAACATCATAAATATTTGAATTAGTATAATTAATTTTAACATGGGTTTATGGGTACACCTATAGGTATTTTGACGGGTATACCCGTGGGTATTTTAAATGGGTATCATGAGTTTACCCGCGATGGGTATGCCTCACCCGTCACCCACCCGCCACCCACTAATGGGTAAAGATTTTCACCCACGACCCACCCGTGGGTGAAAATCGATGCGTTTACCCACTCATTTATGGCGGGTACCCGCGGGTTGTGGGTTTTTTCTCGCCCATTGCCATCCCTAATCCCATGTGGACCCGTTCCATCGACGTGACCTTATATAAAAATAATCATATAAAACAAACTACTACTATAACGTGTACAAAACTTTGATAGAAAGACTCAAGAAAAGAAACTACTATAACGTGTAGAAAACTTTGATAGAAAGACTCTAGAAAAGCTTTCATAATCAAGTAATTATCAACTCAAACTTTGAACATCGTATCTTTTGGTTTCTCGAACGCGGTTTGTTGGTTGGTTTCTCGTCTTGTTCACTACCATCCACCCTGCGAACTTTTCGCAAATGCCTTAACCTTGTATGAACTCTAGGTAAATGACTGTTTGCTATGTTTGCAGAGATGCCAGACATCTGTGGATAGTGACCCTTCAATAAACGATTTGCGTTACATATGCATAACAACTATTACACTATAAACTTATGTTTAATTCACGAGGAATGCTAGACCCACAAAAAAAATATCCACAAAAGCATCCACAAAATGAGTTGTCAAGGTGTGATTGGCTTAATCAAATAGATAAGAGAGAAACTATAGCAAAATACACCAATCACACTTCGACAACTCATTTTGTGGATGCTTTCGTGGATATTTTTTGTGGATCTAGCATTCCTCTTAATAACTTAATTCACTTCGTCTTCTGTATCCACAATCTGGTAGTACATTAATTTAATCGATTGTTATCTAACCATTCAATTAAATAAGTCGCATATAATTATTATGTTTACTTTCCTTAACCAAAGGGCATATATCTCAATGGTACCACATGTTGTGTGAGAAGTTCATCAGATTGCGGGTTCAAATCCTACTTAGAACATGTGAGATAAATTTGTGGTATAAAATATTGTGAAATAGTTAAAATTGTCGTTCTAAATAAATAAATGTTGGATCATAATTTTATGCACACTGATTTCACATTATAACATAATTTTAGTACAGATTAGGCTTTCTTTAGAAGCCTTGATGAGAAAACTCTTCTGAAGTGTTATGAATTTATGATCATACAAGACAACTTTTCTATTTTGCGTTTTCTTCATATCAAAAAGGTTTGATGAACATAGGCGTGAAGTTTTTTCCCTCGATTCCCTACGATATGGTCACCAAAATAGAGTTTAACTACCGATTTCGAGATGGAATGCTCTGCTTCTTACAGGCCTTCGACGCCCGAACCATGATCATTGCAATTGCCTTTCAACAAATTGCTGACTAGATTAGCTTGATATTTATCTTCTATCCAGGATGATAAGTCAACTCCACATTTTGGCCCTTTGACTTTATCATCTTTGAAGCAATCATGAATCTTATTTTGCAAAATACATGGCAGCTTAATTAAGTGAAAAGTGACCTACATTCCCCAAACTCCCAAAGGGTGAAAGTTGACTTTGTTAAAAGATAACTTAATCATGGGTAGACAAGTTGGTATAAGGTAGACTAGATCATGTTCTAGGTACTCAACCTAAATTTCTATCTACTTATTTATTTATGAAGAGTATAACAATCTACCAACAAATTAAACGGATTTGGTAGTAGTTCTTAACCACTTAAGCTATCATTTGTTAACCAAGCCATTATAGGATCAAATGGATAGCTTGTTAGGGGGTTTATCCTATAATCTTGTCTACTTGTTCTTCATCAACACATACTAAACAAATGTCTACTATCGGGTTGGGGTGTACAACTGTCTACATAATACCCCCTTGTACCCTTGGCCGACATAATCGAGTAACAAATGTATATTAAAAAAAAAAAAAAAAAAAAAAAAAAAAAAAAAAAAAAAAAAAAGTTATGTTCAACATGGGAGCACATGGCTGCTTCAATCTAGTTGGCAGTCCCCTAGACCCCTACCCACTGATTGTATACATTCTTTCAACATTAAGTGACATTACTGGATAACTTTATCATAAAGTAAAATACAAACCAACAAAAAGATTATTATCTAAGCTATCTCAGTTTAGCATTTTAAATATTTGCCAAACTGTAGTTTAAGAACAAGAAAAGAAAGAAATCATAGTCTAGAACAGTCATTATTTGGCTGTTTAAACTATTCTAGCATGCAACTAGAACAAATTCACATAGAATGTGAAATTGAAAGTTAATCGTTTGACGTTCTAAATCATGCAACGCAACTAGCATTAATGTTTTCCTTCTACAAAGTACTAAAACGCAGGTCTTCAACACCTGAACATGGTAACTTTACAAACTAGACTATCCGGTTAAAATCATAAAATCAAAAGCAGCCCATAATCTCATTATGACCCATACACAAGAGGAAACATTTGGTTTGATTTGCCAGACGAAGGAATCGGATGCATATCAGTTTCGCGTACCACGACTTGGACAGACGTTTGCAAAATGTGATGGATCACCACAAATAAAACAGCTTCTGCCAGAAACAGGTTCACCTGTGGCTGATACAAATCTCACATCACTACCATTTGCTCCACCTCTACCTCCACCACGGTTACCACCACGACTACCCCTCCTGCTGGTGGTTGCTGAACTGCTGCCACGAACTCTTGTAGTGGGGACCTCATCCTCCCAACATCTGTATGAAAAATAAACACGGTTTTTTTTTTTTTTTTTTTTTTTTTTTTTTTTTTTTTTTTTTTTTTTTTTTTTTTTTTTATCATTACATTAAGAAAAACAACCATTTATGGAAGTGGCATTTTCAGCCAGTTTACTAAATAAATGGGATGGCTAGGGTTGTATTTTAATCTTTAACTGGGTGAAGCTCACCCGAACTTTATTATTAATGCATACTACCCGAATTAGTTTTTGTTCAAAGATTTAGATTATTATCGCAGTACAATTGTTTCTGTAATTATATAAACATTTTGGTCATTGTAAAAATAGAACGGACCAAAAAATGTTTTTGATGGTCAACCCAACCCAACTTGGCCTGTTTTGACCCATACTCAACACGGCCATCTTGCCACCTGTACCCTTTGGATAATGAATCTAGGATACTTACACAAAGAAACTGCAACGCTCTGTCGACTTACAAGAGTAGAACTTTCTACCCCTGTTAGACTCTGTGTTGGCAGTTGTCAAAGAGCATGGTGATTCGCAAACAGGGCAGGGAATTGGACCTGCACGAAATGAAAACTGATTAAATACTAAAATTAAACGTCTTTAACACTGGAAAATGAGGTGAGGGAGGCTCTTGGGGATAGGAGAAGATCACTAATTTTTTAATACCACTCTAACATGGTTGATATGTGAGCATCAAGCAATCACTAAGATTGCTAATTTGGGTTTAAAGGATGCACGACTATGCTTTCATAGTCTGTTATTCATCAACTAACAGCTAAAATTAAATAAAAACAAAAGGATGTAATGAATCAATACCATTGTTTGAGTTGACTCTTTGAGACCGAGCACTGCGGTTTTGAGAAGTGAGTGAATAACAATCACTTGAAGCATGTCCTGTCTGGTGACAGAAACTGCAAGGGCCTTGCTGTTGCTGTTGCTGTTGCTGTTGCACTTGTTGTTGCCGTTGTGGTTGCTGCTGCTGTTGTCGGTTATTTTGAGCATTATTTCTTGAAGGTGCAGTGGTTCCTACTCCTCTCGCTGAAAGAATTTTTTATAATTATACTCAGAGAATTATATGTATAATCATACTACGAGAAAAGTAAGCTGTAAAAGAGAATCAGTCTGTATATGTATAAATGTATTACTATATTACAGAAAATTAGTTATTTATAAACCGGAAGAGTGGAAGACATAATTACAAACCAAAATAACAGAGAATCTAAGTAACATTATCATCTATTTAAGTGTTAATAATGTATTGGACACAGCTACGGCTGTAGTAGAATATGTTACACACCTGGTGCGTTTGAAGAATTTCGATGCCCAGAATTAGACAATTCCATAAGCTCTTTCAATGTATCATCACAGCCACCAACACAACCTAGATTACATGCACAACAATACTTCAATACAATGTTTGTTACAATTAAAACATTGTTCATCCAATTAGCATTTTGGTTTACTTAGAATTCACTAAAAAGTACAATAAAATGGAGATTTTTGATATACTTTCATCTTTCAAGCAGAAAATAAGACTAAATAAATACAAGGATCGATTACCTAAATGACTGATATTGAACTGTGGTGGTATTTCCAGCCGACGAAATGTCAACTGAATCTTGAAAATTGGGCCTGTGAATTCCATTAAAGCAATATTATTGACATAGTTACACCAATTAATCAAAGCATTAAAAATGAAAAAAGCTTCCAAGGAAACTTATCCATCAACAACAGGCACATGATTAAACAAAGTAAAAAAAAATAACCTGGAGAGCACCTATCGCAAACAGTTGGGGTAACAGTTGCTTCTGATAGTGATCCAGGAAGCCAGATAGTGTTTGAGCACTGCAAGAGTGTATTAAGTTAATACATAAGGTGGCAAGATGGGCCGAGCAGGTTACAGGTTGAAAAGGGTAAAAGAAAAAGTTATGGGTCTGGTCTGATTGCGCTAAACTAGACACTTTCTTAGTTTACTATTTAGAAAATATGATTAATAATAAGTGAACACAATAATGTTACACGAATAAGTCTAAATCTTTAATTAAAGCGGTTTAGGAAGTTGTATGCATTAAAAACCAACTTAAAACGAATTTCAACTTTGTATACTATTTGGTCCATTTGATTCGTTCTCTTTCTAAATTTACTGTTTCTTTGACGCACTTGGGATTCACAGAATCACAGTATCCAAAATCGACCCCTTCATAAGTCAATGTGTTGAAATTGTGTATTGCGACCTCAAGTTTATATAAAACATTCAGAAAAGTGTACATGAAAGGTATAATAAAGCAGTATTTATTTGTTAGAACATGGTGTGCGGTAACTTATAAAAGGGCTAGTAGTGTCACGTCAGCATTTGGAAGAGACATAAGATATGTTTTTTAACTAAAGCACGTAGTTGGAATTTCTAAGACATAGTAATGAAACCATACTGCATGTTTCAAGCATTAAATAACTATAAAAGCACTTTACACTTACCAGCGGATAAGCCGAGCAGCTAACCATGAACTTTCCATTCTGTAAAGGAGGAAAAAACATATTTAGAGTCTACAATAAATTAAAGGGCTAATGCTTTGATAATGTATCATAGTTGTCATGATTTCCTTCTGTATGTGTTGAACAAATTTTTTTTGCTATTCTATGTACTAAACTTGCATTTTCGGTATTTTTTGTGTATTTTATGACATTTTTCCCTTCATTTTATTAACCCGGGAGGGGCAAAATGGTCATAAGTAACACAAAAAATACCAAAAATGCAAGTTTAGTACATAGAATAGCCAAAAACATAGTTTGATACATATAGAAGGAAATCATGACAACTATGATACATTTAGAGGCCATTAAGTTCATATATTGATAAAGGAAATCTATATGAAATTAGTACACGCATGTGGTGCCAATTGCCAAAGTGGTCAAAACTTAAAATGATGCATACATCCAAGCATCATTAAAGGTCCAATAATGCATACACAGGTGAAAAATTAATTGTAGATGCAAAAATAAAAGTTCATTTATATAAACAGTGCAAGATTTTATTTTTTTCATAAATACCATTTTTTTTTCCTAAGAACAAAATATGAGTCCTGGCATGCATTAAACTGATGCACAATCTAGCATATTTTATGCTTATACATAAAATAAATGAATTATATATGGAAAACATGTCCACTTTTATGTACCATGGAAGATTCAACAAAAAAAAAATACCTGTGTTTTCCTAAGAACCAAATCTGATTCCTGGCAAACATCACATTTCCGCACACGTTGCACATCTCCACCGGTTCTATTTGTTCTGTCAAAAAAAACTTCGAAGGCTTTGAAAAGCATTTCTTTCTTTTCCCTGGTCTGCAAAGTATATCAGTTTAAGTCAACTACTTAACGTAAAATATGCACATGTGCCACATAATTTGAAGAGTTATAACTCATTTTTTACGAGTATGCAATAACAGAAAGCCGGCTATTTTAATTTAAAAAAGATCAAGTTATTGTAAGCAGTATAGTATCTTATTGGTTTCCGAATGAATATATTAAACAAACACCAAAAGATGCGTTCAATAAATTTGTTGACAATTCAGAGAGCCAACTTACACCTATGAAGCAAACCTTCATCTGCTGTAAGCAATTCGCTAGAACATCCTCTTTTCTCTTGGTGCCTAGACTAACTGCTTTCATGTCCTCCTCCATCCTACTGCGGAGGTCCGGCTTCCAAAGGTCATACCTGAAATGTCAAACTAATTGTTCAGCTTTTATTTATTTGAGTAAAATAAATATCTATCTTCCAACTTATATTTAGTTTAGTAAGAAAAACTAAGGTTTTATTCTAGTCAAAGAGGTAAAGAACCACTTTACTGATTGATTATATTCAGTTTAGCAAAAAACACATTGAAATATATGGTGTAAAGTAAATGTTGAGTGTTGACACAACTTTACATAAAATAAATAAATAAATAAGTCCTGCTCACACTCACTCCATATCATCATATCCCATAACCAATGCTTCACCCTGTAATCAGTCAAATTCATAATTAATATAGATAAAAGCGGAAGAAAACATACTTATGTATGTCAAAAGATGGAAATAATACAAGATTAGTTGGCTTGAATTGTGACCCCTCTTTAGTAGCATAATACCGATCAGTCAGCTTTTTGATATGATCATGCATCGTAGCATCTGTTCCAATGCCTGCCTAAGAGAATTACATAACAAGGTTGAAATACGTTTCTGTTACAATAATATGTACTATGTAATGCTGAAAAAACGAAGACAAAACCAAGCATTGATGTTTATACCTTGTCCATACGATCTAAAAGATCAGACTCACTTAAAAGGGGTGGTGGTCTTGTAACCCCTGATTCAAGAGTCATTGATGTTGGAGTGAACTGCGATGTTTTCAACCACTTTAGATATATATATGTCTTTCATCCGAATATTCATGAAGTTATGACTAATGAGACTCAAAAGAAATAGTTGACAATATATTTGGGTACATGTATGGAATGATTAAATTCCTCCAGCAGGAAAAACAATTCCTTTTACTCTGCTTGAAACGAATTATACATGATGCACTTCCATAACGTATACATAATTAAATCACTACAATCCAAAAAATATTCATGCAATAACAATAGGAACAGCCATTAAAATAAACATAAACAAATAAAAAACTTCTACAATCCTTCAAAACTTCTTTTTTTCCTGCTACTACTACTCTCCCTTATTACCAAAGAGATGTTGGAAGAAGCTTCACAGTTGACGTAGCTCATTCTACATTTTACTATTTTAGCAAGTATTCATTACTCGAGCAATTAAATATTGGATAATAGTGATACAAAATATAAATGACTATGTTACTGCATTGGCACTTGGTAATATGCATTTTCAGGAAGTACTTAGTTTAGTTACTGTGTTATGCTTCATCATGCAAATGGATGGCCCCATCCCCATGAACATTGAAAAGCCTAAATGACGAACCAGATATTATACAACTACAATAGCCATATACATGCAGATGGGCAAGTTATGCTAGTAAGAATATTATGTAAGGTGCCACAAACCTGCTGTCCAACTGTGTAGTTCGGAATTAGTGATCCACCCCATGATTCGAACCTATAGACATCCAAATAATTTTTCTGCACAATATGTCAACACACAACTATTAAAAATTGTACTAGTGTGCAGATATTCTGAACTTGGATAACTTTTACACAAAGATAAGAGCATGGCATCACATTTAAGTATCTGAAAGATACAAAACCTGTACACCAATTCTTGGGAGCATGGGGGAGGTAGGATAAAGATAAACTAGTATTTACTACAGGCTATAAACATAAATCACATATAAGACCTTGTTAGGTACATTCCAAATGTTCATAACTCAGAAAATTTACATATCGAATGCTGTTGTCAAAGAGACAAATCAGTAATCAATTAATGTGGGAGCCTTGAACTTCTTTGAAAAAACACTTTTTCTTAACATCAAAGATACGTTTATTATGTAAATCAGTTACATAAATTCTAATTACCAGAGGTTATATCAAAATACAAATATGTAGACAATGACTGCAGTGATGGAACCAGGAAAATGGCTTGTGGGGGGGCAATTTTTTTTTTTTTTTTTTTTTTTTTTTTTTTTTTTTTTTTTTTTTTTTTTGACAATAGCAACTAAATGCGGAAGAAAAAACTAGGATCGAAATGATAAATCGAGTATTGTTACTTAGAGATGAAGGATTTATAAGGTTTTAAAGTGTTGAATGTTGGGTTTTAGTATGTGGGTGGGGGACAATTTGAGTTTTGAGTGGGGGGCACTTTCGAAAAAAGGCCAAAACTAAAAAAAAAATTACACTAAAATCTCAACTTTTTCGACGAGCCATGGGGGGCACCGGCCCCCCATAGTTATACATGGATCCGTCCCTGACAATGAGTGTAATTTGCTTATATTTAAAGAAAATAATTCAGAAGGCCAGGTTAAAACTCACAGCAACTATTGTCCTGCCCAGCACTGAAAACATCTCACCCGCAATGTCGATTTTTACTGTAGTTTCAGCACTAATTGCTGGTTGAGAAACACATGCCAAATAATGACGAACAACCAACTCATATATTTTCTGTAGCAAAGTTGTGTTATATTAGCATGAAAAATCGTTCATCTATAATAAAATATTGCAACATTATTTCAGTACTATAAACTTACACGATGATCCTCACGCCAATTAGATTCTCCAAGTGAAAACTTTGTTGGGTGAATTGGAGGATGGGCTTTGTCATCATGCTTACCATTACTTGGGTTCCTCCACAGTCCGGATGAAGGATCCAAGAGTCGCTGGGCGTATGGGCCCCACTCAGGATGTTCCTGTTGTTGTTGCACAAGTATCTAGAACCATCCAAAACAAATCACAACCCAAAAGCATACGGTTGGTAAGTAATTTATATGAAAACACTAACAAGGTTAATATATAGTCGTTAGACACTTGATATTTGATAATCACTCCTTTTTACATTTATTTCATCAAAATAGAATTTACATAGTGGTTGAAGGCAAACGAGCAACAAGTTGCGCCGCTAGCCCTTTTTACATTAAAATTGTAAAAGCGCAAGAACACCATCCATAATCATAAACAAACATAATTATGAAAAAAGAATGCTTTTCCACAAATCATGCGGACCTTCAAAGAGACTATTGAGCACATATTACTCTATCAACTAGAATAATGTGGTAAACAAGAGTAATCAAGTATTACAGCGATAATAATAGATGCAAAACGGTTATAGAATTTATAAGTTTGCAAAGGTAAGAAAACGTAAGTGGATATATGGAGTTAATATAGTCTTGGTGACACGGTAATAAGATATTATTTATGATTCAATAATGATATAAGGAAAAATGGTATCTTCAAATGGGTAGTAAAGAGATTAATTATGACACTGATAGCACTAGCATACAGGAAAAACGAGATAAAGATTATTTGTTAGTTAAGAAAAGGGTACCCACACGCAAGTCCATCCCTGGTTCGAAAGAATCAGTCTCCGTACGAGGATAGCTTATGAATCCAGACGTATAAAGTTCTTCGGCAATCTGCATAAAAATTAAAGCAGCTAAATAATACATGAAAAAAGTAACTATATCAACAAAAACAAAGAGTGAAGTACAATCCAGGTTTTCTCTTTCAAAGAAATTAATGAAACATATGAACACTGCCTTGCTAAAAAGTCAAAAAGTGACCTTCATGGTTTGTTCAGAACTCATTCTGAAATAACGTGACGCTCGTTTCCCTAGCTCGATAGTGTTTAAAGGGTATGGAGGATATTTTAGCTTCTCCGCTGGTTTAACTTCTGTGACCTGAGCATGAATAAACTTAGTGTACTTTATATAATACGATCCAGAAGACATGATTGCTTTAACACTTACAGTTGCAATGGGTTCTTGGACACACATCTCATATAGTATTACTGCACATGTGTAATCAAATAAATGCCCGCGCCTGCAACACAGAGCATAAACTGGTTAGATCAGCAACCAACAAATTCAAACATAAACAAAAGATCACAAATAGAGAAAAGTTTACATCCAATTAAAATTAGCAGTTCCATCATCAGTTGTATGCGAACACTGGATCTTCCAAAATTCTTCAGGTTCATGTGCTTGTATCTCCCAATATCGTTCCACAACAAATCCTAGTGTGGGAAACTGAAATGAACAACAATCCAAGTGAACTTATACTATTAAATTACTTTTAACGAAACCCTCACCAGGATTCTAGAAATTTTAAAATATCATTATACCTGACACGGACCATAGCTCAGAATAAGGTTTCTGCCGTCTGTAGAAAAATTAAAAGCAAATGCGTCTTTCAGTAGCATTGTCTGAAATCTTGTGAAGGAAGCACCAATTCGAAGATCTATTTCCTGCATATGGCGAAAGTTATTCCAATAATCTAATTAAAGGAGGTGTTTCGGCCCACTAAATTATAAATGAGTAGAATTTGGTTACGGTATATCTCTAGCCGGTCAAGTGTGTAATATAAAGCAAAATGCTTTTCAATGGGGCAGATCAGTTGCACGGTTGGAAAGCCTCCCATCAGTGTTCATTATATAATACAGCTTCTGTAGTGATATTTGACCCTCTATTTCTAATTATATTAGGTTACATATAATTGCACAAAAGCATTCTAGGTCTACCTGACCCGACCTGTTTATACCAGTACTAGCAAATTATCTGTTTTGACCTGAACCCAATTTGACCATTTCCCAACCAAGCCTAACAGCCCATAAAGCGACATCCACTAATTATTTTCAAGAAGAGAATGCAGAACGTAAAGTTTTCCAGATGGATAGGAAGACAGACAAAGATATAGACCAATTTAATGGCAAACTTCATGATCGTGGCTGTTATAAATGAAATAAGAGAAACAGAGAGATGGAATACTTGTATAATTTTATTGAGGATTAAGCAGTAGGAAAGAAATTGTATTATAACAAGAGTACATGATCTATACTAGGAATTATCTCTAATAATGAACATATGCAAACTCTTGATATAAGTAATGTCTCAAAGTCCGCCAAGCTTGTGCAAAAATATGTGAAAGACAAGAAATACATATTGGTAACAAGTGCAAAGAGTATCGTCACAACAATTAGCCCATTAGAATATTCATGTTGCTGAACAGACAAGTGTGAGCAGTACTTACTTGCCTAAGATCTACAGCATCCGAAAACAATTGATTAGGCCGTACAAGCTGTTGGACAGCTTGCTGGATTTCCCTAGAATAAAAAGGTAGAACTTTAAACTTTCGACCATAAAAGATAAATAGAGCTATGTAGCAACTAAAATTTGACCATCATACCTATCGCTTGTGGATGAGAAACGAGCTCTCCAAATATTGAGATGAGAATTCACACTTGAGCAAACTTCCACAACTTCAAATGCAATGTTTTCTCCTTCTCGATCACCATCAAGCCATAACACAAGCCACTGGCATTTTCTGGCTTCCTCTTCTAATGTTTTTTTGATGTCTAGCTTGTCCTTGAATACATAAACAACAAGTAAATTCACAAGATAAACTATTTCAGACATTAATACTGACCAAAATGAGTGAAGAACAAAGGTTGTCAGCTGCAGCAATATAAATCGCCCAAAGGATAAATCGTTAGAAATGATGATAGCTATATCTTGGCATTTGATTACAAGACAAGTAACTGTTTTTTTTTTTTTTTTTAATTAACACCAATGCCAATTCCATGTGTACTGCTTTTTATAAATTCAGATATAGTTAACAATTTTCCTCACAAACTTTAAATCCATACAATTCATAAGTTGCAAAGCAACTATTTGACCTACAGAATACTACCATAGCTGCTTTACATTTACGGAAAGAGGAAATGTATAATTGTCACACATAAAAAACTCGAATTTCTTCATTAGTAGCATATATCACTAATTGAAAAAATCATTTAATAGAAGTGTTTTATATGCGTTCACATTTTTCAAATTTATCAAAGCTAAGTTAGCTAACATAAGTAAACTCTTTACGATAATTCATGATGTTCAAAAAGGTACATCTTTTATCAGTCCAATCCCTTCATCATATTACACCACTTACATTTGGACAATTAGACACTGGATTCATAAACAGCTCATCACACACAAGTTTGTACAGTATGCTATTTGTTCCTTAGGGGGTGTTTGGGTAAGCTTATTTGTGCGTCTTGTGGACTTGTTGCATTTTGAAATGCTATTAAGCACTTTTAGGTGTTTGGGTAAAGCCAAACGGCAGCACTTATTTAACTTAACAAGAAAAACCATATGCTATATTGTCTTGATGCACTATAACCTAACAAGCCTTTTTTTCTAAATAAGCATACACTATTTCTTTAAGCTTGTCCAAACACTCCCTAAGAGGCTGCTTGGGATTCTTGATAAAACTGCTTATGTTCTTTGAAATAATCAGATAAGTCTAATTTAAGCAACTACGAAAACTATTTATTTCATTATCAAATAGCAAAGACTATGTATAATCAAACTGCTTAGTAATTAATACAGCAGATAAGCAGTTATAGAGGGTGTTTGGGGTTGCTCATCTGCTTAAGTTTTGGCTGTATTTGGCAAAACTAGTAGTTACAGGAACAGTAGCGGGAAGTAGTAGCGTTTATATTTCAAAGCTTCTTTAAGTAGTTTTCCTAATACTAGCATTTAAAAAAATCCCAAACGTTACATAAACAAGCTTTGTATTTCAAACGCTAGAAGCTGCCGCAAAAAAAAAATGTAACTAATTTGTCAATTTTTGCTTTGTTGTGTAGTCATATTTATTTTTTCCTATTGTATACATCATAATTTTAAATTCATATATTGTGTGTATCTTGTGACCATTTTACCCGTCCCCCTTAATAGAAGTTTTGATAAATGGAAAAATAAAACGGTCACAAAATACACACAATAGACGGAATTCAAACGTATGATGTATACAATAGAAAATAAAGATGGCTACACAACAAAGCAAAAAGTAGCAAGTTAGTAATAGTTACATTTTCATGCCCTTTGCCCTAAAAAAAACTTTTTGACTTTCATCACTAAAATGTGAGACGTCTAAAGGTCAATTTCTGTTACAAACAACTTTGAAGTGGTCACGCAAACTTTCCCAAAAAGGAAACAACTTTACCTAGTTTGAGAGTGTGTAGCGGTGGGCTTAAACCCCGTTAATTAGTCAGCCAAAAAGTCAAAAACCATGGTTACCAAAAAAAAAGGATCCCGATAAGGTGTCCCCAAATTCTCATAAGAGACCAGGGAAAGTCCAAAACGCCCACAGGCATACCAGTTAGGCCGCGTACATAAAAAAAAATAAATAAATAAAAAAATAAAAAATAAAAAATATATATATATATATATATATTACAAACCTGAGGAACATGTTTAAGGATAGGCGCTTCAAACAACTTAACAGGGTCACAAGAATGCCATTTCTTATGCCTCTCATCAAATTCAATCTCCATCAAATGACCAGTAACAGAAGTGAACATCATCTGACATTGTTGCCCTTGAATATTGTAATTAAATTCGAATATCTTGTTGTACCGTGACCTGCCTTCACGTGTTCTTAAACCGCCTTGGTTTCTTGATAGGATTGATGAAACTTGTTTTGCTACTGATGGTTTTTCTGCCACGTTTAGGACTTTTATTGCTCTGCCGCCGCCCGTTGCCATGGGTGGTGACCGGAGAGGGTGATTGTTGGGGTTTTGAAATGGGTTTTTTTAGGGGGTTTTGATTTTTGAGAAAGAAAAAAGTGTGTTTTCCCGCCTTTGGAATTTGTGTGACCTTGTTTTGGGGCTTTGATTTTTTAAGAAAAATTTTCAAGTACTCCGTAAAATGAAAAAAAAATAAGTAAATAAATAAATATTTACATTTGTTTATTTACAATTTTACATACTTTTTAAAAGATTCTTAAAAAATATAAAAATAAAATATATAAATCACGTGTCTCAAATTTGAAAAGTCCAGTTTACTTTTATTTACTTTTCTCTGTCACTAAAAGATGAAAAATGTAACATTTTTAAAATTCCCAACATTTCTCAAAAAGAGAAAAGTTATTTCCTTCTCAAGAAAACTAAAAACGAAAATATTTCTACAACCAAACGCAACCACACTTGCATAAGAGAAACACTGGGTTGAACTTGTGGTTATTGTTGTTGTGATATACATAGATTAAATAGTTATACCGCAAGATATTTGGTGCACTCACTTGGATGCTTGCCAATGAGCTAGAGGTACGTCGTTCATAAACCTGTATATAATGTAGCAGATTGATGTACACTATTTGTCTTGATACTTAGCAATTGCAACATATGTGATTAAGTGACGAAACCACCTAATCCAACAACTTTATAACTATCCATGTTGTGTCACGCATAAATTAATACTTAAACGCGCATAAATTTACTCTTAAACTGAGTAAGCGCGCAAAAAAGTATTCACGCATTCTAAAGTCGCTCGCACAGGCTTATGCACACTCAAAATCCATCCGCGCTTGACTTTTATGCGCGCTTTGAATAAAAAAAGTTGATGAAATTTCATAGAGTTAAACCCAAGCGCGCATGCAAATTAAAAGCTCAAAAGCGCCTTCCAATGTCTATGCAAACCGAAGCGCGCTCCAAATAAAAAATGGACGAAATTTCGTACTCAAAAATTAAATTCAAGCACGCATATCGATGCATATACTTACAAGCGCGCGCTTAGGGAAATGGGAGTGAAAAATACTTTAAAACACATTAAAGCATTCAAGAATAAATAATTTCACAAATTTTTTAAGGAAAAAAAATAAACAATAAAAAAATAAAAAAGGTGAATTATGAATTGATTTGTTGACGTAGAATAAGCAACCAAAAAGTCACTATTATTCTCACCTCTTTTTTTCTGGTGACACGTGTAATACTAGTAATATGAGTCGAAGATTTTGGTGGTGCGCGCTTAGGAAAATGGGATGGCACTTTAGTTCATTTTGATAAAACATTGAAAAAAAATTCATTGTGATAAATAAGGTATGTAATAGGTCCATTATGATAATTTATTTTAATTTAAAACTATTGTAAACTTATAATCTTGCTCAAATAATGTCAATACACATAAACTCAATATATGAGGTCATATATTTAACACCACATCACCCTTTATTTTTATATTAGTTTTTTTTAATTAAAATAAGAAAATTCACATGTCATAGATGTTAATAAAAGAATCTTATCAATGTTGATTGAAGAAGCGTGATGCAGTTCATCTGCATGTGAAGATGAAATCTCATGAGTCAATTTAGCAAATGTTTTATCTATTTATGATCTCACATGCCAATGGGATGGCATCACATCCTTCATTAAGTTTTATATTCAAAGTCAACTATAGAATAATTCAAGATATTCTATACTGTATTATTTTGTCAAAACCATCTCTTTAACTAAAAGGAATTGATTTGCACATATTATGTTTTGATTGGGACACTTCAAGTACCGCATCAGACAGTTATACTATATTTACATCCTGCTTTAATAACTTGTATGGTGAGTGTGAAAAAAAATTATGCAAATCACCTCCCTTAACTAAAATAACACTTACATAGTTTTGAAAGATACTTGTATGTAGTGGTGTTAATCGGGTCGGGTTCGGGTCAATTCGAGTCAGGTCAAAGTCGGTAAAGGCTAAATATAACATACCCAAACTCGAACCTATTTGAACTCGAGTTAGTCGAATTCGGGTCGAGTCTATTCGGGTTTGGATCAACCCGAATATGAGTAAAATGTTTAAGATTTTTGCCTAATTCAATATTTTTCTATAGATAATATATAAAAACAAATATATATATATATATATATATATATATATATATATATATATATATATATATATATATACCGAATAAATCACCGAAAATTACTACCGGTTAAACCACCGTTACACCGCCATTCAAACCACCACTACACCACCGTAGTTATAGCAATAGTAACCGTTGAAATCACAACCTTCTATCACCATCTACTACTCTCTACTACCAGAATCACCACCGGAATAATTACAGTAACAAAGATAACCATTAAAAACCTAAAAAATCAAAATCGATAAATTTAATAAAAGTCGATCAATATGACTGAAGAAGAAGCTGGAGTTGATGAAGTTCAGACAACTGAAAATGACATTAATGAAGAAGACGAACTTTTCATATCAGATTACACATAAATATCGAGTAACTGTTCTTTTTAATAAATTTTTAATGGTGACTTGTGAATTATTATGCATTTGAAGTTATTATCATTGTTTAAGTTTAGATATGTCACATGTGAAAGTATAGATTATGAATTAGGCCTTGATTGTTATAGGCGAGTTAATTAAAGTTTATTAATAGAATATAATATGAATGAATATAGACGATGAATGAAAATTTGATGATCAGAGATCAAAGTTTGTGTAAAGTAGGATATAGCAGAGATTAAGTGTAGTAAAAGTATCTTCACACGTGAAGAATATCACCAAGGAATGAAGTTTTGACATTTTGATAAGAGTATCTTCGCGCGTGAAAAGTTTGGTAAGATTATCTTCGCGCGTGAAAAGTTTAGTAAGATTATCTTCGCGCGCGAAAATACAGGATATATTTTTCTTCGCGCGTGAAAATATAGGAGATATTTTTCTGCGCGTGTGAAAAGTTTAGTATCTGATATTTTTCTTTGCGCGCGAAAATATAAGAGATATTTTTCTTCGCACGTTAAAATATAAGAGATATTTTTCTGCGCGCGTGAAAAGTTTAGTAAGTATCTGATATTTTTCGGTCCCCGACCAACATGTGAGAAGTAAATTGATCCCTTAAAAGAAGAGAAAAAAAAACACATATAAGCAAATGCAGTTTAGTTGGTTCAAAGTTTCACACTGCTTATAATGGTATTGATCTAGTTTTAAGATGTGACGTCTTATTACGAAGTTAATTTTAGAAGTTATTAATAATTCCTAAAATACATATACGTGTCTATGAAGTGATTTATAGTTTTGGTGGAATTGGTTGTTTGATCGTAAGATGAGGAAATTTTATATTTTGGGTACGGAAATTACATTGTGAAATGTGAGACTTATATATAATTTGAATTGAGCAACCAAATGCCAATTTTAAGCAGGTCAAAAATAATGATCCATAACGCTGAATGTGGCGTCATACTTGTAATGTTGATGCATTTTACAAACTTTAAGCCTTTATTTAGTAGCTCCGAGTCTCCGACCAAATGAAAGGGGGCCGCAGGCACATTATTTTGTGCTGCCGCCCATCAAAATTCCTGGATACACCACTAAGCATATAAACAAATCCAAACACTATTCTGTACTGTCATTTTTTAGTTGCTTATCCGCTTCTCCTTATAAGTAGAAGCATAAGCAGAAAAAATGAGCAGTGCCAAACACCCTCTTATAAATTCTATTTATTTTACCTGATAACTCCTTGAATAAGCAGAATTGTTTAACACGTAAACAAGTGCTTATCTTATTATTGTGTTTTGTTACATCATAAGGAAATACAAGCACTAACTAATGTGTTGAGTTTTGTTACAACTGATTATCTGTTTCCGCTTAGTTCAAAAAGCCTATATTACTGACATACGTGCCTGAGTTCTGTTAATGCCTTAATTTGCTAGGATAATATTGGTGTGCTTGTGGACCAAAATGGCAAACTCATTCCAGAAGGCAGAATTTGTTGGTCTGAGGCCCCTACAGTAGTTGTCATTCAGAAGCCATACGCTATCGCACTTTTACCAAAGCACATTGAGGTATCTGAAGTTCTGAACTATCTACTCTACGTCTCTAGTCAGGTGTATTCTAGTTTCTTATCTAGATTAAACACTTAATAATGGGATTTATACATTGTTCTATACTCGAGTTTTGCAGATTCGATTGCTGAGAGTCCCTTACCCACTGATACAAACTATTGGTTTCCTTAACATTCGTGGTATTAAACAAGGAAATAATGGCGTAATTGTTTCCCTAGACCAATCTGTTTATGGATTGTTTCTGGTACCTCTCGGTGCACAGGTTTGTCTCAGATTATGTAAATTTGTATATGGGATAGTTGTAGTTTTCTCATGAGCAGCTAATTGACCTTATGAAGCATAAAATTTTGAATTTTCACTATGGGCAGAAAATGCATATCTTTCTTACAAGGGCTTCATCCCTTGAGTCAAACTACTCGTTCAATGCAGATTGTACAATTGACAACATATGGAAATTTTGAGGAAGCCTTGGTCTTGTGTAAGTTCCTTCCGCAAGAGGATTCAGGTTTACGAGCCTCCAAAGAACAGTCAATTCATATTAGGTAATCATAACCTTTTTGGTTCTTATACGACACATGTTACCTTTTTGAATGTCTACGTGTGCCCTTTTAGCTAAACATGATTTCCTAATATTCCATGGAGTATTGTTATTATTATTATCCAGCTAGAAGGCATCAATTAAGTTCTGAAACTTACAATTTTTAACGAAAAAGATAAAAGTCTATCGGTTTTCATATGACACCTTTAATAGAATTTATCCATGTTTCCTAGTGTCCTCACTAAACAGTTTTATATTTTAATTAATTTAACTTTATAGTGTCCTCAAGACCTCAACTTGTTCAAATATTAGTTTTAGGATAGTTATATCTGATGCGTGTAAACACAAAACTGAGGTGTAGTTTGTAAAATCAAGGTATCACATTAGGTGCATGCACGTTCAGTCATAGGTTCAGTATATTCCAAAATCCTTCAGTGGAAGTTAAAAGCCAACTAACATTCCTTAAAAGCTACTATAAGTTTCAACAGAACTTGATTTAGATAATACGTTGATTGACCCTAGAAGTTTGACTGCCACATTAACATGATTGTTGTTGTCCAATTGTGCAGATATGCACACCATCTCTTTGGAAATGGGATGTATGAGGAGGCCATGGAGCACTTTGTGGCATCTAAAGTAGAGTTAATCCATGTGCTCTCTTTATAACCATCAATTGTTATTCCTAAGTCGCTTATGTCAGCTGAACGAGAAAATGCTGGTGTAGCTGGGGAGTCATACTTATCAAGAGGCTCGTCTGTTACATCAGATGATATGGACTCTTTTCCAACTTCTTTACCAGAATTTGATGAAAGTTGTGCTCTCGAGTCCAAGAAAATGAGCCTAAATACTTTAATGGCTCTGATCAAGTTCTTGCTGAAGAAGAGGCCCAACATAGTTGGAAAGGCAGCTGCTGAGACCACAGAGGAGGTTGTTTCAGATGCTGTTGTACATACATTTGACACTCAAGAAAACATGCGATTGAAGAAATCAACCAAGGCAATAATCAAATTACCTGTATTTTGCTTGCTGCAAGCTATATTTTGTTGTATAATACACACTTAAAGATGCACAAATATTCTTAGCTTGGCCGGAGCTAAAAAACAAATCCTGTTCTACAGCACGTATCACGAGCTTATGACAACTGATTAGATAATTCTAATTATCTCTAATATCACATATTTAATTCACAACTACATCCAAACACCCCTAAAATAGCTGCATGTTCTGATTATAGTTTCTTTTGGTTCTTCAGGGACGAGTTAATATCCATACTCATTCAGGTGCTAGAGAGAGAGAGCAGGAATATTGGGCACTGCACTTCTGCAGGCTTTACTTCTAACTGGCCAAACTGCTGCTGCCTTAGATTTACTGAAAGGTTTTAATTATTGTGATGTGAAAATATGCGAGGAGATCCTACAGAAAGGAAATCACGATGTTTTTTTGTTAGAACTTTACAAATACAACTCACTGCATCGTGAAGCTCTCAAACTTCTTCATGAACTGGTTGAGGATGCCAAATCAGATGAACCTAAAGTCTTGTACCATCAAAAGTTCAGGCCTGAAATGATCATTTATTATCTTAAGGTAAGTTCATGTAGACATCATATTTGCGCTACTCACATTCTGAAGTAACACTTGCAAATTGGGCGGTTTGAGTAGTGGTTCTAAATGGGTTCTGGTAAAGGCTGGTCATTTACGTTCCGCTGGTCAAAAAGAGTCCTTTTGTTCTTTTGTTAGTTCTATGAATGATTACTGTAATAAATATGATTACTAAAACTATATTATTCAAAAGATCATCTATGCCACAGAAAATGAAATGATTTGAGAGATTATAATCGAACAGACTTTAAAGAAACATATGACCCATTTGACCCACTCAACCAATTTGAACCATTTCCTTATAGCTTGAAATGTTGTTAATTATTTACAACCCCTTGACATGTTGTAAACTTTGTTGGACATGGAGCCTAGTGTAGAATTGAGCAGCTCTTAAATATTTCCCTTCTTTTGTGGCGTGCCCTTTCCTCGTATAAAATGGCATTTAATGCTTAAAACATAAGTTCTCTATATTATCTTGTAACTCCAGAATGAAAAGTTGTTTGTTGTGACCTTCTTTGTTACCTGGCCATTATTCGTTGTTAAGAATAACATGTTGATTTCATAGATGCTATTTAGATATGGTGATAAGCAAATCATCTAATGATTGATGTACAAGAATTTGTTTCTGATACATTTAAGTTCTCATATGCAGCCTCTCTGTGGGATTGACCCTATGCTTGTCTTGGAATCTTCAATGCTTGTACTTAAAAGTTGTCCAACGCAGACTATTGATCTTTTTCTATCTGGAAATATTCATGCCCACTTGGTTAATTCTTACCTAAAACAGCATGCCCCAAGTATGCAAGCCACCTATTTGGAATTGATGCTCTCAACGAAGCTCCACCATCCTGCTTGATGAGGTCCTTGATGTACTAATTAAGAGATGGGACCGGGTTCACGGAGCAAAGGCCTTGAGACTCTTGCCTAAAGAGACCAAGCTACAGGTAACACCTATCTAGTGATCCTAGTTTCTACCTGCTTACTTGCGATTTGGTCAATAGGTTGTGTTTTCATCTCAACTGGGTCATATGTGTAGATTGCAGAATCAAAAAGTTTAGCTAAACGAGGAAATAGGTTGAAATTTAAGGTTTCTATAAATTCCTAAAACCTCCTAAATGGTTTCTATTCAAAGATTTAGATAATCGTTGTGACAAGCGGTGTA
Source organism: Artemisia argyi (assembly GCA_030686995.1). Lineage (NCBI taxonomy): Eukaryota > Viridiplantae > Streptophyta > Magnoliopsida > Asterales > Asteraceae > Artemisia > Artemisia argyi. The sequence goes on along the minus strand of CM060685.1, from coordinate 74,717,835 downwards.
TGATTTTTAAAAATGACGTGTCAAAATAGTTATAACTTTTTTTAATGGACAAAAAAGTGTTGATGGGTCAACCCAACGTGGCCAGGCTTGTTGTGACCCGCAGTAAAGAATGACCAGATTTGACACTACCTAACCCGCTCGACCTGGCCATCTTACTACCTTCACACATTTCCCTTCTCTCCTTCATTTATGTACATATTCAAACAAATATATGTTAAAATTGTGGAACAGAAGAGAACAATACTAAATATCATGTGGACGTTTTGGAAACCGATATTAGAGTAATCAAAAACTGCACTATCTTGATTGATTTTATGAGATTCCAGGCTAAAGTTATGTTTACACCCAAACCTTTTTCTCATCACCGGCAAATTGAGAACAGTACCATGTCAGCGTGTCCACAATATTCCATAATACTATTGATATCTTTACTTTGTTAAATTGTATATCTGGACATTTGACCAATAATATTATTTAGATATTACCATGTATCGGTAACTAATAGGAATAAGTTTGGAATCTACTACTTTAGATTCAATTTGATTGTTAGGTTGTTTTGGGTCATTCCTGGTAGATTATAATGACCTGTTAAATGTATTTCATCCACTTCTGTTCCTTTTTCGGCCTTTGACAGAGAGACCAGAGCTTTATGTGCAATGAAAGAAGTTGAATATTACCAGATGACTTGAAATATGCAGAGTGTATAAAGCAATTAGAGCAAGTTGTTAGCTTTTTTTATTCATTCTCCACTCCAGCTGGAATGACTTTTTTGTTTATACCTTCCGTTTTCTTTTTTCAGGAGATTGTTGTCTTAAGCCAGCTTAAACATCCAAACATTGTCCAATACTATGGTAGCGAAATAGTAAGTTATATTTCATGATTCAAATTATAATAATTGAAGCAATTATAGATAATTAACAGTAAGCTCATGCAGGTTGAGGATCGGTTTTACATATAGTTGGAATATGTACATCCTGGTTCAATCAATAAGTATGTTCGCGAGCATTGTGGAGGAGTGACAGAGTCTATTGTAAGAAACTTCACACATCATATTGTGTCCGGTCTGGCCTACTTGCATAGCACAAAGACTATACACAGGTAACATATACACACTTACATGGTTTATTACATTTTGAAATTTTGGGTAAAATTTTCTTATGCAATTTTTATATACCCTGCCTGGCTCAAAGGGAACCTAATATTTATAAGCAATACAACTTATTGCCACTATTTCTATGTTTTAAACATCTTCTTTCTCTAGAATTTTGAACACAATCTTATCATGCAGGGATATTAAAGGGGCTAATTTGTTAGTTGATGCAAATGGGGTTGTGAAGCTTGCTGACTTTGGGATGGCTAAACATGTAAGATCATACCCGCATTATATCATCGTGTTCTTCTGCTTTCTGTATTAAATGTTGTGATAGAGGTGGAAAAATCGACCCATATATTAATAACTGAATTCATTTGGGTTGAAAATCCTTTTAAATCTATATTCAATGCATACAAATGCCTCCGTCATTTTATTTAAAGATTTGGAAAATAACAATACACTCTTCTTACATGAACTAACGCTTTTATTATATACAAAAAGTTTAACGGGTCAACCCGCACTGTCTTGCTCGAGCCCATGCTAAAACTGACATGTTTTAACCTCAGCCTGGTTTGACCGTTTAACCTAGACCAACCTGTGGACCTAACTACCTTTCTACCTCAGTGTTGTAGTAATAGTTGTTGAGTGTGTTACTTCGACAAAGTACTTGCTGAAACTGTAATCTTGTTACACAGCTTGATGGACAAGTTAATCTTTCTTTGAAAGGAAGTCCCTACTAGATGGCTCCCGAGGTACTGTTCTACTCCAACATTGGCATCTTTTACAAGTTTAAACCAACCATTGTCGTTTCCTTATTGGGATCATTGTTTTTCCTGCAGCTCTTACAGAGCGAGTCAATTGAGATGATGAATAGGAAACCTCCATGGAGTGAGTTTGAAGGGGTAAGAAACTATTAATGGTTTAGTTTTCAATTACTCAAGTTTTCAATCTTTAGAGACAATTCATCATCACCATTTGAAATATCTGCTATGCAGCAATGTTCAAGGAAATGAAGGAAACTCCACCGATACCTGAAACGATGTCACCAGATGGCAAAGATTTTCTGTGTTGTTGCTTTGTTAGAAATCCTGCAGAAAGGCCAATGGCTAGCATGTTACTTACACATAGATTTTTTAGCAAATTAACTCACCAAGACGTTTCAGCTTCTACCAGTTTAAATCAATAGGATGACATTGCTGGTAATTTTTCTTTCTATATATTTTAGTGTTTCTGTTAATATATCATCACGTCCTTAAACATTAAATTTTCATCTATTTAGGCGCAAAACAGAAGAGAACATTCGAGATGACACAGTAACCCAAATTGCCAATTCCATTCCTTACAAGGGTCTCTATCTTAGTTCCTTAAAAGAGTATACTGTTGGAGAAAAGATACATACACGGTTTGCAGCCATTCTTGACAAACAAGTTCGTCCATCCCGATGTCAAAGCCAAAAGGTAATGCCGCTTTGCTGCTGTTGTTCGTAGCAATAACCATGCTTTGATGTATACCATATGTAGTAAAAGTTGTATATTTCTGTGAACTTGCCCTTTTTTATGGGTTTAGTTGCAGGCATAGGATTTCCTTGAATTTTTTTCGGGTGTTTAGATTCTGTTTTTTTTTTCTTTTTTGTATTTTTTTGAGTTGTTGGTGCCTTTTTTGTGGGTAACTGTTTGATAAATCTATGTACACCCCCATTACGTTGTTAGTTAATTATATATATTATATATATATACTAAAGATGGGGAGTTTGATGGTGCATTTTCGTGCTTCAAAAGGTTGTACGGCACAGTTGCTTCTACAGTAACCGGGCTGCTGTAGCGTGTTGTACGCTACAGTGGTTTGTACAGTAAACTTTTTTTTTTTTTTTTTTTTTTCAACCAATAAAAAATTTATATATATACTAAAGATGGGGAGTTTGATGGTGCATTTTCGTGCTTCAAAAGGTTGTACGGCACAGTTGCTTCTACAGTAACCGGGCTGCTGTAGCGTGTTGTACGCTACAGTGGTTTGTACAGTAAACTTTTTTTTTTTTTTTTTTTTTTTTTTTTTTTTTCAACCAATAAAAAATTTACAACAAGAAACAAAATATACAAAATCTTATCAATCCAAAGTCTATACAACAATTTACCAGCTACGACAGATATTTTCCGGCCTCCACAAACGTTTTCCGGCGACATTATAAGTTATAACAAAATTTTAAAAAATAACTTTACAACAAAATTCAAACCATAAGTATAAACAAATCCATACACAAATAACAACATCTAAACCTAAAACTAATCTAACTCCTCGCCGTGACTCACGAGTCACGGCACCTACTGCCGATAACAAAACATCCCGAAACCAAATCCAAAATCAAGGCTACCACACAAATAAAGAGGTTAGAAATAAAAGGAAACAAATAAAAATAACCAACTCGCCCGAGTCAACGCGAGTTGAGTCGGTGAGTCACCAACTCGGACCGAGTCACGCCGAGTCACGGGTAAAATGAATAGATCCATACGTTTTTTATATTATTAATAAGGTTTTATAGAAAGATTTGTTATAAAATCGGTTTTATTAAAAGTTTGTTAAATTAGGGTTTCGGTAAAACAATAAAATCGGGGAGGGGAAAAGCGCGTGGGGTGTTACCGAGTAGAAAGGAGGTGGTGCCGGTCTTGCGACGGAGTGGCAGCGGCCGTGGTGGTTTCGGTATCCAAACAGCCTCTTCGAAGGCTAAAAAGCTCCAGAAATGTTTAAAAGTGATCGATCTATCGATTGGGAGGATTTCGGAGATCGCCGGAAAATTTTCCGGCAACGGCCGGTCGGAGGTGATGTTTCCGGCGAGGGTTTTAGAGAGAGAGAGGGAAAAGAGTGTGTGTATTAATGAGTGAAGAGTGTGTGTGAGTGTGTTTTAATTTTAATGAAATAAAATAAATAAAAAAGGTTTATATAAGGGAGGGACCAAAGTGAAAATTGAAAATGTGGGGGTGTGAAACGAAACTTAGGGGCGGAGGGACCAATTCTGCCACTTTGCCAATTCTTTTCACGAAAACACCGCTGGGCTCATTCGACATAGCAAACGGGTTCAAAAAATTACAAAACCTTCGCTATTGTTCACGAAATAATTTTTCCAATAAAAACAACAATAAATACGTATAACTTTTTCGAAGTTAATTTATTTCGCATAAAACTTGCAAACGAATATTAGAAAATCAACGAGCTTTTAAAACCGTAAAACCTATTATTCGCAAAACACAAAACATATAACATAAAACACATATCTAAACACTCCCGCCGCAACGCGCGGGTTTCCCCACTCGTATATACTAAAGATGGGGAGGAAGATGGTGCATTTTCGTGCTTCAAAGGGTTGTACAAAGGGTTGTACGGCACAGTTGCTTCTACAGTAACCGGGCTGCTGTAGCGTGTTGTACGCTACAGTGGTTTCTACAGTAAACTTTTTTTTTTTTTTTTTCAAAAAGTTGTCCCACACAGTGGTTATCCCCCCCCCCCCCCCACAACAACTTTAAGAAACACCACCACCACCCCCCCCACCGCAACAACCAAACGGACCCTCGAAATCCAATCGGAAAAATTATTTCTAGCCACACCACCACCGAGCCATAATAAAACCGGACCCCCACCACAACAACCAAACGGACCCTCGAAATCCAATCGGAAAAATTATTTCTAGCCACACCACCACAAAGGCATAATAAAATCGGACCCCCACCACAACAACCAAACGGACCCTCGAAATCCAATCGGAAAAATTATTTCTAGCCACACCACCACCGAGGCATAATAAAACCGGATTTAAAATAAAAATAAAATTAGGGTTTTGAAAATAATTTAAGAAAATAAAAAGAGAGGGTGTGTGCCACACGTTTTACCATCGGAGAGTGATGGAAAACGGCGGTGGTGGTGTATGTTGGTGGTACCGCGGCGGTGGAGGCGCGTGAGGGGTGATACGAGGTGTTTTGGGTCGCGTGAGTGGTATGGGTGTGACGGGGATATCCCAATCTATAAGATTGTACAAGAAAATGAGGTTGCCGGAAAAATATTCCGGCAAGCCGCCGGAAACTGCTGCTGCTCCGGTGGGGCGGCGGCCGGATTCTTCAGAGAGAGAGAGAGAGTTTTTGGTGTGAGTATATGTGTGTTTTTAATAATAAAAATGATAAAAGTGGGGGGTGTAGGGGATATATATATGGGTAAGAAAGTATAGGGTACTTTTTGTATTAAATGAAAGTGTAAGGAAGGTGTAAAGAAATAATCTAGGGACTAATGTTGCCAACGTATTAAACTTCTAACGATATAAGCTCCGAGGCCCAAACGACATAGGAAACAAACTCGAAAAATTACGAAACTTGCGCCATTGTTCACGAAATAATTTTTCCAATAAAATCAATCATAAACTTCATAATTTTTATCAAACTCAAAATAGTTCAAATAATTTGGTAAGTGCAATACGATACGAGTTTTATAGGTTGTGCTGGGTCAATCAAGGGAAAATTTTTCTCACCAAGCATAAGATTGAATAGTCTATCTTGCAATAGATCCTTTCTTTCTAATACTATGACAAGCCAATATTAGAAAATCAACGAGCTTTTAAAACCGTAAAACCTATTATTCGCAAAACACAAAACATACAACATAAAACACATATCTAAACACTCCCGCCGCAACGCGCGGGTTTCCCCACTCGTTGTATTTAAGTGTGAACTTAATTTTTGTATATTACATATTATTTCGCTAGTAAATATACATACCTTTAAACTTGAGCATATGTTTTTTTTGTTCATATGCAAATAAACTCATTAAATTATTACTTATAAGTTGTTGCTTTCAATAATAATTGTGTAACTTATTGCATTTCAATTAATTGTATCACGTTATAGTTTACATTTTTTTTTTCACATGTGAATAAACTTTATTCACTTGTAAGTACAGGTAGAAACTTTCTTCACTAGTAAATAAACGTACATTGATACATGAGTATTTACTTTTTTCTTCACGTGTGAATAAACACAAGTAAATACGCGTGCACTTATACATGAGCATATATTTTTTTTCTTTACGTGTGAATAAAATTTCTTCACTAGTTAATGCATGTACATTTACACAAGAGCATTAATTTTTTCCTCGAACGTGAATAAACGCTAGTAATACATATACACTTATACATTAGAATATATTTGTTTCTTTCGCGTGTGAAGAAAACTTTTATAACAATTCGTATTTTCAGATTTATTTCTATTCCCGAAAATTTTACTATTCACTTTTACTATTCATTTTTCCCGAAATTTGATTTTTGTTTCTTGGCCTCGAGTGATAAATCATTTCCATGGCAAATTAAAAGTTTGACACTCATCAGATCATTTTCGTGAAAGTTATTAAGGAATTACACGGAATTACACGTTTTAGGGTAAAACGTCATTTAAAAATTAAACGCACAACGAAACTCGACCGCGTTAAGTGACCACGCATCAGAAAAATGTTTAGTACTCTCATGATTAATTAGAGAATTAATCATGACTGAGAAAAATATGACCAAAATAAGCCTCGGCCGTGAAAAACTGGAATTTTCAGTTTTAAACGTTTTTACTCAGCCGTAACCTTAGCCTATACCTGCACCGCGTTTCTAAGACGATTTGAGTTTTCAACTTATTAGAAAAAGTCAACATATTTTTCCCTCCTCCTTTGACCAAAAATCATTCCTTGATTTTATAAGTCATTCCTTGATTTTTAGGCTTACGGTTTGATGTCTAAAAGACATTAAATACCAACCAACACTAGACTGAGCCCAGCCTAAACATTATAAGTCATTTTAAGTCATTAGTATCCTATTAGAAAAGTTACATTTTACTTTTCTCAATTTTACGCAACTTTCGTACGTTTTACGTATTACGCGTTTTAGACCCGTGTTTCCAGTTTTAGCAGGGTTTGAGCAACCCAATAGAACCTACCACTCATTTTATATTTTATTATGGACTATATTGACATGTTTAACTATACTTTCAAGTTTCATATTTTTACGATACCCGGTTTTACGTTTTGAGGCTTAATCATTTACGGTTAGCATTTTACGGAGTCAAAATGCACAAACTAAGCAAGATAGCACCAAGAGTCATCATCTAGTCACCCTTATCCTTATGGAACCAACTTTGGAGGGGGGGGGAGTCACCATGTGTGGTTAAATCTTAACCATTGATCTCTAGGATGGTTACAAGTGTCTAAAACTAACCATAATTAAATTCTAACCCAATATATGGTTAACTATTTTTCCTACCCTATAAATACCAAGCTAAAACACATAGAAAACTTGCACCACACCTTCTTATAACCTTCAAGTCCTAAAACCTAAGGCACTTTTCTTATATTTTGTAAGAAAGTTAACTAGTTTTTGAAAGAAAACTAGTGTTTGATCTTCAATCTTGGAAATTTTCTAAGAAAAGTTGTTATAACTTTAAAGTCTCCAAAAAGACGTAGTTATAATCTTCAAATAGCTTTGGACTTTCAAGAAGGCGTCGTTATAATCTTCAAATAACCTCGGTTTATCATAGATTGCAAGAGTGAAGCTTAAGTCTATCAAAGTCCGTACCTTACTAGTTACTTACCTTTCTTTTAGAAAGCCTCAAGTTGTAAGCAAACCCTAACATACTTTCTTATCATATTCATGATATTTATATTTCATTCTTACTATATATTGTCTTGTTATGATGTTCATGATATATAAAAATTGGTAAAACAAGTTATGATATATATATGTTAACTTATGATCTTTAAACAAGTAAACTAGTGACTTTTATGGAGAACCACGACCAAAATAGTATAACTATAATATTTGAAACTTACTTACTGTTAAAGAGGACTTAACAAGGAAAACATAGCAATTTGAATCACCCAAAATGAGTACCCGAGTCAAAAGTTATGGCCATTTGAAGTTAGCGAAACCAAAACGGCAAAACTGCCTATACCTACTGTTTTTGCCTTCTGCCATTTCGAAAGTCACTCTTCTGGTCCGATTCATCAAAAAGTTAAAACACGAAAGTTGTCCGGAACGACGTTTTCGTTCAGGAACAAAGAAGCTCGAGCCCTGAAAACGCTTTCCGAGTGATAATTTTCTTCAAAATCTTAACAGCCCATTTTAGACCAAAGTCACTATATTTTAGTTATGATTTACTAAGACCAAGAGGTCTAATGACCTAAAGCCAAGACCACAACCATGGCTAAAGCCAAGGTTGAGTCTCAAGACCATGGAAAAATGACCAAGGTCATGGCGAAGCCATGACTAAATGACCATATAAACTTACTTAGGCGAAAACATGAAACAAGGAGTTGACGATAACTTGAACAAACAATTTGGATCTACTCCACCTAAAGAACCATGAGATACAAGTTATAATAAACTTACCCTAATAACAATCTTCATGTATAAATAGACTTTCCTAAGTTTATTCAAATATTGGACATGTAACTTTTCGGATCAAAACTTATACATTTGTTATCAAATACTACAATAGTAGGGAGCCTCATGTGAGGAGTTCATTAAGTAAGCCATCGAGATGAGTTGTGGATTTACGAATTAAAGTGTCCTGGCTCCTCGAACGTTTACTCCATGACTTCTGAATTATGTCGGCCCGAACGGTAGTAAGAGATATACAACTTATACATGTTTCATAAACCATTTATATTCAAAGACTTACGCTATATACTAAGTACTACATCATGAACATTATGCAAGACATATATAGGCAATTTTTCGTATTCTTAGACGTTACTCCAAACCTAAGTCGCAACGTTCTATTATAGGCTGCTCTTAGAGACTTTCACGATTCGACTACCACTTTGATTTCACATCACTTAAGCTTAAGGTGAGTCATAGCCCCTACTTTTTCATACTTGTTTTAACTCTTTGGGGGAGATACATGCACAACTACTTGCTTACTTGTACAAATACTCTTAAACATTTATACTGGATTGTGTTATACTTGATTGGCATTATACTTGATTGCGTTATACATACTTGTTACATTATACTTGCTTAATTTAAATACAAGATTCGTATTTACATGCATACATAATACTCTATTCTGTCAGAGAGGTATTGGTAGTACTCATGGGAAGATGCCCCCTACCCTTGTGTCTATACTTGACCTTGGATGACGTAGTACTATTTGGGAAGATGCCCCCGCCTTTGTGTCTATTCTTGACATTGGGTGAATATAATCCGGTGCATTGTATAAACTAACTTTTAGCAGTGGGTTGTGGACACACAGGTTGCAAGTCTCTTATGGCGGGACTTGCAACTGAGTGGATTCTCAATGCCTTTGCTGTGTGAACATTCTTTTGAGGCTTTTTCAACTGTTTTAAGACAAACTCTATGAACTCACCAACCATTGTGTTGACACTTTAGCATGTTTATCTCAGGTCTATAAGGTGATAGCTGTTGCATGGAGCATAGAGTCGCTTGGCATGTTTTGAAGACTTATGCTTTTATCTTTACCATTCGATATGTCTTAAAACTCTTATGTATTGTATTATGGAACTCAAGTTTGTAACTCAGAATTTATTAATCGAATGGTAACTTTTCAAAACGTCTCATTTAGAGTTCGTTTTCTATACCTTGTACTTTGTATTATGAAGTAGCACCCCTATGACACAGTCTTCCGCTGCGATATTTTGGGGGTGTTACAGATTGGTACCAGAGCCTTGGTTATAGAGAACCAGGTTGCATATACTACCTAGACTATAACTGCTATAAACATTAAGACTCTCCTCTTTATTTTGCCTTACACACACTTCATGCGCATATGCTTATTGCTAATTGTTTGTTTAGGAGAAACCCCAGACAATAGTCAAGTGATCAAAAATTTAGAGCTAAGTAATAATTGTTTAATTAACTTAATCTTGTGACAGTTCTTGTTTGATAAGACATAAGATTAAGTTAAATAAAGATTATTAGTTTCCTGTATAGATTTGATGATTTGCCTTATACTTACTTTATATGATTCTAATACCTAGAAGTGGTTCATATGTCCTAGTACGACACTCAAATCTTTCTACAAGCGTGACTAGTCCATTTCGTCATATCACCTTCTCTAGATACCCAGACTACGTTACCCTTTCACAACTTAAGAGCAGATGATAGAAAGTCTACCCAATTATGTAGTACCAATTGTTGAGTTATGTGTGCCTGGTAAATATGTATACGTGTGAAAGGAAGCAATTATAATTATGGTGGCCAACATAATTATAAATGCGTCACGACTCACGTAGACATATGTGACCATGCTTACATTAATCAACGATTGACTCAAAATTGACAAGATTTAAGACTAAGTAGTCTAGGAATATCACCTCATATCTGACGTCGACAAAATATCCCTCCTTGTAGATATCATGGCACCAAAGAGAGTAACTCGTAGCACTAGCCGAGGTGGTGCAACACCAAGAGGTGGAAGAACTGGTGGTCGTGGAGGTAGAGGAGCTGCTCACGACACTTGTAACCCTAGTAATGATAGTGGAAGAACTGGTGGACGTGGAGGTAGAGGAGTTGCTCACGACACTAGTAACCCTAGTAACGCTGGTGGAAATCCAGATGTCTCCACCATTATTGCCCAACAACTACAAAACCTACTTCCCACTATAGTCACACAAGTTGGCAATCACATGAACAATTCGGGAAACCACGGAAGCATAAATGACGCTACAAATGATGGAGGAAGGAATAACAACAACCACAACAACAACAACAACAACAACCATAGGACTGGATGTACGTATAAGGAATTTACGTCATGTAAACCAATTGAGTTTAATGGTAAAGGAGGTGCATTGGCATATACACGATGGGTCGAGAAGATGGAGTCAGTGATTGACATCAGTAACTGTGCAATCCACCAGAGAGTGAAATATTCTGCATGCTTGCTATCAGAAAAGGCATTGACATGGTGGAACATGCAGATTCAAGCAAGGACTAGAGAAGCAGCTGTAGGCATGACATAGGACGACTTTAAGGGACTACTGAAGGAAGAGTACTGCCCGGTTAATGAAATGCAAAAACTAGAGGACGAGTTTTGGCATCACTCTATGGTAGGGGCTGGTCATGCAACCTACACAGATTGGTTTCATGAACTAGCTAAACTAGTTCCTCATCTGGTTACCCCTGAATCCAAAAGGATTGAGAGGTACATCTATGGCCTTGTTCCTGAGATTCGTAGGACAGTGAAAACAACCGAACCTCCCACAATTCAAAGTGCAATATTAAGAGCAGGGACCCTAACAGATGAGATGGTTAGGAATGGAACTTTGAAGATTAGTGATAAAAGGAAGGAAGCAGGTGAATCAAGCGAGCAAAAGGGTACAATGGTTGATAATAAGAGAGCAAGAGGATTTGCGGCAACAGTTTATGATCAGAAAAAGTATGAAGGTCCACATCCTAAGTGTAATAAATGTGCTTATCATCATCAGAGGTCTGAGCCCTGTCGAGTGTGTACAAAGTGCAAACAGTTGGGTCATTTTGCAAATAGATGTGGAGCACCGGTGAATGCGGGCAATATAAGAAACAACCAAAAGACATGCTTTGAGTGCAACAGCCCAAACCACCTCCGAGATACTTGTCCTAAGTTAAATAGGGCACAGGGACAAGTGCTGGATAGCCCAACTCTAGCCGTAATGCTTGAAGAAAATAACCCGAACCGTGGATACAATGTTAGTCCACCTCGGGGTCGAGCATACTATTTGGGTGCTAAAGAAGCCCGCAATGCGTGACAGGTACGTACCTTATCCTACCATATTATTCTATTCTAAACCTAGCTTTATTATGCCGCTATTAAGATAAGAGACCTAGACACACTAAACTTCGGGACGAAGTTTCCTGAAGGGGTAGAGACTGTAACAATTCACATTTTCAGATTTATTTCTATTCCCGAAAATTTTACTATTCACTTTTACTATTCATTTTTCCCGAAATTCTCCCGAAATTTGATTTTTGTTTCTTAACCTCGAGTGATAAATCATTTCCATGGCAAATTAAAAGTTTGACACTCATCAGATCATTTTCGTGAAAGTTATTAAGGAATTACACGGAATTACACGTTTTAGGGTAAAACGTCATTTAAAAATTCTACACACAACAAAACTCGACCGCGTTAAGTGACCACGCATCAGAAAAATGTTTAGTACTCTCATGATTAATTAGAGAATTAATCATGACTGAGAAAAATATGACCAAAATAAGCCTCGGCCGTGAGAAACTGGAATTTTCAGTTTTAAACGTTTTTACTCAGCCGTAACCTTAGCCTATACCTGCACCGCGTTTCTAAGACGATTTGAGTTTTCAACTTATTAGAAAAAGTCAACATATTTTTCCCTCCTCCTTTGACCAAAAATCATTCCTTGATTTTATAAGTCATTCCTTGATTTTTAGGCTTACGGTTTGATGTCTAAAAGACATTAAATACCAACCAACACTAGACTGAGCCCAGCCTAAACATTATAAGTCATTTTAAGTCATTAGTATCCTATTAGAAAAGTTACATTTTACTTTTCTCAATTTTACGCAACTTTCGTACGTTCTACGTATTACGCGTTTTAGACCCATGTTTCCAGTTTTAGCAGGGTTTGAGCAACCCAATAGAACCTACCACTCATTTTATATTTTATTATGGACTATATTGACATGTTTAACTATACTTTCAAGTTTCATATTTTTACGATACCCGGTTTTACGTTTTGAGGCTTAATCATTTACGGTTAGCATTTTACGGAGTCAAAATGCACAAACTAAGCAAGATAGCACCAAGAGTCATCATCTAGTCACCCTTATCCTTATGGAACCAACTTTGGAGGGGGGGGGGGAGTCACCATGTGTGGTTAAATCTTAACCATTGATCTCTAGGATGGTTACAAGTGTCTAAAACTAACCATGGTTAAATTCTAACCCAATATATGGTTAACTATTTTTCCTACCCTATAAATACCAAGCTAAAACACATAGAAAACTTGCACCACACCTTCTTATAACCTTCAAGTCCTAAAACCTAAGGCACTTTTCTTATATTTTGTAAGAAAGTTAACTAGTTTTTGAAAGAAAACTAGTGTTTGATCTTCAATCTTGGAAATTTTCTAAGAAAAGTTGTTATAACTTTAAAGTCTCCAAAAAGACGTAGTTATAATCTTCAAATAGCTTTGGACTTTCAAGAAGGCGTCGTTATAATCTTCAAATAACCTCGGTTTATCATAGATTGCAAGAGTGAAGCTTAAGTCTATCAAAGTCCGTACCTTACTAGTTACTTACCTTTCTTTTAGAAAGCCTCAAGTTGTAAGCAAACCCTAACATACTTTCTTATCATATTCATGCTATTTATATTTCATTCTTACTATATATTGTCTTGTTATGATGTTCATGATATATAAAAATTGGTAAAACAAGTTATGATATATATATATATGTTAACTTATGATCTTTAAACAAGTAAACTAGTGACTTTTATGGAGAACCACGACCAAAATAGTATAACTATGATATTTGAAACTTACTTACTATTAAAGAGGACTTAACAAGGAAAACATAGCAATTTGAATCACCCAAAACGAGTACCCGAGTCAAAAGTTATGGCCATTTGAAGTTAGCGAAACCAAAACGGCAAAACTGCCTATACCTACTGTTTTTGCATTCTGCCATTTTGAAAGTCACTCTTCTGGTTCGATTCATCAAAAAGTTAAAATACGAAAGTTGTCCGGAACGACATTTTCGTTCAGGAACAAAGAAGCTCGAGCCCTGAAAACGCTTTCCGAATGATAATTTTCTTCAAAATCTTAACAGCCCATTTTAGACCAAAGTCACTATATTTTAGTTATGATTTACTAAGACCAAGAGGTCTAATGACCTAAAGCCAAGACCACAACCATGGCTAAAGCCAAGGTTGAGTCTCAAGACCATGGAAAAATGACCAAGGTCACGGCGAAGCCATGACTAAATGACCATATAAACTTACTTAGGCGAAAACATGAAACAAGGAGTTGACGATAACTTGAACAAACAATTTGGATCTACTCCACCTAAAGAACCATGAGATACAAGTTATAATAAACTTACCCTAATAACAATCTTCATGTACAAATAGACTTTCCTAAGTTTATTCAAATATTGGACATGTAACTTTTCGGATCAAAACTTATACATTTGTTATCAAATACTACAATAGTAGGGAGCCTCATGTGAGGAGTTCATTAAGTAAGCCGTCGAGATGAGTTGTGGATTTACGAATTAAAGTGTCCTGGCTCCTCGAACGTTTACTCCATGACTTCTGAATTATGTCGGCCCGAACGGTAGTAAGAGATATACAACTTATACATGTTTCATAAACCATTTATATTCAAAGACTTACGCTATATACTAAGTACTACATCATGAACATTATGCAAGACATATATAGGCAATTTTTCGTATTCTTAGACGTTACTCCAAACCTAAGTCGCAACGTTCTATTATAGGCTGCTCTTAGAGACTTTCACGATTCGACTACCACTTTGATTTCACATCACTTAAGCTTAAGGTGAGTCATAGCCCCTACTTTTTCATACTTGTTTTAACTCTTTGGGGGAGATACATGCACAACTACTTGCTTACTTGTACAAATACTCTTAAACATTTATACTGGATTGTGTTATACTTGATTGGCATTATACTTGATTGCGTTATACATACTTGTTACATTATACTTGCTTAATTTAAATACAAGATTCGTATTTACATGCATACATAATACTCTATTCTGTCATAGAGGTATTGGTAGTACTCATGGGAAGATGCCCCCTACCCTTGTGTCTATACTTGACCTTGGATGACGTAGTACTATTTGGGAAGATGCCCCCGCTCTTGTGTCTATTCTTGACCTTGGGTGAATATAATCCGGTGCATTGTATAAACTAACTTTTAGTAGTGGGTTGTGGACACACAGGTTGCAAGTCTCTTATGGCGGGACTTGCAACTGAGTGGATTCTCAATGCCTTTGCTGTGTGAACATTCTTTTGAGGCTTTTTCAACTGTTTTAAGACAAACTCTATGAACTCACCAACCATTGTGTTGACACTTTAGCATGTTTATCTCAGGTCTATAAGGTGATAGCTGTTGCATGGAGCATAGAGTCGCTTGGCATGTTTTGAAGACTTATGCTTTTATCTTTACCATTCGATATGTCTTAAAACTCTTATGTATTGTATTATGGAACTCAAGTTTGTAACTCAGAATTTATTAATCGAATGGTAACTTTTCAAAACGTCTCATTTAGAGTTCGTTTTCTATACCTTGTACTTTGTATTATGAAGTAGCACCCCTATGACACAGTCTTCCGCTGCGATATTTTGGGGGTGTTACAACTTTATCCAATAGTTGATGCATGTACATTTACACATAAGCATGTAATTTTTTCTTCGCACATGAATAAACACTAGTAAATACACGTACATTTATGCATGAGCATGTACTCTTTCCTTCACATTTGAATAAACTTTATTCACTGGTAAATGCACGTACATTTATACATGAGCATATATTTTCCGCGTGTGAATAAACTTTCGTCACTAATAAATACACATACATTTATACATAAGCATATACTTTTTTCTTTGCGTGTGTGAATAAACACCGATAAATACACATATACATTTATACATGCGCATACAATTTTTTCTTCACGTGTGAATAAACACTAGTAATACATCTACATTTATATAGGAACATATTTTTCTTCACGCATGAATAAACTTTCATTTACTAGTAATACACATACATTTATAAATGAGCATATACTTTTTTTCTTCGCTTGTGAATACCGTACATACTTACATTTACATATAAGCACATAGTTTATATCTTAGCGTGTGAATATATTTTCTATACTAGTAAATACACTTACATACACGAGCACATACTTTTTTCTTTGCATGTGAATAAACTTTCTTTACTAGTAAATATACGTACGCATGTACATGAGCAAATACTTTTTCTTCGCTTGTGAATAAACTTTCTTCACTGGTAAATACATGTACATTTGTACACGTACATTAATACATGAGCATGTACTTTATTCGCGCGAGAATAAACTTTTTTCACTAGTAAATACACGTACATTTATACATAAGTGTATAAACTTTTTTCTTCGCGTGTGAATAATCTTTCTTCACTAGTAAATACACATACATTCATATATGAGCACATATTTTTTTATTCACGTGTTAATAAACTTTTTTCACTAGTAAATACACGTACATTTATACATGATCATATAATTTTTTCTTCGCGTGTGAATATACCTTCTTCACTAGTAAATGCACGTGCATTTATACATGCGTATAGAATTTTTTCTTCGCGTGTGAATAAACACTAGTAAATATACGTACATGTATACACGAGTATATACTTTTTTCTTCATGTGTGAATAAACACTTATAAATACAGGTACATTAATACATGAGCATATGTTTTTTACTTCGTGTATGAATAAACACTTATAAATACACCTACATTAATACATGAGCATATTCTTTTGTTTCGCTTGCGAATAAACTTTTTTCACTAGTAAATACACGTACATTTATATAGGAACATATATTTTTTTCTTCTCGTGTGAACAAACTTTCTTCACTAGTAAATACACATACATATACACACGAGCATATATTTTTTCTTCGCGTGTGAATAGACTTTCTTTACTAGTAAATACACGTACATTTACATATAAGCATATAAATTTTCTTTGGCGTGTGAATAAACTTTCAATTCACTAGTAAATACACATACATTTATAAATGAGCATATACTTTTTTTTTTGTGTGAATAAAGTTTCTTCACTAGTAAATACACATACATTTAAAAATGAATATATATTTTTTTCTTCGTGTGTGAATAAACACTAGTAAATACATGTACATTTATACATGATCATATATTTTTTTATTCACGCGTGAATAAATTTTCTTAACTAGCAAATACACAAACATTTATACATAAGCATATATATTTTTTTCTTCACATGTGAATAAACTTTTTTCACTAGTAAAAAAACGTACATTTATACATAAGCATATATTTATTTCTTCGCGGGTGAATAAACTTTATTCACCTACTAAATACACGTACATTTATAAATGAACATACACTTTTTTCTTCGCGTGTCAATAAACACTAATAAAGACATGTACATTTATATATGAGCACATATATTTTTCTTCGCCTGTCAAGAAACAGTAGTAAAGACACGTACTTTTATACATGAGCATATATATTTTTCTTCGTGTGTGATTGAACTTTCTTCACTAGTAAATATACGCACATTTAAAATGAGCATATATTTTTTCTTCAAATGTGAATAAACACTGGTAAATACACGTACATTTATACATTAGCATATATATTTTTCTTCGCGTGTGAAGAAATACTAGTAAAGACACATACTTTTATACATGAGCATATTTTTTTTCCGCGTGTGAATTAATTTTCTTCACTAGTAAATATATGAACATTATGAATGAGCATGTATTTTTTTCTTCGCATGTGAATACATATTTTTCACTAGTAAATATATGAACATTATGAATGAGCATGTATTTTTTTTTTCTTCGCATGTGAATAAAATTTTTTCACTAGTAAATTTTTTTCTTCGCGTGTGAATAAAATTTCTTCACTAGTAAATATACGTACGTTTATACATAAGCATATATGTTTTTCTTCGCATGTGAATAAACTTTATTCACTAGTAAATACACGTACATTTATAAATGAGCATATATATTTTTCTTCGAGTGTGAAGAAACACTAGTATAAGATACGTACTTTTCTACATGAGCATATATATTTTTCTTCATGTGTGAAGAAACACTAGTCAAGACACGTACATTTATATATGAGCATATATATTTTTCTTCGTATGTCAATGAACTTTCTTCACAAGTAAATATGCGCACATTTATAAATGAGCATATACTCTCTTCTTCACATGTGAATAAACACTAGTAAATACATATACATTTATACACGAGCATATATTTTTTTCTTCGCATGTGAACAAACTTTCTTTAGTAGTAAATACATGTACATTTATACATGGGCATATATTTTTTTGTTCGCGTGTGAATAAACTAAATACATGTACATTTACTCATAAACATATACTTTTTTTTCTTCGCGTGTGAATAAACTTTCCTCGCTAGTAAATATACGTACATTTATAAATGAGCATATACTTTTCTCTTCGCATGTGAATAAACACTAATAAAAACACGTACATTTATACATGAGCATATATATATTTTTCTTCGCGTGTGTAAAAACACTAGTAAAGACACGTACTTTTATACATGAGCATATATTTTTTTTCTTCGCGTGTGAATGAATTTTCTTAACTAGTAAATGCATGATCATTTATGAATGAGCATATATTGTTTTCTTCGCGTGTGAATAAACTTTCTTCACTAGTAAATACACACACATTTATACATAAGCATATATTTTTTCTTCGCGTGTGAATAAAATTTATTCACTAGTAAATATACGTACATTTATACATAAGCATATATTTTTTTCTTCGCATGTGAATAAACTTTATTCACTAGTAAATACACGTACATTTATAAATGAGCATATATATTTTTCTTCGCGTGTGAAGAAACACTAGTATAAGACACATACTTTTCTACATGAGCATATATATTTTTCTTCACGTGTGAAGAAACACTAGTCAAGACACGCACATTTATACATGAGCATATATATTTTTCTTCGTATGTCAACGAACTTTCTTCACAAGTAAATATGCTCACATTTATAAATGAGCATATACTTTTTTCTTCACATGTGAATAAACACTAGTAAATACACATACATTTGTACATAAGCATATATTTTTTTCTTCGCATGTGAATAAACTTTCTTTAGTAGTAAATACACGCACATTTATACATGGGCATATATATATTTTTTGTTCGCGTGTGAATAAACTTAATACATGTACATTTACTCATAAACTTATACTTTTTTTCTTCGCGTGTGAATAAACTTTCCTCACTAGTAAATATACGTACATTTATAAATGAGCGTATACTTTTCTCTTCGCATGTGAATAGACACTAATAAAAACACGTACATTTATACATGAGCATATATATATTTTTCTTCGCGTGTGAAAAAACACTAGTAAAGACACGTACTTTTATACATGAGCATATATTTTTTTCTTCGCGTGTGAATGAATTTTCTTAACTAGTAAATGCATGATCATTTATGAATGAGCATATATTTTTTTTCTTCGCGTGTGAATAAACTTTCTTCACTAGTAAATACACACACATTTATACATAAGCATATATTTTTTCTTCACGTGTGAATAAAATTTCTTCATTATTAAATATATGTACATTTGTACATAAGCATATATTTTTTTCTTCGCATGTGAATAAACTTTATTCATTAGTAAATACACGTACATTTATAAATGAGCATATAATTTTTTCTTCACGTGTGAATAAACACTAATAAAAACACGTACATTTATACATGCTCATAATTTTCACGCGCGTAAATATTATTATACAAAACTTAAATATGCGTTTATTAAACATCAATATCTCCTATTTTTATACTTCTAGTATAAAAAAGTCCGCTACTAAGATCAAAGCTTCAATCGTTGCTCATAATTTTCACACGCGAAGATATTTTTACAAAACTTAAATAATCGTCTATTAAACATCAATATCTCCTATTTTTGCAATTCTAGGATAAAAAAATATGCGTGCAAGATCAAAGCTTGAATCCTTACTCATAATTTTCACATGTGAAGATATTCTCATAAACTTAAATAATCGTTTATTAAACATTAATATCTCCTATTTTGCACTTTTAGCATAAAAAATATGCTAGTAAGATTAAAGCTTCAATTCTTGGTTATAATTTTCACGTGTGAAGATATTCTTACAAAACTTAAATAATCTTCTATTAAACATCAACATCTCCTATTTTTACACTTCTAGTATAAAAAGTACGCTAGTAAGATCAAAGCTTCAATCCTTGCTCATTATTTTCACGCGCGAAGATATTTGTTACAAAGTTTATTAAACATCAATATCTCCTATTTTGGTGCATCTACTATAAAAAAATACGTTAGTAAGATCAAAGCTTAACCATTGCTCATAATTTTCACGCGCGAAGATATTCTTACAAAACTTAACTGATCTTCTATTAAACATCAATATATCTTATTTTTGCATTTCTAGTATAAAAAATTCATTGGTAACATCAATGCTTCAATCTTTGGTCATAATAGCAAATTTAGAACACTTAATGAGACCAAAACTGAAAATCAATTTAAACATTCAATAGTAAAAAACTTGCAAGTTCATTATTTGCAATAGTAAGACACTGGAATTATTTATCATCACAGGTAGGGGTGTCAGTAGGGTCGGGCTGACCCGACCCGAACCCGATAAGGCTTATCGGGTCGGGTTAAATCGGGTTAAAAAACTTATCGGGTGGTTTTGACCCAAACCCGATTACCCGATATTGTTATCGGGTCGGGTTAGGGTTGAACTATTTTTCTTATCGGGTTATTAGGTCAATCCGAGAAGACCCGAAAAATATAATTAATTTAATTTTTAAATAATACCTTGTAAGCCAAACTAGTTTTTGCATTACATGAGAAAACAAATACATTACACATGCTATAACACTATATAACACATCATTTATGTGTCTAAGTGCATTAAGACTTAAGAGTAGTCTATCTTGTGCATCATATGTTGACAATTAAAATGGATATTACAGTCGCGTTACATATGACTCAAAGAAGGCAATTAGTTATGCCAGGCTTAAATATGAAGATAATACGGGCTATATGAACTCATGATACAGACATTATAAAACATCCCTTTTTTCATGAAGATTGGTGATGTTACTATATTAAATTAAATCACAAATTCTCACTGTCGTAGTAAAAAAGAGAAGTTACACTTCACCTTGATAATTAGACTGTATATCATATGCCGACAAGTGAAACTAGAAGCATGCCTCTGGCTTTGCAGACTCTATTTTATAAACTCCAATGCAGTGAGTCAAGCATCGACAGTTAGTTACGATAGACTTGAGAAAGTCTTTTGGTTGTGATTCATTTTTGCATCACAATGCTCAAGAACTCAATAGACTTCTAGTCTTCTATGTAAAAATTTTGAAGAAAAAATGAGGGTATAACGTTATTTTGAAATCAAACTGTGAACATGTTTACTACTCTCATATATGTACACATTGAAGTATTGTTAGCTGCACATGGAACTGTTGTGGAGGGTGCCATTCAACATTTATTTGAAGGACACCTTAATACCCAATCAACCAGAAAGGAGTCCTTTTGTGATAAGCATGAAGAAAACATGTATGCAACAAAGAATTACAAGATACAAAATGACAAACCAAAATCTATTTGGCCAATTTTTGTGTTGTGTCAGTTATGCAAAAATGGGTGAGTTGTGGTGTTTTGACTAAACAAAGTCAAATAGCGCGTTTTGAAAACTTGTAATTACCTATTTAGGACCAAAACAAAGCAACAAAAACAACTACAAGTGGCCTAACCTATAATCTATCCTAACAACTAATTTGTAACAGTTAATGATCAAAAACCACTGAAGTTTGAGAGATAAGCTTGGACTGTGAATGATTATGCAGGAAATCACTTCTAAACTACTAATATGATCCAAATAGAGCTAATACAACTAAACCTAATGACCAAAAGTGGTTATATCTTGGAGAAAGCTACTATCCCAAACATCCCTTTAAAAGACTGTTTTGAAATTTTTAAAGGAAATGAGTGTATAAGCTATGAAAATGAAAGGTTTTAGTAATATGATGTGTATAATGACTAAATAAGAACTTGGGTACCTAAGATGAGCAATGATAATAAGCTAGCTACAATAAGCAGTTACAAACTCAGTTCAACAGTTGGAATGCAACTTTCAAAAAAGTTAACTTAAACTAAAAAAACAAACATTACTAGCATACTTAAATCAATAATAAGCATAAACAAGCTGACATAAGCACTAAAATAAGCACAAGCTACAGTACATAAAAAAATAAGCAAAAATGAAAAACGGGTCTAACCTTGGACCCTAGCTAAACAAGGGCTCCCAAATGGGGAGCTACAAGCTCCTAGATGTTTTACAAGCTAGGTAAAGTCCATCTTGCCAATCCCTTACGGCAACTTCCATGCTTTTCACAAATGCAAAGGTATTTTTGATTTTTTGTTTGAAAACAGTAAAGTGGTTCTTGTGAGAGTTTTAAAATAAGCTAACAACTTTAATCCAAAACAAGATATCAATTAGCTTATTTAGAGCAAAGCTAATGCAAGAAATTAGAAAGAAAAACTTGAAACTGAATTTAGGTACAGGAAATTAAAGACTAAAGCTTTTTTCATTAATCTTTTCAACCCACTTGACTGGTTTGATAATACAAAGCGATTGGAACCCGTTTGGTAAGTTAGAGCAATCCTGAAAAACACATTCACGAGTAACTGATAAACACTGCTACTTTAATAACTCATACTATAACTTATGATCCTGCATTGGATTCCAATCATGCTCCATGAAAACTAAGGTATCAGCTGATGTCAAATTTAAACCAAGACCACCAACTGCAAAATGACAAGAAGTTATTGGTAGAATGCTATAAATGTTAAAGCAATATAATTCATACAAATACCCTAAGTCTCCAAGATCATATATAAACACAACTTACCATGTGTTGTTAAGAGCAAAACATCGATAGTAGGGTCTGAATTGAATTATTTGACAATCTGGTTCAACTGATCCATCCAACTGCAAGTATGTAACCCTATTCATATGTACGCTTAATACTATAAGGACACAGAAGGCAATATATGCAATATGAAGAATTATGAATGGGTCGATGTGGGTTATAATATCTATAATGGATCAAATAAGAAATAGGACATCAAAAAATGGGTTGAAAGTCGCTCATGGCGTATTATTAGTAGATAGAACCTCCTAAATCAAATTATCCAAAAACTTACTGGAAGAATATAATTTTAATAATCATATTATCACATTAACTATTCATAATAACTTGTGATTTCTAAACAAAACATTTTAGATCGAATTCGATTCCCAACTCACCCATTTTGACCCGTATAAAAGTTACCACTACCTTTTTCACCCTTTAAACGCTGCCCACCTTGTCATATTTAAGCTTAGAAGACATGAAATATATAAGTTAAGATGAAAGAAACATTGGTACCTGGTCATGTGTGCAACACTTTTTAATTAGTTGGCCAACAGGAAACGCATCTTTCAATTCTTCTTTCATATCTTTCAATTCACACTCTGCTTCTGAGAGTCCCTCGGAGTCCTTTCATTGACAACAAGCAACATTAAAAAATTAGAATGCAGTTCCAATGGAACTAACAAAAGTCAGCATTGAACAACAAATAATCTCAAAGCATCATTTCATATTGCTGGAAAGTACCTCTTTTACTGGAACCGGTGTGACTGACTTCTTATGAGATGAGATTGGTAGTATATTTAACTCGTCATCCATAACTATACAAGTTCCACATGATGCAAGAGAAAGTAAGAATCGTTCATTGAATCTCTCATGTACATCCTGCAAGTACCAACAATCTAGTTAATAATTCTTTTTATCTGAAAACATGCTTGATTATCAGTCAGATGTATTATTTGAAATTAACACATTAGAACAGAGTTGTTGCTACAACACATACAACACATCTGATAAACTCATAACACTTCCAATTTACTGATCATATCGTTAATAGTGTTTAAAGGAACCGGTAGAAAAAAATTCTGACACGTACCATGACCATGGTATATAGACTGGTAAGTGAAGACAAAGAACGAAGCAATAGAATAACTAATCCACCACCTTCCACTGTCTCTATAGTTCTTGCTAGAAGATTTGGTGTCAAAGACTCAAAGCCTCAAAATCCTGAGAGAAAAACACATTTAACACCTTGCATATGAACAAGTACAAATTACATCCGAACTTGATTTATAGGGAACGTGAATGGTCTACCTGTAGTATGCACATGCCAAACATATTACCAAGAATCCTCTCAGAATCCTTGTACTGACAATACGTAATCCTTGTACTGACAATATTCTTTTGACAAAAAGGTAAGTGAGTGCACAGACAATGCTTCAATCTCAAACTTGACTCCACTTTCCAGCAGCAACTGTAGTTCGAAACTAATTAGAAGACGATGTAGGTTATAAAAGGATTATTATTGTTAGTATTGTAGGAAAAAAAAATCAACAGATAAACAACAAATTTTACCTCCATTGTGGCACTACTCCCTACAAATAACAGCGGTTCAAGATTGCATCTGTTTTAGTCCTGTCTGATACAGATCAGTTTTAATGAATAAAAAGAAACCTTAGATGATTGCTGCATTTTGACGTAATAGATGAACAGTTTTGAGAGTGTTTGGAATTGGTTATCAAAACTGCTAATCACATATTTGCGAGTGAAATAATCAGTTCTCGATAAGTAAATTCATCTACTTATTGAAAATGGCTTATTTTATAAGGCAGTAACGATAAGCAACCCAAACAACCCCTAACGTCGAGGAACATCATGTAATGCATGCAGAATCACACCTTCATCTGTCATAGGAAGAAGGCACTGTTGTGGAACATTATATTTCTCAGCATCTGAAGGAAATACTCCAAGCCATTGTATCCAGAGTCTAGTAACTCAATTCGCTCAGCAAACATAATAGTTTTCAACCTAAAAGGAAACACGGATATTAGTTCATAGCTTTTGCATGAACAAATTACACATCTCATTATAATTATCAGTATTACTCGGCATTAAACTTAGAATAGAGTCCGTGCATCTTTCTAGAACTCCTTTTGTGGTTCAACAAGTCTATGCATTTACCCACTTACGCATATTATAACATAACTCATAAAAAAATACTGAATGTTGCGGACTAATGGCTAAAAGATCTCTAGCAACAACCAGATCAAACAAACTATATTCCAGCTCTAAGATTCACCTAAAACGGCTAACTAAAAATATGACAAACACATCAAACTTCACAACAAAGGTTACCTTTCAAGTGCAAACATATATCGATCACAATTTGAAACTCCCGCATTACATTATCAGTAAGCAAAGAGGTGAATCAAACCTACTCATTAGTAAAACATCTTACATACAAAAAAAGTAACAACCTTTTGATCACTAACAGGACCACAAATCAATAAGAATTCTAACCCGGTACACCTTTCGATCACTAAAATTGGACGCCAACTAGTACAAGTGATAGCCATCTTTCAAATGCAGCACATTAACATTAAAACTAACTAAAAATTTTAATACCTTATTTTAAGCCACCGACACAAATCTGACTTACAAGAAAATTTCTTAACATGTGAGGGTATTCGATACCTTTTTTAAAGCCTCTCAAGTATCAATACCTTATTTTAAGCCACCGACATGAATCGAGTTATAAGAAAATTTCTTCACATGTGAGGGTATTCGATACCTAATTTCCTCACATGTGAAGGTATTCGATACCTAATTTCTTCACATGTGAAGGTAATCGATACATAATTTCTTCACATATGAAGGTAATCGATACCTAATTTCTTCACATGTGAAGGTATTCGATACCTAATTTCCTCACATGTGAAGGTATTTGAATAAGAACATAAAAGCAATAAGAACATAAAAGCATAATATTAAAGCATAAAAGCGAGACAAAAAAGATAACAGACAGATTCATCATGAAAGATTGTTAAAAAGCGAAAATTTATATCAAATTGAATCGGAAAACAATCCATTACAAAAGTCAACACCGCAGTCAACGTCGGAGATTGTTGACGATGAAGAGATGATGGAGATGACTGTCAATAACCGGATAGATGAAGTTGGGGTGCGAATAATAACCAGCGATGAAGATGAGGTGTTGTTGGTGTGTGTTTACTGTGAGAGAAAATTAGGGATATTTTTTTTTGGGGTGAGAAGCAAAATGACAATATTTCATTTAGACCCCTATAATTTTGGGGTAAAATTTATGAAAATGCCATTCCGCCCAAATTGAGATTGATTTGATCCTACGGTCCAGATCTCTTCTCGCGTACTCACAAAAAATAGACTTCTCATTTGAACGCTTCACTATATATATATATATATATATATATATATATATATATATATATATATATATATATATATATATATATATATATATATATATATATATATATATATATATATATATATATATATATAAATAAAAAAAACCCTTATTCGAGTCAATGGGGTCGACCCGAATAAGCCAAATATTTTCAACCCGCCCGACCCTATTTAGTATTTGGGTTACTCGGGTTGACTCGAATAAAATTTTTGACCTGAGTAACCCTACCCGAATATACTTGTAGGATAGCAGTCACTTTTTACATGTTTGGTCCTTGAGGTTGTATCAAAATTGCAAATTTAGTCCTTTTTCCTAAAAAAATATGCACTTGTCCTTGACATATCCATTTCATAACACCAGTGGTCAACGACAATTATGACCATTTTACCCGTGTTTATATCCAAACACCCCTTATTCCATACTTAAACTTACCTAACTATTGCAAAATATTCCAAACACCCCTTCTTTAACCTCTTTTTCTATCTCATGCCAACACACATACAACCATTAACCTTAATCATCAACAAATATTAATACCTATCTTCATTGTTTGAAATAATATATACTCATTTTTTATTTTCAAAACCCACCAACATCCACCCCCGTTCTTTAAAACCCATCATCATCTTCAATAAGATTATATCCCCTTCATTCCAAATTTATAGTCCCCGTTTGACCTTTTCGTTCTTTCTTTCTCAACTTTGACTATAAATATTTTTATTTGTGTTATACAATACTTGATGAAAATTATATAAATGAAAAATACATTTAAAACTCAATCCATTCACATATTTTGCATCAAATATTATGTAATTTAAACAAAAATACTTAAGGTTAAAGTTGAAAAACAAATACCAAAAAAGTCAAACATGGACTATAATTTTGGCACGGATGGAGTATTTGTTAGTGGGTTTGAATGAATACGAGTATTGGTGGTTATGTGTGTGTTTATAAGAAAGGAAGACATGTTTTGAAGAATGAGGATGGCGAAAAGATTGAAGTAGGGGTGTTTGGATTTTTGTATGTGATTGATGATTATATGTATATTTTGTTAATTATTGTATGTTGAAATGAGATAAGAAATAGGTTGAATAAGGGATGTTTGTGTAATAAGCGTAGAGTAAGGGTGTTTTTAGATATAAAATAAGGTTAAAATGGTCATAAAGGTATTGTTTGTGTTGTCAAGGACCCTTGGTGTCATGAAATGAATATGTGAAGGATTGGCGGCATAATTTTTTTAGAGAAAATAACTAAACTTACAATTTTTGTACAACCATATGGACAAACCTTGCAATGTACTCTACCTTTTATCTTGTTATATATATATGTCATTGTCTATTTAGTAAACATAAAATAGACAGAGTAAGGGGGTATTTACCAAAATAAGTGGTGTGGGCCTTGTCCATATGAACCACTTATTCAAGAGAGATTTGGGGAGTCCCCCCATTAAGAGTAAATAAGAGATGGGTCTACTCATTAAGCGGGAATAAGAAAAAAGAAAAGGAGAACAAAAAAAGAAACCTAAGTCACATGAATAGTCCTTGCGGTTATACAAAATTTATCATTTAATCCATAAATCTTAAAAGTTACATCAATAGTCTTTGTGATTCTCAAATAATCACACCTTTGATCCCTAGCACAATTAACATTATTTTCAGTTATGACACTACATTTAGTTTTTACTCAAACACCAACACTTATATATCTCTTTACCAAAAATCCTAACACCTCCCATTTTTTCATATATCCAAACTGTAACAACCCACAAAACCTCATTACTATCATTCCCATTACAAATACATATAGTAGGTATTTCACGGGTAAATTTTTGCTTTTTATGTGCATTTATTACTTGCATGACTCACTAGACCTGCTCACGTACCCACACAAGCTAAATAACTCAACACTCACATCCTATAAACCCCTGGTATGTCAAGCATAAGATCACCACAACACCATAATAAGTAATCTACCAATCTAAAACACTAAACATACCACAAAACCCTAATAAACCCTAACCAAACCCTAATTAGGTCTATGTGCTTATTTGAACCTATATGCTTTACTTAACTAGTATGAAAGTGTCCAAGGCTTAAGTATGAGTTACCTTAGGACCATTAGGCATTAGTACAACCCTTTAGAACTTAGGTACAAGTCCCTTAAGCACAAAACCATAACTAAGTCATAACTTCCTAGAATTAGGTCTAGACTATCCCAAAACTTCACCATAGGTCACTACCACATAGTATAAACCTCTTAGGATTAGTTATTAGACACTCATAGGATACTAATCTAGGCACAAAACCCTAGGATAAACCCTAAACTCCCACTAAACACAAATAGGTCATTTAGGTTAAAAATCTAGGTCAAACCTTCCCAAATCTTTCTCATAAGTTACCATCACTTAGTATAAACCCTTTAGGAGTTAGGATTTGTCACTAGACACTCTTAAGAACCTAACCTAGGCACTAAACCTTAGGAAAAACCTTAAACTCTCACTAAGTAAAACTAGGTCAAAACTTAACCTAAACTAGTAAAACCTAAACATAAGCACCTCAAACACCTTAACCAAGCACCCTAACACCTCTCCCTAGTTAAGCTAGCACCCTGACACCTTACAAGCACCCACAAAAGTAGGTGCATCACCTACTTGTCTAAACCACCACTAATCCACCCCTAATCACCTTAAACCATCCCTAAACATCCCTAGCAGCTTACAAACACCTCTAACCTACCAAGCTAGGAGGTGCATCACCTCCTTGTAAGCTACTTGTCTCAAACCGCCTCCACGGCTTCACCACCACCACACACCACCCTACACCGCCTATAGCTTGTCCTTGTCACTCCATAGCCTTGGTTAGTCACCATGTAGCTATGGTGAGTCAATTCCCCCCCCCCCCCTGGACACCTCCTTCTTCCTTTACTTGGCCACCACTCCTCTCGTACCCTATAAATACCCCGTACCCCCTCCATTTCATTCATCCCATTTCACTTCTTTTCACCTTACACTTTCTGGTCCCAAGGGTAGTAGTAGTGGTCTAGTAACCTTAGAAGTCGAGTGCTATAGGTCTAAGACCTTGTCGAGTTTAATTTTTACCCTAGAAACCCTAGTTTGTCACGTTAGGATTCCCACGACCTAGGTAAGTATCCTACTTGTTTCTTTAGCTTTAGTATAGTCTTAGGATATTATTAGGATGCCTTAGATCCCTTAGGAACCCTTGCATGTGCCTTGAACCATTTCATTTACTAGTTTACATTTTAAAACCCTAAAATGAGTTTAATACATGTTTACATGCTATACACCCTTTAAATGACCTATAATCTGAATTATGATAACTTAGATAGGCTAATATTAGTTAAACATAAGCTAGAAAACTTAGTTGTTACATAAAAATATAGTTTACATGCATTTAGGACTAGTTTTGCAAAACTTTACATGCATAAGGGTATATATCATAAATTCCTAAAATTATAAAGTCTAGGGACTGTTTTTGACAATTCCTAGAAGTTATAAGTGTAAGGACTATTTTTTCAAAGTTTTAAAACCTTAGGATAGATATTAAAATAAGTTATAAACTAAGAAGGACTAGTTATGCAAATATTATAAAGTTAAAGGTCTAAATGATAAATATAGAAAACTTAAAAGTCTAAGGGTTAGTTATGTCATTTTCTAAAACTATAGAAGTCCAGGGACTAGTTATGTCAAGTATAGATACACTGGTACAAAAAGTTGTATTGGTCACGCAAAAAATGTGTGACGATATGCATATAGTCATGCACGTTTTTTTCGTCATGTGTGACAAAAGGTCCAGCCACCATAGGTGGCATATGGTCACATTGTTGAGTTCGTGGCCTTTTCCATCGAAAAAGAGTGACCAAAACCCCGAATATGTGTGACAAATTAGGCACAAGTTTTGTTGGATTAGTCATTATCAGTGACCGTAAACACCTTATAGTCACACGAATGTTTTTTGAGAGTGACTATTGTTCGTCCTTTGGCCACATAAATATATAATATATGTGACATTTGAGATGATATATTCAAGTAAATGTGTATTTTGTGTGACTATTGATAATCCAATGGCCA
Organism: Artemisia argyi; assembly: GCA_030686995.1. Taxonomy (NCBI): domain Eukaryota; kingdom Viridiplantae; phylum Streptophyta; class Magnoliopsida; order Asterales; family Asteraceae; genus Artemisia; species Artemisia argyi. The sequence goes on along the minus strand of CM060685.1, from coordinate 74,687,447 downwards.
CATGAATATAGAATAAATGTGACGTTTGTGATGATTTAGTCACACAATGGGTGTTATTTTTTTGGAGTTAGTCACATACAATTTAACACAAAGTGGCCAAAAGTGTGAATAAGTGTGACCATATGCTGTTTAAAGTGAAGAAATTTGTATTTTGTGTGACTATTGATCATCCAATGGCCACATGAAGTTTATGTTTGCGTGGCCTTTTGTAATATTTAGTCACACAAAGCATGTTTGTTTTGGGTATTTAGTCATATACCATTAAGCAAACAGTGACCAAAAGTGTGGCCATATGCTGTTTAAAGTGAAGAAATGTGTATTTTGTGTGACTATTGATCATCCAATGGCCACATGAAGTTTATGTTTGCGTGGCCTTTTGTAATATTTAGTCACACAAAGCATGTTAGTTTTGGGTATTTAGTCACACACCATTAAGCAAACAGTGGCCAAAAGTGTGAATAAGTGTGACCATATGCTGTTTAAAGTGAAGAAATGTGTATTTTATGTGCCTATTGATCATCCAATGGCCACATGAAGTTTATGTTTGCGTGGCCTTTTGTAATATTTAGTCACATAAAGCATGTTTCTTTTGGGTATTTAGTCACATACAATTAAGCAAACAGTGGCCAAAAGCATTAATAAGTGTGACCATAAGTTGTTTAAAATGAAGAAATGTGTATTTTGTGTGACTATTGATCATCCAATGGCCACATGAAGTTTATGTTTGCGTGACCTTTTGTAATATTTAGTCACACAAACCATGTTTTTTTTTTGGGTATTTAGTCACATGCAATTAAGCAAACAGTGACCAAAATCGTTAATAAGTGTGACCATAAGCTGTTTAAAATGAAGAAATGTGTATTTTGTGTGACTATTGATAATCCAATGGCCACATGAATTTTATGTTTGTGTGGCCTTTTGTAATATTTAGTCACACAACGCATGTTTTGTTTGGGTATTTAGTCACATACAATTAAGCAAACAGTGGCCAAAAGTGTTAATAAGTGTGACCATATGCTGTTTAAAATGCAGACATGTGTGTTCTGTGTGACTAATGTTAATCCAATGGTCACATGAATTGTTAATTCGTGTGGCATTTGGTAATATTTTTAGTCACACATCGAATTAAAGAAAAGAGTGACCAATGCTGTTAGTATTGCTAGTACTAAGTTACTACTGCTGGATCAGAGTTACTACTGCTGGGTCAGAGAAATAAAACTGCTAGTATATAAATAAAACAGAATTAAAAACAAAAAGCAATTTCAAATTCCATACAATTCGAATGTATATAAATGAACAAAATATATATAGAATTTTAATGTCGCATGTAATGAAATTGTCAACTACTATAAGTTAAAACCTTTTGAATCTTCCCCGGACCCCTAGCTTGCTTTTGCACTTCTGCACTAGAGACATAACTTTTGCGCTTCGGTTGTAGTTTTGGTCCAGGAATCGGTTCACTAACTTTTGGTTTCGTAGTTGGTGGTTTAACCTGTAGTAAACAAAAGACGCTTGTATCAAACATTGAATTTAATATGAAGAATTATATATATATGTAGGTTGAAAAAACACATGTATGTACCTCCTCATGATCAGCAAGAATAACTTGTTCCTTTGGCAATGCAAAGAAACCATTCAAGCCTTCCCTAACTGTTTTTAACCCAAGATTCCCTATGTCCGGTATGCATGCTGCATCCACTAACGTTTTATAAATTGAGACTTTGTAGCAATCATTCGGGAGTGGTTTGTTATGTATCATTTGTTTTCCTGGAATGTTTTGTATGCGACCCAAAGCAACAATATTTGATTTCTGTACATGTCACGGTTTGCAATTGATTGTCTAAAAAACAGAATTTTTGCATACGTATATATCAGAAATTATTTAAGCAAAACTAAGAATAACAAGAAGAACATGTTGAAATACATTCTTGTGCTTGTGTTGTTGGAGACACATTATCCTGCGATAGGGAAGCTGGAGACCCGTTTTGTCGTGACTTACCCGTTTTCTTAGGTACGACTTTTGTAACAGGTTCCTATACGTATATATAAAACACGGTACATTATTTTAAAAAAAAAATAACAAGAAACATGTTGCATGAAATACTTACTTTTGGTAGTTCTTTTGTTGGAGATGCATCTCCTTGCGATTGGGAATCTGCAGACCCATTTTGTCGTGTCTTTGGTGTTTTCTTAACATTGTTAACACGTTCCTATATGTATATATAAAACACGGTACATTAGTCATGTAGGTAAAATTAAAAAATCAAAGGGGGATAATGTTTTACTCCTTACCATTGTTTCCATTACCGGTTCCAAAGTTTCAATCCCAGCCGTAGGCTTCTTCTGAATTATCACATCTTTATCACGTGCACGTACACCAACACTGGACTGAGTTCCGTCGACCACCTGATGATCATTAGTGCTGATATCTATATTATCAATGGCCATTGGAGTCGTCACCTGCAATATAATTAAATTATATTAAGAAATACATTGGTGTTAGCATTAGAAAATGAAATTGTTAACAACATAAAAAATGGCTTACATCTGAGTCTAATGGAAATTGAGATGGCATATCCAACTTAATCCCTTTTGAACTCAAAATACTCAGCATTTTAGAAACCATTCCTTTTGTATCTGCAATCTCAGCGGACAATTGCTTGACCTGGTCATCTTTTTGTGACATCTCGGTGGACAGTTTCTTGAGCATTAGATCTTTTTTTTACGCTCGCTTCTCTCATTATCAAGTTGAGTTTGAAGTAACTCAATTCTTTCATCAGTTTCTTTTCTGGTTCGAGGAAGATTAAAATACCTCTTATATGTAACTCAATTTCCCACGCCTCTTGCATAACCTCCCTTTTCCTTACCAAACACAACTGTCATGGCATCAGTGCCATCATCAACAGCCAAGGTTCCTTCCTTGATCTTTTCATCAGCTTCTCTCTGCAAAAAAATATGAGAATTGTTGGTATTAAAAGTTAGTACTGCTAGTATACAAGTTAGTACGGCTAGTACAAAGTTAATGCTGCTGGTATATAAGCATAATAATAGAATTTGCAGTCAAATTTACAAGTTTATCTGCCACCGAACTAATCTCAGCATCTGGAGATTCTCCGTCTTTGTTTTGCCTTCCTTTAACCCACAATACACCACGCGGCGGTTCAACATCTGCTTCATTTTTTTTTTGATCTAATGGACATCTAGTGCATACACATATATGTAAAGTTAAACCAAGATAATCGATTCTGATCAATTAGTAAAACAAACAGTATGTATAACCTTACCATTTTCTCTTTAACATAAACATATCCACCTCGTCCCATTTTATGCTGATAAATATTTTTGGAACGCGACAGTTTAGCTTTATCTGATTTCTCCTAAAAAACACAAAATCATAAGGCATTTAGATTTGCGGTAATGCTGCAAACTAAAAATTATGAAATGACATATAAACTAAATAAAGATGACTAATTAAAACCTTGTATTCATTGGTGGTCGTGTAGGTTACAAACTCAACCCATTGTTCTTGTGTCACAATTGTACTATACTTTTTCGGCCTTTCATTCATTTTCTCAGGTGTATCTAGGTTGGGCAATATGTATTTTTCCCTGAGTTTCATTATGAAATTCCTTAGCAGTTGACCAAGACAATTCATTACCATCTTTTTGAATGTCACGTCAACATCAAAATATCGCTGCAAAGATTAACACAATGTTTTTAATTAGTTATAGATAATTGATAAATTAAACTTATATATTGGGTTAAAAATTAGTATATAAGTACCGTGATTTCATCCCATAATTTTTGTCTTGATTCTTTATCCACCTTCTTCCAGGATAGAACCTTCAAACCTATGTGCTCACGAACCACATCTCCTAAAAAACTCGCAAACAGTGCTCTGTTTAACCCTGTAACCCTATTCAACGCATCGACGGTTACCTTGTGCTTTACTTGACCAGGATGGCCATATCGAAGGCGAAACTTAGCTAGCCTGGTTATGCCCCTATTAGATATTTTTCTATTTAATTGGTTGTCGTCATTTTCTTCATCAGATGAAGCATATGTTTCGTCCGCATACTGTATTGTGTTAACATCAGCTTCATTATCTGGAAGCAAAATATCAGTACCAATGTGTTCAACCATATCCATGACGACCTTTGGGCAACAATGTGTACAAGAAAATGATTCTGGCTTGGAGAGTAATGGTGATTGAAGATTTGATTTTTGTGTTTTGGTTGCAGTGTTTAGTTTAATTAGGAGACAAAACAGAGTATTTTCATGAATATGGGCTCTTATTTATGTTAAATGCCAAATAATTAGGTGATTTAAAAATTTTGGATCGAAATTTTGGCTCCAAATTATTGTAAATTATTTTCAAAAAATTTCGCTTATGAACACAAAATACTTTTCTTTTCTCCAAGATCATGAGTACTATTGAGTTAGGCGGCTTCTTCGATCAGAAAACCGAGGAGAGTAATTAAAAGTTAAAATAGTAATCATAGATGATGATAAATACTAAGTATTAATATTGCTGTTGTTTTACCCTTTAAGTCTTTCTTTTACAACTTTCACCTTAAGTTTTCTATCTTGTGTTATATAATACTTTTAGATGGATGGATTGTATTTTAATTTAAATGTATTTTCATCAAATAATATACAACACAAATACAAATATTTAAGGTCAAAGTTATAAAAGAAAGACTTAAAAAGTTTCTAACAAATCGGGTATAATTTTATTCGGGTCATAACACATGCATAAAAAACGTGTAAAAACAAATAGAAATGGGTAAAAACGTATAGAAACGGATGAAAAGGGACTAAACGTGTAAATCGTGTTGTTGGATTAGTTCGATCTCAGTAAATCGGTTATAATTTTATTCGGGTCATATCACATGCATAAAAAACGTGTAAAAACAAACAGAAATGGGTAAAAACGTATGGAAACGGATGAAAAGGGACTAAACGTGTAAATCGTGTTGTTGGATTAGTTCGGTCTCATTAAATCGGTTATAATTTTATTCGGGTCATATCACATGCATAAAAAACGTGTAGAAACAAACATGAATGGGTAAAAACATATGGAAACGGATGAAAATGGACTAAACGTGTAAATCATGTTGTTGGATTAGTTTGGTCTCAATAAATCGGTTATAATTTTATTCGGGTCATAACACATGCATAAAAAACGTGTAAAAACAAACAGAAATGGGTAAAAACGTATGGAAACGGATGAAAAGGGACTAAACGTGTAAATCGTCTTGTTGGATTAGTTCGGTCTCATTAAATCGGTTATAATTTTATTCGTGTCATATCACATGTAAAAGAAACGTGTAAAAACAAACAGAAATGGGTAAAAACGTATGGGAACGGATGAAAAGGGACTAAACGTGTAAATCGTGTTGTTGGATTAGTTCGGTCTCATTAAATCGGTTATAATTTTATTCGGGTCATATCACATGCATAAAAAACGTGTAAAAACAAACAGAAATGGGTAAAAACGTATGGAAACGGATGAAAAGGGACTAAACGTGTAAATCGTGTTGTTGGATTAGTTCGGTCTCATTAAATCGGTTATAATTTTATTCTGGTCATAACACATGCATAAAAAACGTGTAAAAACAAACAGAAATGGGTAAAAATGTATAGAAACGGATGAAAAGGGACTAAACGTGTAAATCGTGTTGTCGGATTAGTTCGGTCTCATTAAATCGGTTATAATTTTATTCGGGTCATATCACATGCATAAAAAACGTGTAAAAACAAACAGAAATGGGTAAAAACGTATGGAAACGGATGAAAAGGGACTAAACGTGTAAATCGTGTTGTTGGATTAGTTCGGTCTCATTAAATCGGTTATAATTTTATTTGGGTCATAACACATGCATAAAAAATGTGTAAAAACAAACAGAAATGAGTAAAAACGTTTGGAAACGAATGAAAAGGGACTAAACATGTAAATCGTGTTGTTGGATTAGTTCGGTCTCATTAAATCGGTTATAATTTTATTCAGGTCATATCACATGCATAAAAGACGTGTAAAAACAAACAGAAATGGGTAAAAACATATGGAAACGGATGAAAAGGGACTAAACGTGTAAATCGTGTTGTTGGGTTAGTTCGGTCTCATTAAATCGGTTATAATTTTATTCGGGTCATAACACATGCATGAAAAACGTGTAAAAACAAACAGAAATGGGTAAAAATGTATGGAAATGGATGACAAGGGACTAAACGTGTAAATCGTGTTGTTGGATTAGTTCAGTCTCATTAAATCGGTTATAATTTTATTCTGGTCATAACACATGCATAAAAAACGTGTAAAAACAAACAGAAATGGGTAAAAACGTATGGAAACGGATGAAAAGGGACTAAACGTGTAAATCGTGTTGTTGGATTAGTTCGGTCTCATTAAATCGGTTATAATTTTATTCTGGTCATAACACAGGCATAAAAAACGTATAAAAACAAACAGAAATGGTTAAAAAAGTATAGAAACGGATGAAAAGGGACTAAACGTGTAAATCGTGTTGTCGGATTAGTTCGGTCTCATTAAATCGGTTATAATTTTATTCGGGTCATATCACATGCAAAAGAAACGTGTAAAAACAAACAGAAATGGGTAAAAACGTATGGGAACGTATGAAAAGGGACTAAACGTGTAAATCGTGTTGTTGGATTAGTTCGGTCTCATTAAATCGGTTATAATTTTATTCGGGTCATATCACATGCATAAAAAACGTATAAAAACAAACAGAAATGGGTAAAAACGTATGGAAAACGGATGAAAAGGGACTAAACGTGTAAATCGTGTTGTTGGATTAGTTCGGTCTCATTAAATCGGTTATAATTTTATTCTGGTCATAACACATGCATAAAAAACGTGTAAAAACAAACAGAAATGGGTAAAAATGTATAGAAACGGATGAAAAGGGACTAAACGTGTAAATCGTGTTGTCGGATTAGTTCGGTCTCATTAAATCGGTTAAAATTTTATTCGGGTCATATCACATGCATAAAAAACATGTAAAAACAAACAGAAATGGGTAAAAACGTATGGAAACGGATGAAAAGGGACTAAACGTGTAAATCGTGTTGTTGGATTAGTTCGGTCTCATTAAATCGGTTATAATTTTATTTGGGTCATAACACATGCATAAAAAATGTGTAAAAACAAACAGAAATGAGTAAAAACGTATGGAAACGAATGAAAAGGGACTAAACATGTAAATCGTGTTGTTGGATTAGTTCGGTCTCATTAAATCGGTTATAATTTTATTCAGGTCATATCACATGCATAAAAGACGTGTAAAAACAAACAGAAATGGGTAAAAACATATGGAAACGGATGAAAAGGGACTAAACGTGTAAATCGTGTTGTTGGGTTAGTTCGGTCTCATTAAATCGGTTATAATTTTATTCGGGTCATAACACATGCATGAAAAACGTGTAAAAACAAACAGAAATGGGTAAAAACGTATGGAAACGGATGACAAGGGACTAAACGTGTAAATCGTGTTGTTGGATTAGTTCGGTCTCATTAAATCGGTTATAATTTTATTCGGGTCATATCACATGCATAAACAACATGTAAAAACAAACAGAAATGGGTAAAAACGTATGGAAACGGATGAAAAGGGACTAAACGTGTAAATCATGTTGTTGGATTCGTTCGGTCTCATTAAATCGGTTATAATTTTATTCGGGTCATATCACATGCATAAAAAACGTGTAAAAACAAACAGAAATGGGTAAAAACGTATGGAAACGGATGAAAAGGGACTAAACGTGTAAATCGTGTTGTTGGATTAGTTCGGTCTCATTAAATCGGTTATAATTTTATTTGGGTCATAACACAAGCATAAAAAATGTGTAAAAACAAACAGAAATGAGTAAAAACGTATGGAAACGAATGAAAAGTGACTAAACATGTAAATCGTGTTGTTGGATTAGTTCGGTCTCATTAAATCGGTTATAATTTTATTCAGGTCATATCACATGCATAAAAAACGTGTAAAAACAAACAGAAATGGGTAAAAACGTATGGAAACGGATGAAAAGGGACTAAACGTGTAAATCGTGTTGTTGGATTAGTTCGGTCTCATTAAATCGGTTATAATTTTATTCGGGTCATATCACATGCATAAAAAACGTGTAAAAACAAACAGAAATGGGTAAAAACGTATGGAAACGGATGAAAAGGGATTAAACGTGTAAATCGTGTTGTTGGATTAGTTCGGTCTCATTAAATCGGTTATAATTTTATTTGGGTTATAACACATGCATAAAAAATGTGTAAAAACAAACAGAAATGAGTAAAAACGTATGGAAACGAATGAAAAGGGACTAAACATGTAAATCGTGTTGTTGGATTAGTTCGGTCTCATTAAATCGGTTATAATTTTATTCAGGTCATATCACATGCATAAAAGACGTGTAAAAACAAACAGAAATGGGTAAAAACATATGGAAACGGATGAAAAGGGACTAAACGTGTAAATCGTGTTGTTGGGTTAGTTCGGTCTCATTAAATCGGTTATAATTTTATTCGGGTCATAACACATGCATGAAAAACGTGTTAAAACAAACAGAAATGGGTAAAAACGTATGGAAACGGATGACAAGGGACTAAACGTGTAAATCGTGTTGTTGGATTAGTTCGGTCTCATTAAATCGGTTATAATTTTATTCGGGTCATATCACATGCATAAACAACATGTAAAAACAAACAGAAATGGGTAAAAACGTATGGAAACGGATGAAAAGGGACTAAACATGTAAACGTGTTGTTGGATTAGTTCGGTCTCATTAAATCGGTTATAATTTTATTCGGGTCATAACACATGTATAAAAAACGTGTAAAAACAAATAGAAATGGGTAAAAACGTATGGAAACGGATGAAAAGGGACTAAACGTGTAAATCGTGTTGTTGGATTAGTTCGGTCTCATTAAATCGGTTATAATTTTATTTGGGTCATATCACATGCATAAAAAACGTGTAAAAACAAAGAGAAATGGGTAAAAACGTATGGAAACGGATGAAAAGGGACTAAACGTGTAAACGTGTTGTTGGATTAGTTCGGTCTCATTAAATCGGTTATAATTTTATTCGGGTCATAACACATGTATAAAAAACGTGTAAAAACAAATAGAAATGGGTAAAAACGTATGGAAACGGATGAAAAGGGACTAAACGTGTAAATCGTGTTGTTGGATTAGTTCGGTCTCATTAAATCGGTTATAATTTTATTCGGGTCATATCACATGCATAAAAACGTGTAAAAACAAACAGAAATGGGTAAAAACGTATGGAAACGGATGAAAATGGACTAAACATGTAAATCGTGTTGTTGGATTAGTTCAGTCTCATTAAATCAGTTATAATTTTATTCGGGTCATATCACATGCATAAAAAACGTGTAAAAACAAACAGAAATGGGTAAAAACGTATGGAAATGGATGAAAAGGGACTAAACGTGTAAATCGTGTTGTTGGATTAGATCGGTCTCATTAAATCGGTTATAATTTTATTCGGGTCATATCACATGCAAAAAAAAACGTGTAAAAACAAACAGAAATGGGTAAAAACGTATGGAAACAGATGAAAAGGGACTAAACGTGTAAATCGTGTTGTTGGATTAGTTCGGTCTCATTAAATCGGTTATAATTTTATTCGGGTCATATCACATGCATAAAAAACGTGTAAAAACATACAGAAATGGGTAAAAACGTATGGAAACGGATGAAAAGGGACTAAACGTGTAAATCGTGTTGTTGGATTCGTTCGGTCTCATTAAATCGGTTATAATTTTATTCGGGTCATATCACATGCAAAAAAAACATGTAAAAACAAACAGAAATGGGTAAAAATGTATGGAAACGGATGAAAAGGGACTAAACGTGTAAATCGTGTTGTTGGATTAGTTCGGTCTCATTAAATCGGTTATAATTTTATTCAGGTCATATCACATGCATAAAAAACGTGTAAAAACAAAGAGAAATGGGTAAAAACGTATGGAAACGGATGAAAAGGGACTAAACGTGTAAACGTGTTGTTGGATTAGTTCGGTCTCATTAAATCGGTTATAATTTTATTCGGGTCATAACACATGTATAAAAAACGTGTAAAAACAAACAGAAATGGGTAAAAACGTATGGAAACGGATGAAAAGGGACTAAACGTGTAAATCGTGTTGTTGGATTAGTTCGGTCTCATTAAATCGGTTATAATTTTATTCGGGTCATATCACATGCATAAAAACGTGTAAAAACAAACAGAAATGGGTAAAAACGTATGGAAACGGATGAAAATGGACTAAACATGTAAATCGTGTTGTTGGATTAGTTCAGTCTCATTAAATCAGTTATAATTTTATTCGGGTCATATCACATGCATAAAAAACGTGTAAAAACAAACAGAAATGGGTAAAAACGTATGGAAATGGATGAAAAGGGACTAAACGTGTAAATCGTGTTGTTGGATTAGTTCGGTCTCATTAAATCGGTTATAATTTTATTCGGGTCATATCACATGCAAAAAAAAACGTGTAAAAACAAACAGAAATGGGTAAAAACGTATGGAAACAGATGAAAAGGGACTAAACGTGTAAATCGTGTTGTTGGATTAGTTCGGTCTCATTAAATCGGTTATAATTTTATTCGGGTCATATCACATGCATAAAAAACGTGTAAAAACATACAGAAATGGGTAAAAACGTATGGAAACGGATGAAAAGGGACTAAACGTGTAAATCGTGTTGTTGGATTAGTTCGGTCTCATTAAATCGGTTATAATTTTATTCTGGTCATAACACATGCATAAAAAACGTGTAAAAACAAACAGAAATGGGTAAAAACGTATGGAAACGGATGAAAAGGGACTAAACGTGTAAATCGTGTTGTTAGGTTAGTTCGGTCTCATTAAATCGGTTATAATTTTATTCGGGTCATATCACATGCATAAAAAACGTGTAAAAACAAACAGAAATGGGTAAAAACGTATGGAAACGGATGAAAAGGGACTAAACGTGTAAATCGTGTTGTTGGATTAGTTCGGTCTCATTAAATCGGTTATAATTTTATTTGGGTCATAACACATGCATAAAAAATGTGTAAAAACAAACAGAAATGAGTAAAAACGTATGGAAACGAATGAAAAGGGACTAAACATGTAAATCGTGTTGTTGGATTAGTTCGGTCTCATTAAATCGGTTATAATTTTATTCAGGTCATATCACATGCATAAAAGACGTGTAAAAACAAACAGAAATGGGTAAAAACATATGGAAACGGATGAAAAGGGACTAAACGTGTAAATCGTGTTGTTGGGTTAGTTCGGTCTCATTAAATCGGTTATAATTTTATTCGGGTCATAACACATGCATGAAAAACGTGTAAAAACAAACAGAAATGGGTAAAAACGTATGGAAACGGATGACAAGGGACTAAACGTGTAAATCGTGTTGTTGGATTAGTTCGGTCTCATTAAATCGGTTATAATTTTATTCGGGTCATATCACATGCATAAACAACATGTAAAAACAAACAGAAATGGGTAAAAACGTATGGAAACGGATGAAAAGGGACTAAACGTGTAAATCATGTTGTTGGATTCGTTCGGTCTCATTAAATCGGTTATAATTTTATTCGGGTCATATCACATGCAAAAAAAACATGTAAAAACAAACAGAAATGGGTAAAAATGTATGGAAACGGATGAAAAGGGACTAAACGTGTAAATCGTGTTGTTGGATTAGTTCGGTCTCATTAAATCGGTTATAATTTTATTTGGGTCATATCACATGCATAAAAAACGTGTAAAAACAAAGAGAAATGGGTAAAAACGTATGGAAACGGATGAAAAGGGACTAAACGTGTAAACGTGTTGTTGGATTAGTTCGGTCTCATTAAATCGGTTATAATTTTATTCGGGTCATAACACATGTATAAAAAACGTGTAAAAACATACAGAAATGGGTAAAAACGTATGGAAACGGATGAAAAGGGACTAAACGTGTAAATCGTGTTGTTGGATTAGTTCGGTCTCATTAAATCGGTTATAATTTTATTCGGGTCATATCACATGCATAAAAACGTGTAAAAACAAACAGAAATGGGTAAAAACGTATGGAAACGGATGAAAATGGACTAAACATGTAAATCGTGTTGTTGGATTAGTTCAGTCTCATTAAATCAGTTATAATTTTATTCGGGTCATATCACATGCATAAAAAACGTGTAAAAACAAACAGAAATGGGTAAAAACGTATGGAAATGGATGAAAAGGGACTAAACGTGTAAATCGTGTTGTTGGATTAGTTCGGTCTCATTAAATCGGTAATAATTTTATTCGGGTCATATCACATGCAAAAAAAAACGTGTAAAAACAAACAGAAATGGGTAAAAACGTATGGAAACAGATGAAAAGGGACTAAACGTGTAAATCGTGTTGTTGGATTAGTTCGGTCTCATTAAATCGGTTATAATTTTATTCGGGTCATATCACATGCATAAAAAACGTGTAAAAACATACAGAAATGGGTAAAAACGTATGGAAACGGATGAAAAGGGACTAAACGTGTAAATCGTGTTGTTGGATTAGTTCGGTCTCATTAAATCGGTTATAATTTTATTCAGGTCATATCAGATGCATAAAAGACGTGTAAAAACAAACAGAAATGGGTAAAAACATATGGAAACGGATGAAAAGGGACTAAACGTGTAAATCGTGTTGTTGGGTTAGTTCGGTCTCATTAAATCGGTTATAATTTTATTCGGGTCATAACACATGCATGAAAAACGTGTAAAAACAAACAGAAATGGGTAAAAACGTATGGAAACGGATGACAAGGGACTAAACGTGTAAATCGTGTTGTTGGATTAGTTCGGTCTCATTAAATCGGTTATAATTTTATTCGGGTCATATCACATGCATAAACAACATGTAAAAACAAACAGAAATGGGTAAAAACGTATGGAAACGGATGAAAAGGGACTAAACGTGTAAATCATGTTGTTGGATTCGTTCGGTCTCATTAAATCGGTTATAATTTTATTCGGGTCATATCACATGCATAAAAAACGTGTAAAAACAAAGAGAAATGGGTAAAAACGTATGGAAACGGATGAAAAGGGACTAAACGTGTAAACGTGTTGTTGGATTAGTTCGGTCTCATTAAATCGGTTATAATTTTATTCGGGTCATAACACATGTATAAAAAACGTGTAAAAACAAACAGAAATGGGTAAAAACGTATGGAAACGGATGAAAAGGGACTAAACGTGTAAATCGTGTTGTTGGATTAGTTCGGTCTCATTAAATCGGTTATAATTTTATTCGGGTCATATCACATGCATAAAAACGTGTAAAAACAAACAGAAATGGGTAAAAACGTATGGAAACGGATGAAAATGGACTAAACATGTAAATCGTGTTGTTGGATTAGTTCAGTCTCATTAAATCAGTTATAATTTTATTCGGGTCATATCACATGCATAAAAAACGTGTAAAAACAAACAGAAATGGGTAAAAACGTATGGAAATGGATTAAAAGGGACTAAACGTGTAAATCGTGTTGTTGGATTAGTTCGGTCTCATTAAATCGGTTATAATTTTATTCGGGTCATATCACATGCAAAAAAAAACGTGTAAAAACAAACAGAAATGGGTAAAAACGTATGGAAACAGATGAAAAGGGACTAAACGTGTAAATCGTGTTGTTGGATTAGTTCGGTCTCATTAAATCGGTTATAATTTTATTCGGGTCATATCACATGCATAAAAAACGTGTAAAAACATTCAGAAATGGGTAAAAACGTATGGAAACGGATGAAAAGGGACTAAACGTGTAAATCGTGTTGTTGGATTAGTTCGGTCTCATTAAATCGGTTATAATTTTATTCTGGTCATAACACATGCATAAAAAACGTGTAAAAACAAACAGAAATGGGTAAAAACGTATGGAAACGGATGAAAAGGGACTAAACGTGTAAATCGTGTTGTTGGGTTAGTTCGGTCTCATTAAATCGGTTATAATTTTATTCGGGTCATATCACATGCATAAAAAACGTGTAAAAACAAACAGAAATGGGTAAAAACGTATGGAAACGGATGAAAAGGGACTAAACGTGTAAATCGTGTTGTTGGATTAGTTCGGTCTCATTAAATCGGTTATAATTTTATTTGGGTCATAACACATGCATAAAAAATGTGTAAAAACAAACAGAAATGAGTAAAAACGTATGGAAACGAATGAAAAGGGACTAAACATGTAAATCGTGTTGTTGGATTAGTTCGGTCTCATTAAATCGGTTATAATTTTATTCAGGTCATATCACATGCATAAAAGACGTGTAAAAACAAACAGAAATGGGTAAAAACATATGGAAACGGATGAAAAGGGACTAAACGTGTAAATCGTGTTGTTGGGTTAGTTCGGTCTCATTAAATCGGTTATAATTTTATTCGGGTCATAACACATGCATGAAAAACGTGTAAAAACAAACAGAAATGGGTAAAAACGTATGGAAACGGATGACAAGGGACTAAACGTGTAAATCGTGTTGTTGGATTAGTTCGGTCTCATTAAATCGGTTATAATTTTATTCGGGTCATATCACATGCATAAACAACATGTAAAAACAAACAGAAATGGGTAAAAACGTATGGAAACGGATGAAAAGGGACTAAACGTGTAAATCATGTTGTTGGATTCGTTCGGTCTCATTAAATCGGTTATAATTTTATTCGGGTCATATCACATGCAAAAAAAACATGTAAAAACAAACAGAAATGGGTAAAAATGTATGGAAACGGATGAAAAGGGACTAAACGTGTAAATCGTGTTGTTGGATTAGTTCGGTCTCATTAAATCGGTTATAATTTTATTTGGGTCATATCACATGCATAAAAAACGTGTAAAAACAAAGAGAAATGGGTAAAAACGTATGGAAACGGATGAAAAGGGACTAAACGTGTAAACGTGTTGTTGGATTAGTTCGGTCTCATTAAATCGGTTATAATTTTATTCGGGTCATAACACATGTATAAAAAACGTGTAAAAACATACAGAAATGGGTAAAAACGTATGGAAACGGATGAAAAGGGACTAAACGTGTAAATCGTGTTGTTGGATTAGTTCGGTCTCATTAAATCGGTTATAATTTTATTCGGGTCATATCACATGCATAAAAACGTGTAAAAACAAACAGAAATGGGTAAAAACGTATGGAAACGGATGAAAATGGACTAAACATGTAAATCGTGTTGTTGGATTAGTTCAGTCTCATTAAATCAGTTATAATTTTATTCGGGTCATATCACATGCATAAAAAACGTGTAAAAACAAACAGAAATGGGTAAAAACGTATGGAAATGGATGAAAAGGGACTAAACGTGTAAATCGTGTTGTTGGATTAGTTCGGTCTCATTAAATCGGTAATAATTTTATTCGGGTCATATCACATGCAAAAAAAAACGTGTAAAAACAAACAGAAATGGGTAAAAACGTATGGAAACAGATGAAAAGGGACTAAACGTGTAAATCGTGTTGTTGGATTAGTTCGGTCTCATTAAATCGGTTATAATTTTATTCGGGTCATATCACATGCATAAAAAACGTGTAAAAACATACAGAAATGGGTAAAAACGTATGGAAACGGATGAAAAGGGACTAAACGTGTAAATCGTGTTGTTGGATTAGTTCGGTCTCATTAAATCGGTTATAATTTTATTCAGGTCATATCAGATGCATAAAAGACGTGTAAAAACAAACAGAAATGGGTAAAAACATATGGAAACGGATGAAAAGGGACTAAACGTGTAAATCGTGTTGTTGGGTTAGTTCGGTCTCATTAAATCGGTTATAATTTTATTCGGGTCATAACACATGCATGAAAAACGTGTAAAAACAAACAGAAATGGGTAAAAACGTATGGAAACGGATGACAAGGGACTAAACGTGTAAATCGTGTTGTTGGATTAGTTCGGTCTCATTAAATCGGTTATAATTTTATTCGGGTCATATCACATGCATAAACAACATGTAAAAACAAACAGAAATGGGTAAAAACGTATGGAAACGGATGAAAAGGGACTAAACGTGTAAATCATGTTGTTGGATTCGTTCGGTCTCATTAAATCGGTTATAATTTTATTCGGGTCATATCACATGCATAAAAAACGTGTAAAAACAAAGAGAAATGGGTAAAAACGTATGGAAACGGATGAAAAGGGACTAAACGTGTAAACGTGTTGTTGGATTAGTTCGGTCTCATTAAATCGGTTATAATTTTATTCGGGTCATAACACATGTATAAAAAACGTGTAAAAACAAACAGAAATGGGTAAAAACGTATGGAAACGGATGAAAAGGGACTAAACGTGTAAATCGTGTTGTTGGATTAGTTCGGTCTCATTAAATCGGTTATAATTTTATTCGGGTCATATCACATGCATAAAAACGTGTAAAAACAAACAGAAATGGGTAAAAACGTATGGAAACGGATGAAAATGGACTAAACATGTAAATCGTGTTGTTGGATTAGTTCAGTCTCATTAAATCAGTTATAATTTTATTCGGGTCATATCACATGCATAAAAAACGTGTAAAAACAAACAGAAATGGGTAAAAACGTATGGAAATGGATGAAAAGGGACTAAACGTGTAAATCGTGTTGTTGGATTAGTTCGGTCTCATTAAATCGGTTATAATTTTATTCGGGTCATATCACATGCAAAAAAAAACGTGTAAAAACAAACAGAAATGGGTAAAAACGTATGGAAACAGATGAAAAGGGACTAAACGTGTAAATCGTGTTGTTGGATTAGTTCGGTCTCATTAAATCGGTTATAATTTTATTCGGGTCATATCACATGCATAAAAAACGTGTAAAAACATTCAGAAATGGGTAAAAACGTATGGAAACGGATGAAAAGGGACTAAACGTGTAAATTGTGTTGTTGGATTAGTTCGGTCTCATTAAATCGGTTATAATTTTATTCTGGTCATAACACATGCATAAAAAACGTGTAAAAACAAACAGAAATGGGTAAAAACGTATGGAAACGGATGAAAAGGGACTAAACGTGTAAATCGTGTTGTTGGGTTAGTTCGGTCTCATTAAATCGGTTATAATTTTATTCGGGTCATATCACATGCATAAAAAACGTGTAAAAACAAACAGAAATGGGTAAAAACGTATGGAAACGGATGAAAAGGGACTAAACGTGTAAATCGTGTTGTTGGATTAGTTCGGTCTCATTAAATCGGTTATAATTTTATTTGGGTCATAACACATGCATAAAAAATGTGTAAAAACAAACAGAAATGAGTAAAAACGTATGGAAACGAATGAAAAGGGTCTAAACATGTAAATCGTGTTGTTGGATTAGTTCGGTCTCATTAAATCGGTTATAATTTTATTCAGGTCATATCACATGCATAAAAGACGTGTAAAAACAAACAGAAATGGGTAAAAACATATGGAAACGGATGAAAAGGGACTAAACGTGTAAATCGTGTTGTTGGGTTAGTTCGGTCTCATTAAATCGGTTATAATTTTATTCGGGTCATAACACATGCATGAAAAACGTGTAAAAACAAACAGAAATGGGTAAAAACGTATGGAAACGGATGACAAGGGACTAAACGTGTAAATCGTGTTGTTGGATTAGTTCGGTCTCATTAAATCGGTTATAATTTTATTCGGGTCATATCACATGCATAAACAACATGTAAAAACAAACAGAAATGGGTAAAAACGTATGGAAACGGATGAAAAGGGACTAAACGTGTAAATCATGTTGTTGGATTCGTTCGGTCTCATTAAATCGGTTATAATTTTATTCGGGTCATATCACATGCAAAAAAAAAATGTAAAAACAAACAGAAATGGGTAAAAATGTATGGAAACGGATGAAAAGGGACTAAACGTGTAAATCGTGTTGTTGGATTAGTTCGGTCTCATTAAATCGGTTATAATTTTATTTGGGTCATATCACATGCATAAAAAACGTGTAAAAACAAAGAGAAATGGGTAAAAACGTAAGGAAACGGATGAAAAGGGACTAAACGTGTAAACGTGTTGTTGGATTAGTTCGGTCTCATTAAATCGGTTATAATTTTATTCGGGTCATATCACATGCATAAAAACGTGTAAAAACAAACAGAAATGGGTAAAAACGTATGGAAACGGATGAAAATGGACTAAACATGTAAATCGTGTTGTTGGATTAGTTCAGTCTCATTAAATCAGTTATAATTTTATTCGGGTCATATCACATGCATAAAAAACGTGTAAAAATAAACAGAAATGGGTAAAAAGGTATGGAAATGGATGAAAAGGGACTAAACGTGTAAATCGTGTTGTTGGATTAGTTCGGTCTCATTAAATCGGTAATAATTTTATTCGGGTCATATCACATGCAAAAAAAAACGTGTAAAAACAAACAGAAATGGGTAAAAACGTATGGAAACAGATGAAAAGGGACTAAACGTGTAAATCGTGTTGTTGGATTAGTTCGGTCTCATTAAATCAGTTATAATTTTATTCGGGTCATATCACATGCATAAAAAACGTGTAAAAACATACAGAAATGGGTAAAAACGTATGGAAACGGATGAAAAGGGACTAAACGTGTAAATCGTGTTGTTGGATTAGTTCGGTCTCATTAAATCGGTTATAATTTTATTCAGGTCATATCAGATGCATAAAAGACGTGTAAAAACAAACAGAAATGGGTAAAAACATATGGAAACGGATGAAAAGGGACTAAACGTGTAAATCGTGTTGTTGGGTTAGTTCGGTCTCATTAAATCGGTTATAATTTTATTCGGGTCATAACACATGCATGAAAAACGTGTAAAAACAAACAGAAATGGGTAAAAACGTATGGAAACGGATGACAAGGGACTAAACGTGTAAATCGTGTTGTTGGATTAGTTCGGTCTCATTAAATCGGTTATAATTTTATTCGGGTCATATCACATGCATAAACAACATGTAAAAACAAACAGAAATGGGTAAAAACGTATGGAAACGGATGAAAAGGGACTAAACGTGTAAATCATGTTGTTGGATTCGTTCGGTCTCATTAAATCGGTTATAATTTTATTCGGGTCATATCACATGCAAAAAAAACATGTAAAAACAAACAGAAATGGGTAAAAATGTATGGAAACGGATGAAAAGGGACTAAACGTGTAAATCGTGTTGTTGGATTAGTTCGGTCTCATTAAATCGGTTATAATTTTATTTGGGTCATATCACATGCATAAAAAACGTGTAAAAACAAAGAGAAATGGGTAAAAACGTATGGAAACGGATGAAAAGGGACTAAACGTGTAAACGTGTTGTTGGATTAGTTCGGTCTCATTAAATCGGTTATAATTTTATTCGGGTCATAACACATGTATAAAAAACGTGTAAAAACAAACAGAAATGGGTAAAAACGTATGGAAACGGATGAAAAGGGACTAAACGTGTAAATCGTGTTGTTGGATTAGTTCGGTCTCATTAAATCGGTTATAATTTTATTCGGGTCATATCACATGCATAAAAACGTGTAAAAACAAACAGAAATGGGTAAAAACGTATGGAAACGGATGAAAATGGACTAAACATGTAAATCGTGTTGTTGGATTAGTTCAGTCTCATTAAATCAGTTATAATTTTATTCGGGTCATATCACATGCATAAAAAACGTGTAAAAACAAACAGAAATGGGTAAAAACGTATGGAAACGGATGAAAAGGGACTAAACGTGTAAATCGTGTTGTTGGATTAGTTCGGTCTCATTAAATCGGTTATAATTTTATTCGGGTCATATCACATGCAAAAAAAAACGTGTAAAAACAAACAGAAATGGGTAAAAACGTATGGAAACAGATGAAAAGGGACTAAACGTGTAAATCGTGTTGTTGGATTAGTTCGGTCTCATTAAATCGGTTATAATTTTATTCGGGTCATATCACAGGCATAAAAAACGTGTAAAAACATTCAGAAATGGGTAAAAACGTATGGAAACGGATGAAAAGGGACTAAACGTGTAAATCGTGTTGTTGGATTAGTTCGGTCTCATTAAATCGGTTATAATTTTATTCTGGTCATAACACATGCATAAAAAACGTGTAAAAACAAACAGAAATGGGTAAAAACGTATGGAAATGGATGAAAAGGGACTAAACGTGTAAATCGTGTTGTTGGATTAGTTCGGTCTCATTAAATCGGTAATAATTTTATTCGGGTCATATCACATGCAAAAAAAAACGTGTAAAAACAAACAGAAATGGGTAAAAACGTATGGAAACAGATGAAAAGGGACTAAACGTGTAAATCGTGTTGTTGGATTAGTTCGGTCTCATTAAATCGGTTATAATTTTATTCGGGTCATATCACATGCATAAAAAACGTGTAAAAACATACAGAAATGGGTAAAAACGTATGGAAACGGATGAAAAGGGACTAAACGTGTAAATCGTGTTGTTGGATTAGTTCGGTCTCATTAAATCGGTTATAATTTTATTCAGGTCATATCAGATGCATAAAAGACGTGTAAAAACAAACAGAAATGGGTAAAAACATATGGAAACGGATGAAAAGGGACTAAACGTGTAAATCGTGTTGTTGGGTTAGTTCGGTCTCATTAAATCGGTTATAATTTTATTCGGGTCATAACACATGCATGAAAAACGTGTAAAAACAAACAGAAATGGGTAAAAACGTATGGAAACGGATGACAAGGGACTAAACGTGTAAATCGTGTTGTTGGATTAGTTCGGTCTCATTAAATCGGTTATAATTTTATTCGGGTCATATCACATGCATAAACAACATGTAAAAACAAACAGAAATGGGTAAAAACGTATGGAAACGGATGAAAAGGGACTAAACGTGTAAATCATGTTGTTGGATTCGTTCGGTCTCATTAAATCGGTTATAATTTTATTCGGGTCATATCACATGCAAAAAAAACATGTAAAAACAAACAGAAATGGGTAAAAATGTATGGAAACGGATGAAAAGGGACTAAACGTGTAAATCGTGTTGTTGGATTAGTTCGGTCTCATTAAATCGGTTATAATTTTATTTGGGTCATATCACATGCATAAAAAACGTGTAAAAACAAAGAGAAATGGGTAAAAACGTAAGGAAACGGATGAAAAGGGACTAAACGTGTAAACGTGTTGTTGGATTAGTTCGGTCTCATTAAATCGGTTATAATTTTATTCGGGTCATAACACATGTATAAAAAACGTGTAAAAACATACAGAAATGGGTAAAAACGTATGGAAACGGATGAAAAGGGACTAAACGTGTAAATCGTGTTGTTGGATTAGTTCGGTCTCATTAAATCGGTTATAATTTTATTCGGGTCATATCACATGCATAAAAACGTGTAAAAACAAACAGAAATGGGTAAAAACGTATGGAAACGGATGAAAAAGGACTAAACATGTAAATCGTGTTGTTGGATTAGTTCAGTCTCATTAAATCAGTTATAATTTTATTCGGGTCATATCACATGCATAAAAAACGTGTAAAAACAAACAGAAATGGGTAAAAACGTATGGAAATGGATGAAAAGGGACTAAACGTGTAAATCGTGTTGTTGGATTAGTTCGGTCTCATTAAATCGGTAATAATTTTATTCGGGTCATATCACATGCAAAAAAAAACGTGTAAAAACAAACAGAAATGGGTAAAAACGTATGGAAACAGATGAAAAGGGACTAAACGTGTAAATCGTGTTGTTGGATTAGTTCGGTCTCATTAAATCGGTTATAATTTTATTCGGGTCATATCACATGCATAAAAAACGTGTAAAAACATACAGAAATGGGTAAAAACGTATGGAAACGGATGAAAAGGGACTAAACGTGTAAATCGTGTTGTTGGATTAGTTCGGTCTCATTAAATCGGTTATAATTTTATTCAGGTCATATCAGATGCATAAAAGACGTGTAAAAACAAACAGAAATGGGTAAAAACATATGGAAACGGATGAAAAGGGACTAAACGTGTAAATCGTGTTGTTGGGTTAGTTCGGTCTCATTAAATCGGTTATAATTTTATTCGGGTCATAACACATGCATGAAAAACGTGTAAAAACAAACAGAAATGGGTAAAAACGTATGGAAACGGATGACAAGGGACTAAACGTGTAAATCGTGTTGTTGGATTAGTTCGGTCTCATTAAATCGGTTATAATTTTATTCGGGTCATATCACATGCATAAACAACATGTAAAAACAAACAGAAATGGGTAAAAACGTATGGAAACGGATGAAAAGGGACTAAACGTGTAAATCATGTTGTTGGATTCGTTCGGTCTCATTAAATCGGTTATAATTTTATTCGGGTCATATCACATGCATAAAAAACGTGTAAAAACAAAGAGAAATGGGTAAAAACGTATGGAAACGGATGAAAAGGGACTAAACGTGTAAACGTGTTGTTGGATTAGTTCGGTCTCATTAAATCGGTTATAATTTTATTCGGGTCATAACACATGTATAAAAAACGGGTAAAAACAAACAGAAATGGGTAAAAACGTATGGAAACGGATGAAAAGGGACTAAACGTGTAAATCGTGTTGTTGGATTAGTTCGGTCTCATTAAATCGGTTATAATTTTATTCGGGTCATATCACATGCATAAAAACGTGTAAAAACAAACAGAAATGGGTAAAAACGTATGGAAACGGATGAAAATGGACTAAACATGTAAATCGTGTTGTTGGATTAGTTCAGTCTCATTAAATCAGTTATAATTTTATTCGGGTCATATCACATGCATAAAAAACGTGTAAAAACAAACAGAAATGGGTAAAAACGTATGGAAATGGATGAAAAGGGACTAAACGTGTAAATCGTGTTGTTGGATTAGTTCGGTCTCATTAAATCGGTTATAATTTTATTCGGGTCATATCACATGCAAAAAAAAACGTGTAAAAACAAACAGAAATGGGTAAAAACGTATGGAAACAGATGAAAAGGGACTAAACGTGTAAATCGTGTTGTTGGATTAGTTCGGTCTCATTAAATCGGTTATAATTTTATTCGGGTCATATCACATGCATAAAAAACGTGTAAAAACATTCAGAAATGGGTAAAAACGTATGGAAACGGATGAAAAGGGACTAAACGTGTAAATCGTGTTGTTGGATTAGTTCGGTCTCATTAAATCGGTTATAATTTTATTCTGGTCATAACACATGCATAAAAAACGTGTAAAAACAAACAGAAATGGGTAAAAACGTATGGAAACGGATGAAAAGGGACTAAACGTGTAAATCGTGTTGTTGGGTTGGTTCGGTCTCATTAAATCGGTTATAATTTTATTCGGGTCATATCACATGCATAAAAAACGTGTAAAAACAAACAGAAATGGGTAAAAACGTATGGAAACGGATGAAAAGGGACTAAACGTGTAAATCGTGTTGTTGGATTAGTTCGGTCTCATTAAATCGGTTATAATTTTATTTGGGTCATAACACATGCATAAAAAATGTGCAAAAACAAACAGAAATGAGTAAAAACGTATGGAAACGAATGAAAAGGGACTAAACATGTAAATCGTGTTGTTGGATTAGTTCGGTCTCATTAAATCGGTTATAATTTTATTCAGGTCATATCACATGCATAAAAGACGTGTAAAAACAAACAGAAATGGGTAAAAACATATGGAAACGGATGAAAAGGGACTAAACGTGTAAATCGTGTTGTTGGGTTAGTTCGGTCTCATTAAATCGGTTATAATTTTATTCGGGTCATAACACATGCATGAAAAACGTGTAAAAACAAACAGAAATGGGTAAAAACGTATGGAAACGGATGACAAGGGACTAAACGTGTAAATCGTGTTGTTGGATTAGTTCGGTCTCATTAAATCGGTTATAATTTTATTCGGGTCATATCACATGCATAAACAACATGTAAAAACAAACAGAAATGGGTAAAAACGTATGGAAACGGATGAAAAGGGACTAAACGTGTAAATCATGTTGTTGGATTCGTTCGGTCTCATTAAATCGGTTATAATTTTATTCGGGTCATATCACATGCAAAAAAAACATGTAAAAACAAACAGAAATGGGTAAAAATGTATGGAAACGGATGAAAAGGGACTAAACGTGTAAATCGTGTTGTTGGATTAGTTCGGTCTCATTAAATCGGTTATAATTTTATTTGGGTCATATCACATGCATAAAAAACGTGTAAAAACAAAGAGAAATGGGTAAAAACGTATGGAAACGGATGAAAAGGGACTAAACGTGTAAACGTGTTGTTGGATTAGTTCGGTCTCATTAAATCGGTTATAATTTTATTCGGGTCATAACACATGTATAAAAAACGTGTAAAAACATACAGAAATGGGTAAAAACGTATGGAAACGGATGAAAAGGGACTAAACGTGTAAATCGTGTTGTTGGATTAGTTCGGTCTCATTAAATCGGTTATAATTTTATTCGGGTCATATCACATGCATAAAAACGTGTAAAAACAAACAGAAATGGGTAAAAACGTATGGAAACGGATGAAAATGGACTAAACATGTAAATCGTGTTGTTGGATTAGTTCAGTCTCATTAAATCAGTTATAATTTTATTCGGGTCATATCACATGCATAAAAAACGTGTAAAAACAAACAGAAATGGGTAAAAACGTATGGAAATGGATGAAAAGGGACTAAACGTGTAAATCGTGTTGTTGGATTAGTTCGGTCTCATTAAATCGGTAATAATTTTATTCGGGTCATATCACATGCAAAAAAAAACGTGTAAAAACAAACAGAAATGGGTAAAAACGTATGGAAACAGATGAAAAGGGACTAAACGTGTAAATCGTGTTGTTGGATTAGTTCGGTCTCATTAAATCGGTTATAATTTTATTCGGGTCATATCACATGCATAAAAAACGTGTAAAAACATACAGAAATGGGTAAAAACGTATGGAAACGGATGAAAAGGGACTAAACGTGTAAATCGTGTTGTTGGATTAGTTCGGTCTCATTAAATCGGTTATAATTTTATTCAGGTCATATCAGATGCATAAAAGACGTGTAAAAACAAACAGAAATGGGTAAAAACATATGGAAACGGATGAAAAGGGACTAAACGTGTAAATCGTGTTGTTGGGTTAGTTCGGTCTCATTAAATCGGTTATAATTTTATTCGGGTCATAACACATGCATGAAAAACGTGTAAAAACAAACAGAAATGGGTAAAAACGTATGGAAACGGATGACAAGGGACTAAACGTGTAAATCGTGTTGTTGGATTAGTTCGGTCTCATTAAATCGGTTATAATTTTATTCGGGTCATATCACATGCATAAACAACATGTAAAAACAAACAGAAATGGGTAAAAACGTATGGAAACGGATGAAAAGGGACTAAACGTGTAAATCATGTTGTTGGATTCGTTCGGTCTCATTAAATCGGTTATAATTTTATTCGGGTCATATCACATGCATAAAAAACGTGTAAAAACAAAGAGAAATGGGTAAAAACGTATGGAAACGGATGAAAAGGGACTAAACGTGTAAACGTGTTGTTGGATTAGTTCGGTCTCATTAAATCGGTTATAATTTTATTCGGGTCATAACACATGTATAAAAAACGTGTAAAAACAAACAGAAATGGGTAAAAACGTATGGAAACGGATGAAAAGGGACTAAACGTGGTAAATCGTGTTGTTGGATTAGTTCGGTCTCATTAAATCGGTTATAATTTTATTCGGGTCATATCACATGCATAAAAACGTGTAAAAACAAACAGAAATGGGTAAAAAACGTATGGAAACGGATGAAAATGGACTAAACATGTAAATCGTGTTGTTGGATTAGTTCAGTCTCATTAAATCAGTTATAATTTTATTCGGGTCATATCACATGCATAAAAAACGTGTAAAAACAAACAGAAATGGGTAAAAACGTATGGAAATGGATGAAAAGGGACTAAACGTGTAAATCGTGTTGTTGGATTAGTTCGGTCTCATTAAATCGGTAATAATTTTATTCGGGTCATATCACATGCAAAAAAAAACGTGTAAAAACAAACAGAAATGGGTAAAAACGTATGGAAACAGATGAAAAGGGACTAAACGTGTAAATCGTGTTGTTGGATTAGTTCGGTCTCATTAAATCGGTTATAATTTTATTCGGGTCATATCACATGCATAAAAAACGTGTAAAAACATACAGAAATGGGTAAAAACGTATGGAAACGGATGAAAAGGGACTAAACGTGTAAATCGTGTTGTTGGATTAGTTCGGTCTCATTAAATCGGTTATAATTTTATTCAGGTCATATCAGATGCATAAAAGACGTGTAAAAACAAACAGAAATGGGTAAAAACATATGGAAACGGATGAAAAGGGACTAAACGTGTAAATCGTGTTGTTGGGTTAGTTCGGTCTCATTAAATCGGTTATAATTTTATTCGGGTCATAACACATGCATGAAAAACGTGTAAAAACAAACAGAAATGGGTAAAAACGTATGGAAACGGATGACAAGGGACTAAACGTGTAAATCGTGTTGTTGGATTAGTTCGGTCTCATTAAATCGGTTATAATTTTATTCGGGTCATATCACATGCATAAACAACATGTAAAAACAAACAGAAATGGGTAAAAACGTATGGAAACGGATGAAAAGGGACTAAACGTGTAAATCATGTTGTTGGATTCGTTCGGTCTCATTAAATCGGTTATAATTTTATTCGGGTCATATCACATGCAAAAAAAACATGTAAAAACAAACAGAAATGGGTAAAAATGTATGAAAACGGATGAAAAGGGACTAAACGTGTAAATCGTGTTGTTGGATTAGTTCGGTCTCATTAAATCGGTTATAATTTTATTTGGGTCATATCACATGCATAAAAAACGTGTAAAAACAAAGAGAAATGGGTAAAAACGTATGGAAACGGATGAAAAGGGACTAAACGTGTAAACGTGTTGTTGGATTAGTTCGGTCTCATTAAATCGGTTATAATTTTATTCGGGTCATAACACATGTATAAAAAACGTGTAAAAACAAACAGAAATGGGTAAAAACGTATGGAAACGGATGAAAAGGGACTAAACGTGTAAATCGTGTTGTTGGATTAGTTCGGTCTCATTAAATCGGTTATAATTTTATTCGGGTCATATCACATGCATAAAAACGTGTAAAAACAAACAGAAATGGGTAAAAACGTATGGAAACGGATGAAAATGGACTAAACATGTAAATCGTGTTGTTGGATTAGTTCAGTCTCATTAAATCAGTTATAATTTTATTCGGGTCATATCACATGCATAAAAAACGTGTAAAAACAAACAGAAATGGGTAAAAACGTATGGAAACGGATGAAAAGGGACTAAACGTGTAAATCGTGTTGTTGGATTAGTTCGGTCTCATTAAATCGGTTATAATTTTATTCGGGTCATATCACATGCATAAAAACGTGTAAAAACAAACAGAAATGGGTAAAAACGTATGGAAACGGATGAAAATGGACTAAACATGTAAATCGTGTTGTTGGATTAGTTCAGTCTCATTAAATCAGTTATAATTTTATTCGGGTCATATCACATGCATAAAAAACGTGTAAAAACAAACAGAAATGGGTAAAAACGTATGGAAATGGATGAAAAGGGACTAAACGTGTAAATCGTGTTGTTGGATTAGTTCGGTCTCATTAAATCGGTTATAATTTTATTCGGGTCATATCACATGCAAAAAAAAACGTGTAAAAACAAACAGAAATGGGTAAAAACGTATGGAAACAGATGAAAAGGGACTAAACGTGTAAATCGTGTTGTTGGATTAGTTCGGTCTCATTAAATCGGTTATAATTTTATTCGGGTCATATCACATGCATAAAAAACGTGTAAAAACATTCAGAAATGGGTAAAAACGTATGGAAACGGATGAAAAGGGACTAAACGTGTAAATCGTGTTGTTGGATTAGTTCGGTCTCATTAAATCGGTTATAATTTTATTCTGGTCATAACACATGCATAAAAAACGTGTAAAAACAAACAGAAATGGGTAAAAACGTATGGAAACGGATGAAAAGGGACTAAACGTGTAAATCGTGTTGTTGGGTTGGTTCGGTCTCATTAAATCGGTTATAATTTTATTCGGGTCATATCACATGCATAAAAAACGTGTAAAAACAAACAGAAATGGGTAAAAACGTATGGAAACGGATGAAAAGGGACTAAACGTGTAAATCGTGTTGTTGGATTAGTTCGGTCTCATTAAATCGGTTATAATTTTATTTGGGTCATAACACATGCATAAAAAATGTGTAAAAACAAACAGAAATGAGTAAAAACGTATGGAAACGAATGAAAAGGGACTAAACATGTAAATCGTGTTGTTGGATTAGTTCGGTCTCATTAAATCGGTTATAATTTTATTCAGGTCATATCACATGCATAAAAGACGTGTAAAAACAAACAGAAATGGGTAAAAACATATGGAAACGGATGAAAAGGGACTAAACGTGTAAATCGTGTTGTTGGGTTAGTTCGGTCTCATTAAATCGGTTAT
This sequence comes from Artemisia argyi, assembly GCA_030686995.1. NCBI lineage: Eukaryota > Viridiplantae > Streptophyta > Magnoliopsida > Asterales > Asteraceae > Artemisia > Artemisia argyi. Next base: position 74,658,900 of record CM060685.1, on the reverse strand, counting down.
AATTTTATTCGGGTCATAACACATGCATGAAAAACGTGTAAAAACAAACAGAAATGGGTAAAAACGTATGGAAACGGATGACAAGGGACTAAACGTGTAAATCGTTTTGTTGGATTAGTTCGGTCTCATTAAATCGGTTATAATTTTATTCGGGTCATATCACATGCATAAACAACATGTAAAAACAAACAGAAATGGGTAAAAACGTATGGAAACGGATGAAAAGGGACTAAACGTGTAAATCATGTTGTTGGATTCGTTCGGTCTCATTAAATCGGTTATAATTTTATTCGGGTCATATCACATGCAAAAAAAACATGTAAAAACAAACAGAAATGGGTAAAAATGTATGGAAACGGATGAAAAGGGACTAAACGTGTAAATCGTGTTGTTGGATTAGTTCGGTCTCATTAAATCGGTTATAATTTTATTTGGGTCATATCACATGCATAAAAAACGTGTAAAAACAAAGAGAAATGGGTAAAAACGTATGGAAACGGATGAAAAGGGACTAAACGTGTAAACGTGTTGTTGGATTAGTTCGGTCTCATTAAATCGGTTATAATTTTATTCGGGTCATAACACATGTATAAAAAACGTGTAAAAACATACAGAAATGGGTAAAAACGTATGGAAACGGATGAAAAGGGACTAAACGTGTAAATCGTGTTGTTGGATTAGTTCGGTCTCATTAAATCGGTTATAATTTTATTCGGGTCATATCACATGCATAAAAACGTGTAAAAACAAACAGAAATGGGTAAAAACGTATGGAAACGGATGAAAATGGACTAAACATGTAAATCGTGTTGTTGGATTAGTTCAGTCTCATTAAATCAGTTATAATTTTATTCGGGTCATATCACATGCATAAAAAACGTGTAAAAACAAACAGAAATGGGTAAAAACGTATGGAAATGGATGAAAAGGGACTAAACGTGTAAATCGTGTTGTTGGATTAGTTCGGTCTCATTAAATCGGTAATAATTTTATTCGGGTCATATCACATGCAAAAAAAAACGTGTAAAAACAAACAGAAATGGGTAAAAACGTATGGAAACAGATGAAAAGGGACTAAACGTGTAAATCGTGTTGTTGGATTAGTTCGGTCTCATTAAATCGGTTATAATTTTATTCGGGTCATATCACATGCATAAAAAACGTGTAAAAACATACAGAAATGGGTAAAAACGTATGGAAACGGATGAAAAGGGACTAAACGTGTAAATCGTGTTGTTGGATTAGTTCGGTCTCATTAAATCGGTTATAATTTTATTCAGGTCATATCAGATGCATAAAAGACGTGTAAAAACAAACAGAAATGGGTAAAAACATATGGAAACGGATGAAAAGGGACTAAACGTGTAAATCGTGTTGTTGGGTTAGTTCGGTCTCATTAAATCGGTTATAATTTTATTCGGGTCATAACACATGCATGAAAAACGTGTAAAAACAAACAGAAATGGGTAAAAACGTATGGAAACGGATGACAAGGGACTAAACGTGTAAATCGTGTTGTTGGATTAGTTCGGTCTCATTAAATCGGTTATAATTTTATTCGGGTCATATCACATGCATAAACAACATGTAAAAACAAACAGAAATGGGTAAAAACGTATGGAAACGGATGAAAAGGGACTAAACGTGTAAATCATGTTGTTGGATTCGTTCGGTCTCATTAAATCGGTTATAATTTTATTCGGGTCATATCACATGCATAAAAAATGTGTAAAAACAAAGAGAAATGGGTAAAAACGTATGGAAACGGATGAAAAGGGACTAAACGTGTAAACGTGTTGTTGGATTAGTTCGGTCTCATTAAATCGGTTATAATTTTATTCGGGTCATAACACATGTATAAAAAACGTGTAAAAACAAACAGAAATGGGTAAAAACGTATGGAAACGGATGAAAAGGGACTAAACGTGTAAATCGTGTTGTTGGATTAGTTCGGTCTCATTAAATCGGTTATAATTTTATTCGGGTCATATCACATGCATAAAAACGTGTAAAAACAAACAGAAATGGGTAAAAACGTATGGAAACGGATGAAAATGGACTAAACATGTAAATCGTGTTGTTGGATTAGTTCAGTCTCATTAAATCAGTTATAATTTTATTCGGGTCATATCACATGCATAAAAAACGTGTAAAAACAAACAGAAATGGGTAAAAACGTATGGAAATGGATGAAAAGGGACTAAACGTGTAAATCGTGTTGTTGGATTAGTTCGGTCTCATTAAATCGGTAATAATTTTATTCGGGTCATATCACATGCAAAAAAAAACGTGTAAAAACAAACAGAAATGGGTAAAAACGTATGGAAACAGATGAAAAGGGACTAAACGTGTAAATCGTGTTGTTGGATTAGTTCGGTCTCATTAAATCGGTTATAATTTTATTCGGGTCATATCACATGCATAAAAAACGTGTAAAAACATACAGAAATGGGTAAAAACGTATGGAAACGGATGAAAAGGGACTAAACGTGTAAATCGTGTTGTTGGATTAGTTCGGTCTCATTAAATCGGTTATAATTTTATTCAGGTCATATCAGATGCATAAAAGACGTGTAAAAACAAACAGAAATGGGTAAAAACATATGGAAACGGATGAAAAGGGACTAAACGTGTAAATCGTGTTGTTGGGTTAGTTCGGTCTCATTAAATCGGTTATAATTTTATTCGGGTCATAACACATGCATGAAAAACGTGTAAAAACAAACAGAAATGGGTAAAAACGTATGGAAACGGATGACAAGGGACTAAACGTGTAAATCGTGTTGTTGGATTAGTTCGGTCTCATTAAATCGGTTATAATTTTATTCGGGTCATATCACATGCATAAACAACATGTAAAAACAAACAGAAATGGGTAAAAACGTATGGAAACGGATGAAAAGGGACTAAACGTGTAAATCATGTTGTTGGATTCGTTCGGTCTCATTAAATCGGTTATAATTTTATTCGGGTCATATCACATGCAAAAAAAACATGTAAAAACAAACAGAAATGGGTAAAAATGTATGGAAACGGATGAAAAGGGACTAAACGTGTAAATCGTGTTGTTGGATTAGTTCGGTCTCATTAAATCGGTTATAATTTTATTTGGGTCATATCACATGCATAAAAAACGTGTAAAAACAAAGAGAAATGGGTAAAAACGTATGGAAACGGATGAAAAGGGACTAAACGTGTAAACGTGTTGTTGGATTAGTTCGGTCTCATTAAATCGGTTATAATTTTATTCGGGTCATAACACATGTATAAAAAACGTGTAAAAACAAACAGAAATGGGTAAAAACGTATGGAAACGGATGAAAAGGGACTAAACGTGTAAATCGTGTTGTTGGATTAGTTCGGTCTCATTAAATCGGTTATAATTTTATTCGGGTCATATCACATGCATAAAAACGTGTAAAAACAAACAGAAATGGGTAAAAACGTATGGAAACGGATGAAAATGGACTAAACATGTAAATCGTGTTGTTGGATTAGTTCAGTCTCATTAAATCAGTTATAATTTTATTCGGGTCATATCACATGCATAAAAAACGTGTAAAAACAAACAGAAATGGGTAAAAACGTATGGAAATGGATGAAAAGGGACTAAACGTGTAAATCGTGTTGTTGGATTAGTTCGGTCTCATTAAATCGGTTATAATTTTATTCGGGTCATATCACATGCAAAAAAAAACGTGTAAAAACAAACAGAAATGGGTAAAAACGTATGGAAACAGATGAAAAGGGACTAAACGTGTAAATCGTGTTGTTGGATTAGTTCGGTCTCATTAAATCGGTTATAATTTTATTCGGGTCATATCACATGCATAAAAAACGTGTAAAAACATTCAGAAATGGGTAAAAACGTATGGAAACGGATGAAAAGGGACTAAACGTGTAAATCGTGTTGTTGGATTAGTTCGGTCTCATTAAATCGGTTATAATTTTATTCTGGTCATAACACATGCATAAAAAACGTGTAAAAACAAACAGAAATGGGTAAAAACGTATGGAAACGGATGAAAAGGGACTAAACGTGTAAATCGTGTTGTTGGGTTGGTTCGGTCTCATTAAATCGGTTATAATTTTATTCGGGTCATATCACATGCATAAAAAACGTGTAAAAACAAACAGAAATGGGTAAAAACGTATGGAAACGGATGAAAAGGGACTAAACGTGTAAATCGTGTTGTTGGATTAGTTCGGTCTCATTAAATCGGTTATAATTTTATTTGGGTCATAACACATGCATAAAAAATGTGTAAAAACAAACAGAAATGAGTAAAAACGTATGAAAACGAATGAAAAGGGACTAAACATGTAAATCGTGTTGTTGGATTAGTTCGGTCTCATTAAATCGGTTATAATTTTATTCAGGTCATATCACATGCATAAAAGACGTGTAAAAACAAACAGAAATGGGTAAAAACATATGGAAACGGATGAAAAGGGACTAAACGTGTAAATCGTGTTGTTGGGTTAGTTCGGTCTCATTAAATCGGTTATAATTTTATTCGGGTCATAACACATGCATGAAAAACGTGTAAAAACAAACAGAAATGGGTAAAAACGTATGGAAACGGATGACAAGGGACTAAACGTGTAAATCGTGTTGTTGGATTAGTTCGGTCTCATTAAATCGGTTATAATTTTATTCGGGTCATATCACATGCATAAACAACATGTAAAAACAAACAGAAATGGGTAAAAACGTATGGAAACGGATGAAAAGGGACTAAACGTGTAAATCATGTTGTTGGATTCGTTCGGTCTCATTAAATCGGTTATAATTTTATTCGGGTCATATCACATGCAAAAAAAACATGTAAAAACAAACAGAAATGGGTAAAAATGTATGGAAACGGATGAAAAGGGACTAAACGTGTAAATCGTGTTGTTGGATTAGTTCGGTCTCATTAAATCGGTTATAATTTTATTTGGGTCATATCACATGCATAAAAAACGTGTAAAAACAAAGAGAAATGGGTAAAAACGTATGGAAACGGATGAAAAGGGACTAAACGTGTAAACGTGTTGTTGGATTAGTTCGGTCTCATTAAATCGGTTATAATTTTATTCGGGTCATAACACATGTATAAAAAACGTGTAAAAACATACAGAAATGGGTAAAAACGTATGGAAACGGATGAAAAGGGACTAAACGTGTAAATCGTGTTGTTGGATTAGTTCGGTCTCATTAAATCGGTTATAATTTTATTCGGGTCATATCACATGCATAAAAACGTGTAAAAACAAACAGAAATGGGTAAAAACGTATGGAAACGGATGAAAATGGACTAAACATGTAAATCGTGTTGTTGGATTAGTTCAGTCTCATTAAATCAGTTATAATTTTATTCGGGTCATATCACATGCATAAAAAACGTGTAAAAACAAACAGAAATGGGTAAAAACGTATGGAAATGGATGAAAAGGGACTAAACGTGTAAATCGTGTTGTTGGATTAGTTCGGTCTCATTAAATCGGTAATAATTTTATTCGGGTCATATCACATGCAAAAAAAAACGTGTAAAAACAAACAGAAATGGGTAAAAACGTATGGAAACAGATGAAAAGGGACTAAACGTGTAAATCGTGTTGTTGGATTAGTTCGGTCTCATTAAATCGGTTATAATTTTATTCGGGTCATATCACATGCATAAAAAACGTGTAAAAACATACAGAAATGGGTAAAAACGTATGGAAACGGATGAAAAGGGACTAAACGTGTAAATCGTGTTGTTGGATTAGTTCGGTCTCATTAAATCGGTTATAATTTTATTCAGGTCATATCAGATGCATAAAAGACGTGTAAAAACAAACAGAAATGGGTAAAAACATATGGAAACGGATGAAAAGGGACTAAACGTGTAAATCGTGTTGTTGGGTTAGTTCGGTCTCATTAAATCGGTTATAATTTTATTCGGGTCATAACACATGCATGAAAAACGTGTAAAAACAAACAGAAATGGGTAAAAACGTATGGAAACGGATGACAAGGGACTAAACGTGTAAATCGTGTTGTTGGATTAGTTCGGTCTCATTAAATCGGTTATAATTTTATTCGGGTCATATCACATGCATAAACAACATGTAAAAACAAACAGAAATGGGTAAAAACGTATGGAAACGGATGAAAAGGGACTAAACGTGTAAATCATGTTGTTGGATTCGTTCGGTCTCATTAAATCGGTTATAATTTTATTCGGGTCATATCACATGCAAAAAAAACATGTAAAAACAAACAGAAATGGGTAAAAATGTATGGAAACGGATGAAAAGGGACTAAACGTGTAAATCGTGTTGTTGGATTAGTTCGGTCTCATTAAATCGGTTATAATTTTATTTGGGTCATATCACATGCATAAAAAACGTGTAAAAACAAAGAGAAATGGGTAAAAACGTATGGAAACGGATGAAAAGGGACTAAACGTGTAAACGTGTTGTTGGATTAGTTCGGTCTCATTAAATCGGTTATAATTTTATTCGGGTCATAACACATGTATAAAAAACGTGTAAAAACATACAGAAATGGGTAAAAACGTATGGAAACGGATGAAAAGGGACTAAACGTGTAAATCGTGTTGTTGGATTAGTTCGGTCTCATTAAATCGGTTATAATTTTATTCGGGTCATATCACATGCATAAAAACGTGTAAAAACAAACAGAAATGGGTAAAAACGTATGGAAACGGATGAAAATGGACTAAACATGTAAATCGTGTTGTTGGATTAGTTCAGTCTCATTAAATCAGTTATAATTTTATTCGGGTCATATCACATGCATAAAAAACGTGTAAAAACAAACAGAAATGGGTAAAAACGTATGGAAATGGATGAAAAGGGACTAAACGTGTAAATCGTGTTGTTGGATTAGTTCGGTCTCATTAAATCGGTAATAATTTTATTCGGGTCATATCACATGCAAAAAAAAACGTGTAAAAACAAACAGAAATGGGTAAAAACGTATGGAAACAGATGAAAAGGGACTAAACGTGTAAATCGTGTTGTTGGATTAGTTCGGTCTCATTAAATCGGTTATAATTTTATTCGGGTCATATCACATGCATAAAAAACGTGTAAAAACATACAGAAATGGGTAAAAACGTATGGAAACGGATGAAAAGGGACTAAACGTGTAAATCGTGTTGTTGGATTAGTTCGGTCTCATTAAATCGGTTATAATTTTATTCAGGTCATATCAGATGCATAAAAGACGTGTAAAAACAAACAGAAATGGGTAAAAACATATGGAAACGGATGAAAAGGGACTAAACGTGTAAATCGTGTTGTTGGGTTAGTTCGGTCTCATTAAATCGGTTATAATTTTATTCGGGTCATAACACATGCATGAAAAACGTGTAAAAACAAACAGAAATGGGTAAAAACGTATGGAAACGGATGAAAAGGGACTAAACGTGTAAATCGTGTTGTTGGATTAGTTCGGTCTCATTAAATCGGTTATAATTTTATTCAGGTCATATCAGATGCATAAAAGACGTGTAAAAACAAACAGAAATGGGTAAAAACATATGGAAACGGATGAAAAGGGACTAAACGTGTAAATCGTGTTGTTGGGTTAGTTCGGTCTCATTAAATCGGTTATAATTTTATTCGGGTCATAACACATGCATGAAAAACGTGTAAAAACAAACAGAAATGGGTAAAAACGTATGGAAACGGATGACAAGGGACTAAACGTGTAAATCGTGTTGTTGGATTAGTTCGGTCTCATTAAATCGGTTATAATTTTATTCGGGTCATATCACATGCATAAACAACATGTAAAAACAAACAGAAATGGGTAAAAACGTATGGAAACGGATGAAAAGGGACTAAACGTGTAAATCATGTTGTTGGATTCGTTCGGTCTCATTAAATCGGTTATAATTTTATTCGGGTCATATCACATGCATAAAAAATGTGTAAAAACAAAGAGAAATGGGTAAAAACGTATGGAAACGGATGAAAAGGGACTAAACGTGTAAACGTGTTGTTGGATTAGTTCGGTCTCATTAAATCGGTTATAATTTTATTCGGGTCATAACACATGTATAAAAAACGTGTAAAAACAAACAGAAATGGGTAAAAACGTATGGAAACGGATGAAAAGGGACTAAACGTGTAAATCGTGTTGTTGGATTAGTTCGGTCTCATTAAATCGGTTATAATTTTATTCGGGTCATATCACATGCATAAAAACGTGTAAAAACAAACAGAAATGGGTAAAAACGTATGGAAACGGATGAAAATGGACTAAACATGTAAATCGTGTTGTTGGATTAGTTCAGTCTCATTAAATCAGTTATAATTTTATTCGGGTCATATCACATGCATAAAAAACGTGTAAAAACAAACAGAAATGGGTAAAAACGTATGGAAATGGATGAAAAGGGACTAAACGTGTAAATCGTGTTGTTGGATTAGTTCGGTCTCATTAAATCGGTAATAATTTTATTCGGGTCATATCACATGCAAAAAAAAACGTGTAAAAACAAACAGAAATGGGTAAAAACGTATGGAAACAGATGAAAAGGGACTAAACGTGTAAATCGTGTTGTTGGATTAGTTCGGTCTCATTAAATCGGTTATAATTTTATTCGGGTCATATCACATGCATAAAAAACGTGTAAAAACATACAGAAATGGGTAAAAACGTATGGAAACGGATGAAAAGGGACTAAACGTGTAAATCGTGTTGTTGGATTAGTTCGGTCTCATTAAATCGGTTATAATTTTATTCAGGTCATATCAGATGCATAAAAGACGTGTAAAAACAAACAGAAATGGGTAAAAACATATGGAAACGGATGAAAAGGGACTAAACGTGTAAATCGTGTTGTTGGGTTAGTTCGGTCTCATTAAATCGGTTATAATTTTATTCGGGTCATAACACATGCATGAAAAACGTGTAAAAACAAACAGAAATGGGTAAAAACGTATGGAAACGGATGACAAGGGACTAAACGTGTAAATCGTGTTGTTGGATTAGTTCGGTCTCATTAAATCGGTTATAATTTTATTCGGGTCATATCACATGCATAAACAACATGTAAAAACAAACAGAAATGGGTAAAAACGTATGGAAACGGATGAAAAGGGACTAAACGTGTAAATCATGTTGTTGGATTCGTTCGGTCTCATTAAATCGGTTATAATTTTATTCGGGTCATATCACATGCAAAAAAAACATGTAAAAACAAACAGAAATGGGTAAAAATGTATGGAAACGGATGAAAAGGGACTAAACGTGTAAATCGTGTTGTTGGATTAGTTCGGTCTCATTAAATCGGTTATAATTTTATTTGGGTCATATCACATGCATAAAAAACGTGTAAAAACAAAGAGAAATGGGTAAAAACGTATGGAAACGGATGAAAAGGGACTAAACGTGTAAACGTGTTGTTGGATTAGTTCGGTCTCATTAAATCGGTTATAATTTTATTCGGGTCATAACACATGTATAAAAAACGTGTAAAAACAAACAGAAATGGGTAAAAACGTATGGAAACGGATGAAAAGGGACTAAACGTGTAAATCGTGTTGTTGGATTAGTTCGGTCTCATTAAATCGGTTATAATTTTATTCGGGTCATATCACATGCATAAAAACGTGTAAAAACAAACAGAAATGGGTAAAAACGTATGGAAACGGATGAAAATGGACTAAACATGTAAATCGTGTTGTTGGATTAGTTCAGTCTCATTAAATCAGTTATAATTTTATTCGGGTCATATCACATGCATAAAAAACGTGTAAAAACAAACAGAAATGGGTAAAAACGTATGGAAATGGATGAAAAGGGACTAAACGTGTAAATCGTGTTGTTGGATTAGTTCGGTCTCATTAAATCGGTTATAATTTTATTCGGGTCATATCACATGCAAAAAAAAACGTGTAAAAACAAATAGAAATGGGTAAAAACGTATGGAAACAGATGAAAAGGGACTAAACGTGTAAATCGTGTTGTTGGATTAGTTCGGTCTCATTAAATCGGTTATAATTTTATTCGGGTCATATCACATGCATAAAAAACGTGTAAAAACATTCAGAAATGGGTAAAAACGTATGGAAACGGATGAAAAGGGACTAAACGTGTAAATCGTGTTGTTGGATTAGTTCGGTCTCATTAAATCGGTTATAATTTTATTCTGGTCATAACACATGCATAAAAAACGTGTAAAAACAAACAGAAATGGGTAAAAACGTATGGAAACGGATGAAAAGGGACTAAACGTGTAAATCGTGTTGTTGGGTTGGTTCGGTCTCATTAAATCGGTTATAATTTTATTCGGGTCATATCACATGCATAAAAAACGTGTAAAAACAAACAGAAATGGGTAAAAACGTATGGAAACGGATGAAAAGGGACTAAACGTGTAAATCGTGTTGTTGGATTAGTTCGGTCTCATTAAATCGGTTATAATTTTATTTGGGTCATAACACATGCATAAAAAATGTGTAAAAACAAACAGAAATGAGTAAAAACGTATGAAAACGAATGAAAAGGGACTAAACATGTAAATCGTGTTGTTGGATTAGTTCGGTCTCATTAAATCGGTTATAATTTTATTCAGGTCATATCACATGCATAAAAGACGTGTAAAAACAAACAGAAATGGGTAAAAACATATGGAAACGGATGAAAAGGGACTAAACGTGTAAATCGTGTTGTTGGGTTAGTTCGGTCTCATTAAATCGGTTATAATTTTATTCGGGTCATAACACATGCATGAAAAACGTGTAAAAACAAACAGAAATGGGTAAAAACGTATGGAAACGGATGACAAGGGACTAAACGTGTAAATCGTGTTGTTGGATTAGTTCGGTCTCATTAAATCGGTTATAATTTTATTCGGGTCATATCACATGCATAAACAACATGTAAAAACAAACAGAAATGGGTAAAAACGTATGGAAACGGATGAAAAGGGACTAAACGTGTAAATCATGTTGTTGGATTCGTTCGGTCTCATTAAATCGGTTATAATTTTATTCGGGTCATATCACATGCAAAAAAAACATGTAAAAACAAACAGAAATGGGTAAAAATGTATGGAAACGGATGAAAAGGGACTAAACGTGTAAATCGTGTTGTTGGATTAGTTCGGTCTCATTAAATCGGTTATAATTTTATTTGGGTCATATCACATGCATAAAAAACGTGTAAAAACAAAGAGAAATGGGTAAAAACGTATGGAAACGGATGAAAAGGGACTAAACGTGTAAACGTGTTGTTGGATTAGTTCGGTCTCATTAAATCGGTTATAATTTTATTCGGGTCATAACACATGTATAAAAAACGTGTAAAAACATACAGAAATGGGTAAAAACGTATGGAAACGGATGAAAAGGGACTAAACGTGTAAATCGTGTTGTTGGATTAGTTCGGTCTCATTAAATCGGTTATAATTTTATTCGGGTCATATCACATGCATAAAAACGTGTAAAAACAAACAGAAATGGGTAAAAACGTATGGAAACGGATGAAAATGGACTAAACATGTAAATCGTGTTGTTGGATTAGTTCAGTCTCATTAAATCAGTTATAATTTTATTCGGGTCATATCACATGCATAAAAAACGTGTAAAAACAAACAGAAATGGGTAAAAACGTATGGAAATGGATGAAAAGGGACTAAACGTGTAAATCGTGTTGTTGGATTAGTTCGGTCTCATTAAATCGGTAATAATTTTATTCGGGTCATATCACATGCAAAAAAAAACGTGTAAAAACAAACAGAAATGGGTAAAAACGTATGGAAACAGATGAAAAGGGACTAAACGTGTAAATCGTGTTGTTGGATTAGTTCGGTCTCATTAAATCGGTTATAATTTTATTCGGGTCATATCACATGCATAAAAAACGTGTAAAAACATACAGAAATGGGTAAAAACGTATGGAAACGGATGAAAAGGGACTAAACGTGTAAATCGTGTTGTTGGATTAGTTCGGTCTCATTAAATCGGTTATAATTTTATTCAGGTCATATCAGATGCATAAAAGACGTGTAAAAACAAACAGAAATGGGTAAAAACATATGGAAACGGATGAAAAGGGACTAAACGTGTAAATCGTGTTGTTGGGTTAGTTCGGTCTCATTAAATCGGTTATAATTTTATTCGGGTCATAACACATGCATGAAAAACGTGTAAAAACAAACAGAAATGGGTAAAAACGTATGGAAACGGATGACAAGGGACTAAACGTGTAAATCGTGTTGTTGGATTAGTTCGGTCTCATTAAATCGGTTATAATTTTATTCGGGTCATATCACATGCATAAACAACATGTAAAAACAAACTGAAATGGGTAAAAACGTATGGAAACGGATGAAAAGGGACTAAACGTGTAAATCATGTTGTTGGATTCGTTCGGTCTCATTAAATCGGTTATAATTTTATTCGGGTCATATCACATGCATAAAAAACGTGTAAAAACAAAGAGAAATGGGTAAAAACGTATGGAAACGGATGAAAAGGGACTAAACGTGTAAACGTGTTGTTGGATTAGTTCGGTCTCATTAAATCGGTTATAATTTTATTCGGGTCATAACACATGTATAAAAAACGTGTAAAAACAAACAGAAATGGGTAAAAACGTATGGAAACGGATGAAAAGGGACTAAACGTGTAAATCGTGTTGTTGGATTAGTTCGGTCTCATTAAATCGGTTATAATTTTATTCGGGTCATATCACATGCATAAAAACGTGTAAAAACAAACAGAAATGGGTAAAAACGTATGGAAACGGATGAAAATGGACTAAACATGTAAATCGTGTTGTTGGATTAGTTCAGTCTCATTAAATCAGTTATAATTTTATTCGGGTCATATCACATGCATAAAAAACGTGTAAAAACAAACAGAAATGGGTAAAAACGTATGGAAATGGATGAAAAGGGACTAAACGTGTAAATCGTGTTGTTGGATTAGTTCGGTCTCATTAAATCGGTAATAATTTTATTCGGGTCATATCACATGCAAAAAAAAACGTGTAAAAACAAACAGAAATGGGTAAAAACGTATGGAAACAGATGAAAAGGGACTAAACGTGTAAATCGTGTTGTTGGATTAGTTCGGTCTCATTAAATCGGTTATAATTTTATTCGGGTCATATCACATGCATAAAAAACGTGTAAAAACATACAGAAATGGGTAAAAACGTATGGAAACGGATGAAAAGGGACTAAACGTGTAAATCGTGTTGTTGGATTAGTTCGGTCTCATTAAATCGGTTATAATTTTATTCAGGTCATATCAGATGCATAAAAGACGTGTAAAAACAAACAGAAATGGGTAAAAACATATGGAAACGGATGAAAAGGGACTAAACGTGTAAATCGTGTTGTTGGGTTAGTTCGGTCTCATTAAATCGGTTATAATTTTATTCGGGTCATAACACATGCATGAAAAACGTGTAAAAACAAACAGAAATGGGTAAAAACGTATGGAAACGGATGACAAGGGACTAAACGTGTAAATCGTGTTGTTGGATTAGTTCGGTCTCATTAAATCGGTTATAATTTTATTCGGGTCATATCACATGCATAAACAACATGTAAAAACAAACAGAAATGGGTAAAAACGTATGGAAACGGATGAAAAGGGACTAAACGTGTAAATCATGTTGTTGGATTCGTTCGGTCTCATTAAATCGGTTATAATTTTATTCGGGTCATATCACATGCAAAAAAAACATGTAAAAACAAACAGAAATGGGTAAAAATGTATGGAAACGGATGAAAAGGGACTAAACGTGTAAATCGTGTTGTTGGATTAGTTCGGTCTCATTAAATCGGTTATAATTTTATTTGGGTCATATCACATGCATAAAAAACGTGTAAAAACAAAGAGAAATGGGTAAAAACGTATGGAAACGGATGAAAAGGGACTAAACGTGTAAACGTGTTGTTGGATTAGTTCGGTCTCATTAAATCGGTTATAATTTTATTCGGGTCATAACACATGTATAAAAAACGTGTAAAAACAAACAGAAATGGGTAAAAACGTATGGAAACGGATGAAAAGGGACTAAACGTGTAAATCGTGTTGTTGGATTAGTTCGGTCTCATTAAATCGGTTATAATTTTATTCGGGTCATATCACATGCATAAAAACGTGTAAAAACAAACAGAAATGGGTAAAAACGTATGGAAACGGATGAAAATGGACTAAACATGTAAATCGTGTTGTTGGATTAGTTCAGTCTCATTAAATCAGTTATAATTTTATTCGGGTCATATCACATGCATAAAAAACGTGTAAAAACAAACAGAAATGGGTAAAAACGTATGGAAACGGATGAAAAGGGACTAAACGTGTAAATCGTGTTGTTGGATTAGTTCGGTCTCATTAAATCGGTTATAATTTTATTCGGGTCATATCACATGCAAAAAAAAACGTGTAAAAACAAACAGAAATGGGTAAAAACGTATGGAAACAGATGAAAAGGGACTAAACGTGTAAATCGTGTTGTTGGATTAGTTCGGTCTCATTAAATCGGTTATAATTTTATTCGGGTCATATCACATGCATAAAAAACGTGTAAAAACATTCAGAAATGGGTAAAAACGTATGGAAACGGATGAAAAGGGACTAAACGTGTAAATCGTGTTGTTGGATTAGTTCGGTCTCATTAAATCGGTTATAATTTTATTCTGGTCATAACACATGCATAAAAAACGTGTAAAAACAAACAGAAATGGGTAAAAACGTATGGAAACGGATGAAAAGGGACTAAACGTGTAAATCGTGTTGTTGGGTTAGTTCGGTCTCATTAAATCGGTTATAATTTTATTCGGGTCATATCACATGCATAAAAAACGTGTAAAAACAAACAGAAATGGGTAAAAACGTATGGAAACGGATGAAAAGGGACTAAACGTGTAAATCGTGTTGTTGGATTAGTTCGGTCTCATTAAATCGGTTATAATTTTATTTGGGTCATAACACATGCATAAAAAATGTGTAAAAACAAACAGAAATGAGTAAAAACGTATGGAAACGAATGAAAAGGGACTAAACATGTAAATCGTGTTGTTGGATTAGTTCGGTCTCATTAAATCGGTTATAATTTTATTCAGGTCATATCACATGCATAAAAGACGTGTAAAAACAAACAGAAATGGGTAAAAACATATGGAAACGGATGAAAAGGGACTAAACGTGTAAATCGTGTTGTTGGGTTAGTTCGGTCTCATTAAATCGGTTATAATTTTATTCGGGTCATAACACATGCATGAAAAACGTGTAAAAACAAACAGAAATGGGTAAAAACGTATGGAAACGGATGACAAGGGACTAAACGTGTAAATCGTGTTGTTGGATTAGTTCGGTCTCATTAAATCGGTTATAATTTTATTCGGGTCATATCACATGCATAAACAACATGTAAAAACAAACAGAAATGGGTAAAAACGTATGGAAACGGATGAAAAGGGACTAAACGTGTAAATCATGTTGTTGGATTCGTTCGGTCTCATTAAATCGGTTATAATTTTATTCGGGTCATATCACATGCAAAAAAAACATGTAAAAACAAACAGAAATGGGTAAAAATGTATGGAAACGGATGAAAAGGGACTAAACGTGTAAATCGTGTTGTTGGATTAGTTCGGTCTCATTAAATCGGTTATAATTTTATTTGGGTCATATCACATGCATAAAAAACGTGTAAAAACAAAGAGAAATGGGTAAAAACGTAAGGAAACGGATGAAAAGGGACTAAACGTGTAAACGTGTTGTTGGATTAGTTCGGTCTCATTAAATCGGTTATAATTTTATTCGGGTCATAACACATGTATAAAAAACGTGTAAAAACATACAGAAATGGGTAAAAACGTATGGAAACGGATGAAAAGGGACTAAACGTGTAAATCGTGTTGTTGGATTAGTTCGGTCTCATTAAATCGGTTATAATTTTATTCGGGTCATATCACATGCATAAAAACGTGTAAAAACAAACAGAAATGGGTAAAAACGTATGGAAACGGATGAAAATGGACTAAACATGTAAATCGTGTTGTTGGATTAGTTCAGTCTCATTAAATCAGTTATAATTTTATTCGGGTCATATCACATGCATAAAAAACGTGTAAAAACAAACAGAAATGGGTAAAAACGTATGGAAATGGATGAAAAGGGACTAAACGTGTAAATCGTGTTGTTGGATTAGTTCGGTCTCATTAAATCGGTAATAATTTTATTCGGGTCATATCACATGCAAAAAAAAACGTGTAAAAACAAACAGAAATGGGTAAAAATGTATGGAAACAGATGAAAAGGGACTAAACGTGTAAATCGTGTTGTTGGATTAGTTCGGTCTCATTAAATCGGTTATAATTTTATTCGGGTCATATCACATGCATAAAAAACGTGTAAAAACATACAGAAATGGGTAAAAACGTATGGAAACGGATGAAAAGGGACTAAACGTGTAAATCGTGTTGTTGGATTAGTTCGGTCTCATTAAATCGGTTATAATTTTATTCAGGTCATATCAGATGCATAAAAGACGTGTAAAAACAAACAGAAATGGGTAAAAACATATGGAAACGGATGAAAAGGGACTAAACGTGTAAATCGTGTTGTTGGGTTAGTTCGGTCTCATTAAATCGGTTATAATTTTATTCGGGTCATAACACATGCATGAAAAACGTGTAAAAACAAACAGAAATGGGTAAAAACGTATGGAAACGGTTGACAAGGGACTAAACGTGTAAATCGTGTTGTTGGATTAGTTCGGTCTCATTAAATCGGTTATAATTTTATTCGGGTCATATCACATGCATAAACAACATGTAAAAACAAACAGAAATGGGTAAAAACGTATGGAAACGGATGAAAAGGGACTAAACGTGTAAATCATGTTGTTGGATTCGTTCGGTCTCATTAAATCGGTTATAATTTTATTCGGGTCATATCACATGCATAAAAAACGTGTAAAAACAAAGAGAAATGGGTAAAAACGTATGGAAACGGATGAAAAGGGACTAAACGTGTAAACGTGTTGTTGGATTAGTTCGGTCTCATTAAATCGGTTATAATTTTATTCGGGTCATAACACATGTATAAAAAACGTGTAAAAACAAACAGAAATGGGTAAAAACGTATGGAAACGGATGAAAAGGGACTAAACGTGTAAATCGTGTTGTTGGATTAGTTCGGTCTCATTAAATCGGTTATAATTTTATTCGGGTCATATCACATGCATAAAAACGTGTAAAAACAAACAGAAATGGGTAAAAACGTATGGAAACGGATGAAAATGGACTAAACATGTAAATCGTGTTGTTGGATTAGTTCAGTCTCATTAAATCAGTTATAATTTTATTCGGGTCATATCACATGCATAAAAAACGTGTAAAAACAAACAGAAATGGGTAAAAACGTATGGAAATGGATGAAAAGGGACTAAACGTGTAAATCGTGTTGTTGGATTATTTCGGTCTCATTAAATCGGTTATAATTTTATTCGGGTCATATCACATGCAAAAAAAAACGTGTAAAAACAAACAGAAATGGGTAAAAACGTATGGAAACAGATGAAAAGGGACTAAACGTGTAAATCGTGTTGTTGGATTAGTTCGGTCTCATTAAATCGGTTATAATTTTATTCGGGTCATATCACATGCATAAAAAACGTGTAAAAACATTCAGAAATGGGTAAAAACGTATGGAAACGGATGAAAAGGGACTAAACGTGTAAATCGTGTTGTTGGATTAGTTCGGTCTCATTAAATCGGTTATAATTTTATTCTGGTCATAACACATGCATAAAAAACGTGTAAAAACAAACAGAAATGGGTAAAAACGTATGGAAACGGATGAAAAGGGACTAAACGTGTAAATCGTGTTGTTGGGTTAGTTCGGTCTCATTAAATCGGTTATAATTTTATTCGGGTCATATCACATGCATAAAAAACGTGTAAAAACAAACAGAAATGGGTAAAAACGTATGGAAACGGATGAAAAGGGACTAAACGTGTAAATCGTGTTGTTGGATTAGTTCGGTCTCATTAAATCGGTTATAATTTTATTTGGGTCATAACACATGCATAAAAAATGTGTAAAAACAAACAGAAATGAGTAAAAACGTATGGAAACGAATGAAAAGGGACTAAACATGTAAATCGTGTTGTTGGATTAGTTCGGTCTCATTAAATCGGTTATAATTTTATTCAGGTCATATCACATGCATAAAAGACGTGTAAAAACAAACAGAAATGGGTAAAAACATATGGAAACGGATGAAAAGGGACTAAACGTGTAAATCGTGTTGTTGGGTTAGTTCGGTCTCATTAAATCGGTTATAATTTTATTCGGGTCATAACACATGCATGAAAAACGTGTAAAAACAAACAGAAATGGGTAAAAACGTATGGAAACGGATGACAAGGGACTAAACGTGTAAATCGTGTTGTTGGATTAGTTCGGTCTCATTAAATCGGTTATAATTTTATTCGGGTCATATCACATGCATAAACAACATGTAAAAACAAACAGAAATGGGTAAAAACGTATGGAAACGGATGAAAAGGGACTAAACGTGTAAATCATGTTGTTGGATTCGTTCGGTCTCATTAAATCGGTTATAATTTTATTCGGGTCATATCACATGCAAAAAAAACATGTAAAAACAAACAGAAATGGGTAAAAATGTATGGAAACGGATGAAAAGGGACTAAACGTGTAAATCGTGTTGTTGGATTAGTTCGGTCTCATTAAATCGGTTATAATTTTATTTGGGTCATATCACATGCATAAAAAACGTGTAAAAACAAAGAGAAATGGGTAAAAACGTATGGAAACGGATGAAAAGGGACTAAACGTGTAAACGTGTTGTTGGATTAGTTCGGTCTCATTAAATCGGTTATAATTTTATTCGGGTCATAACACATGTATAAAAAACGTGTAAAAACATACAGAAATGGGTAAAAACGTATGGAAACGGATGAAAAGGGACTAAACGTGTAAATCGTGTTGTTGGATTAGTTCGGTCTCATTAAATCGGTTATAATTTTATTCGGGTCATATCACATGCATAAAAACGTGTAAAAACAAACAGAAATGGGTAAAAACGTATGGAAACGGATGAAAATGGACTAAACATGTAAATCGTGTTGTTGGATTAGTTCAGTCTCATTAAATCAGTTATAATTTTATTCGGGTCATATCACATGCATAAAAAACGTGTAAAAACAAACAGAAATGGGTAAAAACGTATGGAAATGGATGAAAAGGGACTAAACGTGTAAATCGTGTTGTTGGATTAGTTCGGTCTCATTAAATCGGTAATAATTTTATTCGGGTCATATCACATGCAAAAAAAAACGTGTAAAAACAAACAGAAATGGGTAAAAACGTATGGAAACAGATGAAAAGGGACTAAACGTGTAAATCGTGTTGTTGGATTAGTTCGGTCTCATTAAATCGGTTATAATTTTATTCGGGTCATATCACATGCATAAAAAACGTGTAAAAACATACAGAAATGGGTAAAAACGTATGGAAACGGATGAAAAGGGACTAAACGTGTAAATCGTGTTGTTGGATTAGTTCGGTCTCATTAAATCGGTTATAATTTTATTCAGGTCATATCAGATGCATAAAAGACGTGTAAAAACAAACAGAAATGGGTAAAAACATATGGAAACGGATGAAAAGGGACTAAACGTGTAAATCGTGTTGTTGGGTTAGTTCGGTCTCATTAAATCGGTTATAATTTTATTCGGGTCATAACACATGCATGAAAAACGTGTAAAAACAAACAGAAATGGGTAAAAACGTATGGAAACGGATGACAAGGGACTAAACGTGTAAATCGTGTTGTTGGATTAGTTCGGTCTCATTAAATCGGTTATAATTTTATTCGGGTCATATCACATGCATAAACAACATGTAAAAACAAACAGAAATGGGTAAAAACGTATGGAAACGGATGAAAAGGGACTAAACGTGTAAATCATGTTGTTGGATTCGTTCGGTCTCATTAAATCGGTTATAATTTTATTCGGGTCATATCACATGCATAAAAAACGTGTAAAAACAAAGAGAAATGGGTAAAAACGTATGGAAACGGATGAAAAGGGACTAAACGTGTAAACGTGTTGTTGGATTAGTTCGGTCTCATTAAATCGGTTATAATTTTATTCGGGTCATAACACATGTATAAAAAACGTGTAAAAACAAACAGAAATGGGTAAAAACGTATGGAAACGGATGAAAAGGGACTAAACGTGTAAATCGTGTTGTTGGATTAGTTCGGTCTCATTAAATCGGTTATAATTTTATTCGGGTCATATCACATGCATAAAAACGTGTAAAAACAAACAGAAATGGGTAAAAACGTATGGAAACGGATGAAAATGGACTAAACATGTAAATCGTGTTGTTGGATTAGTTCAGTCTCATTAAATCAGTTATAATTTTATTCGGGTCATATCACATGCATAAAAAACGTGTAAAAACAAACAGAAATGGGTAAAAACGTATGGAAATGGATGAAAAGGGACTAAACGTGTAAATCGTGTTGTTGGATTAGTTCGGTCTCATTAAATCGGTTATAATTTTATTCGGGTCATATCACATGCAAAAAAAAACGTGTAAAAACAAACAGAAATGGGTAAAAACGTATGGAAACAGATGAAAAGGGACTAAACGTGTAAATCGTGTTGTTGGATTAGTTCGGTCTCATTAAATCGGTTATAATTTTATTCGGGTCATATCACATGCATAAAAAACGTGTAAAAACATTCAGAAATGGGTAAAAACGTATGGAAACGGATGAAAAGGGACTAAACGTGTAAATCGTGTTGTTGGATTAGTTCGGTCTCATTAAATCGGTTATAATTTTATTCTGGTCATAACACATGCATAAAAAACGTGTAAAAACAAACAGAAATGGGTAAAAACGTATGGAAACGGATGAAAAGGGACTAAACGTGTAAATCGTGTTGTTGGGTTAGTTCGGTCTCATTAAATCGGTTATAATTTTATTCGGGTCATATCACATGCATAAAAAACGTGTAAAAACAAACAGAAATGGGTAAAAACGTATGGAAACGGATGAAAAGGGACTAAACGTGTAAATCGTGTTGTTGGATTAGTTCGGTCTCATTAAATCGGTTATAATTTTATTTGGGTCATAACACATGCATAAAAAATGTGTAAAAACAAACAGAAATGAGTAAAAACGTATGGAAACGAATGAAAAGGGACTAAACATGTAAATCGTGTTGTTGGATTAGTTCGGTCTCATTAAATCGGTTATAATTTTATTCAGGTCATATCACATGCATAAAAGACGTGTAAAAACAAACAGAAATGGGTAAAAACATATGGAAACGGATGAAAAGGGACTAAACGTGTAAATCGTGTTGTTGGGTTAGTTCGGTCTCATTAAATCGGTTATAATTTTATTCGGGTCATAACACATGCATGAAAAACGTGTAAAAACAAACAGAAATGGGTAAAAACGTATGGAAACGGATGACAAGGGACTAAACGTGTAAATCGTGTTGTTGGATTAGTTCGGTCTCATTAAATCGGTTATAATTTTATTCGGGTCATATCACATGTATAAACAACATGTAAAAACAAACAGAAATGGGTAAAAACGTATGGAAACGGATGAAAAGGGACTAAACGTGTAAATCATGTTGTTGGATTCGTTCGGTCTCATTAAATCGGTTATAATTTTATTCGGGTCATATCACATGCAAAAAAAACATGTAAAAACAAACAGAAATGGGTAAAAATGTATGGAAACGGATGAAAAGGGACTAAACGTGTAAATCGTGTTGTTGGATTAGTTCGGTCTCATTAAATCGGTTATAATTTTATTTGGGTCATATCACATGCATAAAAAACGTGTAAAAACAAAGAGAAATGGGTAAAAACGTAAGGAAACGGATGAAAAGGGACTAAACGTGTAAACGTGTTGTTGGATTAGTTCGGTCTCATTAAATCGGTTATAATTTTATTCGGGTCATAACACATGTATAAAAAACGTGTAAAAACATACAGAAATGGGTAAAAACGTATGGAAACGGATGAAAAGGGACTAAACGTGTAAATCGTGTTGTTGGATTAGTTCGGTCTCATTAAATCGGTTATAATTTTATTCGGGTCATATCACATGCATAAAAACGTGTAAAAACAAACAGAAATGGGTAAAAACGTATGGAAACGGATGAAAATGGACTAAACATGTAAATCGTGTTGTTGGATTAGTTCAGTCTCATTAAATCAGTTATAATTTTATTCGGGTCATATCACATGCATAAAAAACGTGTAAAAACAAACAGAAATGGGTAAAAACGTATGGAAATGGATGAAAAGGGACTAAACGTGTAAATCGTGTTGTTGGATTAGTTCGGTCTCATTAAATCGGTAATAATTTTATTCGGGTCATATCACATGCAAAAAAAAAACGTGTAAAAACAAACAGAAATGGGTAAAAACGTATGGAAACAGATGAAAAGGGACTAAACGTGTAAATCGTGTTGTTGGATTAGTTCGGTCTCATTAAATCGGTTATAATTTTATTCGGGTCATATCACATGCATAAAAAACGTGTAAAAACATACAGAAATGGGTAAAAACGTATGGAAACGGATGAAAAGGGACTAAACGTGTAAATCGTGTTGTTGGATTAGTTCGGTCTCATTAAATCGGTTATAATTTTATTCAGGTCATATCAGATGCATAAAAGACGTGTAAAAACAAACAGAAATGGGTAAAAACATATGGAAACGGATGAAAAGGGACTAAACGTGTAAATCGTGTTGTTGGGTTAGTTCGGTCTCATTAAATCGGTTATAATTTTATTCGGGTCATAACACATGCATGAAAAACGTGTAAAAACAAACAGAAATGGGTAAAAACGTATGGAAACGGATGACAAGGGACTAAACGTGTAAATCGTGTTGTTGGATTAGTTCGGTCTCATTAAATCGGTTATAATTTTATTCGGGTCATATCACATGCATAAACAACATGTAAAAACAAACAGAAATGGGTAAAAACGTATGGAAACGGATGAAAAGGGACTAAACGTGTAAATCATGTTGTTGGATTCGTTCGGTCTCATTAAATCGATTATAATTTTATTCGGGTCATATCACATGCAAAAAAAACATGTAAAAACAAACAGAAATGGGTAAAAATGTATGGAAACGGATGAAAAGGGACTAAACGTGTAAATCGTGTTGTTGGATTAGTTCGGTCTCATTAAATCGGTTATAATTTTATTTGGGTCATATCACATGCATAAAAAACGTGTAAAAACAAAGAGAAATGGGTAAAAACGTATGGAAACGGATGAAAAGGGACTAAACGTGTAAACGTGTTGTTGGATTAGTTCGGTCTCATTAAATCGGTTATAATTTTATTCGGGTCATAACACATGTATAAAAAACGTGTAAAAACAAACAGAAATGGGTAAAAACGTATGGAAACGGATGAAAAGGGACTAAACGTGTAAATCGTGTTGTTGGATTAGTTCGGTCTCATTAAATCGGTTATAATTTTATTCGGGTCATATCACATGCATAAAAACGTGTAAAAACAAACAGAAATGGGTAAAAACGTATGGAAACGGATGAAAATGGACTAAACATGTAAATCGTGTTGTTGGATTAGTTCAGTCTCATTAAATCAGTTATAATTTTATTCGGGTCATATCACATGCATAAAAAACGTGTAAAAACAAACAGAAATGGGTAAAAACGTATGGAAATGGATGAAAAGGGACTAAACGTGTAAATCGTGTTGTTGGATTAGTTCGGTCTCATTAAATCGGTTATAATTTTATTCGGGTCATATCACATGCAAAAAAAAACGTGTAAAAACAAACAGAAATGGGTAAAAACGTATGGAAACAGATGAAAAGGGACTAAACGTGTAAATCGTGTTGTTGGATTAGTTCGGTCTCATTAAATCGGTTATAATTTTATTCGGGTCATATCACATGCATAAAAAACGTGTAAAAACATTCAGAAATGGGTAAAAACGTATGGAAACGGATGAAAAGGGACTAAACGTGTAAATCGTGTTGTTGGATTAGTTCGGTCTCATTAAATCGGTTATAATTTTATTCTGGTCATAACACATGCATAAAAAACGTGTAAAAACAAACAGAAATGGGTAAAAACGTATGGAAACGGATGAAAAGGGACTAAACGTGTAAATCGTGTTGTTGGGTTAGTTCGGTCTCATTAAATCGGTTATAATTTTATTCGGGTCATATCACATGCATAAAAAACGTGTAAAAACAAACAGAAATGGGTAAAAACGTATGGAAACGGATGAAAAGGGACTAAACGTGTAAATCGTGTTGTTGGATTAGTTCGGTCTCATTAAATCGGTTATAATTTTATTTGGGTCATAACACATGCATAAAAAATGTGTAAAAACAAACAGAAATGAGTAAAAATGTATGGAAACGAATGAAAAGGGACTAAACATGTAAATCGTGTTGTTGGATTAGTTCGGTCTCATTAAATCGGTTATAATTTTATTCAGGTCATATCACATGCATAAAAGACGTGTAAAAACAAACAGAAATGGGTAAAAACATATGGAAACGGATGAAAAGGGACTAAACGTGTAAATCGTGTTGTTGGGTTAGTTCGGTCTCATTAAATCGGTTATAATTTTATTCGGGTCATAACACATGCATGAAAAACGTGTAAAAACAAACAGAAATGGGTAAAAACGTATGGAAACGGATGACAAGGGACTAAACGTGTAAATCGTGTTGTTGGATTAGTTCGGTCTCATTAAATCGGTTATAATTTTATTCGGGTCATATCACATGCATAAACAACATGTAAAAACAAACAGAAATGGGTAAAAACGTATGGAAACGGATGAAAAGGGACTAAACTTGTAAATCATGTTGTTGGATTCGTTCGGTCTCATTAAATCGGTTATAATTTTATTCGGGTCATATCACATGCAAAAAAAACATGTAAAAACAAACAGAAATGGGTAAAAATGTATGGAAACGGATGAAAAGGGACTAAACGTGTAAATCGTGTTGTTGGATTAGTTCGGTCTCATTAAATCGGTTATAATTTTATTTGGGTCATATCACATGCATAAAAAACGTGTAAAAACAAAGAGAAATGGGTAAAAACGTATGGAAACGGATGAAAAGGGACTAAACGTGTAAACGTGTTGTTGGATTAGTTCGGTCTCATTAAATCGGTTATAATTTTATTCGGGTCATAACACATGTATAAAAAATGTGTAAAAACAAACAGAAATGGGTAAAAACGTATGGAAACGGATGAAAAGGGACTAAACGTGTAAATCGTGTTGTTGGATTAGTTCGGTCTCATTAAATCGGTTATAATTTTATTCGGGTCATATCACATGCATAAAAACGTGTAAAAACAAACAGAAATGGGTAAAAACGTATGGAAACGGATGAAAATGGACTAAACATGTAAATCGTGTTGTTGGATTAGATCAGTCTCATTAAATCAGTTATAATTTTATTCGGGTCATATCAAATGCATAAAAAACGTGTAAAAACAAACAGAAATGGGTAAAAACGTATGGAAATGGATGAAAAGGGACTAAACGTGTAAATCGTGTTGTTGGATTAGTTCGGTCTCATTAAATCGGTAATAATTTTATTCGGGTCATATCACATGCAAAAAAAAACGTGTAAAAACAAACAGAAATGGGTAAAAACGTATGGAAACAGATGAAAAGGGACTAAACGTGTAAATCGTGTTGTTGGATTAGTTCGGTCTCATTAAATCGGTTATAATTTTATTCGGGTCATATCACATGCATAAAAAACGTGTAAAAACATACAGAAATGGGTAAAAACGTATGGAAACGGATGAAAAGGGACTAAACGTGTAAATCGTGTTGTTGGATTAGTTCGGTCTCATTAAATCGGTTATAATTTTATTCAGGTCATAACACATGCATAAAAAACGTGTAAAAACAAACAGAAATGGGTAAAAACGTATGGAAACGGATGAAAAGGGACTAAACGTGTAAATCGTGTTGTTGGATTAGTTCGGTCTCATTAAATCGGTTATAATTTTATTCGGGTCATATCACATGCATAAAAAAAGTGTAAAAACAAACGGAAATGGGTAAAAACGTATGGAAACGGATGAAAAGGGACTAAACGTGTAAATCGTGTTGTTGGATTAGTTCGGTCTCATTAAATCGGTTATAATTTTATTCGGGTCATAACACATGCATAAAAAACGTGTAAAAATAAACAGAAATGGGTAAAAACGTATGGAAACGGTTGAAAAGAGACTAAACGTGTAAATCATGTTGTTGGATTTGTTCGGTCTCATTAAATCGGTTATAATTTTATTCGGGTCATATCACATGCAAAAAAAAAAAAAACGTGTAAAAACAAACAGAAATGAGTAAAAACGTATGGAAACGGATGAAAGAAACTAAACGTGTAAACGTGTAATTTTATTCGGGTCATATCACACTACCACCACCACCACCACCACAACCACCAACCACCACCACAACCAGCCACCACCACCAGCAACAACGACCACCACCATTAGCCACTACCACCACCAGCTACCACCACCACCAGCCACCACCACCACCACCACCACTACGACTACCACCACCACCACCACAACCACCAACCACCACCACCACAACCAGCCACCACCACCAGCAGCAACCACCACTACCATTAGCCACTACCACCACCAGTACCACCACCACCACCAGCCACCACCACCACCACCACCACAACCAGCCACCATCACCACCACAACGAGCCACCACCACCACCGCCACTACCACACCACCACCACCACTACCACACCACCACCACCACTCCCAGCCACCACCACCAACATTAGCCACTACCACTACCAGCCACCACCACCAACAGCCACCACCACCACCAGCCACCACCACCACCACCACTACTACCACTACCACCACCACCACCACCACAACCACCAACCACCAACCACCACCACCACCACCATAACCAGCCACCACCACCACCATTAGCCAGTACCACCACCAGCCACCACCACCACTACCACACCACCTGCCACCACCACCACAACCGACCACCACCACCACCACCAGCAGCAGCCACCACCACCACCACTACCACCACCACCACCACAACCACCAACCACCACCACCACCACCACCACCATATTTTTTTTAGTCATCTTTATCATAAGTATTAAATGTAGTGATCATTTAAAATATAGTTATTCATATATCAGAATCTTTTTAACATGTTATATATATTTTGAATTTGATGTTGTATCAAATAAAGCACAAATTACCTTTAATAACTAGAGCGTCATAATTTGGACTAAATTATACATTAATTAAGGCTTACATATTAAAAACTTAAATAGTGATTTGATTGATATGCATGAAAACATGAATAGACTGCATGGGAAGACTCAATACTTTGAATTAGTACTTTGTAATTACTTTTTGCAATGATTTAGTTTACACAGCCACATATATTAGATTGAAGTGTAGATTATTAATTAATTAATTACTGTATCTATAAGTTTCATCCCTAGCCACATAAATCATCATCAAAAAACACAATTTCTTACTTAATCTTTATCAAATCATCATCTAAAAACATGTCTGGATCTCCTAATCTTGATGAACTGAAAGATTTGTGTGGGTCTGATAAAATTCACAAATGTCTCAAGTTCCTCTTCAGTCAAGAAATTCCTCTAAATGAAGTAATGATCTAGTGTTTGGGTGAGAAGCGTGATGAGCTGTGGATAAGTGTTGATAAGCGCACCGAGAGAATGGCTGAGATTTTAGATCTTAACTTTGATGAAGAAGAAGCTGCTGCTGATGGTTATGAGTCCCTTGAGGAGGTTCAAGTGATGGAGCGCCGTTTGCTAGAGTCCCTTTCGGCCATTTTGGTTGACCTTCGTGCTCTGGTATCCAAGAAGGAGGAAGCCATTGCCGATATGGATTATTATGATCAGAGCTCCATTTGAATGGTTGTTTAAGTAGGGTCTTTTTGGTTGGGTTTGGTGGTTCCTTAGCTTGTTATGTTTTTGGTTGTTGTTTTGAAGGAACAGCTGGTACATGTAATCACCCTCCTTAGTCTTTAATAGTAATAAATATGATTTAGGTTTTTAAGTATGTCATAATCTTGTGTTTTTATTTTTAGAGATTGATTGTTTTATCATCATTACATGCATCCATATAAGAGCTTGATTGTTTTATCAAAATGAAATCAAGCAATAAATAATCAAAATAAACGCTCTATATAAGAGCTAGCTTGATTGTTTTATCATCATTACAGGCATCCATTTGGGTGTTTATCAAGTCATTCATGTATTAGTTTTTTAATTGTATGCTAATAAGATTTTTAAGTTGATTAGGTTACGATTTTTTTTGTGGTTCGGATGGATTATTAAGGGTTGCTTGATTCTTATTGTCTGCTATAGATGTTATAGAGTGTTTGGGATGGATTATTAAGGGTTCGGATGGATTATTAAGGGTTGCTTGAAATTGATGTATGGATATGTTTGGAAGTTAATTAGATTATTTGTGTTTAAGTAGCTTGTTTAGTTAGTACTCAGGTCAATCATGTTCCATTGTAGCTAGTCTTCGTTGGCGACTAATGTATTTATAGTTCTGTCAAGAATTATAATCATTCATCCCTGGCAAATGCTCGTCCCAATGGATCATGATTGGCCAGAAGATGTTGTGAAGGTTCAAGCCAGTCTGCATATAAAACTTTCACCCCACTTTTGGGAGAAACTGATGCTACTAGTAATGTTGAAGAAATGGCTAAGGTGGTACAACAAGACCAAGTTTCTACTGCTGTAGAGGTTTGGATTGTATGTTATTCTTTGTATCTGATCTTGGGAATGCCCATTGATGCGTAGGGATTGCACTAGGCTTTACCTCTCGAGGGATCTCGAGAAGCTTACAACCCCCACCAGGCAGTGTACCTGATCGATGTAGTATAGTATAATGACAAGTACCGGGGGATTGATCGTTCAGCTAGGAATAGTGTCGCTAGGATTAGAAAACCTAAAGACTAGGTCTAGAGATGAGGGATGATTCTTTTTGTATTTTTATATTTTATGAAAAACAAGTAAAAATCTCGGGTTTGAAGGAGTTGGGCGGAATTAGTTGCTAGTCAACTAACCCAATACTAAAGATGCAATCAAAATAAAATACTAAAATGAAAATAAAACTAATTATACTAGAGTTGTGAGCAATATGTGGGAGAATTGTGTTTACTTAGATTTCACTACTCCCTAGATATCTTTTACATGTTAATTACTTGTTATAGTTGCGTGGATGACGGATTGTATTCCTTAATACCATTCATGGGGTGGCGTACTTACTTCCCCAATCCTATAAGCGCCTACTTCACTCCTATGTCGAGCCGGCTAAGAAGCTCCTAACATGGGATCACCAGAATTTGCTTATGCATTAAATACAACCAATAAAACCTAGTACACATCGGTTCATGTTTCCTAAGACGTTCAAGCATGTTACACAAAGGAGATCTGCCAGTTTTTTTAAGCCTGACATTGAAATCATTCATCCATTACAACCATAAACAAGTAATCAACATATAATTAACATCTAGGTTTCATTACATCTAAGCAAACACAAGATAGATCTAGCCTAACATGTTGAAATCAAGACAAGCATAAGATATATTCAAACAACACATAGACATATTGAATGAATTAAGAGAAGACTTCTCTCAATTGAACATGAAAGGATTCAAGGGGTGAAAACCCTTGAAAACACTGTAAAATATGACCTAGGGTTTACAAAGTTCGGCCCTAGTTTTCTCCACACAAGTTCCTCTCTAATGAATGAAAAATAGAAAACTATATATAGATTCTGATAGGTGACGGCGTCAAGAACAAAATTCTGACGCCGTCATCTCGCCGCCAAATAGTTTCTCGGACTGCCTAGATCTGGGTCTGACGCCGTCATGTATACTCCTTATGCAGGCCGTCACCAAAAATAGTCTTGACACCTTCAGGTTTTCACTGGGTCGTCATGGATTTTACTCTTGACGCCGTCATGATTTTCTTCTTGATGCCGTCAGGTACTGTTCTCAGCATGGAAAATTAAGTCTTTGCCGTTTTCTTCACTTTTATGCTCCAAAAACGTCCGAATTGCTTCCTTTTCCAGATTTCACTCCCAAAGTACCTAAAATCACAAAAGGAACGATTTAGGGCAATATTTGATCAAATAAATTCAATTCTGGGCTTAAATGACCTCCTAAAAGTGGTTCATTTTTCGCCTCATCATATACCCTTACACTTGAGATTTGCTTGTCCTCAAGCAAATGCGCTTTTATTCTAGTCAAAATACAAGTTAGGGGTCATTTAACACTAATATAAAAATAATTACAACAAATAATCGTTCCACTAAAGACCAAAGACAAGCACGGAGGTCATACACTAGCACATCACAAATAGTGTTTAGATACTCACATCTCTCGGGTGTAATAAAGTAATATCACAATATGGAAATGAAAAACATCTCTCACTACCTGTCATAGCAAAATAGATTACCATAGGCTTGGGAAAGGATCAAACCTCCACCACATGGCGTAAGCACCTAGGATAAACTATCAAAGAGGTCTTTTAAAGGGTTGTAACGTTAGGTGTAGGGATATGGAATACACGGTTTTGTTGGATATAGGCAGTCTTTACTGGTGGCGAGTTAACAATCTTGGTTAATTACATGTACAGTATTTCGTTGCTAAGCCAAGACTAGACTCGACTTAAGCTAATAAATGAAAAATAACAAAAACATAAAATAAACATAGAATGAAAAGGGATGGTAGTCCGTATGTTTCTCTCTTTTTCTTTTTCTATTTTTTTTTTCTTTTTTTCTTTTTTTTTCTTTTTTTTTCTTTTTTTTTATTTTTTTTCTTTTATTTTATTTATTTTTTATTTATTTATTTTTTTTTGCATACACTCTTACCCTACCATCCAAAATAATACATCATAGGGAATGAAAATTCCCCTTACACTTGAATTTTTACATACTTTACAATAAACTAATCTAATGACTCGAATCAAGAAAATCAAAACATTTGGAGTACTTTTAAGATTAACGTACATATGGGGGTAATATATAATGTTCTTCCCCATTACTCCATAAAATAAGTATTTTACCATGAGTCCCAATCGTCCCAAAACAATATGTACAAGGATATGACTCGACTTAGCAACCATGTAATCAAATAGATAATTAACTTAGGGTTTAACAAATAACAATAATGCACTAAATATGAGTGCATACACGGAAGGCTAAGGTGATTTGGGTGTACATTTAAGTGGGGTGTAACAAATTCTTCCTTTAAGTAAAATGCTTAAAGTTAGAAACGAAAAGATAGACTCGGAGGGGTGTACTAGGGGTTTCGTGTACAAAAAATGAGTACAACGCTAAGGGCGTGGGCAAAATTAATTGACTTAACTAGCCAAGTAATATGACTTAAATGGTCAAGTAATTATGATACGGGTTTAACACAAGGGTGATCCTAATTCCTCTTATCATGTAGTAAATCCTACTACACGAATGTAGTCTCACTAGCGGTCTCGGGATGCATCACTAACGCAAGTTCTAGAATCTAAATGCTACCGGTACACTCATAAGTACTAATAGTAAATGCTTTTCCTATCAAATCTAAAGGCGAACCTCACATATTTGGGTGGAAAATTTTTCTGAATAGTACGGTTTTGTGCTAGTCATACAATCTCCTATCCATGAGACGCTTGCTATGACTAAAGTTTCACTCCTAAATGTTGTAAAAAAATTTAAATTTGGCGCTAAAATTGCACTAACAAGTATT
Source organism: Artemisia argyi (assembly GCA_030686995.1). Classification (NCBI taxonomy): domain Eukaryota; kingdom Viridiplantae; phylum Streptophyta; class Magnoliopsida; order Asterales; family Asteraceae; genus Artemisia; species Artemisia argyi. The sequence continues at coordinate 74,627,042 of CM060685.1, read as the reverse complement.
TCTCATAGTTTTATTACATATCTACTATCAAACAAACAAACTCAAGCGAAAGTGTATTTGTAAGGTATCATCATTTTACCCTCCCCTTACACTTAGGATGAACATTGTCCCCAATGTTCAAGTAAAGAATGTAGAAGTAAAATAAGTAAAACGAATGAAATCAAATACTCCCCTGATTCGCTCGGTATGGATAATAAGGTGGCCAGGTTAGATCTTCCTCCAAGAAAATGAACAATCAAAGCTTCCCTTCCAGAATATAAACCATCTTCTTGTCATACATAACCTGTAAAACCTGAGAAAACAGACAAGGCAACCTCGCATAAAATCAGCGGCAATCTACATATGCTAATAAATCCTAGAAAACAAAATAAGATATAATGCTTGTGGAATGATGTTTGCAGATTTCCTGAAGATTATAAAACTAATAATTCAACAAAAACTTTAAGACTCCATTAGAAAAACAAAACTGGTAAAATTTCTAGATTTTTACACGTGACGCCATCAGGAATTAATTCCTGACGCCGTCAGAAGTGACCTGCAGAAACTCTTATGTTAAGTTTCCGAAAAATTTCTGGAAAAACTTCGTCATACTTCCTGGAAAATCCTGCAAAACATTATTATTACTCGATACAAGCATTTGACTCTAACAAATACGAATATACATGTTCACTTAATATTGTGGAGAATCATGATCGGTTTTGTTTCTTTAAAAACATATTTGGGGTTTCCCCTTACACTTATCTTTTGCAAAAATACCTTTGGATGAAGTTAAGACTAGGCCAAACAACAAAGTAAAGTATTTTCACCATTTTATTTTTGAAACATGATCTACCAACAATAAAAATAAAGCATGCATACGGAAGCAAATAACAAACAAACAAAAATAAAAATCACACAAAACATGGGTTGCCTCCCAAGAAGCGCTTTTCTTTATTTACGAGTCTTGTAGCTAGACTCAAGGTCATGGGTTACTACGTGACCTCATTGTTGGTTTCACTCTCTAGGTCGTCTCCTATACCAGTTTTGTATTCCGGACCTAATTGCAAGCATTCTTTGGAGAAACCAAGCATCCTATTCATCACATACTCTACTCCTCTACGTCTATCCTCATCATTCCTTTAGTAAGCTGCTTGTTTGTGTTCCTTTTCTATATTAGAAAAGAGGCGGTACTGCTCAATCTTGTAAGGCATTTGGTAGGCAATCTCATCATTCTCCTCCTTGAACCTAACTATTCCTAAAGTCGGATCATAACTCATCTTAGTGGCCTCAACAAATGGTTTTCCGAATCTTACTTGGCTTAGGCAATCATCTATCACCGGACGAGTATCTTCTACTATCATAAAATCGATCTCATAGGTGAAATTACCTATAATCACATGCAATCCCTTCACTCTCCCTACAAAATTACTTATCAAATTCTTATTGGGCATCATCCTATAATCAAGTTGTTTATTCATTACCCAATTATAATAAGTCCTAGTCATGATGTTTATAGGAGATCTAGGATCGATATAAGCTTTCTATATATGCATATGCCCGATGTTGCATGGCATGTTGATGTTAGAGGGGTCTCCCATTTTGATAAGGGGTGTGCCAAGGATATATGGTGTCTCGAGGCCATCGAATAAATCCTTATGGTATTCCCGTTCTTCCTTGGTAGGCAACTTATCAAAGTGCTTTTCTATAGTCTCTACTTCCTCTAACTCCTCTCCCTTATTAACCTCAACTTCCCTAATTTCATCCCTAGTCTCGGTTTTTACTTCAACTTCATCTTTGTCACTTTCTTCTATATCCTTATCTTTTGGCTTAATGGTGACAACATTGACAAAGTGGACATGTTTGGATGATGAGGGGTCCTTAATTTGGATTCCGCTATTGGCGTCCCTAGTGCCCTTCCTAGGTGTAGTTAACGCTTGGTTGTTGAGGGCTTTCAACAAGTTGTCTATCTTGTTGGTCATCTCCGTTTGTTGTTCGTTGAATTCGGTTTCAAACCTAGCTATGCGAGCCTCTAGAGATGCCATGAACTTAGACATCAATCCTTCAAGATTGTTGGTACTACCATAGTTGTTAGAAGGATTGTTGTTGAAAGTACGGTTGGAGGGTGGACCGTTTGGTTGGTAACGATTAGGCGGATTGGAAGAATTGGCTTGAGTTTGTTTCCACCTAAGGTTTGGGTGATTTTTCCAAGAGGGGTTGTAGGAATCACCGTAAGGGTTTGGCTTGGGTTTGAAAGTGTACCACTTATCTCCCGCTTCGTCGGTACGCGAGGATGCGTAGTCAGCAAAAGCTGTTCCGGGGATTTCCACACAATCACGAGTGTCATGGAGACCACTATATAATTCACATGAAGAAGTGATTTTGTTCACTTGGCTTGAAGGCTTAGGAGCTTCGTAAGATTTCATGAGAAACTTGACTTGGTCCTCAAGTTCCATGATCCTACGGTCGGGAGTGCTAGTGTTGTTAGAAGGCAAAGATATTGCCTTGACCGTTTTGTTCAAATCACGGGGATCATTCCAACTTTCGTTGTCATAGAGAGCAAGATCTTCTATGAGTTCCCATGATTGTTCCGCACTTAGATCACGTAGCTTACCACCGGCCGATTGGTCAATGGCTCGCCTTGTGGAGAGATCGATATGGTCATAGAAGATTTGGACTTGGAGCCAAAGATCTATGCCATGATGAGGGACTTTTTGGAGTAAGTCCTTGAATCGAGTCCATGCTTCATATAGAGTTTCACCTTGACGTTGTTGGAACATCAAGATATCATTTCTAAGCTTGGTAGTTCTCCCCGGTGGGAAAAATTGAGCAAGGAAACGAGTGGTGAGATCATCCCATGAGGTGATGGATCCCGCGGGTAAACGTTCAAGCCATTGACTAGCTTGATCACGTAGAGAGAATTGGAATAGGCGTAATCGGGTTGACTCTCTAGTTGTAACATCAAGGTCTATAGAATCTACGATTTTAAGGAAGTCCTTGAGATGTTGATTTGGATCTTCGGAACGAAGTCCATGGAATGCACATCCGCTTTGCACCAACCGGATGGTGTCGGATCGCAAGGGGGTCACATTGGCTCCTTGGGTGAGCTCAATGGTGTTTCGGTAGCCTTGGTGGCTAGGTCGGGAATATTCTCCTAAGGTTCGGGGCCTAAGAGGTTAGTTATCAAGTGGTGGGTTTTGTTGTGGTGGGATGACGGGTTCAAAGATGTTACCATCATCCATGATGTCAGATGGCGAAGAATTACGAACAAAAACACGAAGAAATAAGATAGACTAGAGAGAACCTAAAAAATAAAAACAAAAACTTACTATAAAGGAATCTAGCAAGTAGACCTAATAAAAAGAGATTCTAACCTAGACAATAACTACTCCCCGGGCCGCGGCGCCAAAAACTTGATGCGTAGGGATTGCACCAGGCTTTACCTCTCGAGGGATCTCGAGAAGCTTACAACCCCCACCAGGCAGTGTACCTGATCGATGTAGTATAGTATAATGACAAGTACCGGGGGATTGATCGTTCAGCTAGGAATAGTGTCGCTAGGATTAGAAAACCTAAAGACTAGGTCTAGAGATGAGGGATGATTCTTTTTGTATTTTTATATTTTATGAAAAACAAGTAAAAATCTCGGATTTGAAGGAGTTGGGCGGAATTAGTTGCTAGTCAACTAACCCAATACTAAAGATGCAATCAAAATAAAATACTAAAATGAAAATAAAACTAATTATACTAGAGTTGTGAGCAATATGTGGGAGAATTGTGTTTACTTAGATTTCACTACTCCCTAGATATCTTTTACATGTTAATTACTTGTTATAGTTGCGTGGATGACGGATTGTATTCCTTAATACAATTCATGGGGTGGCGTACTTACTTCCCCAATCCTATAAGCGCCTACTTCACTCCTATGTCGAGCCGGCTAAGAAGCTCCTAACATGGGATCACTAGAATTTGCTTATGCATTAAATACAACCAATAAAACCTAGTACACATCGGTTCATGTTTCCTAAGACGTTCAAGCATGTTACACAAAGGAGATCTGCCAGTTTTCTTAAGCCTAACATTGAAATCATTCATCCATTACAACCATAAACAAGTAATCAACATATAATTAACATCTAGGTTTCATTACATCTAAGCAAACACAAGATAGATCTAGCCTAGCATGTTGAAATCAAGACAAGCATAAGATATATTCAAACAACACATAGACATATTGAATGAATTAAGAGAAGACTTCTCTCAATTGAACATGAAAGGATTCAAGGGGTGAAAACCCTTGAAAACACTGTAAAATATGACCTAGGGTTTACAAAGTTCGGCCCTAGTTTTCTCCACACAAGTTCCTCTCTAATGAATGAAAAATAGAAAACTATATATAGATTCTGATAGGTGACGACGTCAAGAACAAAATTCTGACGCCGTCATCTCGCCGCCAAATAGTTTCTCGGATTGCCTAGATCTGGGTCTGACGCCGTCATGTATACTCCTTATGCAGGCCATCACCAAAAATAGCCTTGACGCCCTTCTTGTGACGCCTTCAGGTTTTCACTGGGTCGTCATGGATTTTACTCTTGACGCTGTCATGATTTTCTTCTTGACGCCGTCAAGTACTGTTCTCAGCATGGAAAATTAAGTCTTTGCCGTTTTCTTCACTTTTATGCTCCAAAAACGTCCGAATTGCTTCCTTTTCCAGATTTCACTCCCAAAGTACCTAAAATCACAAAAGGAACGATTTAGGGCAATATTTGATTAAATAAATTCAATTCCGGGCTTAAATGACCCCTAAAAGTGGTTCATTTTTCGCCTCATCACCCATATCAGCAATTGTTAATGTTGTTAAAAAACTTTTGGTAAGTAATATAATTCACCTTTTGTGAGATTACAACTGTTGTAGAGATTTGGATTGTATGTTCTTCTTTGTATCTGATCTTGGGAATGCCCATATCAGTTTCTACACTTTTTTTTCCTTCCTGAAATAGTGAATTTTATTAATTAAGGAACCAGCAACTTACAAAGATTATACAAGCAGTCAAATTGAACACACTCATTTGACTGATACAATATAACAGATACATTCTACACAATCATTCACGAATCAGGAAACTAGCTGATTCAATATCCATCATTCTTATAGACTTAGCAACTACATGCTAACATCTAGTGTAACACCCCAACCCGACACGGGTCAAAATGCCACATTATGGTGTGCATCAGAACATATAACGCAAGCGGAAGACTTATAAACATAAAAGTTACAAGGTATTCTAAGATAACAAATGAATACTAACTCTATACAAGATGAAATTCAAAACTGAAATACAAATCCAACTAAATTTAACTGAAGCTAAACCAAGTCTAATCCAAAGCAAATGGTTGTCTAATCATCAGGGTAGTCCACTAAATGCTCCTATGCACTCTTCGTTCAAACCCAGCTTCCAACCTAAAACCTGCCGCAGGAAAAGAAATGCGGCTGAGCTTAAAAAGCCCAGTGAACAGATATATAACAAAACAAATAATCGGAACGTATATAAGTATAAGAAAAAGAAATCATAAGCTCCTGCTGAAATGAATATCATCTGTCAAGTGCATAAGAGATCAACGATAACTGAACAAATATCATAAGTCAAATGAATAATGAGTATGAAGAGTCAAGTGATAATATGAATCATATAGTAACCAGAATCATAGAGCACGTATCAACAAAGGCTTGTCTACCCGAGCCACTCGAATAGACACAAAGAAATATAGGAAAGCCACGAGCCGACCTACCAGAGCCACTCGAATAGGTCTCAAATCACATAATCACATATCCGTCAATTCATAGGGTGTACATAGAGTAGCTAGCTCCAATGTACCAGACGTGAAAGGGGTACAAGGCACGTACAGCCAGTCACCAAACCAAATCGTATCATATCACATCAAAACAAATCCTAGGATGCATCCATACGCCCCCCACAAACAAATCATAAACAAAGTGGCCAAGAGATCTCATATCATATCATAATTAGACGGGGACGCCGGGGACTAACCACACCGCCCCAGATAGTGTCATGCCATTGGTGCCTCAATGACACGCCCATGGTACCTCCATGAGTAGACTAAAAACTCGGGCATCAGAACAGAACATATTAGAACAAACAAAGCAAGGCTATCCATAACAAAATGCTCCCAGAGCATGACAGAACAGAATGCTATCACATAATCATAATCAAAGTGGATAGCAAATCAGAATCAAATCAGAGGTATCATAGCAAGGCTCATATCAAATAGATCATATCAATGAATCATATCAAATGGATCATATCAATCATATCAAATGGGGAACATAGCAATGGCATAACTGAAGGGAATCTTAGCAGTGTCAAGGATCGAAAGAAAGTCATGAGAAGTCCCTACTGAAAAGGGATAGAATATCTGTACCTTATACCGCAAATGAACAATATCAGAAACATACGGATCGAGAGTTACTCCTTCTTCAGCCAATCTACATGGATTAATGATCGTCTTATTATTTGTAAGCTCATTTTAAATCAAATTACTCCTTTTAGGCTTCTTTCTATTTTTAGAACTTTCCCTTTTTAGCAATTTAATACTTTTGAGGTTATAATGGACAATTAATAATATTTAAGGGATGAAATGACAATCATAATAGTTTAGGGTTAATTATGTCAATTTAACAAAGTTTATAGTCTAAAGTGTAAATTCAGTTTTTTTTTATATACTTATTATACCGTTTTAATAACTCCAAATAAAATTCGATCCGCATAAACAATTCTTAATGAAATCGGATTTAAAGAAACATGTTCGGATTCACCAAGACAAACAACACCCTTTCGAAACATACTTTCCCTAGCCCTTTAAACCGATTAGTATGTATGCATAAGTTCCTAGTTTTAGACGTAAATATTGACCTTAAAGTACACCGCCACGACCCCTTTTTAAATCAGTTTACAACCTGTTTTAGTCCTCATTTTACTCACCAAATACTCATGCACAAGCACACCATTAAGGAGCCATAATAACGAGACATACACATGCTTTAACGAGACAAACTAATATATATTCATTACTGATCATGCACATGTCTTTTAACAGGTTTATATTGCTTATTTTACACAGGTTTTATAGCCATTAGATTGACACACATTTACACATGCAAAATACAAAAGAATGTCACCCATGCATGCACATACCCACACTATGTTATATCAGGTTATAACGTGTTTCAAAATACCCTTCTTGCTTCCTCTTTTTCGCATCGCTACAAGACCAAACGACCCAATTTATTTCCCACACCAACCATGTTTTGTACCCTTTTACGAGACTTAAATACCAAAAGAGATTAACGCTTAACCAAAACTCAGTACCACACCTTATACTCCGTTTTAGACCTGACATACACACACCATTCTTATAAGTTTAGCTCATAATATTCATACATGTTTTATCTTTATTTATTCATATTTCATTCAGGTTTTTTTGGATGTATAAAAGAGATCACCTCACGGCTAGACAAGGACGATCGAACTAAAACACGAATACAATTAGCTAACCAAGTTTTGAGTCGCGAGTTATACAACTCCAAAGAATGAGACTGAAACGAATTCCACGTCACGAACCAAAGGTCACAACATGTACCCCATCATATTCAAAAGTTTTCAAAACAGTGAATAAGTCGATACGTATATATTTCTTTTAGGTTTTTAGATTGTTTAATCATGTGTCATGTTAAGCTCATAAATAACAGATTATATATATAAGTATAACCAGGTTCGAAGTGATCCAAACAACAACAAGGTCGACGTGTGCGTTATTACAGATTCGTGATTTCATGTGACTTATATAACCATTCGTACCATCATTATTGGTGATTTTAGATCAGGTTTTCCATAGCTTATACGTATACGTACTTCATAGTTCGAATCACTAAAACACAAAAATGATTATAGGAGTACCTTGGACTATTTCAAAACGGATCAAAGACACAAGCTAGAAGCACCAACGAACCAAAACCAAAGACCCTCTCGAACCAAATCCAAAACCCCTTCGAACTAAAACCACCCACGATCACACCACCAAGAAGCACCAACGGATACCACACTCATACACCACGAACCGATCATCACCTTAGCTAAACACCCACGTACCTACTGATTTCTTGGGAAAAATGAGGCTGTCGTTCTGAATAAGTGTTTTAGGGTTTAGTGTGAGAGGGAAAAATGTGATATACGGTTGGGGAGGGTGAGTAACGAATGGGAGATATAGGGGAGAGTATGCCGAATTTAGAGGAGAGTCTTAGTGACTTATTCTTATTTCAAATCTTTCAAAGTATTCGGTACATATATCTTATATAATGTTGTGTAAAAATAAAATACGTTAGGTCCTTTTAACGTGATGTGTAGCTAAGACATAAGTTAGGTTGGTTTCATGCAAACTTAGGTTTTAGGATTTTTATATTTTGCAGTTTTAAATATTCGCATTCAAAGGTTCATATTTTAGGTTGTACTCATATTAATGGTTCAAATTTCATAACGAAATTTAGGTTGTTATAATTCTTCCCTTCAAAAAAGAAAAATTTCGTCCGCGAAATTTGAAATCGCAAAAGTTAGACAGAGACGTAGCAATTCACAAAAGAAACATCACAAATAACCTCACGCTCGGGGAGGTTCTTCCACAAGAATCTTCACATACAGAAAAGTTTTCTCATGACTCGATCTCGACAACAAGGATATCCCCAGGCTCTCCACAGAACACAAATCATAACAATCTGATCCAACGAATGCGGAACAAATGCGTAGCAGATGACAGATGATAGTTGAAATCTTACAAGGAGATATATGAAACACATAATCCTACGAAACAAACACAGAGATAGCACTACACGATAAATCTTCATCAACTCCTACCAAATTCTGAACGAACAAAGGAACTTGCCAAAGTCGAAGGAGCACAAATCAAATCAGCAAACGTATCAAGAGTATCATAAAGAGATGGATAAGAAATTCGTTCCAACGATCACAATCAGAAACCATAGTATCCAAAACGTATAAGAAGTCATGACAAAAAAGGTAGATTAATCGTACAGATAAGAATGAATCCACGATCTAATGCGTCGCGAACCAAAGCTTCTTCAAATGCCAACACGTTTAACTCATCTGTACCTCTTCTGAAAGTGCGAAACAAGATGCGATTCCCTGTCACGATCACTGCAGGTGTGCCATGTAGTTTGGATAATCTTCTGCCGAAGGAAATCTTTACCGATCTTCCAAGCAAGTCATCCTAGTCAATTTTCCACTGTACTCCATTCGTGTTGTCCTTCCTCCTGTGCGTGGAAACTTCCGATGTAGTCACCACCGTCTTCATGTCATCCCGTCCAGCTCCTACTTCGAGACTCTATACATATTAGTACAACTAAGATGAATATAGTTGATAGAACTGTGTGCTTCACTTCAAGCTTCTTCCTTCTCTCTTCTTACATAACTAATCTTCTACCATCTTGCTCCTGAAGCTTGAATGATCTTCTACCATCTTGCTCCTGAGCTTCTTCATGTCTGCCACAATTCACTCTCAATTCCTGTGTCGGATATTCACTTTCTACGGTTCTAGCTATATTAATGCATAACCAAAATCGTCTCGTCTTGCATAAGGGCATATCAAATCCTCCTCGTTGAGTAGAAACAAATCTCTTTCCACCTTTTCCAACATCTCACCTCATTCTTCCTCCAACGAAAGTTACTCTTTGAAATATCACATGGAGTTTCTTCTGACGTAGAAATGTCAACACAAAATATGAGGATGATCCTCGTGTTTCTCTTTCGTCTCTGACCACACCAATATGTCATACTATGACAATTTGTCCAAGTATTCATGAAAACACGATTTATCAAATCTATAGGAATAGTCAAAGCAGTAGCCAATACAATTGGCATCGCCATGCTCATAGAGATCAAAATGAATACGAAAAGAAATTCTAGGAACATCTAGTTCCTTCACACAAAACATGATATGATTTAGCTTCCAGAATCAATCCACAACTTCATGTTATCATCATTCTTCTTCTCTAAAAACAAAATGAAAGCACATCAAAATACACACTTGTACCAGAAACTTGTGCCGGTGAAACCACCTCCTAGAAGTTGGCTCTCCAATCCTTTCCCTTCCACTGATATCATTCACAACTGAGTTTCAGAATTAAGCAAACATCACTCTTATACGGATAAAGTTCCCGAATCAAATAACTTACTGTTCTTAGGCACTGCTCAAAATATCATATGATTCCAATAAGTTCAAGTTATATGATGTAATTATTATCACGTTGGCCAGGCGTCATAATACTTGCATTATATATATGCCTTTATTGGAATCACATTCTACCTTGAGTCGTGACAAAACAATTTCTCATAACCAGATAAAAACAACTTCATACTCAGATGGTAATCATGGTAGTTCATTAAGGAATACGTTGCGAACAGCTTCAACCAACCGAAGAACTCTCAAGGTGAGTTTCAACAAATGATGTATCTTCACAACAGCAAGGGATTAACGTACAAGTTTTCAAAACAAAGGTGATCATAATCGATTATCAAGTAGGGAAAAAGTTATGGAATTTTGAGTTTCTCAAATCGTCAAAGATGACAATTATAATATGACAGTTGTTAGCATCACCAAGCTCTGTCAACAAATCCATATCCATAATGACATTGAATCGAACATTCCTAAGAGAAATCGGTTAACAAAACGAACTCATCTTCAATTAAAATGTACTGAACAATCCCTATAATCATGACGGATAATCACAAGATCTCTCATAGGGATGAAATAGGTAAGACAAGATTAATAACGAAGAAAGAATTTTACTATGTTTAACAAAGCAAAGAAAACCACAGGATGTGTCTAACACATCAAATTTATACGTACGCGAATCTTCTGAACGGATGGAAAGGCATTTAAACGAATAACAAACGAACCAAGGATCGAAGTTCAAAAGGAAGTGATAATCCTCAAGAAATGAAACCTATAAGACATTACTACAAAGTCTCAAAGCATTCTAAACTTATGTTGAATATCCTGATAAGTCTTTTAACTCTCCGGAACGAATGATCTTTTAAAGGCTTAACTAAAAGCAGAAACATAAATCAGAGAGATGCGGAAGCAAGATGACTAACCAACTTCTTATCATATAATCTACCCAATCCTCACCGGTCATACTAAAGTTCTTAAGGGGAGAACCTAAAGCAAATTCTTCAAAAGTTATTCCATGAGTTCCTAAAGTGCAAACCTAAGGGTCCAAGTTTCCACAGGTCATAACTTATGTACTACAAGTCACAGCCTGAGCTCTGATACCATAATTGTGACACCCCAACCGACACGGGTCAAAATGCCACATTATGGTGTCCATCAGAACATATAACGCAAGCGGAAGACTTATGAACATAAAAGTTACAAGGTATTCTAAGATAACAAATGAATACTAACTCTATACAAGATGAAATTCAAAACTGAAATACAAATCCAACTAAATCTAACTGAAGCTAAACCAAGTCTAATCCAAAGCAAATGGTTGTCTAATCATCAGGGTAGTCCACTAAATGCTCCTATGCACTCTTCGTTCAAACCCAACTTCCAACCTAAAACCTGCCGCAGGAAAAGAAATGCGGCTGAGCTTAAAAAGCCCAGTGAACAGATATATAACAAAACAAATAATCGGAACGTATATAAGTATAAGAAAAAGAAATCATAAGCTCCTGCTGAAATGAATATCATCTGTCAAGTGCATAAGAGATCAACGATAACTGAACAAATATCATAAGTCAAATGAATAATGAGTATGAAGAGTCAAGTGATAATATGAATCATATAGTAACCAGAATCATAGAGCACGTATCAACAAAGGCTTGTCTACCCGAGCCACTCGAATAGACACAAAGAAATATAGGAAAGCCACGAGCCGACCTACCAGAGCCACTCGAATAGGTCTCAAATCACATAATCACATATCCGTCAATTCATAGGGTGTACATAGAGTAGCTAGCTCCAATGTACCAGACGTGAAAGGGGTACAAGGCACGTACAGCCAGTCACCAAACCAAATCGTATCATATCATATCAAAACAAATCCTAGGATGCATCCATACGCCCCCCACAAACAAATCATAAACAAAGTGGCCAAGAGATCTCATATCATATCATAATCAGACGGGGACGCCGGGGACTAACCACACCGCCCCAGATAGTGTCATGCCATTGGTGCCTCAATGACACGCCCATGGTACCTCCATGAGTAGACTAAAAACTCGGGCATCAGAATAGAACATATTAGAACAAACAAAGCAAGGCTATCCATAACAAAATGCTCCCAGAGCATGACAGAACAAAATGCTCCCAGAGCATAATATAACAGAATCTCGCAATCACATAATCATAATCAAAGTGGATAGCAAATCAGAATCAAATCAGAGGTATCATAGCAAGGTTCATATCAAATAGATCATATCAACGAATCATATCAAATGGATCATATCAATCATATCAATTGGGGAACATAGCAATGGCATAACTGAAGGGAATCTTAGCAGTGTCAAGGATCGAAAGAAAGTCATGAGAAGTCCCTACTGAAAAGGGATATAATATCTGTACCTTATACCGCAAATGAACAATATCAGAAACATACGGATCGAGAGTTACTCCTTCTTCAGCCAATCTACACGGATTAATGATCGTCTTATTATTTGTAAGCTCATTTTAAATCAAATTACTCCTTTTAGGCTTCTTTCTATTTTTAGAACTTTCCCTTTTTAGCAATTTAATACTTTTGAGGTTATAATGGACAATTAATAATATTTAAAGGTTAAAATGACAATCATAATAGTTTAGGGTTAATTATGTCAATTTAACAAAGTTTATGGTCTAAAGTGTAAATTCAGTTTTTTTATATACTTATTATACCGTTTTAATAACTCCAAATAAAATTCGATCCGCATAAACAATTCTTAATGAAATCGGATTTAAAGAAACATGTTCGGATTCACCAAGACAAACGACACCCTTTCGAAACATACTTTCCCTAGCCCTTTAAACCGATTAGTATGTATGCATAAGTTCCTAGTTTTAGACGTATATATTGACCTTAAAGTACACCGCCACGACCCCTTTTTAAATCAGTTTACAACCTGTTTTAGTCCTCATTTTACTCACCAAATACTCATGCACAAGCACACCATTAAGGAGCCATAATAACGAGACATACACATGCTTTAATGAGACAAACTAATATATATTCATTACTGATCATGCACATGTCTTTTAACAGGTTTATATTGCTTATTTTACACAGGTTTTATAGCCTACTGATTTCTTAGGAAAAATGAGGCTGTCGTTCTGAATAAGTGTTTTAGGGTTTAGTGTGAGAGGGAAAAATGTGATATACGGTTGGGGAGGGTGAGTAACGAATGGGAGATATAGGGGAGAGTGTGCCGAATTTAGAGGAGAGTCTTAGTGACTTATTCTCATTTCAAATCTTTCAAAGTATTCGGTACATATATCTTATATAATGTTGTGTGAAAATAAAATACGTTAGGTCCTTTTAACGTGATGTGTAGCTAAGACATAAGTTGGGTTGGTTTCATGCATACTTAGGTTTTAGGATTTTTATATTTTGCAGTTTTAAATATTCGCATTCAAAGGTTCATATTTTAGGTTGTACTCGTATTAATGGTTCAAATTTCATAACGAAATTTAGGTTGTTATATCTAGGCAACCATGGAGAAATATCTCTTATTGGCTACATTTCCACTAAACAAACACCCTTCCTAATTCCATCCTAGTCAGTTTCTATAGTTTAGTTGTTTAGATTTTGTAACAAAATGAAAAAATAGTCTATAAGAGGAATATAAAAATAGTCTATAAGAGGAATATAAATTACCTGTGGCTCCTTTTTTGGTATGTCCTCCCTAAAATTTTTAAACAGCCCTCTATATTTTTTTCACCAAATTTCGAATTCTCCCTCCACCCATTTCCATCTCCACCCACGTTTCTCACATTTCTCACCAATCACCACGCACATCCACCAATCAACAATCACCAATAACCAATCACCAATCACTAATATATCACCAATTAATCACCAGTCACATCACAGCCACCATTCACCAGTCACCATTCATCATATCACTTGTCGGTCCGGCCATCAACAACGGAGGGAGGTTTATTTAGATATAAATTAGGTACTTTTTTGAATTAGGAATTCATTATGTTGGAATTTTAACTTATTATTCATTTTCATTGTATATTTTATTTGTTATGGATTTGTTGGTTTCTTGTTTCTTTGGTAATGTTAACTTATCGTGTTTTTGGCTGAATCGTTTAATTAACCAACAACACAATAAAGATAACATGTTGTAATTTACACATTTTTCTTAATACACGTTTTCATATTTGACATTTGAAGCTTAATTAGATTGATGCCCAATACATTCATTCCATTGTGTTGTTGCAATTCTTATTGTAAACCTATCTTATTAATTAGCTAGACACTTGTGACTTGACATTGGAACTTCATCAATCTAAATCTTCATATATGCTTATATTGGTTTAACTTGTAACTTGTAGGATATATACGTTATCATTTGACCTCAACAATAATAGCATGGACAAGTCTTGGATGACAACTTGTAGGACCAACAAAGAATATATTGATGGAGTAGCATCGTTTATTAAGTATGCACTACACAACTTTCAGAAGATGAAGAGCATCGACCCACGAGTTAATATACGACAGCTTAAGATGCCATGTCCGTGTACCACATGTTTAAACAAAATAGAGCAAACAGTGGATGACGTGGAGTACCATTTATTCTACTACGGGATTAATCTTAGATACAGAAAATGGGATAAACATGGAGAAAAGGATGAGCAAGCAACAACAGCCCAAATACCTGATAATGCAGAAACAGAGTTTGTTGACGACACGGATTTCGACATGGAGTCACATTCAGAAATTCCAACAGATGGCCCAGCAACAGTAGAAATGGTTAATGCTACGAAAGAAAATTTTGATGAGGATGACCTTGCCAAGTTTCAAAATCTATTATTAGACGCGGAGAAGCCACTTTATAAAGGATGTCCTGACTTCACAAAGTTGTCCGCAATAGTTAAACTACTTAACTTGAAGGGTAAGTATGGAGCTTCTGATAAGTTCTTTACTGAATTACTAGGATTGATAAAAAAAATGCTACCTGCTGGTAACGAAATGGTTGAAAAAACTTATCAGGCCAAAAAACTAATGAGAATGATGGGATCAGGATACGAAAAGATACATGTATGTAGCAACAACTGCATTCTTTACTGGAAGACTAACAAGGAATTGACTGTTTGTCCAACTTGTGGGATATCAAGATGGAAGGTGGATAATAAGACACGTAAAGTGTATGAAAACATTCCGGCAAAGGTCATGTGGTACTTTCTAATTATACCAAGACTGCAACGACTCTTTAAGTTAGAGAGTATTTCAGAAGATCTAAGATGGCACGCCACAAGGAGGGTAACAGATGGTGTTTTACGTCACCCTGCAGATTCACAGGCATGGCGTACCATAGATGAAAAATTCCCCAACTTTGCTCAAGATCCGAGAAATCTACGGCTAGGAATATCGGCTGATGGGGTTGACGTCAACTCAGGAACTAGGCATCACAGTGTATGGCTAGTTTTATCTGTCATATACAACCTTCCTCCATGGTTGTGTATGAAAAGAAAGTTGATCATGCTTTCGGTATTGATATCGGGATACCCGGGAAATGATATTGATGTATTTTTAGAACCATTGGTTAATGATCTGCATACCTTATTCGAGGATGGGGTTGATACATATGATGCTTGTACAAAAGAAATGTTTAAACTGTGTGCCGCTGTGTTATGGAAGATAAATGATTACCCTGCACTTGGTACATTATGTGGCTGCCCATACAGTGGATTCAAAGGTTGTGTTGTATGTAGGAAAGATACACACTGTGTTAGACTTTCCGCCTCATCCAAGCAAAGTTATGCTAGACACAGACGATATCTACCATACAACCATGTGTTCAGAAAGGAAAAGGCGGCGTTTAATGGAAAAGAAGATTTTCAGCTTGCTCCAACTCCATTGACTGGGGAACAAATATACAACGAGGTACAACTAATTGAAAATAAGTGGGGAAAAGGAAAACGAACAAACAATAACACCTCGAATAACCAAGAAGATATGAGAGGCAGTGGTGGGAAGATTACAACGCAGAAAAGGAAAAGAACAGAAGCAGAGGGTAGTGCAAGCCAAGTAAATGAACCATATTGGAAAAAATTCAACATTTGGTATCGAAAGCTAAGGTATTGGAGACATAATGCTGTTCCACATTGTATTGACTTCATTCATGTAGAAAAGAATGTTGCTGAGAGTCTAGTCGGAACTTTGCTGAATGTTCCTGGATAGATAAAAGATGGAATGAATGCTCGATTGGATCTGGAAGAGTTGGGGATAAATAAAGAGTTGTTTGCTAGGAAAGAAGCAGACAAAACAACACTACCTCCAGCAGGTTACACATTAACGAATGCTGAAAAAGACATCTTTTGTGAAATGTTAAGCAACATCAGGGTACCACAAGGCTATTGTTCAAATTTCTCTAGTTTGGCAGCCAAAATGATAAGAAGCTCATTGGCCTTAAATCGCATGACTATCACATGCTAATGCAAGAGTTTTTGCCCATTGCTATACGTTCAATCATGCACCCACCCACACGATTTGCTATTATCAGGTTTTGCTTTTTCTTTAAAGCTATATGTAGGAAAGAAATCATCTTGCAAGAACTAGATATGATGCAACAAGAACTTGTTGTGACATTGTGCCTTCTCGAGAAGTTCTTTCCTCCCTCATTTTTTGATATTATGATACACTTGACAGTGCACCTAACTAGGGAGGTAAAATTATGTGGTCCCGTATGCTTTCGGTGGATGTATCCCTTCGAAAGATGTATGAAGGTTATTAAAGGACATGTGCAAAACAGAAATAGACCAGAGGGATGCATTGCTGAGGAGACTATCGCGGAAGAAACAATAGAGTTTTTTAGCGAGTATCATAAAACCATGAAAACTATTGGTAACCCACCTGATAAACATGTAACCAATGAAAATGAGGATGGAAAGCCATTGACGACCGGCAAAACAAATGCACTTACCAGAGATGTCTTTCAAAAAGCACATTTACAGATGAAATTGTGCCGTATATCGAGTAAGTATTACTAACACATGTCTATTTCATTGCTTAAAATGTTGTATCAAATATAATAATAAAATACATTGTTTTGTTTCAGCCGACACAAGTGATTTTTGAAAACAAAATACCCGGGTAGAAAAATGGCATTGCTGGAGAATGAGCACACTAAATCTTTTGCTAAGTGGTTACACGAAGAGGTAATTACTCGTATGTTGTTTATACTACTTGTTTGTTTGTTGATAAATATAAGTGAGTTGTTCCTACAATTTAAAGGTAATATATACTTGTAATGAAATTCAGGTTGAGAGAGAGTTAGCGATATCCAAAGATAGTGTATCAGAAACTGTGAGGTGGATATCATTTGGACCACGCGCCAACGTAGTGAAATACGAGTCATATAACATCAATGGGTATACATTTCGTACGAAAAGTAATGATGGCATAGTTTACCAGAACAGTGGGGTTAGTGTCACAACTCACAATTTCAAGTCATTTTCCAAACCTCGACAAATTTACTATTCACAAGTTACTATTCATCAATTACTATTCACCGATCACTATTCATCATTTCACTATTCATTATTTTCGAAGTCAGTTTGTGATTTTGAGAAGTGTTCAAAAATTTTACTATTCATGTGACACTATTCATTCCCGGAAGGAAAACACTATTCATTTTTCCAGTATGGTTTGGCTGCGTATTTATACATCATCAGTAATGATTCATCATATAGACTAGAGTAGTCTACATATCATCAGTCACATCATCAGCATATTAGGCCATGCACGGATATGCATTTTTCCAATATATGTACGTTTATTTATTTCATAAACGTTACCACTCAGTTTTTACTACTAACAATATATCCAATACTCCCGTCTACGATCCTAATATATTTTCATACTCATTATAATGATATAAAAATTATATTATTAATTTACCCGGTGTTTCGAGACCTGTTGCTATATTTTCCGGTATACGCTGAAAATTTCGTCGGTTTTCAATATCTCAACACGATAACTATTATAACACCCGATTCCTATCAGGAATGTGATTTCATAATTTTTACAACGTCGTCACATTTTATTTAGTACCGTTAAACTTTATTTATAGCAAACTCGGTACCCGGTATCACTTAAAACACTAAATATCTATACTAAATCTAACAAAATCTTCCACATTTCAACAAAATCCATCCAATCTCACCCTCCCTCCCCATATTCACGCCTCATGTCCCCCCTAGTCTCCATGCTGACTTCTAATTGACCAAATATTTACCAAATTGCCACCAAGTTCAAGATATTTGTCCATTACATCAAGACTTTCATACACTTGGTCATTTTTAACAAAAATAAAAGGTGAAACCTTCCTTTTTTTTTTCTCTCCATCCCACGGCAACATCAAGAACAAGAGGAAGAACATCTCATTTTTCAAGAACAAATATATTTCAAGTAATCTATATATTCCTTGTTAAGGTTTTGAAATAAAAACCTCAAGGTTATTAATCAAATCATCTCCAAATCCTTCTAAGCATCAAGTAAGCTTCAAGTAATATTTTTCATCATCTAATACTTTCATTTCACTAGTTACATGATGTATTTTCAAGTTATATTAGCAAAACATACAAGTATTTATGTTATATATACCACTTTACAAGTTTTATGGTTTTTATGAGAATATATATAACCTATGATCATTCCCTTAAAATCCCACCATATTTTGTGAATTTTAGGACTCCATGACACCCTAAGAAGGTGTATGGTAGATTAAGGGTTGTATTGAAGTTGGTTGGAAAGATTTTGTACAAGTTAGTAACTAGGAAACCAAGTTTTGGACAATAAAAATACCTACTGTCCCATTTTGTAAAACGTGGGAAACTCAGGGTCTTGGGTGTACTTTTGAACCAAAGATTTAGAAAATACATTCCAAGACGAAACTATGGCCGAAATTTTGGATAAAAACGAGTTAATAACGAAGGAGATATGGTTTTCCGAAGTTTAACGACGAAAAGTATTTTCAGAAAATATAGTTGCTGTTGGGTAACTTTTATTGGACAAAATGAGACATTTAACGTAACCTAGACAAGCCGAACTACTAAAAATGTGATAGTACATGTTCCCACAATTCCGAGGATATAAAGAACGTAGGAAACGGGCTTATAACGACAAAGATGCAAGCGTTTGAACTTAGACGATTTTTACAAATTTCCTTCAGCACTATTATTATTATTTTTGCCACTAAACAGTTTTTGAGACGCACCACTTTTTCGGCTGTTTTTCTCCATGATTGGTATGGTTTAAGTCCGAGCCATAGTTTTATGAAATCAAGATCTTCCAGCAAGCTTTTCAAATCAATTGGCCGTTCGTCGAATAGACTTATAACGAATAAACTACAGCCTCATCTTTTTACCCGAAAATCCTTTCAAAGTTATTATTTTGACAGCTTTTACTATAATAGAATTTTTCTAAGTGTTGAACATTATATTTTCAAGTAACGACATTGGAAGCAATATTTCTTAACCATCAGGGCGCGTATGATTAAAAGTCAAATGAGACGACATTTAGATATGGTTACAAGGTTTTCAAAAATATCGAGTTTCATCCATAACACTTAACGTACGATATTTTGCGAGGCCAATTTGGGCATATTTTCTAGTAATGAAAATGTTATTTTACGACGAAAATACTATATTTACCGATAAAACACCAAACGAGGATCGTGGAGTACCGTTTTAACGTATTTACATGGAAAGTGGTTATTAACTTAACGAGACGTCAAAAATGTATTTTTTCGACGATAAACATTATTTTCAAATTTCACGAGTGGTATCGATAACATACGTATTTGCATGTGTAGCATCATTTCATTTCTTACATTAGAGACTATCATTCATATTAGGTTGTGGTTAGAGATCGTGCCTCATTTCAGTGTATCCACTTTTTTCATCGTAGCTACCGCACCAGGTGAGTCATAGCCCCTACTTTTTCAATTGTTTTGGTAAATTCTTTGGGGGAGAATACATGCTCGTTTTACTTAAATGCATTACTCGTTTTACATGGTTGATTACCTGTATTTCATTGGTATGTTTGATTACCTGTATTTCATTGGTATGTTTGATTACCTGCATTTCATGGGATTTGTCATCCTTTTTTATATGTCCTCATGGTCACCAATTGTTCAAATATGTCAAATGTAATATTGTGGTTTCCCCACTTGACTGTGATGTCAAACGTAATATTGTGGTTTCCCCACTTGGCTGTGATGTCAAACGTATTGTCGTTTCCCCACTTGGCTGTGATGTCAAACGTAATATTGTGGTTTCCCCACTTGGCTGTGATGTCAAAAGTAATATTGCTGTTTTCCCTACTCGACTGATTTATCTATCTGGCGACATTGTCAGGATTGTCAAAACTGTTTATCTGGCGACATTGTCAGGATTGTCGAAATTGTTTATCTGGCGACATTGTCAGATTTATTTTATATGACCTCATTGTCATCATTGTTTATCTGGCGACATTGTCAGACTTGTTTATATGGCCTCATTGCCAATAATTGTTTATATAATGGTATTGCTACAAGTATTTTTGAATCTAGATACAAGTATTACTTTTGTTCACGTAAACCAAATCATATTTGGCAGTGGGTCGTAAACACACAGGTTACAAGTCTCTTATGGCGGGACTTGGAACTGAGTGGATTTACGATGCCTTTGCTGGGAAATCTTCAGTCATATGCATTACATTCTTTTTCACAAGACTCTATGAACTCACCAACCTCATGTTGACACTTTAGCATGTATTTTCAGGTATTAAGCAATGGCACGCTACTGGAGGTTTTGGCAGGGCATGGCATGGTCATAGAAGACTCTGATTATTCATATGGGGACCGTTTTAAATTATTTTAAGGGCCTATTTCCGCACTACTTTTAACAATGTAAATTCAATACTTTTGGTTAAACGATTTTATTCTAAATGATTGAAATGAAAACCATTTTTGTACTTGTGTCGAGATACCAATTGAGTTACACCCCAGCTTTGGGGGTGTGACAGTTAGTGTTGAGGCAGCAGATCTTCACATATCCAAAGAAGTTGCAACCACAAGAAAAACATTTTATTATGGGATTTTACAAGAGATATGGGTACTAGATTACCGTTTCAGGCAAATTCCTCTTTTCAAATGTGATTGGGTTAATTCAAAACATGGTGGGGTCAAACGCGATACTCTTGGTTACACATTGGTAGACCTGAATAATTTAGGCCACAAGAATGATCCGTTCATATTAGCCTCACAAGCACGACAAGTGTTTTATGTGAAAGACCAGGCAGATAAAAAATTGTCTATTGTCTTTAAAACACCTACCAAGAATTACAAAGATACGTATGACGATGTCGATGAGGAATTTAGTACAGTCATTCACGAGCAAAATGATAACATATTGCCGCGAATAAATCCACAAGCAAAAGATGCCTACTATCGAACCGACTGCGAAGGTATTGTTATACGAAAATCAAAGTGAAGCACGTGTCATTCTCAAGCTGTAACACTCTATTTAGGAATTTATTTTTGTCTGCAGAACCTATTTAAGCTTTTGTTTTGCTGCAAATACTCTTTTAAAGGATTTATGTTGTTGTTGTTGTGTTAATTGTTTAGTTCGTACTTGCGAATACTCATTTAAAGGATTCCAGATTATACAAAACTATAACTTCTGGCAGCATAAACTGTGTACTAGCAGTATTAACTATGTACTAGCAGTAGTAAACACCATGAATATTTTAGTTATAGTTGTCTTGTATATGCAGTTTTCATGTATGTGGTTATGCCTTTATATAGTGCAGAGTTGAAAAAAAAAAAACAGTGTTTGGTATGAAAGATTCTTAATTTCAGGCACAATTTGTTGAAAAAACAGTGGTTGAAAAACTAGTCAATATGCAGTCATGACTAATAGACTGAACTCAATTAAGTGAATATCAAATTACATAAGTTATCAGAAATGTGTGACCATATTTATCGAATTGTGACTACGCTTAAGTAATGTGTGACAAAATATGACTATGATTTAGTCACACAAAAACTCAATGTGACTAATATCAAGGTTAATGATAACTCGTGACTTCACACTTTGCTATAAATAATAGTCACATGAATATTTCACAATGTGACTATTTTGAATGTATTGGTCACATAAAATACCCTTATAATGTGGCCATAAACATCATTTAGATACACATTTGTGATATGGTGTGACTATTGTAAAGCCTATAGTCACATGATCGTGCTTCAATTAAGTGTGACTATACACATTAAGATTTGGCAAGCAAACACACACTAAACTTTAGACACACTTATTAACTTACGTGACCATATGTATTGAATTTTCGTTACACTTAACATGTTTCTATGGTTTAGTGTGACCATATATGACATTTGGTCACACTCGTCAACTGTGTGACATATATTTGTCACTATTAAATGCATATCGTGACTAACGCTTCAAACTTACTTTTCCGTTGTCACACATTTCAAACGCTATGTGGCTAAATATTCAGCAAAGAATAGCAATCACGTTTAAATAATGTGTGACAAACTTGACTATATAATTAGCCACATACACAATTACCTCATGTGACCATATATCTATTTTGGTCACACTTTTAAATTGTGTGACATACATTTGTCACATATGTATATCTATAGTGTGACTAATGTTTCGGGCTCATTTGTATCTGTCAAACGTCTCGAATTAAAAGTGACTAAATAATCCAAATTTTTTTTCCAGTTACCTCTAGTCACATAAATATTCAAATGTGTGACAATAGAATTCCGAAATGGTCACACAAGTCGGATCAAGTGTGGCTGTTCCTTTTATTCTGGTACATTTAGTCACGTATAAATGTTACAGTGTGACATTTCAAAATCGACCATGCGTGACCAATAGAACTTTTTGTACTAGTGATAGTTATAAGTGTAAATAATATAAGTATTATAAGTTTAGGGTTGAAAATGTAAATATATAAACTATAAGGGTATAAAGTGAAAATATCATATAGGTATAAAACCTATATAAAGTTAGAAGCATAATGCAATAGTAGGGAGCTTCATGCGAGAAGTACTATGTGGATATTTCGTTTTGATGAGTTTGTTGGGTTTACGAATTAAAGTGCCCTGACTCCTCGAACGATTATTGTTTATACTTCTGAGATATGATGGCCTGAATGGTGTTATGATTATAACTTAACTTAATAACAATATATCTCAATAGTAGGGAGCTTCATGTGAGGAGTATTAACTTATGAATTATGATGCCCCGAACGGTATTATGTTGATAACATAATACAATAGTTGGGAGCTTCATGTGAGGAGTCATATACTTCTGGATTATGATGGCCCGAACGGTGTTATATTATATCTAAAACATTAACACACCTAAGAACAATAACTTAAGAAACTTAAACAAGATGACTAAAGCTTGACATACATCCAAACCTACAACACACTAGGATACGTGAGTAAGGCAGTCTAGTTTCTGAGTCACTATTTGCATCACTTAGATTACCCTAAGCCCAGGTGGTTCATAGCCTCATACTATTTTAAAAATTCTTTCACTCTAAATGCTTTATAAACCCTGTGAGGGGGATACATGCTACATGTTTTACTTAAAATCGAATACAAATCTTTTTCTTTGGTTGTTGCACGAGTAAACTAACTGCTACCACTACATAACCAAAATTCATGAATCTAATCGTTTGAGATATTTTACCCACACGAACGCGAATATAGTTGATAGATCTATTTGAGTTTGACAACTCCCGTTGGTATTAACACCTCATTGGGTAGTACCAATAAGTACTATATTTGAACCCACTGAAGGTTTAACTTTGGCAAGTTATCCTTCACATCCCCTCATGGTTGGGTCTGCAGCCCCCATGACTCGGATTGTTAACATGTGGTTCATGAGCTTAGTGCAACATACCCCACTCATGATAATTGTGCATGCATCACAATTATCACACACCTTACATTTTCCCAGATGGGTGTAACAACTGAACACAGGGAACTTGTATTCACTAACCCTTAAATCTATGACTCTCACTCAACACCTAGTGTTGACTTTTTAAGCATGTATTCTAGGAATATCACTTCTATGGAGTTATGGGAGAAGGAGACACTGCACTCGAGGGACTTTTCATGGTTATCATTCAAACATAAGCTAACACCTAGATTTTTGGGACCTCATCAAAGATAAAAGTATATATTTTACAATTAAAACTCTGATAATAATGAATGATAACTAAATTTCTAAAACGTCTCTTTTCGAGTCGTTTTCTATTACTGTAACTGTGATTCTATGAATTAATACCTCAAACACTTTATCCGCTGCTATCAGTGAAAAATGGGGGTGTTACACAAACGTTTTCATATAAACTAACACTTAAATAAATAAAGAATAAAATGTTACATAAATTCAAATTCAATATTGAAATCTTTTGATAGCTAACATATAACTTTTCATTCACTTAAAAATTAAGATACATAATTTAAGGTTGTGAAACCAACTCCAAATGACCTATTGGTAAGTTCCTTGATTTTCTCACACGAGGTAAAGGATTCAAACTTCTAACCTTAGAAGGTGTGTACATTTAGGGTGGTCAGAGAAGGGTCGGAAATGGTCCTGGGAGTAACCTTGTAAGGTCACGTACACATTAGTAAAAAAGGCTCGTCCTCATCGGGTAACTTGAATAGGTAAAAAAAGCTTATCCATTTACTCGTTTTTATATATTACAATTATAAAGGGTGCGTATATTGGAGTTTTATATTTTATTATGATTTTTCTGCATACTTTGATTATTATATTTAAATAGTTAATACATTTTCTTTTAGTTAAATACTAATGTATTAACGAGGTATGCAGAATCCGTGCTATGCACAGGCTTCGAATCTAATTATTAATCGTGTATTCTTTCTGTGTAGTGGCGAGTGTATGCTTAATTATTGTTTAGTATGTTGTATGAAACGTTTTGACTTTCTTGTATAAAAATTTAAAAATGTTTGATGTTGTTTTGGTTTTGTGGTGTTGTATTTTATAAATGGGCTTTTGGTTATTAAGTTGTGATGACTTTATTTTTTTTTGGCCTATTACTTATTTGCATGGTATAAAAATGGCTTTGTTTTTTTTTTTTTTTGGTTTATTACTTAGCCTACAATACTTGTCTATTAGATGGTTTTTGCATGGTAATATGAAGCACACGGGGTCTATCTAATTGGTTATAGTTTAATGTGCGTTAAATATTTTCTTTATTAAGTTTGTAAGTTAAAGTTTGTGTTATAATGTATATATAATAATGCCACATAAACTGTATAAAAATCGTTACAAACCTTTTTAGCTTTATTTCATTTTATTGTACAACTAATTTCATTGAAAATAAACATTGAAGTCTAACTAATATTAATAAATTTTATCAATAAACTCAATTCTAAATTGCTAAGCAAATGAATATTAATTAACACACTATTAATAATTCCTAAAACCTTTGGACTCCACTATTATGTCTTAAACTTGATTTTTTTAATTTACAAATGGGTTCGAGCAAAAATTATGTACTTTTTCTTTTATATTCATTATTCAAGTTGCATGCTTACATAAACTAATCATGCTAAAAAAGTATCATTTAACCATTTAAATATTGCTTTACATACATGCTCGTGCACATTTTCTTGAATCAATTCGCACATGTGAGCTACATCAATAGAAAACACACATAAATTACTTTTATATGAAAATGCATTAACATAATACATATATCTATATATATTGCATTAGGTTAAATCATCAATTATTCTTGCAATCCTTTCAACTTCATCTCAATCCATAACCGACTTTTAATTCTATACTAATTACTAAATATCATGTGATCAATTCCGACAAGCCTTGCACTTCCATCTTGATGTTGTATATACTTCACATTAAATGCACCGATTTTGTTTTTCGATAAAAGTTTGAACTTTTGCTATGTTTAAAACTCAACATTTTTATTTGATATTATAATTTACAAATGGCTTTAAGTCAAAATTATGTATTTTTTTCTTTCTATTCATTACTCAATGTGATATTTTTAATATGTCGTATTTTGCTATTATGGCAAATTCATTTAATGGGCGTAAATATTGGTTTCTCACTAATGATTCTACATATAGAAAAAGAAAACACTTTGCGATGTGCGAATCTTCTTCTTTTCAATAATAATTCAATTGCACACCATAAATTCATTCTAATACTTCTCAAAGAGCATTCGAAAGCAACTACTTAGATAAACTAATAACGCTAAAAAGTATCATTTAATCATTTAAATGTTGCTTTACATACATGCTCCTGCACATTTTCTTGAATCAATTCACACATGTGAGCTACATCAATAGAAAACGCACATAAATTAATTGTATATGAAAATGCATTAACAGAATACATATATCTATATATATGCTTATCTATAACAATCACCTAAATATGTAAGAAACAAAGAAAATAGTTGGTATCCCAATCTTTGGTTCCATTTATCTGGGCATACATGATCTTGTGTGATTTTCATTGTACCTACATATGATAACTAAATTAAGAAAAAAAGAAGACCAAGTTAATTACAAACATCTAAAAGATGTGTGAATCATCTCCAAAATGTTGCAAAAGAGAATTTACATATCACTACCAACAATCAAAGATTTAAAAGATATGTGAATCATCTTCAAATGTGCATACTAAATGTGATTTTGGACGGTTTATATAGGCATGAATTAGGTTAAATCATTAATTATTCTAGCAACCTTTCGCAAACCTTGCACTTTATCTAACCGACTTTTAATTCTATACTAAATGCCATGTGATCAATTTGGGCAACCCTTGCACTTCATCTCCTTTCATGATTGTATAGTTATTATGAGGCTACATTAAATTCCGAGCATTAGCTATCTTGTACTCTATGCAATCTTGATGCCTACACAATAAATTGTAGGATTGAATCTTATAGTATTATAGATATGATCTTTTATCTTGTTTAAACAGCCCATGGTCAAGCAAGACATGAGGATGTAACGTTTTAGAGATCATGTTACGGATTAATGAAAGTGTTAAATATTTTGATGTAATATAATTCTTTTACAATTAAACCTTTGAAAAAATAATCGTGTAAGACAATATCTTCCGACACACATGATCAACCAACTTAGTTTCCATTCCTAAGAATGTTACTAAAGCATTTTAAAACTTGAAAGATGTCGAAAACACATATGCAAGAAAAGTGGTCTATGCTTATATGCAATGCAAAACCAATTACGCAACTTAGTGCAAAAAGTCTAGTCTAAGTCCTATTGACGCATAAACCGAAAAACTAACAATCAACACATAGCAACAATGCATGTAAAACGCTTGTGATTATAGATATAATTAGCTCAGCTAAAGATAACTATAAGCACTCAAAAATATTAACTAACAATACTAAGACACAAAGAAAAATAAATAACCACTTAGCATAACACACAAAAATGCTTATCGTCATTTTGTGCATTAAGTATAACAATGTATACTAAGCTTGATTTTATTTGAAAATAAATTATTTTACTCCCCATTTCAAAATTTTATCAAGTTAAACACTTTGAAAATATAAATACATCAACGTGAGATGCTCTCTTTGCAATTTGACCAAGAGTTTACGCAAACGGCATGACCGGAAAAGACTCTCTGTTATGAAGTAAAGAATTTCATAAATTTTTCTTTACAATGAATTCCTAAAAGTATTTTTAAATGAAATTAGACTCAATTACCTTTAAAACGATAGGTGGCATGACTCCTACGGACATACGGTTGATTTTATATGAATTTTTGAAAATTGCCAAATTCTGAAAAACAGACGAAGGTACCGTTAAATTTAGTGGTACCGTACGTTATATTTAACGGTGCCGTGAAATGTTATATCAGTGTTATCCAAAACCAATTTTTTCATTGCAAAAAAGTATTTGACCCAACGAAAAGATGTAAGAATTTCAAGCTAGTATGACAAAGTATACTTCAACAACAAAATTTGTAAGTATTAAGCAACAAAATACTTCTCATATTATATCCCCCTTCATGGGTAATTTCATACATGGATCGTACTCAATTTTAAAAACCATTTGTTTTTAAAAAAATTGATCGACGTGGCTAGATGTCGAGTACTAATCTTAGCTAATACCAATCTACTACGATCTACCCGATCCTTACAACTTACACAAGCTCCATGATCCGCATGATCTATACTCGATCTACTCATGATCTACCCAATCTTCACAAATCACACACCCTACAAGATCCACATGATCCATACTTGATCTACCCGATCTACTCTTAAACCACATGATCAAGACACACTAGCACACGAGCTACAAGAGATCTCCAAGATCTCAACAAGATCACAATGATCAATAAAAGATGATTAAACAAGACTATGACACTTGATTTATATCAAGATACAATCAAGCAAACTAATACGTAATGCAAGTGCACTACACAAAGACTCTAACACTTTGTATCTTTTTGATACTTTGTGTTCTTCTCTTGCACTAGAAGAGGAATGAAGGTGATCACTTGAATGAATGATTGGATCACTCTAAAACAAACTAAGACTCTCTAAATAATCAAAGAAAGTGATCTAAATTAGAAGGTATTAGACCAGAGAAAATTGACTGGAAAATTCAAGTTAGAAGTGTAAAATGGTCCACTATTTATAGGCAAAGAGAAATATGACCGTTACAGGGGAACGGTACCACTAAATACCCAATGGTACCACTAAATTTAATGGTACCGTGGTACCGTCCTAGACAAAGACGCTCGAATTTTTGTTTTTACTGGTGAAAGTTTATTTGAGGAAGTTTGGGACTGTTTTGGGCGGCGGCGGGGGAGGGGGGGGGGGGAATAGCTGTTGGGATTTTTGAAATAATTTTCCTAAATAAATTTTTTTTTTATAATCCAAAAAAAAAAAATTGTAAAATGTATTTTTGAAAAAATGTTTTGTCACATTTATAAAAATGTGAAGTTTAGAACAAAAAAATTATTTCTTTGATCATCAATCAAGTTTTAAATTTGTTTGTTCATACCTCGGGGTGATTTACGTCGGGATAGAAATCTACAACTCTGTTGAAGCATACTTGAGACGTCGAGAGATGTTGATGTAAGTATGTGTTGATTTGTGTTTACGAGTAACTTGCACATTTTACGTTTTGCATTACAAGTTACATGTTTGTCATTATTAAAACCGAAGAAACCATTTAGTTTAAATATCGTAATATTTGCAGTAACAGGTTTAGTGGATATAGGAGTGTTTGGTAATGTAGGTTGACTAGTACGGGTAGGTTCAAGAGATGTTGATTGTGGCGATGTTGGTTTGTTGGATGGAGGAGTTTGAATGCGGTTTATGAGAGGTGTTCTAGTAGAGGGTGCTTTGATGGGTGAGGCTTCGGTTGAGGATATTTCATACACTACTCGTGCGGTTTTTCTTGGAGGGCTCCTAGTTGATGATCTTGCACTTGGTGCTTTAGGCATGTTTTAAGGTAAGTTTAGAAGTTGAGTTTGCAGTAGAAGAAGGTTTGTTTTGATGTGGTTTGGAAGCACAAACACAAGTGGCTTAAATAGTGAAGGATCAAGTAAGAGAATTAAAGCTTAAACCACTAAAATCCTTTGAATTGCAATGATATGCATGCACCATTGTCTAATATAGTGATACAATCTTCTAGGAGGTTTATTAAAGACTGTGGAGTGTTTAAGAGGATAAAATTGACTATAGGTGATAAAACCTGTTTTTGTTTGCCCGGTTCCAGCGGTTCCTTCCCAAAAAGGAACCAGCTAGCGTTAGCTGACCTAGCTATTGCATCCCTATGTTTCCTGATGTAATGAATGTAATAGAGTGCCTAGGTGAAGGAAATTCTGAGTGTTATAAGACTAATGATGAGGGGTGTCATTAATGGTCTTTAAAGGCAAGAAAAAAGTCTAATGTAGATCATTAAGTGAATATGAGTTAAGATAATCATATCACTGAGTGTTAAATGTTTGTAGGGTTCATAGAAAGGTGATATGCACAATTTAAAAATTCAATATAAATCATAAAATTTAAAAGATTGATTTTTAGAGCATTTTGAGGTAGAGATTAAGAAATTAATTTGTTAAAAAAATTATTTAAACTATAGTTAAGTGTAAAATGATCAGAGGGAGGTGATGCAATAAGTGGTGTTGAAAATTGATGGTTTTTTTGAAAATGATAAATCAAAAACACCTTGGAGGATACTTAAGTTAATCCTAAGTGACCAAGAGGGCTACTAACCTTAAAGTCAACTTAAATAGGACTAATAGAAGATGAGAAACTAGTATACTAAGGTTAGATTGGTTGAGTGTGAAGAGAGATGGTCTAAAAGTATCCTCTGTATGGCCGGTTTGTCCGGATCCTTTCTAAAAGGGATTCAGCTAGTTGAAACTGATGGATCCGGCTTCTGAGACTTAAATGTTCAAAGTGAGCTCGCCAATTAATGCATACTAGTCTAATGTCATTACCAAGTGACGGCGCCAACAATTACAACGTGACGCTGTCAGGTGTCTTTTCCTGACAGGGTTTCTACAACTTTGTTGTTTTCTTCACTTTTTCGCCTAAAAACGTCCAAAAAGCTCCAAATTCCATAATTCTCGTCCCAAGTACCTAAGATACGAAAAGAAACAATTTGAGGCAATATTTGATCATATAAACACGATTTTAGGCTTAAATGACCCCTTAAAAAGGTATCAAATAAATCCTTATCGAGAGACAAGACAATAACAAGGTTTTTACGCACAGATAAAGATAACATCCATGTTTCTTAAAATCATAAATTATTTTTAGACTCTCTTCAATCTTGAGTAGCTCTATTCATCTTCCTTTGATGAGAGTGGGATAGATAGATGATTTAGGGAATGAAAAAGGACGTTAAGTGTGTTTCATTCAGAGGTTCCATTACCTTGTCGACAAGATAGTATTGTAGATTTAGAAGAGATGGGTAGGTTGTCATAAAGTGATGAAATAGACGAGTTAGGAACATTCCATAAGGAATGAGTTTGTTTGGATTATCCTTAAGATGTATGATTCGCTTAGCGAAGAAATAGGCAAGATTGTATGGTTGTTGAAGTTCAATGTAGTAAAGCATGTGAGCACAACAGGCGGGCAAATACTTACGATCTCCTAACAGACTTAAGACATTTTCACGTAGAATAACTGCCATGGGTTGAAGATAGTTGCGAAGTTCGAGCATACAGATTTTGTCAGGATCTCTAATATTTGGTGAGCTACAAACAACATTGATTAATTCTTCGGGAGGAGGGGTGAATTTGTAATATGGACCGTCATCTTCTTGACTCACAGAACTAAGAGAGAATTCTTCCGTATAGCCAAATTGCCCGAGATTTGGAATCCCAAGAAATTGAGCGAATTGCTCAAGAGGCATGAAGAACCTATAGTTTTGAATGCAGAACCAAAGAGAGTGGGACCGATCCTCGTTCCGTATAAGACTAATGTCACGGAAGAATTCTAAAATGAAATGTGGACAAATCCGTTCGTTAATTTTTAGTAAACAATCAAATTTAATAGCTTAAAACTTCTCTTAATTTCTCTTTGAAAAATTATAGGAGGATCCAAGACCCGACCTTCGTGAATATAGCGAGACTCAAGATTTTCGAATCCACTAATGAACTCTATAAGTATGTAAGGTTATAACAAAGAATGAGTAAACCAAGAATCAAAACCTCACCACACGGACTCTAGAACTTGTATACGTATGGAAAACAATTCTCAACACTGAAAGGACCACTCCAAACGTATTCTATGACGGTTCGTTTGCCTATAAATAGGGATTATTAGCATTAGTTTTCTTTGTACTTTTTGAATTTGTGGTTGGTACCGTTTAAATTAGGGTTTGGTACCTTTGAATTATAAATTTGTATTTGGTATATTTGAATTTTGTTTTGTATTTGGTTTGGTAATTTGAATAAAGCTTCCGCTTCGTTTGTTCGAATTTAGTTTGTTTGTTTCATACTTTGAATTATCAATAAGTGGTATCAGAGCTAGGTTGGTGCGATTAACCATGAAGAAGAAAAAGAAAAGAAAAGAAAAGTTTGTTTTGGGTTTGAAGAATCAAATTTGGTTTCTCGATTTGTGTTAGTTCGATTGGTCTCTTTTTTGGTATTTGAAATAAAGGATCGATTAGTTACTTTTTTGTGGGTATCCACAATTTGGTAGTCTGTTTGTTTTGGTTTTATGAATTGGGTGGAGTTTTTTTAGTATGTTGGTATTTGGGTTGTTTTAATTGGGCTTTGCATCTGTATTTGTCAGTTGGTTGATATCTTTGGTTACTTTTAGAAGATTTTGAGAATTTGGTGCCATAAACTTGTAATTTGGATTTGTTTTGATTTATATTGGACCGTAATTTTTATTACATAAGTGGGTCATTAGAATTATTATCGGTATCATATTTGGGGTGTTTGAATTATTAGATCCCATTCGTCAAGTTATTTACTAACTTGAATTTGGTTGATACTCGGATAATAAATTAGAAGTTGGACCATAATACTTTCGATAAGTGGGTCATTAGATTTTTGAATTTGATATTTGGGTCGTAATTCTTATTATATAAGTGGACCATTATAATTTGACTTTGGTATTTGAAATTTGAAGATCGATTTTAGTTTTTGAAGACTTGGTTTTAATCGGGTCGTTTGGAATTTGTTTTGGAAAATTTGGATCTTCGTTCGTCGGGCTCTTGAAATTTGTTGCCTGAATTTGATAGTCTTTGTTGAAGATCATTTGAGCCGATTTGGTTTAGTTTGGTTGACCGAGTTTGAATTTGTCGGTTAACGTTTGATTGATTAGTTTTGAAGATTATTGGCGTTTGTATTTGTTCAGTTTGTTTTGGATTGTTTTTAGGAATCGATTGTTTTATTTGAATTTGGCTAGCATCTTTGGCATTTGAAATTTGGAATTTAAAATTTGCCATTCGGAATTTGGAACTTTGGATTTGATTTGAAGCAGGTGGAGGAGTTTAAGTGACGGTGGAGATTGTTAGAAAGTGACTTAAACTTTAAGGGTTGTTTGCTAAATTTTAACATATCCTGCAAGTTTGTTTAGAATTTGAAAACTATTCTATGACAGTTCGTTTGCCTATAAATAGGGATTATTAGCATTAGTTTTCTTTCTACTTTTTGAATTTGTGGTTGGTACCGTTTGAATTAGGGTTTGGTACCTTTGAATTAGAAATTTGTATTTGGTATCTTTGAATTTTGTTTTTTATTTGGTTTGGTAATTTGAATTAAGCTTCCGCTTCGTTTGTTCGAATTTAGTTTGTTTGTTTCGTACTTTGAATTATCAATAGTGCAGAAAAAAATGAAGGCCGCTATATTTTGTGAAAGAGGTAGGTTTAGGGTTTTTTTAGAAAACGTGTAATGTATTTGTGTGTGAGAAAAAAAAATCCAGTCTCCCATTTTTTTATTTCTTGTGTGGGTCGATTTGGGCTAGGAGGCCCTAGGAAGTTCATGGGTAAGTTTATTGTGCTTATGTTGGTTTGTAGATGGATTTAAGTTGCGTAACACAAGGAAAACGGCTCAAAACAAATGTCTACGAAGCGTTAATAGTTTCTGATACGTGGGAATCGCACAAGGCATTACCTCTCGAGGGATCTCGAGAATCTTACAACCCCCACCAGGCAGTGTACCTGATCGTTGTAGTATAGTATAGTGACAAGTACCGGGGGATTGATCGTTCAACTCAGGAATAGTGTCGCTAGGATTAGAAAGTCTCCTAAACTAAGTCTAAAGGTGAGGGATGATTCTTTTTGTATTTTTATGTTTTATAAAAGCAAGTAAAATCTCAGTTTTTGGAAGAGTGGGCGGAATTAGTTGCTAGCCAACTAACCCAATAACTACTAATGCAATCAAAATTAAATAACAAAAATGAAATGAAACTAATTATACTATTATGGTGTAAACAATGATGGGGAAAGTTGTGTTTACTTAGATTTCATTACTCCCTATATATCTTTTACAGGTTGATAGCTTGTTACAATTGCATGGATGACGGGTCATATTCCTTAATACTAGTCGTAGGGCCGTGTAAAATATTCCCTAACTCTATAGGATCCTACTTCACTCTTATGTCTGGCCGTTAGAAGCTCCTAACATGGGATCATTAGAATTCTCCTACGTATTAAATACAACCAAATATCGTAGTCCACCTCCGATCATGTTTCTTACGACGTTCAAGCAAGTTACCAATGGAAGTCTGCCAGTTTTCTTAAGCCTAACATCGAATACAATCATCCGTAACAACTATAAACAAACAATCAACCCATAATTAACATCTAGGTTTCACTAAATCTAAGCAAACACAAAAGTAATCTAGCCGAGCATGTTAAATTGAAGACAAGCGTAAGATATATTCAAACAACACATAGACATATTGATTGAATTGAAAGAGTACTTATCTCAAATTGAACATGAAAGTTTCAAAGGGTTGAAACCCTTGAAAAAGCTGGAAAATTTGACCTAGGGTTTTTCCCTCAAAGTTGCACCCTAATGAATGAAATTTGGAAAACTATATATAGATTCTACAGGGTGACGGCGTCAAGAAGGAATTTGTGACGCCGTCAACTCGCCGCCTATAATGAAATCGTATTGCCTAGATCTGATTTTGACGCCGTCATGTAGGAATTTCTTCTGGGCCGTCACTAACAAATGGACCATGACGGCCTAGGTGACGCCGTCATCTCCTATGCTTGAAAACACTCTGGACCGTCACGTGTATCTTCCACTTCCACCTCTTTTGTAACTCTTGACGCCGTCACTTGGAGACTCTTGATGCCGTCAGGTACTGTTCCCAGCAAGGAAAATTAAGACTTTGCCGTTTTCTTCACTTTTATGCTCCAAAAACGTCCAAAATGTTTCCTTTTCCAGATTTCTCTCCAAAAGTACCTAAAATGACAAAAGGAACGATTTAGGGCAATATTTGATCAAATAATCTCAACTTCGGGCTTAAATGACCCCTTAAAAACGGTTCATTTTTCGCCTCATCAAATACCCTTACACTTGAGATTTGCTTGTCCTCAAGAAAATGCGCTTTTATCCTAATCAAAATACAAGTTAGGGGTCATTTAACACTAATATAAAAGTAATTACAACAAATAATCGTTTCACTAAAGACCAAAGACAAGCACGGAGGTCATACACTAGCACCTCACAAATAGTGTTTAGATACTCACATCTCTCGGGTGTAATAAAGTATATATATCACAATATGGTAATGGAAAACATCTCTCACTACCTGTCATAGCAAAATAGATTACCATAGGCTTGGGAAAGGATCAAACCTCCACCACTTGGCGTAAGCACCTAGGATAAATTATCAAAGAGGTATTTCAAAAGGTTATAACGTTAGGTGTAGGGATATGGAATACACGGTTTTGTTGGATAAAGACAATATTTACTGGTGGTGAGTTAATCATATTGGTTAATTATATGTACAATATGGCGTTGCTAAGCCAAGACTAGACTCGACTTAAGCTAATAAATCAAAAGTAACAAAAACATAAAACAAACATAGAATGAAACGGTATGGTAGTCCGTATGTTTTTCTCTTTTCTTTTTCTATATTTTTTTCTTTTTCTTAATTTTTTATTTATTTATTTATTTATTTTTTTTTGCATACACTCTTGCCCTACCATCCAAAATAATACATCATAGGGAATGTACATTCCTCTTACACTTGAATTTTTACATACTTTACAATAAACTAATCTAATGACTCGAATTAAGATAATCAAAACACTTGGAGTACTTTTAAGATTAACGCACATATGGGGGTAATATATGATGTTCTTCCCCATTACTCCATAAAACAACAATGCACTAAAGATGAGTGCATACACGGAAGGCTAAGGCGATTTGGTTGCACATTTGGGTGGGTTGTAACAAATTCTTCCTTTAAGTAAGATGCTTAAAGTTAGAAACGAAAAGATAGGCTCGGAGGGGTGTACTAGGGGTTTCGTGTACTAAAAATGAGTACAACGCTAAGGTGTGGGAAAAATTAATTGACTTTACTAGCCAAGTAATATGACTTAAATGGTCAAGTAATTATGATACGGGTTCAACACAAGGGTGATCCTAATACCTCTTATCATGTAGTAAATCCTACTACACGAATGTAGTCTCACTAGCGGTCTCGGGATGCATCACTAACGCAAGTTCTAGAATCTAAATGCTACCGGTACACTCATAAGCACTAATAGTAAATGCTTTTCCTATCAAATCTAAAAGCGAACCTCACATATATGGGTGGAAAATTTTTCTGAATGGTACGGTTTTGTGCTAGTCATACGACTCCTATCCATGAGACGCTTGCTAAGGCTAAAGTTTCACTCCTAAATGTTGTAAAAAATTTTAAATTTGGCGCTAAAATTACACTAACAAGTATTTCTCTTAGTTTTATTACACACCTACCATCAAACAAACAAACTCAAGTGCAATAGTATCCTATAAGGTATCATCATTTACCCTCCCCTTACACTTAGGATGAACATTGTTCCCAATGTTCAATTAAAGAATGTAAAAGTGAAATAGGTAAAAGAATGAAATCAAATACTCCCCTGATTCGTTCGGTGAGGATAGTGTGTCAACAAGGTTAGATCTTCCTCCAAGAAAATGAACATTCAAAGCTTCCCTTGCAGAAAAATAAATCATCTTCTTGTCATACATAACCTGTTAAACCTGAGAAAACAAACAAGGCAACCTCGCATAAAATCGGCGGCAATCTATATATTCTAACAAGTCCTAGAAAACAAATTAAGATATAATGCTTGTGGAATGAATGTTTGCAGATTTCCTGGAGTTTATAAAACTAAAGAATTAACAAAAACTTTAAGACTCTGTTAGAAAA
Organism: Artemisia argyi; assembly: GCA_030686995.1. Lineage (NCBI taxonomy): Eukaryota > Viridiplantae > Streptophyta > Magnoliopsida > Asterales > Asteraceae > Artemisia > Artemisia argyi. The sequence goes on along the minus strand of CM060685.1, from coordinate 74,589,847 downwards.
ACAAAACTCGCAAACTTTCCAGAATTTTACACATGACGCCGTCAGGAGTTAACTCCTGACACCGTCAGAAGTGACCTGCAGAAATCTTTACGTTAAGTTTCCGGAAAATTTCTGGAAAAACTTATGTCCTACTTCCTGGAAAATCCTGCAAAACATCATTATGACTCGATACAAGCATTTGACTCTAACAAATACTAATACACATGCTCATTTAATATTATGGCGAATCAAGATCAATTTCGTTCTTAGAATAAAATTTGAGGTTTCCCCTTACACTTAGCTTTTGCAAAATACCTTTATATGAAGTTAAGACGAAGTTAAACAACAAAATAAAGCATTTTTACAATTTTAGTTTGAAACATGATCTACCAACAATAAAAATAAAGCATGCATATGGAAGCAAATAACATTCAAACAAATAAAAATCACACAAAACATGGGTTGCCTCCCAAGAAGCGCTTTTCTTTATTTTACGAGTCTTGTAGCTAGACTCAAGGCCATGGGCAATTACGTGACCTCATCATTGGTCTCATTCTCTAGGTCATCTTCAATCTTAGTTTTGTATTCTGGACCTAGTAGCAAACATTCCTTGTAGAAACCAAGTATTCTATTCATGACATAATCTACCCCTCTACGTCTATCCTCATCATTCCTATAGTAAACCACTTGCTTGTGTTCCTTTTCTATGTTTGATAGAAGACGGTATTGTTCAATATTATAGGGCATTTGGTAAGCAATCTCATCGTTCTCTCCCTTGAATCTAACTATCCCTAGGATCGGGTCATAACTCATCATAGAGGTCTCAACAAACGGTTTTCCGAACACTACTTGAATTAGGCAATCATCTATTACCGGACGAGTATCCTCTACTATCACAAAGTCGGTAACATAAGTGAAGTTTCCTACAAATACATGCAATCCTTTCACTCTTCCTACAAAGTTGCTCATCTTACTCGTGTTGGGCATCATCCTATAACCAAGTTGCTTCTTCATCACCCAATTATAATAGGTCCTAGTCATGATGTTTATAGGAGACCTAGGATCGATATAAGCTTACCATACATGCATATGCCCAATGTTGCATGGTATGTTGATGTTAGAGGGATCACCTACTTTAATAAGGGGTGAACCAAGGTTGTATGGTGGCTCGGGATCATCGAATAGATTCTTGTGATACTCCCGTTCTTCCTTGGTGGGTAACTTATCAAAGTATTCTTCTACGTTTTCTACTTCCTCTAACTTTTCTTCCATAATATCCTCAACTTTCTTAATCTCATCCCTAGTCCCGGTTTCTATTCCAACTTCATCCTTGTCACTTTCTTCCATATTCTTATCTATTGGCTTAATGGTGACAACGTTTACAAAGTGGGCGTGTTTGGATGATGAGGGGTCCTTAATTTGGATTTCGCTATTAGTTTCCCTAGTGTCCTTCCTAGGTGTAGTTAGTACTTGGTTATTGAGGGCTTTCAACAAGTTGTCAATCTTATTGGTCATCTCCGTTTGTTGTTGACTGAATTCGGTTTCAAACTTAGATATGAGATCTTCTTGAGATGCCATAAACTTGGACATAAATCCTTCAAGATTATTGGTACTACCATAGTTATTAGAAGGATTGTTGTTGAAAGTACGGTTAGCGGGTGGACCGTTTGGTTGGTAACGATTTGGTGGATTGGAAGAATTGTTTCGGGGCATGTTTTGGTTTTGTTTCCACCTAAGGTTCGGGTGATTTTTCCAAGATGGGTTGTAGGAATCACCGTAAGGGTTTGGCTCGGGTTTGAAAGTGTACCACTTATCTCCCGCTTCGTCGGTATGCGAGGATGCGTAATCCGCAAAAGCTTGTTCGGGGAGTTCCACGCAATCACGAGTGTCATGGGGACCACTACATAATTTGCATGAAGAAGTGATTTTGTTCACTTGGCTTGAAAGCTTAGGAGCTTCGTAGGATTTCATGAGAAACTTGACTTGGTCCTCAAGTTCCATGATCCTACGGTCGGGAGTGCTTGAATTGTTCAAAGGCAAAGATATTGCCTTGACCGTTTTGTTCAAATCACGGGGATCATTCCAACTTTCGTTGTCATAGAAAGAAAGATCTTCTATGAGTTCCCATGATTCTTTCGCACTTAGATCACATAGCTTGCCACCGGCCGATTGGTCAATGGTTCGCCTTGTTGAGAGATCGATATGGTCATAGAAGATTTGGACTTGGAGCCAAAGATCTATGCCATGATGAGGGACTTTTTGGAGTAAGTCCTTGAAACGAGTCCATGCTTCATATAGAGTTTCACCTTGACGTTGTTGGAACATCAAGATATCATTTCTAAGCTTGGTAGTTCTCCCCGGTGGGAAAAATTGTGTGGAAAACTAGAAGAGGGGTTGAATAGTTTTACGTCTTTTTAATTTGTTATAAAAGATATTTTTAGTGTTTTCTTAGTTTTTAAAATTTAGATTCGATAATATATGATCTCAAGTCTTGCACAATATAAACAACTATCAATAAGTAAGATACAACAATGATAAGTAAAGAAATAAATGAGAGAAGGAAAGATCGAACCGCGAGATAAGAGATTTATAGTGGTTCGGCTACAAGGACACCTTCCTTGCCCTACTCCATTCCCCGAGCACCTAACTCGAGAGTTTTCTTCACTATATCAACAAGCTCCCTTATGGCGGGGAAAACCTTACACACCAATTTACATACCACAACTTCTTCACAACTAAACCACAACTTCTACACAACTTCTTCACACCAATCTACTTCACAACTAACTACTTCACGCCTATCTTCTTCACACCAATTTTCTTCACAAGTAACAACTTCACACCTAGCTTCTTCACTACAATCTAATTCCTAACTTTTCTTCTTCACACCAAACAACTAACTAATCACACAATCAATATACCTAGCACAACTATCTACAATCAAATATTCACAACAATCTTCACAAAGAATTATGTAAATAATCTTGATGATGCACCAACAACTTGGATGTGGAGGTCACAACAAGTTGTAATACTTCTTGTCTTGGAGGATAGAAGTATTCTTCTCTTGCACTTGAGAGGATGATGTTTGAATCACTTTGAAACAAAGAATTATGTATTTATGATCAAAGGATTAAGAGAATAGAAATGGGGATCTAGAACAGAAAGTTTAGGAGTGCAAAAGGTGAGAAAATTATGTGGGATGAACCAGTATTTATAGCAAGAAAATTTACTGTTTTGGAGCGTGGCCGGTCCCCTTAATTAGGGGCCGGTCCCCTTAATGATTAAGGGGGCCGCCGAAGGAATTAAGGGGGCCGCCCCTTCAGAACGTTGGATTTTCTTGTCTTCTAGTGGGGAAAATTTTTCTGGATAAAATTTGCCATTTTTGGTTGGAAATTTGAAATCATATATTTATAATGAATTAAACATATTCTTTTAATTCCAAAAGTAATTTTGTAAAAGATATAGAATGTTTAATATATTTTATAAAAATTCTAGTGATTAGAAAAATTTTCTTTGATCATGAAATGCAATAATCACTTTGTTTATTCATACCTTAAGTGATATGGATGCAAAGATAAATATTAAGCACTAAAAACTTGTTTACGTCATAAGTTTTAGATTAATGAGTTTATGCTTTGTGATTATCAAAACATAGAGATATTGTTAATATGCTAACAATGTTTTTAGATATTATTTATGTCAACAAATTGCGCAAGGAAACGAGTGGTGAGATCATCCCATGAGGTGATGGATCCCACGGGTAAACGTTCAAGCCATTGACTAGCTTGATCACGTAGAGAGAATTGGAATAGGCGTAATCGGGTCGATTCTCTAGTTGTAACATCAAGGTCTATAGAATCTACGATTTTAAGGAAATCCTTGAGATGTTGATTAGGATCTTCTGAACGAAGTCCATGGAATGCACATCCGCTTTGCACCAACCGGATGGTGTCGGATCGCAAGGGGGACACATTGGCTCCTTGAGTGAGCTCAATAGTGTTTCGATAGCCTTGGTGGCTACGACGGGAATACTCTCCTAAGGCTCGGGGCCTAAGAGGTTGGTTTGCTAGTAGGGGGTTTTGTGGGTAGTTTTGTTATGGTGGGTTGATGGGTTCAAAGAGGTTACCACCTTCCATAATGTTGGATGGTAAAGGTTACGAACAAAGACACGAAGAAATGAGATAGACTAAAGAAAACCTAAAAATAAAAATAAAATCTTACTAGAAAAGAATCTAGCAAGTAGACCTAATAAAAAGAAATCATAACCTAGACAATGACTATTCCTCGGGCTACGGTGCCAAAAACTTGATACGTGGGAATCGCACCAGGCTTTACCTCTCAAGGGATCTCGAGAAGCGTACAACCCCACCATTCGGTGTACCTGATCGTTGTAGTATAGTATAGTGACAAGTACCGGGGGATTGATCGTTCAACTCAGGAATAGTGTCGCTATGATTAGAAAGTCTCCTAAACTAAGTCTAAAGGTAAGGGATGATTCTTTTTGTATTTTTATGTTTTATAAAAGCAAGTAAAATCTCAGTTTTTGGAAGAGTGGGCGGAATTAGTTGCTAGCCAACTAACCCAATAACTACTAATGCAATCAAAATTAAATAACAAAAATGAAATGAAACTAATTATACTATTGTGGTCTAAACAATGATGGGGAAAGTTGTGTTTACCTAGGTTTCATTACTCCCTAGATATCTTTTACAGGTTGATAGCTTGTTACAATTGCATGGATGACGGGTCATATTCCTTAATACTAGTCGTAGGGCTGTGTACAATATTCCCTAACTCTATAGGATCCTACTTCACTCCTAAGCCGAGCCGTTAGAAGCTCCTAACATGGGATCATTAGAATTCTCCTACGCATTAAATACAACCAAATATCGTAGTACACCTCCGATCATGTTTCTTAAGACGTTTAAGCAAGTTACCAATGGAAGTCTGCCAGTTTTCTTAAGCCTAACATCGAATACAATCATCCGTAACAACTATAAACAAACAATCAACCCATAATTAACATCTAGGTTTCACTACATCTAAGCAAACATAAAAGTAATCTAGCCGAGCATATTAAATTGAAGACAAGCGTAAGATATATTCAAACAACACATAGACATATTGATTGAATTGAAAGAGTACTTATCTCAAATTGAACATGAAAGTTTCAAAGGGTTGCAACCCTTGAAAAAGCTGGAAAATTTGACCTAGGGTTTTTCCCTCAAAGTTGCACCCTAATGAATGAAATTTGGAAAACTATATATAGATTCTACAGGGTGACGGCGTCAAGAAGGAATTTGTGACGCCGTCAACTCGCCGCCTATAATGAAATCGTATTGCCTAGATCTGATTTTGACGCCGTCATGTAAGAATTTCTTTTGGGCCGTCACTAACAAATGGACCATGACGGCCTAGGTGACGTCGTCATCTCCTATGCTTGAAAACACTCTGGACCGTCATGTGTATCTTCTACTTCCACCTCTTTTGTAACTCTTGACGCCGTCACTTGGAGACTCTTGACGCCGTCAGGTACTGTTCCATGCAAGGAAAATTAAGACTTTGCCGTTTTCTTAACTTTTATGCTCCAAAAACGTCCAAAATGCTTCGTTTTCCAGATTTCTCTCCAAAAGTACCTAAAATGACAAAAGGAATGATTTAGGGAAATATTTGATCAAATAATCTCAACTTCGGGCTTAAATGACCCCTTAAAAATGGTTCATTTTTCGCCTCATCAGTTTCCTCGCATTTATTTATTTCACACAATTATTTTGGAGTTCAAAAATATTCAAAGATTTCTAAAATGATGTGTCGTTATGATTTTATGGGTTTATGGTTGATTTATTTAGTTATGTTCGCGTTTTTAATTATTTGTATCGTTATTTAGAAAAATTTCAAATTATACGTAAAATTAGGATTACGGAATTTAGGGTTTTACATTGAATGTACAGTGCAATTGTTTTAGTTGAAGCGTTGTTTTCCTTAATACCAGTTATGGGGGTGTGCGACCTTCCCCAACTCTATGAATATCAATTTCTCCTATGACTGCACGTTAAGCGCCCTATCATAGAATCACTAACATCTATTCATGCACTAAATACAATGAGGAAAAATGTAGTGCACATACGATCACGTTTTTAAGACGTTCAAGCTTGTTTCACAATGGAGGTCAGCCAGTTTTCTTAACTTAATGCGAATCAATCAACTAAACAATAGACAACTCATCAATAATCAATAACTAGGTTTCATTAGATCTAAGCAAACATTAATTAACTTAAGCTAACATGTAAAAAGGAATAAAAGATAAACAAATAATCAAACAACACATAGATATATTGAATGATTAAAAGAAAACTTAACTTCAATTGAACATGAAAGAAAAGACGGTATGAAAACGCTAAAAATCCTGTGAAATTCGTACTAGGGTTTTTTTCTCCAAAGTTGCAAACTAATGAATGAAAAATTGAAAAGTATATATAGATTTACAAGGCTGACGGCGTCAGGTTATAAATCCTGATACCGTCAGACCCCCGAGATTAGGGTTTCTTCTTGTGCAAGTTGACCTTCTGACATCGTCACTCTATATCTCTGATGTCGTCAGGTTCAATCCTGATGCCGTCACTCTGTAAATCTTCTGGACCGTCTCTTACTAAGTTAACACTAGATGGCCTACATGTAATTACACCTAACGCCATTAGGTGTAAAACCTTCAAAAGTTCTCTGGAGCGTCGTGTGTGAATTTTCCAACTCCATCATTTTCAAGTGACGGCGTCACCTAGTAAGGCGTGGCGCCGTCAGGTGCAATTCCTGACATGTTTTTCATGACTTTGCTGTTTTCTTCACTTTTTAGCCCAAAAACGTCTAAAATGCTCCAAGTTCCAGAAATCACGTCCTAAGTTCCTAAAATGGGAAACGAAATGATTCGAGGCAACATTTGACCATAAAAACACGATTTAAGGCTTAAATGACCCCTTAAAACGTATCAAATAAATCCTTATCAATTAGATATGAGATTAGAGAACTTAGAATATAGAGAGAATATATATCTAAGTGGGGTGAGTAGAAAGGGAGAAATGGCCATCTATTTATATGCAAAATTGGTCACTGTTCACCGGATCCGCCGGATCCGGCCAGTGTGAAGCCAGGGATCCAGCTATATGGTATCATCTGTCCGGATCTGGGGTTGCGATTTTGGGTTTTGGGTTATGGGTTGAGATCCATGGGTCATGTGATGTCATGCATGATGTCAAAAACATCTTGGGTCATGGGTTATGGACTTTAGGTCATGAGTTATGGGTTTTATTCATCCTTGATGTCATGCAATGGGTCATGGGTTTTGGGTCAAGCTCCATGGGTCATGGGTCTTGGACATGGACTTTAGGTTTATGGATAGTCCAACATGTTTATATTACAAGTTTCATTTTAGCTGTAGTTTTATAAAATGTAAGTAACCAAAGTTACTTATAAATGTTTTATAAAAAATGGTTTTAGTTTTATGTAAAGTATTTAACTAACATGTTTAAAGGTTTATTTGTTTAGTGAAATGAGTTAGTAAACTTTCGGCTCAAAGCTTTACATATTTTATTTATTTCATTAAAATGATTTTATGTTTGTTATCGACAAAACATGAAGATCGTAAAATATAAATTAACGGTTTTATGGTTTATTTGTATTAACAATAATGTTTAGCATAAATAATAACATGAGAAGCAGAAGCACAGGCACGACTGTTAAATATAAATGCATACGAGCCATTATTTTTGTGCACTGCTTGCGTAGTGATTGATTCGTTGTATTTTGGTGTGTGCAAAAACAATTTATTAAAAATATCAACAACCGTGTAGTCTATATTATCGTGAGACAACAAGACGTGGAGAAATACAAGTAAACCTTTTAGGAAAAAGATTACCTCGTAAAACTCGTGAAAGTGATATTAAAATTGTGGAACCGGGAAGTGATTTCCCGGGTCGTACCCCAACGAGGTGTGAATGGAAAGTTTCGAGAAAAGATCGAGATTAAAACCTTGTATGTTTGGTTGTGAAAGATTGTTTGGTTTTGTGATACGTTAAATTAACGAAAAGTACGAATTAACGAACGAAAATGGAATAAACGTAACCTAAATGGAAAAATAAACTAAGGAATGCTAAGAAATATTTAAAATAACCTAAAAAACTACGGGAAACATGTTAGGGAAAACGGGGGATCCTAAAACGTAATCTAAATTAAAAATGCGACGTTTATTTAAAAATAAACGTCAACGTACAAAATAAAATGTAAAATTTAAGCTACAAAGGTCCCGCGGGTTTCCAATTAATTTTCTTACGCACTAAATGACAAAAGAAAATTTTAGAAAAAAGAAAATTAAATTTTCAATAAAAATTCTATTTATTACGGATTAAATACTATTTAAACTAAATTAAATTCTAATAAATACTAAAACAATCTTGAAAAATCCGAAACCTTTTTGGAAATTATTTTATACTATTACAATCCTAGGAAAAATTCTAAATCTGAATAAGCTATGTCAAATAAGCTGTAATAAGCTAAACAGTCTTTAAGGCTTATTTGAAAAATTAAGTGATAAAAGATTTGAAAAGGGAAACTCTAATGGAACTGGTGCCCCAGAGCGTGTGGATGGGGGTTGTGTGGTATGTTTGTTGTGTGCCTGAGGTCCCAGGTTCGAACCCACTTTTTGCAAAAACTTTGTTTTTATTTTTTTTACTTCTTTTCCTTTTCTTTTTCAACACAGATTCAAAAATAATTTCTGGAAACCAGATTCTTTTACAAATCAAACTAAAACAACTTCAATTTGAATCAAAGATCAAAACAGCTCAAAAATTGGAAATTTATTTTTATGATAAAAAATTTTTTTCTTTTCTTTTCTTTCTTTGTGTGACTGCCAACAGATCCACCAATTCAAGGAAGCTTAAACAAGCTTGTTGCTTGTTTAAACAATTCAACAACAACAAGAAACAACCAATAAGATTAACAAACTCAGAACAACAACAAGATTATCAAAATTGGTCACAAAAGCCACAACAAGAACACATGAAGTAGTAGTAGCACATAAATAAGCCAATAAGCTGTAAAAGCTTACACAAGCAAACACAAACAGAAAACTTAACAAATCACAACAACAACAACAATTAATAACAACAGAATCAATCAGAAATCAAAAATCAACAAGCTAAGTGGAAACTGCTTATGCTTATCAGCAACTAGGGGTGCAAAGGGGGTACTTTGAGGGAAAAGTAAGCTAACCTAACAAGCTGATTAGTCCAAACTACTTAAAGACCTAAAAATTCACCCTAGCAGGCTTTACAAAGAACAAAGAATCATGGCCTAAGCTTAAGAAATGAGCAGGTTGTCAAGTTGAGAAAAATGGGTCAAAACCAAAAGGCCTAGGTGCAGGGGAAGGGCTTTCCCTGCAGGTCTGTTTGAACTAAGGTGGGACCCACAGGAAAAATCACAAAAATACAACACCAATGGGACTTCAAAGCTTAGCTGGGAGACTATAATTCCTAAAAATTTCAAGTCCTAAAACCTACTACAAAAATCACAAAAAATCTTGGAAATTTTGGAATTTTTGTGAAAGGGTACATTTTGACTTTTTTGAAAATCTTGAAACTTTGACTTTGGTGAGGTTAGATTGATCAAATATGATTACTTGATGTTTGTTTACCCTAAGTGATCCCAAATTAAGCAAGCTATACTATTTCTAAACTCAGTTTAAGGATTTGGCTTGCAATTTCTCTCACAGTTAACTGCAAGAGAATTAAGAAGAAAAATTTGACCTTTTCAAACAACCACTATGATGGTTATTTTGGACTAAGTTACACTTAAGGACAGTGAACAAAGTGACTTAAGTTTAAAATAACAACAACAACCCTACTCAAATCCTTGTTCCAAACACCCCATTTTCTTACTGTTTTCAAAGATTAACAAAGGAAATGGCTGACTTTACACCAATACTACATTAACTACTTTATACTAAGCTCAAATAAACTTAATTAAACAGAAAGAAGTAATTAATGACAACAAATTGCACTTAGAATACAACATGAAAAACTTTGGTAATTTTCCTTACTTGTCATCCAAGCCAGGGATTTCTGAGAGACAAGGACCATAAGAACACCCTATATGTCTCCCATGAGACTCTAAACCAACTCCATTACTGCTACTGCTATCTCCATTTTCTTTCTTCTTATATTTTTTTGTATTTTTGGGTTTTCCTTTGTATATTTTTTTCTTTTCTGAGATTTGCTTTTCTTCTGCTTAAAATTCCTTTGACAAACTTAATCCAACATTCTGAGACTAAATTAAGAGCATTTAGATAAAACAACAAGGGACTTGAGAATTTGAATGAAAACTTGAAATTAGCATAAACTTAAATCAACTTTGATTAAACTTGAAAATTAACATTACAATTGAAAACTAAATTAAAAACAGTAAGATACAAAGGAAAAGGATGCCTTGAAGGCTTACAAATACTTCCTATGTATACTAAAACTAAACTAGGGTTCCTTGCTTCTTGTGTTCTTTTTTCTGTGAAACAACAGCTGAAAAAGAACCCTTGTGACTTTGTGAACACATCCCAACCATTGAATTGCCTTCTCCTTGATCCTGGCCTCTCATTCATTTTTGGCGCCAAAACTCTTGATAGTGGATTGGTGAGGTGGAGGTGTTAGGCATGGTATACTGAGGAGGAGGGAGGTTAGGTATGGTTAGGGAGTGGTGAAAGTGGGGGACTTTTGAGGTGGAGAGGGGATTGAGTGTTGCAGTGGTAGAGTATGGTGATGGTGGTATACTGGGTAAAAGGGGGGAAAAGGGAAGGAAGGGGGTAATAGGTTTGACCCATTTTTGACTTCTTTGACCTTTTGACCAGATGTATTAAACTGGGTGGGCTTGTTTGATGTTGGGCTAGTTGGGCCAAGGGTATTATTAGGGTAATGGATTTAGTAGGATTTAGGATTAATAAGGATTCCTTTGGTTAGTGGATTTATAAGCCCAAGGGTAAAAAGTGTACAATCTGAATTCTTTGGGGACTGAATCTGCCACATTTCCAAACTTCATCCAAGGACTATATTTGACAATCTTTCATTTCCTGAGGACCTCAAATGATTTATTCCATGATTTAATCACCGGGGGGCCGAAATTGACAATTGTTGAAACTTGAGTGGCCTTACTGTAAATTCTCCAAAATTTCATTCCAAGGACTAAAGTTGACAATCTGTGAGTTTCCAAGAACCAAAGTGACTTTTCCTTCAAAATATTCCACCAGGGACCAATTCTGCCATTTTCTGAGAGTACAGGGACCAATATTGCCAATTATGAAATTTCAGGGGCCAAACTTGTACATTTTTTTGAAAGCTTTTTACCCAAAGATCATTTGTGATTTCTTTTGACTTTTAAGAAACTTGGGTTTACTTTTCTTTTAAAATAAATGCTTAGGGACTAGATTTGACAACGTTTGAAAGTTGGGGGACTGAAACTGCCAATTATGCAAACTTTGTTCGTTTTTTTTGTTTGTTTTTAATCATTTTGCATTTGAAACATATAAAACACGATCTTTGGGATATTTTCATTGTTTTGATGCATTTCTGAGTGTTTTCACGTGTTTTGGCAGTTAAAATACGGTAAAAATGATGAGTATTTACACACTCATCAATCCCCCACACTTGAGTATTGCTAGTCCCTAGCAATCTTTTGTGAAAATTAATGGATTTGAAATCTCTTTACCAAAAGCCATTACTTCTGGAGTAGCCAAATGTTTTCGTCCAAGTAAGAATTATGGTCCATTTGATATCCATATGATTTTGAGCAAACCATAAGCTTCCAACGGTTTTGATTTGTCTTTACCAAAAGCCGTTTGCTTCTGGACTAGCCAACTCTTGATGGACACAGTCAACATCTTGGTGAGTTGATTACCAATTATGGTTTTTCCACTGCCTTTACCACAAGCCATAATCTTGCGGGCTAGCCAACTCTTTCACTTTTTGGGATATGGCGAGTTGAGATACCATACAATTTTGGGCAAATTGCAAGCCGTCAATGGGTTTGAGTTATCTTTACCAAGAGCCGTTTGCTCCTGGATTAGCCAATCCTTCTGTCGGTTATACTTGGCGGACTGATAACCACAAAAATTTTGAAATAAAGTGAATTTTTTTTTAAATTTTAGGCAAAAAACGGGGGTACTAGACGGTTTAATTTGATAAAATTCGCTAGAATTTTCCCCTCCCCCACACTTAGAATTGAATATTGTCCTCAATATTCAAAGTCCCGGCTATTATGCCGAATCTTTGAACGTAAGAAGATAATATTAGAAGCTACTTGTGGGAATGTCATTTTTCATTTTTTCACTTTATTTATACATACAACACAATTTTTTTTGAAGATATATACATTGCAAACAACTGCAGGGGGTGGCCACTCCCCCACACTTAGGTGTTAGAAAGTAGAAAGAAATTAGAGACACAGGTGAAAACCCATGTTGTGCTACTGTTTTTGTTTATCGAGTCGCTAGCTTGACTCGATCCCCGAATTCATTGGTCCATGGGGAAAGTTTGGAGGTCCGGGACAACCATGGGTGGTATGTCCCCTCCAAAATAATGCTTCAACCGATGCCCATTCACTTTGAAATTTGGACCGTCGTTTTGAGATAACTCGATGGTACCATAGGGAAAAACTTTGGCAACGGTGTAAGGCCCAGTCCAGCGGGTTTTAAGCTTACCCGAAAATATCTTTAATCTAGAGTTGAAAAGTAGGACTCGGTCACCAACATTGAAAGCGCGGTTTTTGATTTTGGAGTCGTGGATCTTCTTTGTTTTCTCTTTGTAGATTAAAGAGTTTTCGTAAGCTTGATCACGAAGTTCATTTAGTTCATTGAGTTGAACTTTCCTATGATCACCCGCAGACTTGAGGTCGAAGTTGGCATTCTTCAAAGGCCAATAAGCTTTGTGCTCGAGCTCAATCGGTAGATGACATGCTTTTCCATACACAAGCTTATAAGGAGTACACCCGATGGGTGTTTTATAAGCCGTGCGAAAAGCCCATAGAGCGTCATCTAACTTGTCCGACCAAGAGGCACGGTTTTCGCCTACAGTTCTTTCAAGAATTCTTTTTAAACCCCGGTTTGAACCCTCCACTTGCCCACTTGTTTGAGGGTGATAAGCGGTAGCAAGTCGGTGAGTGACACCATACTTGAGCATGACTTTTGCAAATTGGTCATTGCAAAAGTGAGTACCGCGATCACTAATGATAGCGCGGGGAGTTCCAAACCTGGCAAAGAGAGATTTTAAAAATTTTACAACTACTCGGGCATCGTTGGTTGGGAGAGCTTTGGCTTCGACCCATTTTGACAAATAGTCAATGGCCACGAGTATGTACTTGTTCCCTTGTGAAGACGGGAACGGCCCCATAAAGTCTATGCCCCAAACGTCGAAGATTTCATAAACTTGGATGACATTTTGTGGCATCTCGTCCCGTTGTGTTATCTTTCCTTGACGTTGACATGAGTCACAAGATTTGACTAAGTCGTGGGCGTCTTTGTAAATGGTGGGCCAATAAAAACCCGAATCAAATACTTTTCGAGCGGTGTAGTTCGGGCCATGATGTCCCCCGGTGGGTCCATTATGACAAGCCCTAAGAATTTCCATGGCTTCTTGGCCATGAACACACCTACGAATGACCTGATCCGCACAAAGTTTGAATAGATAGGGATCGTGCCAAAAGTAATGATTCACATCTTTGAAAAATTTATTCTTTTGGTGGGACGACAACCCTTTGACAACAAAATTCCCCGCATGGTAGTTTGCAAAGTCGGCAAACCATGGGGTACTAGAATCACCACGAGAAGAAATCACACTAAGTGTCTCGAGAGGAAACGTTTCATTTATTTCCTTTTTCTCGAGGACACTTTGATGAGGGTTTTCCAATCAGGAAAGATGGTCAGCAGCGAGGTTCTCGGCTCCTTTCTTATCACGAATGATGATATCAAACTCTTGTAGGAGGAGAACCCAACGGAGCAATCTCGGCTTTGCATCTTGCTTGGCAAAGAGATATTTGAGAGCCGAGTGATCCGTGTACACTATGCATTTAGTCAAGATTAAGTATGGCCGAAACTTCTCAAACGCATACACCACGGCTAGTAATTCTTTTTCCGTTGTGGTGTAATGAGCTTGAGCTTCGGTCAAGGTTTTGCTTGCATAATGAATCGGCTGAAAGTGTTTGGTTTTTCGTTGCCCCAAGACCGCACCTATGGCAAAGTCACTTGCATCACACATAAGTTCGAAAGTTAGGTCCCAATTGGGGGCAACTAGAATTGGTGCTTCGGTAAGCTTTTTCTTAAGAGTTTGAAAAGCTTCGATGCACTCATCGGAAAAGATAAACGGATTTTCTTTTTCAAGAAGTCGGGTCATAGGCCTAGCTATCTTTGAGAAATCTTGAATGAATCTACGATAGAAGCCGGCATGACCCAGAAAACTCCGAACACCTTTAACGGTTGTGGGAGGAGGAAGTTTAGCAATGACATCGATTTTAGCCTTGTCAACCTCAATCCCGCTCTTAGAAATCTTATGGCCAAGGACAATTCCTTCCCTGACCATGAAATGACTTTTCTCCCAATTTAGACTAAGATTGGTGTCTTCACACCTTTGAAGCATTTTGTCTAAATTGGCGAGACATGAATCGAATGAATTCCCAACGACCGAAAAATCATCCATGAAGGCCTCCATTGTTTTCTCGATCATGTCGTGAAAAATGGCCATCATGCATCTTTGAAACGTGCCCGGAGCATTGCACAAGCCAAAAGGCATGCGTCGATAAGCAAATGTTCCATATGGACACGTGAAAGTTGTTTTCTCTTGATCTTGAGGGTCGATGGGAATTTGGAAATAACCCGAAAAACCGTCAAGGAAACAATAGTATTTGTTTCCCGCCAATCTTTCGAGCATTTGATCCATGAAAGGTAGAGGAAAGTGGTCTTTGCAGGTGGCGTCATTTAACTTTCGATAGTCAATACAAACACGCCAACCCGTTACCAATCGAGTAGGAGTCAACTCGTTATCATCATTTTTAACCACCGTTATGCCACCCTTTTTGGGCACACAATGAACGGGACTCACCCAAGGACTATCCAAGATAGGGTAAATCAAACCGGCATCAAGAAGTTTTATGACTTCTTGCTTGATAACCTCGTGAATTTTTGGATTTACCCTTCTTTGTTGTTGAACCGCCGGTTTAAAGTCATCCTCCATCAAAATCTTGTGCATACAAAATTTCGGGTTAATACCCTTGATGTCGGAAAGTCTCCAAGCAATGGCTCGCTTGTGTGACTTTAAAACTTTGAGGAGAGCGGTTTTGTTTTCCTCATTCAAGTCTTTGGCAATTATGACGGGAAACTTATCATCCCCCTCCAAAAATGCATACTCGAGATGAGGTGGTAGTTCCTTGAGTTCAACCTCGGGGAAGTCATCAGTTTTTTCAACATTTTTGACCTCCTCAATATGAAGTTCTTTTGGAGGAAGAGGGGGGTGACGGATCTTCATTCAATAATTTTTCAAGCATTAGTATATCCCCCTCGGAATCAAGATAGCTACTATCAAACTCGTGTGACATTGAGCTATCTTGGGAAAGAAAAGCATCGACCTCTTCCAAAAGAAAGTCACTTCCCTCAAAAGGAGTGAGAGAAGGGGAAGAGTCGGCTATGATTGGTGTAGTAGAAGGAGTGGGATTGCCACTCGAAGAAAAACCGAGAACTTCTTGAGAGTACTCCTCAGATGCAACATCAATGACATCAATTCGGTTTACCGATTCGGAGTCAAAATTTGAGGAGTACCTTGAAGTTTGATCAAGGTTAAAAGTAACCGCTTCGTCACCAACACGTAGAATGATCTCATGTTCAAAAACGTCAATAAGAGCCCGTCCCGTTCTTAGGAATCCTCTTCCAAGAATGAGAGGAACTCTTTGATCCGCATCAAACTCAACAACTACAAAGTCAGCAGGGAAATGGAACTTTCCTACTTTCACGAACACATCTTCGGCAATGCCGAGTGGACGAGTGATGGAACGATCCGCAAGCTCGAGAGTCATGCACATAGGAGTAAGTTCGGGAAGTGAAAGTTTCCTCCACACTGAATGAGGCATTAGGTTAATGCTTGCGCCAAGATCGGCCAAGGCGAAGCATTCACCCATTCCTGGAAAAACACAAGGAATAAGGAATTTTCCAGGATCTCCGAGCTTCTCGGGAAGCTTCTTTAGTATAACTGTGGAGCAATTCTCATTTAGTGGAGTTCTTGCCATTTCAAATAACTTTTCCTTGTTGCTTAACAAGTTTTTGATAGTTGAAGCAAATTTTGGCATTAACATGTTAGCATCCGCAAAGCTTATGTCAAAATGTAATTCTTGGAAGATTTGCAAAAACTTGTCCATTTGATGACTAGCCTTTTCACGGAGCTTTTGATCGTTTAAACGTGATAGGTAAGGTATTGAAGCTTTGGGTTGAACGGGATTTTCCAGGGGTTCAAAAACAACTCCCGGTTTGGATTTGGTTTTTGGGACAACATGAGGTTGGACGTGTGCGGTACTTGGTGGACTAGTAATTTGCACTTTGTCCTTTGTCGCCTAATGTTCACGTTCCACTACCTTTGGAGGAGAAGTAGAAGAGGTAGTAGGAATCGTGGGTCCATTATAAGAGACACCACTACGGGTTGTGATCGCCTTTACATCGCACTTCGGGTTGGCGATCGTGTTGCTTAGTAGCGTTCCCGATCCCGAAGGTCGATCATTTAAAGACTTCTTTAGTTCAGAAATTTGAGTGATCAACAACCTATTTGTTTCTTCTTGAGCTTTCATGAATTGTTTCAAAACCTCATCGGATGATGATTGAGGTTGAACAACGGATTGGTTTTGATTTTGAAAATTTGGAGCTCGGTTGTTTTGATTGAAAGCTTGGTTTTGAAAATTTCCTTGGTTTTGATTACCATTACCATGAAAATTGTTTCCTTGATTTCCATAACCTTGATTACCATAACCTTGATTTCTATTCAAGTTTCCTTGATTTTGAAACCCTTGATTAAAATTCCCTTGGTTTTGAAAAGCTTGGTTCATTCGATTTTGGTTTTGGTTATGGTTTTGGGCATTTTGGTTAGGATTGAAACTTTGGCTTTGGTTTTGATTGAACCCAGGTGGTCCAAGGAAATTGTTAGAACGATAGCTAAGAAGATTGCGGTCCCCTTGCGGTTGGTGAACATTACCTCCCGTATTATAGGAACTTTGAGCAGCATATACGTTCTCTTGAGTGTGGCCAACGACGGCAGGACACTCGGAATAAGAATGTGGACCTCCACAAGTTTCACAACTTTGAGCTACGGCTTTGACTTGCTGGTTTTGGATGGTTTGATTCATCCTCAACATAGCCGTAGATAAGTCATCAAGCTTCTTTGTGAGAGTCGCTATTTCATTGGATGCGGGAGTGATAGATCTACATGACTCGTTTCTTTCGGCAGAGGAGTCCCAAAAATTATGGTGAGCGGTCATGTTTTCAATGAGATCATAACACTCTTCGGGCCTCCTTTTCATAAAGGTACCACCCGCAGCAGCATTGATTGTATCTCGGCGTCTCATTGTCAACCCATTATAGAAGGTATCTATCTGAGTGACGAGCAACATGTTATGATTAGGACACCGATCGATTGAAAGCTTATAGCGTTCCCATGCCTCGAATAAGGACTTTTCGGGAAGCTGACGAAAGTTACTAATTTCATTACGTAACTTCGTGACCATAGATGGTGGAAAGTATTTGGCTAAAAATTTAGCAACCATCTCTTCAAAGGTATGAATTGAATTCTTTGGAAGTCGATCAAACCACGCAGTGGCATGATGAGTCAATTTCGTGACCTCAACCTTTGAACCCTTGGGGGACTCTGAATGTTTTTTGGGATATTATAACGGGAGGTGAAATCTCTTTTCTTAAAATCATGACATGGAAACATTTAAAGGAGAAATTATTTTATAACAACACTTTTAATATGATTTAAGACTAATCTTATATGGGATTTTACAAATTCATGAAGACCACTTTTAAAGAATATTATGTGAAAACCGTTATTAAAGAATCACCTTTATAAATGTCATCTTTTGGAAGATCTTTTCTAAATATAAACCTTTTTAAATGGGATTGTATTACGAACCTTTTTAAACAAGTGATGGGAACCTGCTAAATTGATCTTTTGTTTTAAACTCTCATTATGACCCTTTTGATCATGAACTATGGGACTTTGGAACTTGGAATAATGAACCCTGTGAATTGGAACATTGGCTTTGACCTCTCCATTTTGACCCGTTGATAGCACATCTTTGATTGATCCTTTGATATAGACCTTTGATATTGACCCTTTGATCTTGACCTTTTGAGATTGAACCTTTGATATTGAACTTTTGGCATTGAACCTTTAATTATGACTTGGCACTTATACTTTGATATTGAACCTTGACTACATGACCCTTCAGTATTTACCCAGGTATTACTTGTTGTGGAGTAGCCACAACAATAGCATTGATGCACCAATGTTATGTACTCTAGTGTGGTTGGAGAGATGTACCACACCGTCCCTGATTTTGTTATCGACTACTGCTATGCATATGATTGGCCTGCAGGGGCGTATGGATGCATCCTAGATTTGATTGATTGATTGATTGATTGTGATATTGACTACATTGATTATTGCTACATTGATTGGTGACTGGGTGTGCGTGCATTGCAACCCCTCACATATTGGGAGCTAGCTACTCCATATTGGGCTACTATTGTATTCTATTGATTGATTGATTGAGCCTGGGGAAATACTTAATTCCACATACATTACACCTTACATCTTACACTTAACCTTTATACTTAACCTTGACAACCCTTGACTATCCATTGACACCATATGTAAACTATCTTCGTATTCCTTTGCTTAGCATATCTCTTTTGTATTGTATTATTATTCGTTTGATATCTGTTCACTGAGCTTTGTAAGCTCAGCCGCATTTCCTTTCCTGCGGCAGGTTTAGTAGGAAGCTGGGTTATGGACGAAGGTTTTGCTTTTGGGCTTAGAAGACTTCACCCTGTTAGATACTTGCTGGACTTAGAGACGATTAGAAGCATCTATGTTGGGCTTAGATTATTGTTGCCCTTTTGTACCTTGTATTTTGATTAGTTTTCTTTTGTTATCTTGTAAGTTTTGAATTAGTATTGTATCTCCGTTTCACTTGTATTCTGAATTGACTCCATAATGTTGCACTTTAGCCCTTCTCGGGTTGGGGTATTATAATTATGGTATCAGAGACAGGTTTGGATCGGCGGATGCAACATCCGTAGAGCTTAGGCTATGACCTGTGAGTTTTGTACCATTAGGCTTCCACTATAGGAACGTAGGAAACCGCTTTGAGAACTTGCTTTAGGAATCCCCTATATGAACTTAAGTTTTGACTGGTAGGTATGGGTAGACCTTAAGGTTTTGCTTACATATCTTTGCTTCCGCATTACTCTAATTCGTGCCTTACGTATAGGTATGCCTTTTCGTAATCATCCTTTTTGGAACTTGAAATCTTTACACCACCTAAGTTTACCTCTAGTAAGTTTGAAGGCATTAAAGATTGCATGGTAATGTATAACACCATGTTGATTTTTATCTTTGATCTCTGACCTTTTGTTAATCCTTTTGACATCTCTTTGGACATTTTGAGGATCTACATGACGATGATGTATTTGATGCACTCTATAATCTCCTCTTGCTTTTGGGAATCAATTGTAAGTTTTTCAGCGTTATTTAATTTTGTTTATTCATCTTTGTTCTCATGAGAAGTCTGGTGGTGTTTAACCACGAGTATGAGAGTATTTTCCTTCCACTTTTCTTTGGAAAGTCAACTTCGATTTGATTCTGATATGAGAATTGTTGCTTAAACATTCGAGATGCGGACGACTTTCCTGCTATGTTCCGCCTTTGGTGTTTTGAACTATTTTGAACTCCCTATTACGATTACCGGTTGTTAAACTTTGATATCACTTTTACTCTGGAGACTCGTATAATACTTTTGCGGTTATGAAGTTCTTTTACACCTATTTTGTACACCGAGAAATGAACCTTATCTTGAGAATTATTTTGGTACCCTGAGTTTTCCGGATATGGTTCCGGCTGAACCACCAAGTCTACTAGCAGAAGACGGAGTTGGATAGAACCTGAAGATGACACACAACGGAGACTACCCAGAAGAGTTGGAGACATTTCTCGCAAGACGGAAGAGTTGACGTGCAGAACACAAGAACCTAGTCAAGATGGCGAACACGGAACCGATGAAGACATGCAATCTCGCTTCCCTATTCATTTTAGTTGTACTAAGATGAATTAAGAGTGGAAGCAGACTGGATGATGAGGAGATTGAAGACCGTACCAGAGACTCACATTACTCAGTCACATTCCAAGAAGAAACTGCAGAAGGCTTGAGGAACCAAACTCAAGTTGATGATTTCGTTTCACTCTCAGATTTGAAGATGGACGAAGACTGACTACTCGGACATAAGAAGATTCTGAAGAGACGAATTCTCGAAAAGAACCTTATGATGGAGAAATTGATGCCTTATCGACATGTTTCCTTTTGATGATGATTGTTTGGTTTTATTACGTCTTTCTGAGCTTCGCTTGATTTGTCGACCTCGTTTTGTTATTAATCTTTGAATAGGGCTAACCCAGGAGCTAGTTGGACTGTTAGGTGGATTTATAGATTTGTTTCACGGATTGAGATAAAGTATGATCATCATGAGGGCATATTTATATGATGCTATTATTATGACGTCTGGCCAACGTGATAATACTCACATCATATAACGTGCACTTGTTGTGTTCATAGGATGTCTTGAGAAGTGCCTTAGTGGAGACTTAGATTTCTGTTTTCGTTTGCTACGATCTGCGAATAGTGAGACTTTTAGGATTCTTTCGATCGGTACATTTGATCTGCCTTATCGCCGTACGTTTTGATATGTTAGGGTACTCGTCACGCGATTATTTGACTTATATGTTTTTATTAAATCCTAAGTTCTGTTGTAGAGCTTCCTGCCATTTGATGTTATCGATCAGCTTATTTTTGTCTATATGGATTTGATTTGTTACCATGAAGAGCTACACATATGCCTTGCCATGTTTACATTTCTTATTCGGTGGATCCGTTTCATGATGATCTGTTATGAGTTAAAATATGAAGCTTTGGATTTTGAGAATCAAGATCTGTCGGTTTACGAGAATATCTTTGGAAGGTTGTATTGAAGACGAAACCATTTGTAAATCTAAAGAGTTGAACTTATATATGTCACATTCATGATGCTATCATTTGATACATTCTCATCTGACTAATTCATTTTCCTTGTCTGCGAATGGAATACCCGCCCAATCCTGCATCGTCCTTTGAATATCTGTTAAGGAGATACGATTGTCATTTGTTACGTTCGGTGTGTGTTTCTTTTGATGCGAATTCTATGTGATGTGCCTTCTCTGGGGAAACCGAAACCATCTTGAATCGTTAAGATCAAGATCATTCTGTTGTTGAAATTCATAAGGTCTGAGTTTATGTGAGTCAAACTACTCCTCTTGTTGTTCGTAGTTTGGTGTACCTTCGTTTTGTTTCGCCATCTTACCTTTTGCATTTTCGAGGACGAAAATTCTTTTGAGGGAGGAATAGTTGTAAAACCCACATTTCCATAACATGTTTAAATTACCGAAATACCCACTAATTTGAAATTTTGAAGAATTGTGTTTGATTGCCAAACAATCCCCTATAACTTAAAACTTAAATAAATACTTAAATAAAGCACCAAATAAAACTCAAACACTTGGTAATTAGCAACATATGATATATGATAAATTTTATATGAAAATTTTAACATTCTTAATGCTTTAAAAATATGTGTCAGATTTATTTGGCCGAAAATACCTTACTTTGTATTTATTTTATAGTTATTTGATTTAAAATGAATAATAAAAGGATAATACTAAATATTTTGGGAAAGAGCTTTGAAAATCAGAGAATTCATTACATTACAACTATTTGGGCCGAAAATCACTCCCCCTCCCGTCTATAGACACAATTACCCTTTAACTTATTTAATTACCAATCTAAAACCCTAAA
The DNA here is from genome assembly GCA_030686995.1 of Artemisia argyi. Classification (NCBI taxonomy): domain Eukaryota; kingdom Viridiplantae; phylum Streptophyta; class Magnoliopsida; order Asterales; family Asteraceae; genus Artemisia; species Artemisia argyi. The sequence continues at coordinate 74,567,704 of CM060685.1, read as the reverse complement.
ATCCACAAAAATACTCAAAGCGGCATCCACAATTTTTGGGCACCTCTGGTTATTTTGCTAAGGTGAAAAAACTTCCAAAGAATCTGAGAAAAATAGTGGAAGGGTTACAGGGTCAATCGTTAGATCTGGGTGATATTTTGAATTGAATTATTCTAGCCGAGAAACAAGAAAATCATTCTGCTTCATCTACACGTTCCAAAATCTATCTGGTATTTTCCTTACACTCTTCATATCACATATTATCTATTAAAATTGTTGGTTTTGATCCATGCAAAGAATTTAGGCCGAATGGAATTTTGATTGTTTTTAAACCCTAAAATTAAAAATAATTATGGATCGGCCATATTATGATGTGATAATTTTGATCATATTTTCTGGGTTTCTTACATGTATAACTATCCTAAATAAAATGGTAATCGAATTTTTGAGGCTTTGATGAATTATTTTGATTTAATATTAAAACCGGATAAATAAATAAATGAAAATAAATTATGAGGTGGATCGAATGGACCAAGGATCTGAACTAAGGCTTGTATTTTGTGCTTAAATAATCTTAATTGATCAGATATTAGATGGAAAAATTTTGGAAAAATTATTTAGGGCTTGTTTCTCTTAAATAATTAATCGGCTAGAAATTGATAAATATGAAAGGTTGTGTTTTGTAATTCTATAAAGTGGTGGGTTATTTTTGTAAACCTTATATAAACAGTAGCTTTTGGGTAAAAATTAGTATGGGGATCATTTATGCATATTTGATAAGTTTTGGTATTTAATTTGTAATTTAATTATGTTTTAAATTCAATTGCTAAATAATGAAAGTTAAGGGACCAAAAGTGTAAAATTCAGGAATTTAGGTTTCTGGTCATTTAATAATTAATATGAGGTACTAAAAAAAGCTAAATGGAGTATTTGATGGGTTAATGTGCTAAATTGGAATTATTAGAAGTTAATTATTAATTTATGATAATTAAGGGGTTAAACTGTAAATATGGGATACTTGGCATGTCTCGACCTGGAAATATAGTAGAGGGGCTGTTTATGTCATTTTTGTATTGTTGGGTGACTTGTGTGCTCATTTGATTAGTTATATGCTTTAAATAGTTAATTAAGTAATTATATGATTTAAATTGCAAAATTGTAAACTAGAGGGGCTAATTGTATAAATACAGAAACTTTGGGTTTACTTTCTGTAAATATGAGTTAGGGGCTGCTCTTGACACTCTTGGATAATTATATGCCTTAAATGTTAAATTTATTAATTAATGGTTTAATTATGATGATTATGTTTAATTAGAAAAAAGAAAATTAATTTTTCAATAAAAATTCTATTTATTACGGATTAAATACTATTTAAACTAAATTAAATTCTAATAAATACTAAAACAATCTTGAAAAATCCGAAACTTTTTTGGAAATTATTTTATACTATTACAATCCTAGGAAAAATTCTAAATCTGAATAAGCTATGTAAATAAGCTGTAATAAGCTAAACAGTCTTTAAGGCTTATTTGAAAAATTGAGTGATAAAAGATTTGAAAAGGGAAACTCTAATGGAACTGGTGCCCCAGAGCGTGTGGATGGGGGTTGTGTGCCTGAGGTCCCAGGTTCGAACCCCACTTTTTGCAAAAACTTTGTTTTTATTTTTTTTTACTTCTTTTCCTTTTCTTTTTCAACACAGATTCAAAAATAATTTCTGGAAACCAGATTCTTTTACAAATCAAACTAAAACAACTTCAATTTGAATCAAAGATCAAAACAGCTCAAAAATTGGAAATTTATTTTTGTGATAAAAAAAAAATCTTTTCTTTTCTTTCTTTGTGTGACTGCCAACAGATCCACCAATTCAAGGAAGCTTAAACAAGCTTGTTGCTTGTTTAAACAATTCAACAACAACAAGCAACAAACAATAAGATTAACAAACTCAGAACAACAATAAGATTATCAAAATTGGTCACAAAAGCCACAACAAGAACACATGAAGTAATAGCAACACATAAATAAGCCAATAAGCTGTAAAAGCTTACACAAGCAAACACAAACAGAAAAATTAACAAATCACAACAACAACAACAATTAATAACAACAGAATCAATCAGAAATCAAAAATCAACAAGCTAAGTGGAAACTGCTTATGCTTATCAGCAACTAGGGGTGCAAAGGGGGTACTTTGAGGGAAAAATAAGCTAACCTAACAAGCTGATTAGTCCAAACTACTTAAAGACCTAAAAATTCACCCTAGCAGGCTTTACAAAGAACAAAGAATCATGGCCTAAGCTTAAGAAATGAGCAGGTTGTCAAGTTGAGAAAAATGGGTCAAAACCAAAAGGCCTGGGTGCAGGGGAAGGGTTTTCCCTGCAGGTCTGTTTGAACTAAGGTGGGACCCACAGGAAAAATCACAAAAATACAACACCAATGAGACTTCAAAGCTTAGCTGGGAGACTATAAATCCTAAAAATTTCAAGTCCTAAAACCTACTACAAAAATCACAAAAAATCTTGGAAATTTTGGAATTTCTGTGAAAGGGTACATTTTGACTTTTTTGAAAATCTTGAAACGTTGACTTTGGTGAGGTTAGATTGATCAAATACGATTACTTGATGTTTGTTTACCCTAAGTGATCCTAAATTAAGCAAGCTATACTATTTCTAAACTCAGTTTAAGGATTTGGCTTGCAATTTCTCTCCCAGTTAACTGCAAGAGAATTAAGAAGAAAAATTTGACCTTTTCAAACAAGTGACCGCTATGATGGTTATTTTGGACTAAGTTACAGTTAAGGACAGTGAACAAAGTGACTTAAGTTTAAAATAACAACAACAACCCTACTCAAATCCTTGTTCCAAACACCCCCTTTTCTTACTGTTTTCAAAGATTAACAAAGGAAATGGCTGACTTTACACCAATACTACACTAACTACTTTATACTAAGCTCAAATAAACTTAATTAAACAGAAAGAAGTAATTAATGACAACAAATTGCACTTAGAATACAACATGAAAAACTTTGGTAATTTTCCTTACTTGTCATCCAAGCCAGGGATTTCTGAGAGACAAGGACCATAAGAACACCCTATATGTCTCTCATGAGACTCTAAACCAACTCCATTACTGCTACTGCTATCTCCATTTTCTTTCTTCTTATATTTTTTTGTATTTTTGGGTTTTCCTTTGTATATTTTTTTCTTTTCTGAGATTTGCTTTTCTTCTGATTAAAATTCCTTTGACAAACTTAATCCAACATTCTGAGACTAAATTAAGAGCATTTAGATAAAACAATGAGGGACTTGAGAATTTGAACGAAAACTTGAAATTGGCATAAACTTAAATCAACTTTGATTAAACTTGAAAATTAACATTACAATTGAAAACTAAATTAAAAACAGTAAGATACAAAGGAAAAGGATGCCTTGAAGGCTTACAAATACTTCCTATTTATACTAAAACTAAACTAGGGTTCCTTGCTTCTTGTGTTCTTTTTTCTGTGAAACAACAGCTGTAAAAGAACCCTTGTGACTTTGTGAACACATCCCAACAATTGAATTGCCTTCTCCTTGATCCTGGCCTCTCATTCATTTTTGGCGCCAAAACTCTTAATAGTGGATTGGTGAGGTGGAGGTGTTAGGTATGGTATACTGAGGAGGGGGGAGGTTAGGTATGGTTAGGGAGTGGTGAAAGTGGGGGAATTTTGAGGTGGAGAAAAAGCTTTTGGAGAGAAAGACAGATTTTGCATGAATTTGGAACATTTTGTGTTAGTACTCCCCCTTAATGATAGCACATTTTAAAATTACTTAAGGGTTTTGAGGGAGTTATCTTGAGCACTAATTTTGAGAGATTTTGAGAAATCTTTTGAACAATCTTGAAAAAGTGCTCAAGATTTTGTTTTGAAAACGAGTTTATGCTTGAAATCTTTTTCGTTTGTTTAGACTCGAACTTTTTTGAAAGAGAGTTCATCATTGAACGTACGAGTCCTTGATTTGAAAATAATCAGAAGTCATTGTTCGGGTCCGGGTTTCGTACTGAAGTATACGAAAGCCATTGTGAAAGAAAATTTTGAGAAACGACATGTTTTAGAAAAAACATTTTTAAAAAGAACTCCCGCTCAAGCATCTGTACATGTCCGTATCATTGTTGAATGACATTTCTAGAAACGTACAGAATATTGATTTATACGAGAGACATGTCGTGAGAAGAATATTTTTGGATTTTTTGATTTTATATTGTTTTTGTATTTTTTTGAAAGATTTTATATTTTTGTATTTTGTTTTTGTTGGTTTTTCAAATTTTGTATTTTGTTTTTCAAAAAATATTTACAGCGAAGCGGTTTTGAGAACATTTTTCAAGAGGATTCGAGAAGACGTTCTAGCTCCTCAGGAGTTAGGCTTCGCATGCCAATTCGTCGAACTAAATAGTCAAACCGTTCTTTTGGAAGGGCTTTAGTAAAAAGATCGGCGAGTTGATAATCAGTCTTAACGAAGAATAATTCAACAGTACCCTCTTCCACGTGTTCTTTGATGAAATGGTAGCGGACTTTGATATGCTTCGTCTTAGAGTGGTGTACGGGATTGCACGAGATGGCTATGGCACTTTTTGAGTCACAATACATAGGTATTCTGTCAAAAGTAAAGCCATAATCTGTGAGCTGTGTCCGCATCCAAAGAACTTGGGCACAACACGCAGATAGAGACACATACTCTGCTTCGGCGGTTGATAGCGCAGTACAATCCTGTTTCTTTGAAGACCAGCTTACAAGCTTTTCACCCAAAAATTGTGCTCCACCTGATGTACTCTTTGCTGTAACTTGATCAAGGACTATATTTGAGTGGTTAAGAAGGTTTAGTGCAGTGCGTCACTGGGTCCATGACGTCTTTGTCTTCAATACCGGTGTCACCTTAGTAACAACCAGTAGCATATGAGTTGAACCCGGTGTCTGCCCTAAGGTTGAACATTTGGAGGGCTATTTCTTTTCACCCTTTTTCATAACTTTTCTTTTTAATTCTTCAACCCCTTCTTTCTCCTTTCTCATTTTCTCCTTTTTTCAATCATACCTAAGGACTTTCTAATTCTAATCTATTGGATTTGTCCTTGGGTAGATCCCTCCGGCTCTGGCGGATCATAGGACGGTTTTTCCTAACCTTAGTCACCTTATAACTCCATGACTATCCTATAATTGCCATAAAACCATTTATTTGAAAATCTCTCAAAGCGTTTATGATAATAAAACACATTGTTGACACTTCGAGAGTTTTGCATTTCTTTTGAAGGACTCCCCCTTCACATGTGCTCATGAATATTTAAGAAATTTGCACATGCGTGAGGAGTTTGCACTTTTTGAATTGATCCACTTTCAGTGAACATGACCGATTCGAGACACGCTTACATCACTAGTTAGACTAGCTTGAAATTATTACCCGTCCTGGTCAAGTCCAAAGAAAGTTTTTCGAGACGGTACATTCTACTCAGACAAGTCCTATTCGAGACACGCTTACATCACTAGTTAGACTAGCTTGAAATTATTACCCGTCCAGGACAAGTCTTTTCGATTACTGACATTTTAAGCTTCGTCAATTCATTGGTACTTTCTGAGTCGAGCTCTTTTGAGATTCAGTCACAAACTTTAAACATCTTTGATCACATTTTAATCATGTCTTCTCCCCCTCAAAAATAGCATATCGTGATATTTTTGATATCAACTGATTAAGAAAAAGCTTTTGGAGAGAAAGACAGATTTTGCATGAATTTGGAACATTTTGTGTTAGTACTCCCCCTTAATGATAGCACATTTTAAAATTACTTAAGGGTTTTGAGGGAGTTATCTTGAGCACTAATTTTGAGAGATTTTGAGAAATCTTTTGAACAATCTTGAAAAAGTGCTCAAGATTTTGTTTTGAAAACGAGTTTATGCTTGAAATCTTTTTCGTTTGTTTAGACTCGAACTTTTTTGAAAGAGAGTTCATCATTGAACGTACGAGTCCTTGATTTGAAAATAATCAGAAGTCATTGTTCGGGTCCGGGTTTCGTACTGAAGTATACGAAAGCCATTGTGAAAGAAAATTTTGAGAAACGACATGTTTTAGAAAAAACATTTTTAAAAAGAACTCCCGCTCAAGCATCTGTACATGTCCGTATCATTGTTGAATGACATTTCTAGAAACGTACAGAATATTGATTTATACGAGAGACATGTCGTGAGAAGAATATTTTTGGATTTTTTGATTTTATATCGTTTTTGTATTTTTTTGAAAGATTTTATATTTTTGTATTTTGTTTTTGTTGGTTTTTCAAATTTTGTATTTTGTTTTTCAAAAATATTTACAGCGAAGCGGTTTTGAGAACATTTTTCAAGAGGATTCGAGAAGACGTTCTAGCTCCTCAGGAGTTAGGCTTCGCATGCCAATTCGTCGAACTAAATAGTCAAACCGTTCTTTTGGAAGGGCTTTAGTAAAAAGATCGGCGAGTTGATAATCAGTCTTAACGAAGAATAATTCAACAGTACCCTCTTCCACGTGTTCTTTGATGAAATGGTAGCGGACTTTGATATGCTTCGTCTTAGAGTGGTGTACGGGATTGCACGAGATGGCTATGGCACTTTTTGAGTCACAATACATAGGTATTCTGTCAAAAGTAAAGCCATAATCTGTGAGCTGTGTCCGCATCCAAAGAACTTGGGCACAACACGCAGATAGAGACACATACTCTACTTCGGCGGTTGATAGCGCAGTACAATCCTGTTTCTTTGAAGACTAGCTTACAAGCTTTTCACCCAAAAATTGTGCTCCACCTGATGTACTCTTTGAAGACCAGCTTACAAGCTTGTAAACTGGGTGGGCTTGTTTGATGTTGGGCTAGTTGGGCCAAGGGTATTATTAGGGTAATGGATTTAGTAGGATTTAGGATTAATAAGGATTCCTTTGGTTAGTGGATTTATAAGCCCAAGGGTAAAAAGTGTACAATCTGAATTCTTTGGGGACTGAATCTGCCACATTTCCAAACTTCATCCAAGGACTATATTTGACAATCTTTCATTTCCTAAGGACCTCAAATGATTTATTCCATGATTTAATCACCGGGGGGCCAAAATTGACAATTGTTGAAACTTGAGGGGCCTTACTGTAAATTCTCCAAAATTTCATTCCAAGGACTAAAGTTGACAATCTGTGAGTTTCCAAGAACCAAAGTGACTTTTCCTTCAAAATATTCCACCAGGGACCAATTCTGCCATTTTCTGAGAGTACAGGGACCAATATTGCCAATTGTGAAATTTCAGGGGCCAAACTTGTACATTTTTTTTAAAGCTTTTTACCCAAAGATCATTTGTGATTTCTTTTGACTTTTAAGAAACTTGGGTTGACTTTTCTTTTAAAATAAATGCTTAGGGACTAGATTTGACAACGTTTGAAAGTTGGGGGACTGAAACTGCCAATTATGCAAACTTTGTTCGTTTTTTTGTTTGTTTTTAATCATTTTGAATTTGAAACATATAAAACATGATCTTTGGGATATTTTCAATGTTTTGATGCATTTCTGAGTGTTTTCACGTGTTTTGGCAGTTAAAATACGGTAAAAATGATGAGTATTTACACACTCATCAGTGATGCGTGATTTTGCAACCTTACAAAAGGTTTTACTTCTAAAGAGATCTTGAGAAGCTTGCAATCCCCACCAGGCAGTGTACCTGACCGATGTAGTATAGTGAGTGGCAAGTACCGGGGGATTGATCGTTCTCTAGGGGAATAATGTGGTTACGACCAAAAATTACTTAACCTAGGTCTAGAGTTGAGGGATGATTCTTTTTGTATTTTTATGTTTTATGAAAGCAAAGTAAAAATCTCGGGTATTGGAAGAGTGGGTGGAATTAGTTGCTAGTCAACTAACCCAAATAACTACTTAAACAGTAAAAAGAAAATAACAAGAAAAGTAAATTGGTGAACTTCTTATGATGGGAAAATGTGTTTACTTAGATTTCCTTACTCCTAGCTATCTCTTATTAATTAATTGGTTTGTTATAATTTTTTGGATGAAGGGTTGTTTTCCTTAATACCAGTCGTGGGGGTGTGTACGAATTTCCCCAACTCGATAAGCTTCTATCTCTTCCTATGACGACACCCAATATCATATCATGGCCTCCTCAATAGTCACTTATGCATTAAAAACAACCAATAAATCCGGTGTACACAACCTAGAAACGTTTCTTAAGATGCTCAAGCACATTACCATATAGGATGTTGGCCAGTTTTCTTAAGCCTAACGCAAAATCAATCACCCAATACAATCAAACAAACCAACAATCAATAATTAATAGCTAGGTTTCATTAGATCTAAGCAAACACTAAAAAACCTAAGCTTGCATGTTAAAAGACAGACAAGATAAACAATTAATCAAACAACACATAGACATATTGAATGATTAAAAGGAAAACTTATCTTCAAAGTTGCACACTAATGAATGAAAAATCGAAAAATATATATAGATATACAATTCTGACTGCGTCAGGCTTTGGCCTCTGACGCCGTCAGAACGCCGTGTTTAGGGTTCTCGGATTACCTAGATCCACTTCTGATGCCGTCCCTTTAAAAGGGTTCTGAGCCGCCTCATGTAGAGCTAAAGAGGGGTGGCCTTCATCTTGGAACACCTGACGCCGTCAGGTGTTATCTTGACTTTGGTTTCTGGGGCGTCTCTTGTAAAAATCCACCATCATTCCAGTAAAAGGTGATGGCGTCAGCATGTAAAGCCTGACGCCGTCAGGCATGATTTTCTGACTTTTCTTGACTTTCTTGTTTTCTTCATACTTGAGCATAAAAACGTCCAAAAAGCTCCACAATGCTCCATTTTCCAGAATTCTTGTCCCAAGTACCTAAAATGACAAAAGAAATGATTTAAGGTAGTGTTTAATCATAAAAACACGATTTAGGGCTTAAATGACCCCCTAAAAGCGTAACAAATTTCTCCTTATCAAATACTCTTACACTTGGGATTTGCTTGTCCTCAAGCAAATGAGCTTTTACACCAATCAAAATACAAGTTACGGGTCATTTAACATTAATATAAAAGTAAGTACAAAAAATGATTGATCTACCCTAATCAAAACAAGTACGGAAATTATATACTAGCACCTCACATATAGTGTTTGGATACTCTCATCTCTCGGGTGTTATTAATATATATATAACAAATGGAAATGGAAGAAATATCTCTCACTACCTGTTATAGCAAATAGATTACCATAGGCTTGGGAAAGGATCAAGCCTCCACCTCTTTGGCGTAAGCTCCTAGGATAAACTATAAAAGAGGTCTTTTAAAGGGTTATAACGTTAGGTGTAGGGATATAGAAAACACGGTTTTGTTGGATAAGGGGATATTTAAATGGTGGCAAGTCAATTGTCTTAGTTAATTACATGTACAATGCGGCGTTGCTAAGCCAAGACTCGACTCAACTTAGCTAAAAACAAAATAACATAAACATAAATAAAAGGAAAGGGATGGTAGTCTGTATGTTTTTTCTACTTTTCTTTTTCTCATTTTTTTTCATACACTCTTGCCGTGGAAGTATAGGGTTTCCCCGGGTCGTTATGTCCCGACGAGGTGTGAATTGTTATCAAACGGGTTTGTGATCGAGTAAATTTGGACAGAAAGGTAAGGAATTTGATTTGTATGCTTACACTAAGAGATGAGGAATGAAAACAACTTAGAAATACTATATGAACTATTACTGATAACCAATTACACTAAAAACGTGAGCTAAGTCTAAAAATGCGTTCATTTGATTTAAAGTTACGTTAACGTACGAAATAAAACGCGAGTTTTAAAGAAATAAAAATACTTACGGATATGAAAATTACATTTCTACAATCCTAATGATAAAAGAAAATTTTTAGAAAATTAAAATTAATTTTTACACTATTTATATAATTACTATTAATTAATTACTAATTTCCTATTTACTTTTAATTATTTAAATTACCCTAAAATACAAATAATTAGGAAATTAACCTAGAAAAATAAAATTTTAACTTGGAAAAATCTAAAATAATATAAAACTAATTTTCAAACAGAAAATACATTTTTTAGACTTTTTAAATAATTATTACTAATTAAAAACTAATTATTAATTAATTTAAACTAATATTAATTATAAAAAATACTAAATGAAAAGAGAAAATTATGAAATTTTTTCTAAAAATACTTATTAGTAACAGGAAGCTAGGAAAAATATAAAAATGAGAAGTGCATAATGAAAAAGCTAAAAAATAAGCTAAAAGCTTAAATAGAAGCTATCACTTTATTAAATTTTTGACTTTTCTGGATTTTTCTTTTACACAACTATTAAACAAATGTAAATGAGCAACTTTTATGAAGGCAACTACATTGGAACTTAAAAATAAGCTCTGTGCTAGCTTATTATATCCACAGAACTCAAAATAAGCTTAGAAGATTCTGAAAAAGCTATAATTAAGCTACATAATGAATACTCAAGAAGGAAAAAGCTAAAAAGTATTAAGGGGGATCAAGATAAGCTAAGAAAACTGAAAAGGTACCATGGAATAAGCTGAGAACCTGAAATAAGCAAAATCAAAAGTTGAATCCAAACAGGTCTAGGGAGGGCTTCTGCAGGCCTGTTTTAAGCTTGTTTAATAAGCTAGAAGCCAATTGGAACCCTGAGCCAACAAGTCAAGCATAAGGGCTTCTCAAAGAACCCAAATACTCTCAAGGTAAGCTTTTTATGGGCTTGTGAGGGTGGCTAGATCCCCACTGATCCAGTGAATTGGATCAGAGAGATCTTGAAAATCTCAAGCCAAAATCCACAAGCTTACAACTCAGAGATCAAGGTTTGTGATCACAATTCTACTCAAACAAACTGAAGATAAAAATGTTACAAGCTTATGCAAGCTTATATTATAAACAGTGGTGAGATATTGTACAAAGTGAGAGCAGTGAACTAAGCAGTTGAACCAATAAGCAAATAAGCTCAAACAAAAAACTAGACACAATCTCAGGCAGTCACAACTATCTATTAACAACAACAAAAATCAGAAAGGAATATGCAATTAACAAGCTCAATGTACTGAGCTTGTATTCAGAAGCAACAGAGGTCCAAGGGCAACTTAATGAAATACAGATTAAGCTAGGAAATAAGCACACAAGGGTAAACATAGGTCACATCAAACAAATTAGTACTAGTGGCCTTACAAATCCTCAAAAATCAAGAACAATGGCTACAGTTGAGCAAGCAATGGTTTAAATAAAATGGGTCAGAATTGGTTTAGCTGGGTGTAGGGCACAACTATGGTCAAACAGGGCACTTTGAGCCCTTGCACAAGCTCAAATAAAAATCTCAAAAATAAGAAAACCATAGATTCCTGTAGCCAAGCTAGTATATTTTAACCATAAGAAATTTCAAAGCCTAATTCTAACTACTAAATTCATGAAAAATCCTAGAAGATTTGGGTTTTCTGCCTAAGTGCAAATTTTGACTTTTCAAGATATGAACCTAAGTTGACTAATATGAGATTTAACAGATCCTAGGTGATTAAATAAGATGATTTATCTTAAAATGAGGCTAATGCAAGTAAAGTAAGCAATGATTTAAACTAAAACACAGATTATGCTTCCCTATTGCCTTAACAGTGAACTAATATGGGGGTTTAAAGGTTAGATTTGACTTTTATTTTAAAACTTATGCATTTTATGACTAAGTTCACTTAGTTTTACCTAAGTGACTCTAGTTGTGCAGAAAAATCAAAAGCAAAACAACAAAATCACATGAGAACACATCAATCCAAACACCCCTTTAGTTTTAACTGTTTTTGTGTTTTTATAGGTTTTAAGTAAAATTAAGCTATCAAATGATGCAAACTGGTTAACTAACCAATGTTACTTATTTAAAAGCTAAAGTGACAGAAAAGAATGTACCTATTAAGCTATAAATACATTATACTAATTCGAGCTAAAATATGCAATAACAAGCAAATTACAGATTATGCTAATGAAAACATTAAAACAAGCAATGATCAAACAGAATTAAGCACTAGTTTACACAGGGTGAGGTACTTGAGTTACAGAATAAGCAGTTGCAATAATCACAGATTAAATAAGCAGTTTGAAAAGCTTATAAGGAAACTTCAAATTTTCATTCAATTAAAAAGAAGGTACAAAGAACTTAATACTAAAACAATACTGAAAATTAATTTAAACTACTAAAACCTAATTAACTACCTCCTTAACTACTGCCATCAAATGGCTACACATTTTTCTATTTATACTAAAAAATAAAACTAGGGTTTCTCTGTTTTCTTGTCCACTTCTGACTTGCGCTTTCTTTGAGCAATTCCAACCATTGGATGAGCTTGGTATCTTCTCAACCCTTGGATGATTTGGCAACCAAATTGAGTCTTGGCAGTTTTTCAGTGGGGGTTGGTGAGGTTGTTGAGGTGTAATAAATGAGGAGGGGGAAGGTAGGGGACTGTATGGAGTAGGGTATGGAGTGTGTAGTAGAAGTTATGATGGGATGTTGGGTGTAGCAGGCTAGGGTTGCAGGGGTCACGTGTGGTTTGGGAGGGAGGAGAGTTTGACCCTGGGGGTTGACTCGTTTAATATTAAAACGGCGTGAGGGAGTTAATGGTTTGGGCCTGAGGGGGTAATTGGGCCAAGGGTGTAGGGAAGTGGGCTGGTGTGTATGGACCAGGTTTGGATTTTGGGTGGATTAGGTAAAAATAACAAAGGGTGGTTTGGTTTAGTTAGTGAAAACAACAAGGACCCAATGTGTAAGTTTCTGAAATTAAGGGGCTGCATTTGTCACTTTTCCAAACCTGATTCAAAGTTCTTTTCTTTCCAAGTACCAATAATCCAAAGGGTATAAAAGTTAAATTTTCATTTTTTACATATCCGGGGTCCAAATCTGACAAGCTTTCAAACTCCAGGGACCAAACTTGTAATTTCACTAAAATTGCCACCCAAGGAACATTCCTGCCAAAGATTAATAGCACAAGGACCAAAATTGATTTTTCATTCAAAAATATCCCACCAGGGACCAATTCTGCCAAATTATGAAGTTCAGGGACCAATTTGTAAATTTCTCAAAACTTTTAGAATTTCTCACCAAAGGGATAATTTTGACAACTTATGATTTAAAAAGGACCTTTGGTGACTTTTCTTTTAAAATAAGTGCTCAGGGACTATTTTTGCCAATTTTTGAAAGTTGGGGGACTGAAACTGCCAATCTTGCAAACTTTGTACGTTTTTCATTTGTTTTTACTCATTTTGCATCTAAAACATATAAAACACAATTTTGGAATATTTTTAGTATTTTGATGCATTACTGAGTGTTTTTGTATGTTTTTGCAGTTCAGAATGACCAAAAATGATGAGTGTTTGAGCACTCATCAATCCCCCACACTAAACTATTGCTAGTCCCTAGCAATAAACTGTTTTGAAAACTTAATGGATTTTAATCTCTTTACCAAAAGCCATTAATTATGGAGTAGCCAAATGTTTCAGTTCAAGTAAGAACTATGGTCCACCTGATAACCATGTGATTTTGAGCAAACCACCAGCTGTCAACGGATTTGATTTGTCTTTACCAGAAGCCGTTTGCTTCTGGACTAGCCAACTCTTGATGGAATAGTCAACATCTTGGTGAGCTGATTACCAATTATGGTTTTTCCACTGCTTTTACCATAATCCATAATCTTGCGGGCTAGCCAACTCTTTCACTTTTTAGGATATGGCGAGTTGAGATACCATACAATTTTGGGCAAATTGTAAGCCATAAACGGATTTGATATATCTTTACCAAGAGCCGTTTGCTCCTGGATTAGCCAATCCTTTTGTCGTTTAGACATGGCGGACTGATAACCACAAAAATTTTGAAGCACAAGTGATTTTTTTTTTAAATTTTTGGCAAAAACAGGGGTACTAGATAGTAAAATGTGATAAAATTCGCTAGAATACCCCCCCCCCCCCCAAATTTAGAATGAATATTGTCCTCAATATTCAAAGTCCCGGCTATTATGCCGACTCTTTGAACGTAAAAGGGCAACATTACAAGCTAAATGTGGAAACACCAGTTTGTATTTTCACTTTATAAGTAACCATAGTAGGGGTAACTCCCCCACACTTAGGGTGAAAACCCTATAAGTATGCTACTGTTTTTGTTTACCGAGTCGCTAGCTTGACTCGACCTCGAATTCATTTGTTCTTGGGGAAGCATGATGTGGAAGAGACAATCTCCATCGGACTTTCATTCAAGATGTTTGGACAAACATTTGAAGCACGTGAAAGTTCCACACCGACGAGATATAAAGACCCTGGCTTAAAATAGTATAAACTATAAGCGGTGATGTGGGGGTCAAAGATAATGTCTTTGTTCCCGAAGGAATGAAGAACAGGAGAAGTCACCCGGTAGGTGAAGAAAGGAAGAAAGATCTTGATGACAATCAAGATTGAGTCATCATCATCAGTAAGAGAATTCATAATTGGTGTATCATGAATCTCATCATTTAAGCTCATTTGGTCTAGGCATATGGGTGGGAGGGATGGTATTTTGATATCAAGCAAATTCTCAAGGTTGAGAATATTTCCCTCCGGAACACAAAGATCATCTTTGTCTAGATCAAAGTAATAGTTATCATACTTCGGTGGAGATATGATATGAGTGAGTTCACCGGAGAACTCCTCAAAGGTGAATGAATCATATACGGGGAGAGAGATTTGAGAATGAGAAGTGGTGCTGCCACTAATCTTCTCTCCCATATGATCAAAGGTAAAGGCTTCAAACTCCGGAATAGGATCATCGGAGAAAATGTCACTATCCTTAATTAGGATAGGAGATGAAATAGATTTCTCTTTGAAAGCCTCGAGTTTAGAAATGAGGAGATTGACATTCAATAATGTTGCACGAAGTGCTTCATCCTTGATTTCATTGTCAATCTCATCATTCTCTTCTTCTAAGCTAACTAGCTTAGAAGGTAATTCTTCCATAAAAACGATGTCTCCACATGATAACGAATCGTTATCATTAGAATCGGAGAACATCTTAACATGATCAGTCGGGAAGACAAGAGGAGAAGGGATATCACACAAATGATCAAGAATTCCCTGTGACTTTCTTGGGATTGAGACAAGGTTCTCAACACTAGACTTTATGAATTCATCCGATTCCTCATCAGGAACAATGTCAAGATGCTCGTCCCCCATGATCAAAGAGTGAGTGGGAACCTCGGGTGTGATAACAGTAGGTTGAGATGAAATCTCAACTGATGGTGTCTCATTTGATGAATCTGATGAATCTTTATAAAATTGAAGAATATCAAGTGTATCTTCATCATCACTGTCATCAGGAATGAAACGAAATCGAGAGCTAGATCTGGCTGCTTTTTCTTTTTCAATTGATTCCCTAATAGATTTTTCATAGGCATCTTGGGAATTTATTTTAGCAGCCTGTTCTTCAGCTAACAGTTCTTCCATCGATTTTTGGTTTGGATTATCTGGGGTATGTACGATTCCTTTCAAATCTTTCACTAAATCCAAAAGATCAAGGAGAAGACTTTGAGGAATTGGCTGAGGTGGAGGTTCGTCATAATACGATGTGTCAAAATTGTTACAAGGAAATGGATTCCTTGTTTGACAATCGGAACTGAAGTGTGGACCTCCACAGTAATCACAACAGTCAAACTGATGTGGCTGTGGGTTGTATGTGCTAGAGTCATAATTGTTATCAGGAAACTGCTCATAGACAAGCGTGTTTCCCGATTGACAATCAGAACTGTAGTGTGAACCACCACAGTACTCACAACAGTGAAACTGCTGAGTCTCATGGTGTGGTAGCTGATGGAATAAATCAGTCGTGTCATGGTAGGAATAGGGATCTTGGTTATAGACAGACCCGTTTCCTGACTCTACCATGCCACAACCGGGGCAATTACCACCATTATAAGAACTACCACACCACTGGTAAATCAGAAGGTGTGGATGAGACATAGAAAGAATCAAAAGGTTTGGGAGGGTAAGGAATAAAGAATCAAAAGGGTAGGAGGGTAAAGATGAATATTTTTAGATTTTTGGAAAGACATTTTATATACAAATAAAAAAGAAAATCTTTTTGGTGTTTCTTTTTTTTTTTTTTTTTTTTTTTTGTTGAAAACTGATTTTAAAATGTTTTCAGGAACAATTTTGTTTTTATATGATAATATCAAGGAAATATGAACAAGGATGGGTAAATATACAATGAGTGTATATCCCGATTCACTAATACGCAAAACCGTTTAGAATAACGCGCACAACCTCCCCGGCAGCGGCGCCAAATTTTGATTGGCTCCAAACAGGCAACCTAAATTGACCAAAGGATGGTCAACAAGGTCAAACAGCCTAAGAGTCAATCTCCGTGGAAGTATAGGGTTTCCCCGGGTCGTTATGTCCCGACGAGGTGTGAATTGTTATCAAACGGGTTTGTGATCGAGTAAATTTGGACAGAAAGGTAAGGAATTTGATTTGTATGCTTACACTAAGAGATGAGGAATGAAAACAACTTAGAAATACTATATGAACTATTACTGATAACCAATTACACTAAAAACGTGAGCTAAGTCTAAAAATGCGTTCGTTTGATTTAAAGTTACGTTAACGTACGAAATAAAACGCGAGTTTTAAAGAAATAAAAATACTTACGGATATGAAAATCACATTTCTACAATCCTAATGATAAAAGAAAATTTTTAGAAAATTAAAATTAATTTTTACACTATTTATATAATTACTATTAATTAATTACTAATTTCCTATTTACTTTTAATTATTTAAATTACCCTAAAATACAAATAATTAGGAAATTAACCTAGAAAAATAAAATTTTAACTTGGAAAAATCTAAAATAATATAAAACTAATTTTCAAACAGAAAATACATTTTTTAGACTTTTTAAATAATTATTACTAATTAAAAACTAATTATTAATTAATTTAAACTAATATTAATTATAAAAAATACTAAATGAAAAGAGAAAATTATGAAATTTTTTCTAAAAATACTTATTAGTAACAGGAAGCTAGGAAAAATATAAAAATGAGAAGTGCATAATGAAAAAGCTAAAAAATAAGCTAAAACCTTAAATAGAAGCTATCACTTTATTAAATTTTTGACTTTTCTGGATTTTTTTTTACACAACTATTAAACAACTGTAAATGAGCAACTTTTATGAAGGCAACTACATTGGAACTTAAAAATAAGCTCTGTGCTAGCTTATTATATCCACAGAACTCAAAATAAGCTTAGAAGATTCTGAAAAAGCTATAATTAAGCTACATAATGAATACTCAAGAAGGAAAAAGCTAAAAAGTATTAAGGGGGATCAAGATAAGCTAAGACAACTGAAAAGGTACCATGGAATAAGCTAAGAACCTGAAATAAGGAAAATCAAAAGTTGAATCCAAACAGGTCTAGGGAGGGCTTCTTCAGGCCTGTTTTAAGCTTGCTTAATAAGCTAGAAGCTAATTGGAACCCTGAGCCAACAAGTCAAGCATAAGGGCTTCTCAAAGAACCCAAATACTCTCAAGGTGAGCTTTTCATGGGCTTGTGAGGGTGGATAGATCCCCACTAATCCAGTGAATTGGATCAGTGAGATCTTGAAAATCTCAAGCCAAAAGCTTTTATCCAAAAGCTTACAACTCAGAGATCAAGGTTTGTGATCACAATTCTACTCAAACAAACTGAAGATAAAAATGTTACAAGCTTATATGATCAACAGTGGCGAGATATTGTACAAAGTGAGAGCAGTGAACTAAGCAGTTGAACCAATAAGCAAATAAGCTCAAACCAAAAACTAGACACAATCTCAGGCAGTCACAACTATCTATTAACAACAACAAAAATCAAAAAGGAATATGCAATTAACAAGCTCAATGTACTGAGCTTGTATTAAGAAGCAACAGAGGTCCAAGGGCAACTTAATGAAATACAGATTAAGCTAGGAAATAAGCACACAAGGGTAAACATAGGTCACATCAAACAAATTAGTACTAGTGGCCTTATAAATCCTCAAAAATCAAGAACAATGGCTACAGTTGAGCAAGTAATGGTTTAAATAAAATGGGTCAGAATTTGTTTAGCTGGGTGCAGGGCACAACTAGGGTCAAACTGTAACAATTCGCAATTTCAGGTTAACTTTTATTCCCGAAAATTTCACTATTCACTTTTACTATTCACTTTTTACTATTCACTATTCACTATTCATCTCAGAAATTTTTATTTCATATTCTCGTAAGTTAAACTATTTTAACGATAATCCGAGAATTTCACGCTCGTCGGATCATTTCTGCAAAAATCACAAAGCCGTGTCCGAGATTTACTTTTAGGTTTAAACGTCCTTCTAGCATCCCGATATATCCATAAAACATTATAAACAATAGAAATATGATTTTCTCTCATTTTAGGACAATTCCAAAAGTTTCAGAATTTACGTTTTTCAGTTCAACGTTTTACGCGAATTGCGCGTTTTAGACCCGTGTTTCCAGTTTTAAGCAGGGTTTTCGCACCCGATAGAACCTACCACTCATTTTATATTTTATTATGGACTATATTGACATGTTTAACCATATTTATAAGTTTCATATTTTTAGGATACCCGGTTTTACGTTTCGTGGCCTAAAAACTTACGGTTAGCAATTTACGGAGTCAAAACTAGCTACATACTTAGGATATTATCATCCAAAGACCATGACTACTCATCTAGTCACCCTTATCATGTATAAACCGACTTAGGGGGTAGGAGTCACCATTTTGTGGCTTGATCTTGACCATTGATCTCTAGGATGTTTACAAGTGTCTAAACTAACCATGGTTAAATTCTAACCCAATATATGGTTAACTATTTTTCCTATCCTATAAATACCAAGCTAAAACACATAGAAAACTTGCACCACACCTTCTTATAACCTTCATGTCCTAAAACCTAAGGCACTTCTCTTATATTTTGTAAGAAAGTTAACTAGTTTTTGAAAGAAAACTAGTGTTTGATCTTCAATCTTGGAAATTTTCTAAGAAAAGTTGTTATAACTTTAAAGTCTCCAAAAAGACGTCGTTATAATCTTCAAATAGCTTTGGACTTCAAGAAGGCGTCGTTATAATCTTCAAATGACCTCGGCTTATCATAGATTGCAAAGGGTGAAGCTTAAGTCTAACAAAGTCCGTACCTTACTAGTTACTTACCTTTCTTTAGAAAGCCAAAAGTTGTAAGCAAACCCTTATACACTTTCTTGCTCAATATCATTTCATGCTTATTATGTTTCTTTCATGCTATATATGGTCTTTGTATTGTGTTCATGATGTTTAAAAATGGATAAAACAAGTATTGGTATACATATGTTAACTTATGACAAGCAAACAAGCAAACTAGTGATTTTTATGGAAAACCACGACCACAATAGTATAACTTTGATATTTGACACTTACTTACTGTTAAAGAGGACTTAACAAGGAAAACATAGCAATTTGAATCACCCAAAACGAGTATACGAGTCAAAAGTTATGACCATTTGAAGTTAGCGAAACCAAAACGGCAAATCTGCCTAAATTGCATTCTGATCAAATTATGATTTTGAAAGTCCCACTTCTGGTCCGATTCATCAAAAAGTTAAAACACGAAAGTTGTCCGGAACGACGTTTTCGTTCAGGAATAAAGAAGCTCGAGCCCTGAAAACGCTTTCTGAGTGATAAATTTCTCCAAATTCTTAACAGCCCATTTTTAGACCAAAGTTACTATATAATCATTATAATTAGATGAGACCAAGAGGTCTAATGACCTAAAGCCAAGACCACAACCATGGCTAAAGCCAAGGTTGAGTCTCAAGACCATGGTAACAATGACCAAGGTCACGGCAAAGCCACGGCTAAAGACCATATAACTATTAAAGATCAAAAAGCTTATATATATATATATATATATATATATATATATATATATATATATATATATATATATATATATATATATATATATATATATGTTATCAAATACTACAATAGTAGGGAGCCTCATGTGAGGAGTTCATTGAGTAAGCCGTCGAGACGAGTTGTGGATTTACGAGTTAAAGTGTCCTGGCTCCTCGAACGTTTACTCCATGACTTCTGAATTATGTCGGCCCGAACGGTAGTAAGAGATATACAACTTATACATGTTTCATAGACCACTTATATTCAACGACTTACACTATATACTAAGTACTACATCATGAACATTATGCAAGACATATAAGGGCAATTCTTCGTATTCTTAGACGTTGCTCCAAACCTAAGTCGCAACGTTCTATTATAGGCTGCTCTTAGAGACTTTCGCGATTCGACTACTACTTTCATTACTCATTTCATAGACTTAAGGTGAGTCATAGCCCCTACTCTTTTCGTACTTGTTTTAACTATTGGGGGGGATACATGCTCAACTACTTGCTTACTAGTACAAATACTCAAAATGTTTATACGTGACTGTGTTATACTTGATTGTCTTATACTTGATGGCATTATACTTGATTTCATACATACATGACTGTCTTTTATCTTTGGGAAGTGGCTCCCAGTTTTCTTTGGGATGTGGCTCCCAGTTTTCTTTGGGAAGTGGCTCCCAGTTGTCTTTGATACATCCTAACATTTGCGAATGTTGGATACATCATAAAAGTGAGGTCTTCGGAGATGAAGTATAGACTCACTTCTAATTGCTTAAATTGTCTTGATGAACTTATACATGTCTTATTCATACTATATATGTTAGCAGTGGGTTGTGAACACACAGGTTACAAGTCTCTTATGGCGGGACTTGTAACTGAGTGGATTCACGATGCCTTTGCTGTGTGATCATTCTTTAAGGCTTTTTCAACTGTTTTAAGACAAACTCTATGAACTCACCAACCATTGTGTTGACACTTTAGCATGTTTATCTCAGGTTAGTAAGACGATAGCTAGTGCATGGAACTTAGAGTCAAGCTGCATATTCTGAAGACTTACGCTTTTATCATTTACCATTCAAAACATTTTGTATACATTTTTGTATCGTACTTTGGAATCTCATGTTTGTAACTTTGAATTCATTAATCGAATGGTAACTTTTCAAAACGTCTCATTTAGAGTTCGTTTTCTATAACTTGTACTTTGTATTATGAAGTAGCACCCCTATGACACAGTCTTCCGCTGCGGTATTTTGGGGGTGTTACAGATTGGTATCAGAGCCTTGGTTATAGAGAACTAGGTTGCATTTAGTGCATAGACTATAACTGCTATATACGTTGGGACCTTCCTCTTTATTTGCCTTACACACAATACATACACATATGCTTTTTGGTTAGAGGTTTGCTTAGTTCTACGCTGTTAGATGATGTGACTTTAGTATTATAAGGAGCCCCAGAGATTCGTCGAGTCATTAAAAACATGGAGCTCAGTAATAACTAATTAGTTAACTTAATCTTGTGTTTGATGAGACACAAGATTTGAGTTAAATAATATTATTGCTTAGCTTTAGGGATTTGATGACTGGATTATCTTACCATCTGCCTCAGAAGGCGGATTTTGTGTCGGAAATTCTTAAGTAGGATGTTTTAGAATCTCCTTATTTAAATGGATTGGGACGCCTCTTCAGTTAAATAAAGAAATTGTAAATCACCGAACCATAAGTTTATAAGACCTTACTTACATAAATTTGGACGCTTCTTTATGTAAGTAATGTGTTATAAATAAGTGGGCTTAATTGTAGCCGATACAACTCCTTAACCAGAATCTTAGACGAATCAGAGTAAACACCACTATATTAGAGATCCCGAATTCTCTTAGACACATCGTAAGTAGTTAACATCAACTGAACTTCGGGACGAAGTTCTCCTTAAGGGGTATAGACTGTAACAATTCGCAATTTCAGGTTAACTTTTATTCCCGAAAATTTCACTATTCACTTTTTACTATTCACTATTCACTATTCATCTCAGAAATTTTTATTTCATATTCTCGTAAGTTAAACTATTTTAACGATAATCCGAGAATTTCACGCTCGTCGGATCATTTCTGCAAAAATCACAAAGCCGTGTCCGAGATTTACTTTTAGGTTTAAACGTCCTTCTAGCATCCCGATATATCCATAAAACATTATAAACAATAGAAATATGATTTTCTCTCATTTTAGGACAATTCCAAAAGTTTCAGAATTTACGTTTTTCAGTTCAGCGTTTTACGCGAATTGCGCGTTTTAGACCCGTGTTTCCAGTTTTTAGCAGGGTTTTCGCACCCGATAGAACCTACCACTCATTTTATATTTTATTATGGACTATATTGACATGTTTAACCATATTTATAAGTTTCATATTTTTAGGATACCCGGTTTTACGTTTCGTGGCCTAAAAACTTACGGTTAGCAATTTACGGAGTCAAAACTAGCTACATACTTAGGATATTATCATCCAAAGACCATGACTACTCATCTAGTCACCCTTATCATGTATAAACCGACTTAGGGGGGTAGGAGTCACCATTTTGTGGCTTGATCTTGACCATTGATCTCTAGGATGTTTACAAGTGTCTAAACTAACCATGGTTAAATTCTAACCCAATATATGGTTAACTATTTTTCCTATCCTATAAATACCAAGCTAAAACACATAGAAAACTTGCACCACACCTTCTTATAACCTTCAAGTCCTAAAACCTAAGGCACTTCTCTTATATTTTGTAAGAAAGTTAACTAGTTTTTGAAAGAAAACTAGTGTTTGATCTTCAATCTTGGAAATTTTCTAAGAAAAGTTGTTATAACTTTAAAGTCTCCAAAAAGACGTCGTTATAATCTTCAAATAGCTTTGGACTTCAAGAAGGCGTCGTTATAATCTTCAAATGACCTCGGCTTATCATAGATTGCAAAGGGTGAAGCTTAAGTCTAACAAAGTCCGTACCTTACTAGTTACTTACCTTTCTTTAGAAAGCCAAAAGTTGTAAGCAAACCCTTATACACTTTCTTGCTCAATATCATTTCATGCTTATTATGTTTCTTTCATGCTATATATGGTCTTTGTATTGTGTTCATGATGTTTAAAAATGGATAAAACAAGTATTGGTATACATATGTTAACTTATGACAAGCAAACAAGCAAACTAGTGATTTTTATGGAAAACCACGACCACAATAGTATAACTTTGATATTTGACACTTACTTACTGTTAAAGAGGACTTAACAAGGAAAACATAGCAATTTGAATCACCCAAAACGAGTATACGAGTCAAAAGTTATGACCATTTGAAGTTAGCGAAACCAAAACGGCAAATCTGCCTAAATTGCATTCTGATCAAATTATGATTTTGAAAGTCCCACTTCTGGTCCGATTCATCAAAAAGTTAAAACACGAAAGTTGTCCGGAACGACGTTTTCGTTCAGGAACAAAGAAGCTCGAGCCCTGAAAACGCTTTCTGAGTGATAAATTTCTCCAAATTCTTAACAGCCCATTTTTAGACCAAAGTTACTATATAATCATTATAATTAGATGAGACCAAGAGGTCTAATGACCTAAAGCCAAGACCACAACCATGGCTAAAGCCAAGGTTGAGTCTCAAGACCATGGTAACAATGACCAAGGTCACGGCAAAGCCACGGCTAAAGACCATATAACTATTAAAGATCAAAAAGCTTATATATATATATATATATATATATATATATATATATATATATATATATATATATATATATATATATATATATATATATATATATATATATATATATATATATATATATATATATATATATATGTTATCAAATACTACAATAGTAGGGAGCCTCATGTGAGGAGTTCATTGAGTAAGCCGTCGAGACGAGTTGTGGATTTACGAGTTAAAGTGTCCTGGCTCCTCGAACGTTTACTCCATGACTTCTGAATTATGTCGGCCCGAACGGTAGTAAGAGATATACAACTTATACATGTTTCATAGACCACTTATATTCAACGACTTACACTATATACTAAGTACTACATCATGAACATTATGCAAGACATATAAGGGCAATTCTTCGTATTCTTAGACGTTGCTCCAAACCTAAGTCGCAACGTTCTATTATAGGCTGCTCTTAGAGACTTTCGCGATTCGACTACTACTTTCATTACTCATTTCATAGACTTAAGGTGAGTCATAGCCCCTACTCTTTTCGTACTTGTTTTAACTATTGGGGGGGATACATGCTCAACTACTTGCTTACTAGTACAAATACTCAAAATGTTTATACGTGACTGTGTTATACTTGATTGTCTTATACTTGATGGCATTATACTTGATTTCATACATACATGACTGTCTTTTATCTTTGGGAAGTGGCTCCCAGTTTTCTTTGGGATGTGGCTCCCAGTTTTCTTTGGGAAGTGGCTCCCAGTTGTCTTTGATACATCCTAACATTTGCGAATGTTGGATACATCATAAAAGTGAGGTCTTCGGAGATGAAGTATAGACTCACTTCTAATTGCTTAAATTGTCTTGATGAACTTATACATGTCTTATTCATACTATATATGTTAGCAGTGGGTTGTGAACACACAGGTTACAAGTCTCTTATGGCGGGACTTGTAACTGAGTGGATTCACGATGCCTTTGCTGTGTGATCATTCTTTAAGGCTTTTTCAACTGTTTTAAGACAAACTCTATGAACTCACCAACCATTGTGTTGACACTTTAGCATGTTTATCTCAGGTTAGTAAGACGATAGCTAGTGCATGGAACTTAGAGTCAAGCTGCATATTCTGAAGACTTACGCTTTTATCATTTACCATTCAAAACATTTTGTATACATTTTTGTATCGTACTTTGGAATCTCATGTTTGTAACTTTGAATTCATTAATCGAATGGTAACTTTTCAAAACGTCTCATTTAGAGTTCGTTTTCTATAACTTGTACTTTGTATTATGAAGTAGCACCCCTATGACACAGTCTTCCGCTGCGGTATTTTGGGGGTGTTACAGATTGGTATCAGAGCCTTGGTTATAGAGAACTAGGTTGCATTTAGTGCATAGACTATAACTGCTATATACGTTGGGACCTTCCTCTTTATTTGCCTTACACACAATACATACACATATGCTTTTTGGTTAGAGGTTTGCTTAGTTCTACGCTGTTAGATGATGTGACTTTAGTATTATAAGGAGCCCCAGAGATTCGTCGAGTCATTAAAAACATGGAGCTCAGTAATAACTAATTAGTTAACTTAATCTTGTGTTTGATGAGACACAAGATTTGAGTTAAATAATATTATTGCTTAGCTTTAGGGATTTGATGACTGGATTATCTTACCATCTGCCTCAGAAGGCGGATTTTGTGTCGGAAATTCTTAAGTAGGATGTTTTAGAATCTCCTTATTTAAATGGATTGGGACGCCTCTTCAGTTAAATAAAGAAATTGTAAATCACCGAACCATAAGTTTATAAGACCTTACTTACATAAATTTGGACGCTTCTTTATGTAAGTAATGTGTTATAAATAAGTGGGCTTAATTGTAGCCGATACAACTCCTTAACCAGAATCTTAGACGAATCAGAGTAAACACCACTATATTAGAGATCCCGAATTCTCTTAGACACATCGTAAGTAGTTAACATCAACTGAACTTCGGGACGAAGTTCTCCTTAAGGGGTATAGACTGTAACAATTCGCAATTTCAGGTTAACTTTTATTCCCGAAAATTTCACTATTCACTTTTTACTATTCACTATTCACTATTCATCTCAGAAATTTTTATTTCATATTCTCGTAAGTTAAACTATTTTAACGATAATCCGAGAATTTCACGCTCGTCGGATCATTTCTGCAAAAATCACAAAGCCGTGTCCGAGATTTACTTTTAGGTTTAAACGTCCTTCTAGCATCCCGATATATCCATAAAACATTATAAACAATAGAAATATGATTTTCTCTCATTTTAGGACAATTCCAAAAGTTTCAGAATTTACGTTTTTCAGTTCAGCGTTTTACGCGAATTGCGCGTTTTAGACCCGTGTTTCCAGTTTTTAGCAGGGTTTTCGCACCCGATAGAACCTACCACTCATTTTATATTTTATTATGGACTATATTGACATGTTTAACCATATTTATAAGTTTCATATTTTTAGGATACCCGGTTTTACGTTTCGTGGCCTAAAAACTTACGGTTAGCAATTTACGGAGTCAAAACTAGCTACATACTTAGGATATTATCATCCAAAGACCATGACTACTCATCTAGTCACCCTTATCATGTATAAACCGACTTAGGGGGGTAGGAGTCACCATTTTGTGGCTTGATCTTGACCATTGATCTCTAGGATGTTTACAAGTGTCTAAACTAACCATGGTTAAATTCTAACCCAATATATGGTTAACTATTTTTCCTATCCTATAAATACCAAGCTAAAACACATAGAAAACTTGCACCACACCTTCTTATAACCTTCAAGTCCTAAAACCTAAGGCACTTCTCTTATATTTTGTAAGAAAGTTAACTAGTTTTTGAAAGAAAACTAGTGTTTGATCTTCAATCTTGGAAATTTTCTAAGAAAAGTTGTTATAACTTTAAAGTCTCCAAAAAGACGTCGTTATAATCTTCAAATAGCTTTGGACTTCAAGAAGGCGTCGTTATAATCTTCAAATGACCTCGGCTTATCATAGATTGCAAAGGGTGAAGCTTAAGTCTAACAAAGTCCGTACCTTACTAGTTACTTACCTTTCTTTAGAAAGCCAAAAGTTGTAAGCAAACCCTTATACACTTTCTTGCTCAATATCATTTCATGCTTATTATGTTTCTTTCATGCTATATATGGTCTTTGTATTGTGTTCATGATGTTTAAAAATGGATAAAACAAGTATTGGTATACATATGTTAACTTATGACAAGCAAACAAGCAAACTAGTGATTTTTATGGAAAACCACGACCACAATAGTATAACTTTGATATTTGACACTTACTTACTGTTAAAGAGGACTTAACAAGGAAAACATAGCAATTTGAATCACCCAAAACGAGTATACGAGTCAAAAGTTATGACCATTTGAAGTTAGCGAAACCAAAACGGCAAATCTGCCTAAATTGCATTCTGATCAAATTATGATTTTGAAAGTCCCACTTCTGGTCCGATTCATCAAAAAGTTAAAACACGAAAGTTGTCCGGAACGACGTTTTCGTTCAGGAGCAAAGAAGCTCGAGCCCTGAAAACGCTTTCTGAGTGATAAATTTCTCCAAATTCTTAACAGCCCATTTTTAGACCAAAGTTACTATATAATCATTATAATTAGATGAGACCAAGAGGTCTAATGACCTAAAGCCAAGACCACAACCATGGCAAAAGCCAAGGTTGAGTCTCAAGACCATGGTAACAATGACCAAGGTCACGGCAAAGCCACAGCTAAAGACCATATAACTATTAAAGATCAAAAAGCTTATATATATATATATATATATATATATATATATATATATATATATATATATATATATATATATATATATATATATATATATATATATATATATATATATATATATATATATATATATATGTTATCAAATACTACAATAGTAGGGAGCCTCATGTGAGGAGTTCATTGAGTAAGCCGTCGAGACGAGTTGTGGATTTACGAGTTAAAGTGTCCTGGCTCCTCGAACGTTTACTCCATGACTTCTGAATTATGTTGGCCCGAACGGTAGTAAGAGATATACAACTTATACATGTTTCATAGACCACTTATATTCAACGACTTACACTATATACTAAGTACTACATCATGAACATTATGCAAGACATATAAGGGCAATTCTTCGTATTCTTAGACGTTGCTCCAAACCTAAGTCGCAACGTTCTATTATAGGCTGCTCTTAGAGACTTTCGCGATTCGACTACTACTTTCATTACTCATTTCATAGACTTAAGGTGAGTCATAGCCCCTACTCTTTTCGTACTTGTTTTAACTATTGGGGGGGATACATGCTCAACTACTTGCTTACTAGTACAAATACTCAAAATGTTTATACGTGACTGTGTTATACTTGATTGTCTTATACTTGATGGCATTATACTTGATTTCATACATACATGACTGTCTTTTATCTTTGGGAAGTGGCTCCCAGTTTTCTTTGGGATGTGGCTCCCAGTTTTCTTTGGGAAGTGGCTCCCAGTTGTCTTTGATACATCCTAACATTTGCGAATGTTGGATACATCATAAAAGTGAGGTCTTCGGAGATGAAGTATAGACTCACTTCTAATTGCTTAAATTGTCTTGATGAACTTATACATGTCTTATTCATACTATATATGTTAGCAGTGGGTTGTGAACACACAGGTTACAAGTCTCTTATGGCGGGACTTGTAACTGAGTGGATTCACGATGCCTTTGCTGTG
Source organism: Artemisia argyi (assembly GCA_030686995.1). Taxonomy (NCBI): domain Eukaryota; kingdom Viridiplantae; phylum Streptophyta; class Magnoliopsida; order Asterales; family Asteraceae; genus Artemisia; species Artemisia argyi. The sequence continues at coordinate 74,539,339 of CM060685.1, read as the reverse complement.
TGATCATTCTTTAAGGCTTTTTCAACTGTTTTAAGACAAACTTTATGAACTCACCAACCATTGTGTTGACACTTTAGCATGTTTATCTCAGGTTAGTAAGACGATAGCTAGTGCATGGAACTTAGAGTCAAGCTGCATATTCTGAAGACTTACGCTTTTATCATTTACCATTCAAAACATTTTGTATACATTTTTGTATCGTACTTTGGAATCTCATGTTTGTAACTTTGAATTCATTAATCGAATGGTAACTTTTCAAAACGTCTCATTTAGAGTTCGTTTTCTATAACTTGTACTTTGTATTATGAAGTAGCACCCCTATGACACAGTCTTCCGCTGCGGTATTTTGGGGGTGTTACACAAACAGGGCACTTTGAGCCCTTGCACAAGCTCAAATAAAAATCTCAAAAATAAGAAAACCATAGATTCCTGTAGCCAAGCTAGTATATTTTAACCATAAGAAATTTCAAAGCCTAATTCTAACTACTAAATTTATGAAAAATCCTAGAAGATTTGGGTTTTCTGCCTAAGTGCAAATTTTAACTTTTCAAGATATGAACCTAAGTTGACTAATATGAGACTTAACAGATCCTAGGTGATTAAATAAGATGATTTATCTTAAAATGAGGCTAATGCAAGTAAAGTAAGCAATGGTTTAAACTAAAACACAGATTATGCTTCCCTATTGCCTTAACAGTGAACTAATATGGGGGTTTAAAGGTTAGATTTGACTTTTATTTTAAAACTTATGCATTTTATGACTAAGTTCACTTAGTTTTACCTAAGTGACTCTAGTTGTGCAGAAAAATCAAAAGCAAAACAACAAAATCACATGAGAACACACCAATCCAAACACCCCTTTAGTTTCAACTGTTTTTGTGTTTTTATAGGTTTTGAGTGAAATTAAGCTATCAAATGATGCAAACTGGTTAACTAACCTATGTTACTTATTTAAAAGCTAAAGTGACAGAAAAGAATGTACCTATTAAGCTATAACTACATTATACTAATTCGAGCTAAAATATGCAATAACAAGCAAATTACAGATTATGCTAATGAAAACATTAAAACAAGCAATGATCAAACAGAATTAAGCACTAGTTTACACAGGGTGAGGTACTTGAGTTACAGAATAAGCAGTTGCAATAATCACAGATTAAATAAGCAGTTTGAAAAGCTTATAAGGAAACTTCAAATTTTCATTCAATTAAAAAGAAGGTACAAAGAACTTAATACTAAAACAATACTGAAAATTAATTTAAACTACTAAAACCTAATTAACTATCTCCTTAACTACTGCCATCAAATGGCTACACATTTTTCTATTTATACTAAAAAATAAAACTATGGTTTCTCTGTTTTCTTGTCCACTTCTGACTTGTGCTTTCTTTGAGCAACTCCAACCATTGGATGAGCTTGGTATCTTCTCAACCCTTGGATGATTTGGCGCCCAAATTGAGTATTGGCAGTTTTTGAGTGGGGGTTGGTGAGGTTGTTGGGGTGTAATAAATGAGGAGGGGGAAGGTAGGGGACTGTATGGAGTAGGGTGTGGAGTGTGTTGTAGAAGTGATGATGGGATGTTGGGTGTAGCAGGCTAGGGTTGCAGGGGTCACGTGTGGTTTGGGAGGGAGGAGAGTTTGACCCTGGGGGTTGACTCGTTTAATATTAAAACGGGGTGAGGGAGTTAATGGTTTGGGCATGAGGGGGTAATTGGGCCAAGGGTGTAGGGAAGAGGGCTGGTGTGTATGGACCAGGTTTGGATTTTGGGTGGATTAGGTAAAAATAACAAAGGGTGGTTTGGTTTAGTTAGTGAAAACAACAAGGACCCAATGTGTAAGTTTCTGAAATTAAGGGGCTGCATTTGCCACTTTTCCAAACCTGATTCAAAGTTCTTTTCTTGCCAAGTACCAATAATCCAAAGGTTATAAAAGTTAAATTTTCATTTTTTACATATCCGGGGTCCAAATCTGACAAGCTTTCAAACTCCAGGGACCAAACTTGTAATTTCACTAAAATTGCCACCTAAGGAACATTCCTGCCAAAGATTAATAGCACAAGGACCAAAATTGATTTTTCATTCAAAAATATCCCACCAGGGACCAATTCTGCCAAATTATGAAGTTCAGGGACCAATTTGTAAATTTCTCAAAACTTTTAGAATTTTTCACCAAAGGGCTAATTTTGACAACTTATGATTTAAAAAGGACCTTTGGTGACTTTTCTTTTAAAATAAGTGCTCAGGGACTATTTTTGCCAATTTTTGAAAGTTGGGGCACTGAAACTGCCAATTTTGCAAACTTTGTACGTTTTTCATTTGTTTTTACTCATTTTGCATCTAAAACATATAAAACACAATTTTGGAATATTTTTAGTATTTTGATGCATTACTGAGTGTTTTTGTATGTTTTTGCAGTTCAGAATGACCAAAAATGATGAGTGTTTGAGCACTCATCACCCCCTTACACTTAAATCGAACATTGTCCCCAATGTTCATTTAAAAGATGTAAGAATAAAAATAAATGAGAGTGAAAGAAACTAGTTCTCCCCTGATTTGCTCGGTATGGAAAATATGGTAACATGGTTAAATCTTCCTCCAAGAAAATGCACATGTAACGCTTCACTCCTAAAATATGGTCATCTTCTTGTCCAATATAACCTGTGAATAACAAAGAAAACAAAGCACGAAACCTCGCATAACATCGGCGGTATATTATATATAAAACTAAATATGTGGAAAACTAGTAGGGGGTTGAATAGTTTACCGCTTTTTAACTTGATTATCTTTCAAAACGTTACATTTGTTTAAAGATATAAACTCAAATTACTTGTTTAATTCTTTAAAAAGCTTTACGTGTAATTAACGATTCTAACTAAAGACACTATGTAATAAGCAAAGACAAGAGAGAAACGATCAAACCACAACACGATTGTTTATCGTGGTTCGGCTACAAGGACTCTTTTTCCTTGCCCTACATCCACGCCCCGAGTTTCCAACTCGAGAGTTATAAGCACTAATCAAAAAGCTCCTTTCCCGGTGGAGAAACCTTTACAACGTCGCTTACACTTTTACCGACACTAAGCTAGATGTCGAGTTCTTTTACAAGGGTACAACCACTCCCGTCGTCGCTTACACTTTTACCGACACTAAGCTAGATGTCGAGTTCTTTTACAAGGGTACAACCACTCCCATCACACTTTGTATTTTGAGGTCTAAAATACTAACCGATCACTTCTACACACAATACAAATGAACTATAAACTACCAAAGCTTATACATAACAAAGCTAACAAGTCTTGCAACTTTTGAGTTGAAACTTGTAACTTCTTGGATGAACTTGTGAACTCCCTTGCTACATAAGAGGATCACACAAGTCAAATGTTACTGAGTTAGTTGAAAGAATATGTGAAATATATGTCCTAAAGTGATGGATGAAAATTGGCAAGTGGCTTGGTATTTACAGCAAAACAAACAGCAGGTCTGGCGGATACAGCGGAACCCTCAGATGGGTTCCACCCGTGTACCCCCAGGGTTCCGCCAGGCTTGCAGTAGGTTTTGCAATAAATCTTTCCAAACCAACTAAGATCACATCAACTAAATTCTAGTCAAACACATTGAATCAAAAGTGGAATGCTTCCAAAAATGTGTAAGACCTTATGGTAAGTCAAACACACAAGCTTACCATAATTACATGATGTGACATGACACTTTATAAATAAAGAAATAAAAACAATGTTTTGTTTAAAAAGAAATGTAAACCTAGTTTTACAAGACTTAAACACTAACGTGATGTTTTACTATAAGCTAAAGTTCATACTTTGTCATTAACAAAACTTAGCAAAGATCGTAAAATATAAATAACGTTTTTAGGCGATATTTGTATTAACAAAATCCTTTACCGATAGAGATCCTATGGAACAGGGCAAGGTGAAAATACCGTGGTCGTCCACCTTTTTTGGTAGTCCTCGTTGGGTCACCACCGAACATTCTTCTCCTAGGGTCACAAGACCCTCGAGTCTTTTTCTGATGGCGAGTAATCTCTTGAAGTATATACTATATTTGGGCATATGGTAGCATGCATCAAGGAGGGGTATGGTGACTACCAAATCCTTTAAGTATCACAAGAATCTTTTATTATCATTCTCAATCTTTTGATTCTTGAGGCGGGATGGATATGGGACTTTCACAGGTTGGTTGGGTGGAGCAGGTGGAGAAGAGGTCATTTAAGGGTGTTGCTCGTGAATCTCATCGCTCGCATTACCTTCTTCTTCGTGAAGAAAATCCGGTTCAATAGCGATAGGATGTTGGCTCGGATAAGGAGGATCCTTAGTTGTTGTTTCGGCTTGGGTGGTAATAGCGAGCAAGGGGTCATTTTGGTTCACGTGGGGCTTGTTATGGCCATCAAGGGCAACATTAAGTTCTAGGAACCATTTTTCTATGTCATTTTGTTGATTAGTGATGAGGTCGTCGAGCCCTTTTAATTATAAACCTTTTTCATGAGTGAAGTGTCCTAGATCATCTTCAAAACTGCTCCTGATTTTGAAGTCAGGACCTTTTCCCCCTTCCTTTATTCTTACAAGATTCTAAGATTCCCCCAAGGGGTAAAATCATCGTTTTGGTTAAAAGTTAAAAGGGAAGGATCATCGAAGATGTCATGGCTTGACAAATACGCATGTTCGGTGGTGGTGTCTTCTCCGCATTCTTCTATTTCATGCGGGCCCCCACAGTGGTCGCAAATCAAGTATGGGTTTGACAATCGTTTAGTTGCTCGTAACCCTGCTAGGTATGATACCTTCTCGTTAAGCCTTCTTAGCCTGTTCTCAGGCGAGGGTGTTTCTACGATCTCGGATATACTCATAGTCGAATCAGGCTCATCCCAGGTATCGTCCTGATCTTGAGCATATTCCTCAATCCTATTCCACCCTTCCTCAGCGTTTAGATTGGCTATTTTTCCTTTTATCGAATTATTGATTCCGTTCTGGTCATTTTGGGAGATATTGTCATAGAAGATTTGGACAAGAAGCCAAAGCTCGATGCCATGATGGGGAACTTGTCTTATTAGATCCTTGAATCTAATCCACGATTTATATATGGGTTCGTCTTTTCCTTTACGGAAACGGAGGATTTTGTCCCTAAATGCTGAGGTTCTTCCTGTAGGGAAGAATTTCTCATAAAATTTAGAGATGAGTTGCTCCCATGTAAAAATGGACCCAGAAGGAAGTTTATCATACCAATCTTTGGCTTTTTCTTGAAGGGTAAAAGGAAAGAACCGTAATCGGGACGTGTCTCTAGTGGCCCCCTCCGTATGGAGGGTGTCCACTATCTTCTAGAAATCCCTAACATGTTGGATTGGGTCGTCAGTTTGCAACCCGTGAAACTTGCATACACTTTGGACAAGCCAAACATCGTTTTCACGCAAGACCCCATTGGTGCATTCGTTTGGAAAAACAATGGCATTTGAAAAGCCGCGAGGGTTCGGGGAGGAGTAATCCTTAAGGCACTTCGGGGTAGGAATTTTTGGAATGTCCATATCGTGATTAGATTGGGGGCTAGGGGGTGTAAGTTGATGATCGGAGTTTTCCTCAGAAAGAGCCTCATCAAAGTTGATGGTTGTGTCAAACGGTTCAGATGTTGGAAGAGATTGCCTTAGCCTATGCATTTCCCTTTCTGGTTCTGCGTAGGGTGGAACAAGATTTCTTATGGAACTACGACTCCTAGTGACTCTAAGATTAGAGAGATCTTCGTTTACCATGATGGCCAAGGAAGATTTGAGCAATTGGGTTGGGCAGAAAGAGATAGACTAAAGAAAACCTATAAAAATAAAATAAAAATCTTACTAGAAAGGAATCTAGCAAGTAGACCTAATAAAAAGAAATTTCAACCTAAACAATAACTATTCCCCGACAACGGCGCCAAAAATTTGATGCGTGGGATTGCGCCTATGCAAAAGGTTTTACTTCTCAAGGGATCTTGAGAAGCTTGCAATCCCCACCATGCAGTGTACCTGACCGATGTAGTATAGTATAGTGGCAAGTACCGGGGGATTGATTGTTCTCTCGGGGAATAGTGTCGTTAGGATCAAAACTTAATTAAACTAGGTCTAGAGGTGAGGGATGATTCTTTTTGTATTTTTTATAGTTTTTTAGGAAGCAAGTAAAAATCTCAGTTTTTGGAAGAGTGGGCGGAATTAGTTGCTAGTCAACTAACCCAAATAACTACAAATACAATAAAAATAAAATAACACGAAAGTAAATATTGAGAAAAACAATAATAAGAGAAATGTGTTTACTTAGATTTCACTACTCCCTAGCTATATTTCATTCGTTGAATAGTTTGTTACAATTGCATGGATGACGGGTTATATTCCTTAATACCATTTGTGGGGCCGTGTACGATCTTCCCAACTCTACAAGTTTCTACCTCTTCCTATGTCGAGCCGACAATTAGCTCCTAACATGGCCTCCTTAGTAGTCACTTGATGAGGCAAAAAGTGTACCGCTTTTAAGGGGTCATTTAAGCCCGAATTCGATATTATTTGATCAAATATTTCCCTAAATCGTTCCTTTTGTCATTTTAGGTACTTTTGGAGAGAAATCTGGAAAAGGAAGCATTTTGGACGTTTTTGGAGCATGAAAGTGAAGAAAACGACAAAGTATCAAAATTCCTTGCTGGGAACAGTACCTGACGGCGTCAAGGTTTAACAAGTGATGGCGTCAAGAGTTACAAAAGAGGTGGATGTGGAACTTATAACGTGACGGCCCAGAAAGTTTTCAAGCATATTGGCCTGACGACGTCACCAAGGCCGTCAGGGTCCAAATACTAGTGACGGCCCAAAGTATTTTTCTACATGACGGCGTCACAATTGGATCTAGGCAATACGAATTTTATCATGGCGGCGAGTTGACGGCGTCACAAGCTATAACGTGACGCCGTCAAGGTGTAAACTCTATATATAGTTTTCCAATTTTCATTCATTATGGTGCAACTTTGAGGGAATAAACCCTAGGCCAAATTTTAACAGCTTTTCAAGGGTTTCAACCCCTTGATTCTTCCATGTTCAATTGAAAATAAGTATTCATTCAAATAAGTCAAAATGTGTAGTATACTAACTAAGTCACAAACATGATGATTATAGTGGTTTGTGTGGCGTATGGATTAAAAGAGGAAGAAGAAGAAAGAAAGTTGGAACCTTGAGAGAAAATATGAAATATTAGATTAGTAAGAATGAGAAGGTCCAACCCTCTCCCTAGGTGGGAGAGGGGTATTTATACAACAAATAAAAAAGCCTACACCCGGGCTGTGGATCAGGCCTACAGTGGGTAAAGACCCGTCCTTCTTCCACGATGTTACTTAAACTAATTCTAACTAATAACTAAACTAACTACGAGCTAACTTAATGCTATTACAATATTTAGGTGACCGAGTCTTTTATAGGAATATTTGTATTCCTGACAATCTCCCCATAAGCGAGTTCACCTTGGAAATTAAGCTCTTTCTTCTTCAAGCATTCTTTAGATCTTGTAGCTCGTAGGATCTGATTCTTCACTTTCACCACACTTTGTACTTCAAGCAATGATCTCGTGATTTTGAGTTCCTTTGGAATGTGTGATCTTTGAGCATCTTTGAGATCATCAGCCACAGTAAATCTCCAAGCTCATCCTTAGTCGTATTGCCTCCATGTGATGTAGTGACTTTTGGACCGTCATGCTTACACCCTTCTGTATTGAGACTTTTCATCAGAGTTGCAGAAACGTTGTTGGTAGTCTCTTTAACTTTCATGATCATCATTGACAGCGCGTAGGATGTGTGAGCATGAGGTATGGATTGACCCGATTCAGCTGGAAATAGGAACCATCAATGCAATCTTTATATGTGTCCCTGAAATAAAATAGTTAGCAACAAAGATATAGAATGAATATGGCTTTGTCATTCGTTCAGCGAGGACATACTACCCTCCGGTTTTGTGAAAACCGACCTGTGATCAGGTAGAGACTCTGTTAAAGAAGACTCTCCTTGACAGGAATTTCCAGTTTGTAGTGATGAATTTTCCAAAGAATCCACTTCGGAATCTTCATACTAAGTATGTTCTCATACCGGAACGTCTCAAAGCAGATAACACGATAGAGTGAATCGGTGAATAGATATTCACGGATTGATGAGAAATTGATTTATGGAAATCACTCGCGTGTCACATGATAAACATTTTTGAGACAAGACGAGAGTTTTAGGCTTTGAATCAAATTTCCATCAAAAATAATTTTGTTTGAAAGAATATACACAATCAATGTGCTCGAAAATTAGTTGATGAGCACATTGAAAGGTTTTTTGCAAAAGTATCCGTCAATCTATATCTAGGAACAAGTTTGATTCAATGTTGAATCGCACCATTGTTGCTTTCCAGTTGTCACTTGATCATTGATCCAAGATGGATCTCACATGTCACCTACCAAGAGCTTGAGAGATGTTCGCTCTAGAAGGATTTCTATCTTCATTGTGAATATTTTCATATCACTCGGATGTTCTGGCAATACCACAAGGATATTGTGTAGGACTCTAAGTATTTTATCTTATTTTCTACATTGTGTGAAACAATAAGCATATTTGGAAGTGTGTCCTGGTGAGATTTATGGATGATCTCTTTGGCTCTAGACTCAATAGTGCGTTTTGATCCGCTCCTGGAGACTGGGGAGGCATCTCCTGTTTTAGGTATCAACATAGCTCGCAATGAGTGGTCGATACATTGAACAGGGTTCCCCGTGAGAATGAAACAAGATCTTTTAAGAGAACTTGAGTGGTTGGGAAGTTTAGTGCAGTGCGTCACTGGGTCCATGACATCTTGTCTTCAATACCGGTGTTACCTTAGTAACCGCTAGTAGATTATGAATTGAACCCGGTTTCTGCCCTAAGGTTGAATATATGGAGGGCTGTTTCTTTTCACCCTTTCTCATTTCATTTCTTTTTCATTCTACAACCCCTTCATTGCTTACCGAGACTTCACCACTAGAACCTTGTTGGGTTTGTTCCAGTCCTAGCTCTATCTCAGTCCGCACTCTTCCCTTTCTCACTTTACCCCTTTTTTCAATCATTCCTAAGGACTTCTAATCTATCTATAGATTGTCCCTGGGAAGATCCTTCCGGTTCTGGTGGATCATGGGAACTCATACCTAACCTTAACCATCCTTATAACTCCGTGCATAAAGATAAATGGTCAGTCTTTGGTATTACTTCCACAAACGCCTTTTGCTCCCCCTCAATATGTGCATCGATAATCGAAAGAGTTTAGCACATATGTGGGAGCCTATTATTGAGTCCAAAAGGTCACATTTGATTATCAGATTTCATATTTAAATCACATTCTCTCCCCCGATCAAAAATTTCAAATCTTTCGAGATTTTGGATCTCAATTGATTTAAATAAGCTAGAAAACGTTTGGGAGAGACATGCGGTCATTTTTAATATTTTCTGATAAAAGGAACTTTTTCTGCTCCCCCTCAATCTGTGAGGGAGGTTGTTATGTGTCAGATTTGATGAGTTTACAAAAGATTTGAAGTTTTAATGAAAACTCTTTGAAAATATTCTCATTCTGACACATAACCATCACAAATTATATTATTGCAAGGTTTTTGTACAAAGTGTGGAGAGTTTTGATGATACATAAAATTTTGAGAAATCACTCTCCCCCTCAATCAATGACGGATATTAAAACTTAAATAATTGATGTCATTGATTGAGCGAAAAATTTTATCAAAATTTGATTTCAAATTGATTTCCAAACAAAATCTCATGGTACCACCAAGTTTTGCACACATACTTTCTGGAAAAATCATATAAGGGAAAGTATTTGGCGATAAAAAGAAGATTTCTCTTCTTTATCAAGAAATAATGCACTGAAGCGTACATTAGATCGAGGAAACATGGATATAAAGTAATCCATGCCCAGGTGAACTTCACCCGGTAAAAGGAACAACCGTCTTTTTGGCGACATGTTTTCCCCATTTTGAAAAACGGGTTGCTATCTGAAGTAATAGCAAGCCATAATTTTGAAGTCCGGGTTACAGCCTGAAATGACTGCAAGCCATAGTTTTGAAGAATATTTTGAGATACGAAATGTTTTAGAAAAAAAAACTTTATTTGAAAACCGAAAAACTCTTGCTCAAGCATATGTATGATTCCATGTCATTGTTGAATGACATTTCTAGAAACGTACATAATATTGATTACACAAGAGACATGTCGTGAGGAGAATATTTTTGGATTTTAATGATTTTTCAAATTTTTATAGTTTTTATATGTTTTATAATTTTGATTTATGTTGTAACTAAGACTTTATACTAATAGGTATAATGTATAAGAACTAGAAAAGGATATGATAAAGAGTCAAGCAGAAAGTTTATAATGTACAAGTTACATAACATCACAGCACCCAAAATACAACTTATAACGAGACACCACCCAATGTTAGAGATCATTCGGTGCGTTGTAGAAGGCGGTAGTCACCTTCTCGAACTCTACCACCCACGTAACATTCCAAACTACGAAAGATTCTTCTCAATTTCAATCTCTTACGAATACCGGCCAGGAATTTCTTGTTCAGTATCAGGTCTTGATCTGTCCAGTGGTTGGTATACCTTCTTGGTCCAGACTTATACACATGGTATTCTTTCACTCTAAATGCCAAAGCTTCATCGACCATTTGTAACGTACCATCACTGAACTTGTGTATTTCCGTGAAGCGCAAGACCATAGGAATGTTGTACCGATCTCGAAATATCACTGCCAAGGGAGATTCAATGACCGTAAAATATGCAGCTGGTTCCATGCTAGCAACATCCCATTGAGGTCGCGTGAGATTGAGCTGGGATTGATAACTTTCGATGCCAAGTTGGAAGTCTTCGATTCGTTTTCTGATGATAATACCCCGGATCCAATGAAGAACTGCGAACACAAGAGTCTTCTTCTCACGAGATGGTAGGTGATGCAATTTTCCCTGAAGGTGTAACAGATACAGATCTTCAAAGTCATTGGGGCGAAGATGTTTGAAGTCGCCTTCAGATATGGTATATCCTTTGAAATCAGCTCGTCGGAGAACTATGCTCTTGAGATAGTCATATCCGTGGATAGGGTGTATCTGTATCTTGACGACACTGATGATTTGGAGCGGTGATCAAACAGACTTACGGTCACTTTGTGCTTGAAACCGATCTATATAAAATTGTTGCTTCTTGAGCCACCAGTGAGAGATTCCAAGAGAGGCGGCGACATCATAATCACATTCTTGAGAAATCCACATACCATCAGGGACATGCTGTTCCAACCCAATATCTGGATAATGAGAAGCTTTCATCTTGGTGATAGACAAGGCCGATTTGCATTGCCTGCTACCGAGTCTAAGATACTCGAGATCCTTGTTGAAGAAGAACTCTGCTTGAATCGTGACATGACCAGGAGATCCACCCAGAGGAAGTGGATTGCTGTAATTGTACTTCATGATCCCTTCATCTACGATATCATTGAACATCTTGTGGCATTCTTCCATTTGATATTGTAGATGACTGACGTCCTGATGAAAGACCTTGACAATTTCGAAAGCTGATCCTTCTAGATCCTTTTGAGTTAGCTTTGATAATCCACGCTTCTTACAGAACCATTTAATAAATGTCCCCATATCACCAGTTTGTGATAGCAGAGATTCTTCTGAGGGAGGGACGAAGCTGGTGGTGATGGCATTGGCCCAGTTGTTGTCACTAGTCAGCAGATCAGAGGAGGGAACAGTCCAGTTTGGCTCTGGAGAGAATGTCTACACAGCATCAGGTTTCCACCAAGACTCTTTATCTTCCTTGGTCAAGTGGACCGGTGGTGTATCAGTAGAGTCACTTCTGGTGAATGATTTCCACCAGTGCTTCTTTTGCGGGATATGAGGCGTGGAAGCATCATCGTCATCATCATCAGAAGAAGTAGTAGGCTGAGGTATAATGGACTCTTCATTAAAGACAACATCATCATTTATTGGAGACTCGATAGAGGTCGTGCTAGTGTCAATAGAGGTCCATGCAGCATACGTGACCTACTTGGCATGTTTGGATGGTGCTGACTTAGAAGATTTGTCAGTTTGTTGTTTCTTTGATGATGAAGTGGGATGTGATGGCACAGTACGTGATTGAGAACCACCAGGTAGAGTAGAAGTTCCCGTTGGTCCAGATGCTCCAGCAGGTGGAGGTGGTGGTGGAGGTTGTGGAGGTGATCCCGATGGAGGCCTGGGTGACCCTAACGCCTCTTTTTCCTCTTCAACTCGATTTCCATGTCTTTGGCGTGCTCCTCGGCATTATCTTGTCTTCTAGAAGCACCTAATGCTTCATATAATTTGACGTGTGCCTCATGTCCTTTGTGTTGGTCTTTCTCGTACATACTATGTTGCAAAATCACCTTCATGTCATTGATGGGTAGGTCTTTGAATCTGGATCTGAGAGGGGCTTCTAGAGCAATGCTGACAGCTTCAGCAACTTGTTCATTGATGGCCTGAGACACTTGTTGCTCAAGGTTGAGATGCTCTAACTTGTATAGCCTGCTGCTGTGATTTTTGATAGTTTGAGGTAAGTCGAGATTCACGATATTCCTTAACATCGAAGCATGCTTTTCCAACTTCTCGTGAATGGTGAGATTGTCTTGAACGAAGCCAGCAGTAATGCCAACTAAATCATCCAGTCCGCGGTCTGATTTCTTCTCAGAGGTGGGAGGAGTTGGGATCTTTGCGGTATCGGAGGATTTCTCTTGCGTGGCAGTAGCCTGAGTGGTACCAGTGGTGGCAGTTGCAGCAGTAGGAGTTAGTGTAAACAGGGTAGGAATAGTAGAAGTGTCCTGCTGGATAGTGACATCAACCATTGAGACAACTTCTAGAGGTGTTTCAGTCTCAACAACTTTATCCTGCACAGGTTTGTTGCTGGTGATGTCTTGTGTAGCTAAGATGGAGTCATCACCTTTGAGTGTTGAGCTGGTATCAGTTTCAGACCCACTTGAGCTAGCATGTTGCACCAGACTAGGTTAGTGTGACAATGTTTTGTCCGGAGTCACTTTGGCAGATGATGATGAAGGGGAACGTCTTTTGAAGATATACTTAGTGCTTGTTGATTTGGAGGCAGGAGATGGGATTTTCATCAATGTTTGTGCATCCTGTTCTTCTGTAGCGACATCCTTACCTTTACCCTCTACATGCTGCAGCTGTTGACCTTTATCCGATTCAGGTTCTTTGATGCTGAACTGGAGGTACCGGTGGCATGTACACATCTTTCAGACTTTCTGCAGTTGCCATTTGAGCCATTTCTTCTTCTGATAGTTGCATTTGTATGGTGCTTGGTGTATCTTCTGGATCACTTTCCTTAGACATAGGTTTCTTGGAGCTGGGCTTTTTGCTCCCAGTGGTGCGTTTAACCTTTTTGGTACCTTCAGAAGAGGCAGCTGAAGTTGTCACTCCCTTGCGTTTCTTTGATGAAGTTCTCTTAGACATGGTGGACAGAGAATGCTCACTAGCAGATGCTTCCCGACTTGTTTTCAGAAGTTTAATATACTCCCCGTAGTATGGTGCAGTGAGTATATCACGAGTGAGTAGAGCATCGGGAATATCCATACCAAAGATTATTTCGCCAGTACTTTTAGCAGTATACTTGAGATATCCCACTGGATTTTCATCAGATGTATGATGGAGAGCCGATTCTTCTCTTGGGTGAAAGTTAAGGGATCGTTGGAGACTTAATATAATAAGCTTTATGAATCGAATGCTTGGAATGAAAAGCTTGGTGGATCTCTTCTTTCCATCTTTGTTTGCCTCAAGATTTGCTTTATCTTCGAGAAAAGAGTGAATAAACTGAGTGAACTCCTCCCAGATTCTTTCAACAAAATTGACGTCCTTCCCATTGACAACACCCTAGAGTATTTGTAGAGATGGAGCTCTAAGTCTTTCTTAGCCCGAAGTTTTACCAGTTAGACACAAGTTAATGAGACTTGCGATGGCTCTCCATGGTTGGTACATGTCGTGAGTGATGATTGTGGATAATGTTGAGACATGAGTGGGATATCCTAGTTCATTGACAAAGCTTAGTAAGGTGGCTGGATTAGGCGGGGGAGTGTACTCCACATTATCACCAGTCGGCAAGATTTGAAGTGCACTGCCAAGAGTCTCCTTAGTGATGTTCACCGAGTGTTCATCCAGCTGACATTTATATGTGTTAGTAGCCCTGTCATAGCAGATGGTGTTCCAGAACTGTTGTATGTAAATGGATGGAATTGTTGCAGATGCAGTGAAGGCTCTAAAGAATGTAGTGTGCTTAAGTATATCCAGAGCCATTCGGAATATAGGATGGTTCTGAGGTTTGTCAGCCTTCACATAGCAGTTACTTTTCCCAATAGATACCCACTTGTTGAAAGGAAGGATATCGTTGTCAGAACGAACTGGTGGAGCTGATGATCCTTCAATATTAGACTCTGCCATAGTATCAGCACTTAACACAAATCATCACAGAAAACAAACACACGGAATTAAACATGTCAGTTATAAGTGAATCCATGATATCACTTCACAAAGATGACATCAGCAGATCCACATGAGAACCGTGATAGATGGAGACAAGATAATTAACACATATGTGCACCTAGAGAAGACAATATCATCTAATGAGTAAGTCAATGGTAGGCCACATACACCACAACAGACCAACGGCATGAAGCATACAATTTGCATAACACATATATACCTTATAAGGTAAACCTAAGAGGATCTAATTGGAGATACACAAATAATCGAAGAGAGTAAAGTAAAGATGAACAATCAAACTACTACCAAACTGATTAATGTACAAAGAATCACTAGCAAACAGGGTTGCCACTGATAGAGATAATCGCTCACAGAAAATTATGCAATTCAGGGATAACCGCAAGTCAGGATAAACCACAATCAGAGATAAACGCAAAGTGATATCCACTAAATTAGTAAGTCGCTGTAAGACTAACCGCAAACACACAACACGCTAAGATGGATTAACCGCAGTCAAAGTTAACCGCTAGAAGAATTAACCTCTAGATGAGTTAACCGCAGGATGAGTTAACCGCTAGACGAGTTAACCGCTAAGTGAGTTAACCGCTAGACGAGTTAACCGCTAGTTGAGCTAACCGCTAGGCGAGTTAATCGCTAGACGAGTTAATCACTAGATAAGTTAAACGCAAAATAAACTAATCGCTTAGAAGAGGTAACCGCAATGCAAGTTAATCGCAAGAAGAGTTAACCGCAATACAAATTAATCACAGTTATGAACAATTGAGGAAACCGCAATCAAGAATGTGCACTAACCGCAATCAAGAATAGCACAACACAAACAGCCACATAACAGACGATCATACTAAAAACTCACTTAAACAATCACAAGATCAACCAGGAGAGATAGAAACAAAACGATCAAGCCCTAGTACTAACGCAACATCCCAAATCACTACATCTTATACCACTAACCTACTCGCTACAAATCAATACCTCGAATTACCCATCAAGAAATAATATAGATGTAATCGTGAACAAACAATCACAGTCATAAATGATCACAAGCTAACCTATTAGAGAATAACAAACAAGCATGACACGATCGATGAAGCCCACCACCTAAATAATATACATTGCGAAACGAGTGAGAAAATAACACATTTATATACTGGAAGTTACAAAGAAAGCAATCAAACCAACCTAGGAGAATAACAAATGATGACAGTAAATGAGGCAGCGATTATGTCGAGAGTTTAGAGAATAGTGGAAGAGAATATGCAACAATTGAGACTAAACCGTAAGAAAAATATATATATGAAGGAAACATTTTAAAAATGACAGAACTAGTCCTTGTACTAATACACCACCTAGTTGACAATAAACAAAATTTACAAAACAGTCCCTAGAGTTATAAAAGTGATATATATCACAAAGTAATCAATAGGAAGCACGCATTAAGACATTCGACCAGGCAATAAATGGGACCAGATAAAATTGGGAAGCATCATCACAACTATAGCAGCATATTACAAGGAAAACACATAAGAGAGATACCAAGACAAGTAATACCTATACATGGGTGGTGGAACAGAACAGACAAAGAAAAAAAATGTATGCAAAACAAACAAATTATATACAAGAAATATGGAAAGAATAAACACCGGGTTTCATTCAATTAGTGACAAGTGAAGAAAGAGTCCTGAGTAGAAGTAAACAGGAGTCCAGAAGATCATACATCACTTGAGAGTGAACATGTCTCATTTCGTGGGAGATATCAGTGCCTTTGGTTGCCACACATGCCTTTAGTGTACCGCTTTTATCTCAAGTGTAAGGGTATTTGATGAGGTGAAAAGTGTACCGCTTTTAAGAGGTCATTTAAGCCCGAATTCTATATTATTTGATCAAATATTGCCCTAAATCGTTCCTTTTGTCATTTTAGGTACTTTTGGGGAGAAATCTAGAAAATGAAGCATTTTGGACGTTTTTGGAGCATAAAAGTGAAAAAAACGGCAAAGTCTCAAAATTCCTTGCTGGGAACAGTACCTGACGGCGTCAAGGTTTAACAAGTGACGGCGTCAAGAGTTACAAAAGAGGTGGATGTGGAACTTATAACGTGACGGCCCAGAAAGTTTTCAAGCATATTGGCCTGACGGCGTCACCAAGGCCGTCAGGGTCCAAATACTAGTGACGGCCCAGAGTATTTTTCTACATGACGGCATCACAATTGGATCTAGGCAATACGAATTTTATCATGGCGGCGAGTTGACGGCGTCACAAGCTATAATGTGACGCCGTCAAGGTGTAAACTCTATATATAGTTTTCCAATTTTCATTCATTATGGTGCAACTTTGAGGGAATAAACCCTAGGCCGAATTTTAACAGCTTTTCAAGGGTTTCAACCCCTTGATTCTTCCATGTTCAATTGAAGATAAGTATTAATTCAAATCATTCAATGTGTCTATGTGTTGTGTGATTATATCTTACGCTTGTCTTCTCTTTAACATGCTAGGCTAGATTTTCATTGTGTTTGCTTAAATGTAGTGAAACCTAGATGTTAATTATGGGTTGATTGTTTGTTTATAATTGTTACAGATGATTGTATTCGATGTTAGGCTTAAGAAAACTGGCAGACTTCCATTGGTAACTTGCTTGAACGTCTTAAGAAACATGATCGGAGGTGTACTACGATTTTTGGTTGTATTTAATGCGTAAGAGAATTATAATGATCCCATGTTAGGAGCTTCTAACGGCTCGACATAGGAGTGAAGTAGGATCTTATAGAGTTAGGGAATATTGTACACGGCCCTACGACTAGTATTAAGGAATATGACCCGTCATCCATGCAATTGTAACAAGCCAATCAACCTGTAAAAGATATCTAGGGAGTAATGAAATCTAAGTAAACACAACTTTCCTCATTATTGTTTCCACCACATTAGTATAACAGTTTAATTTTCATTTCTTTTATTTTATTTTGATTGCATCTTTAGTTAATTGGGTTAGTTGGCTAGCAACTAATTCCGCCCACTCCTTCAAAACCCGAGATTTTACTTGCTTTCTACAAAATATAAAAATACAAAAAGAATCATCCCTCACCTCTAGACCTAGTTTAGTAGGCTTTCTAATCCTAGTGACACTATTCCTGAGTTGAACGATCAATCCCCCGGTACTTGTCACTATACTATACTACAACGATCAGGTACACTGCCTGGTGGGGGTTATAAGCTTCTCAAGATCCCTTGAGAGGTAAAACCTGTTGCGAGGGCGCAATTCCCACGTATCATCACTTATGCATTAAATACAACCATTAAAATTGTAGTACACATCTGATTCATGTTTTGTAAGACGTGCAAGCATGTTACTAATTGGAAGTCTGCCAATTTTCATAAGCCTAACATCAATATCATTCATCCAATACAATTAATAACAAACAATCAACCAACAATCAATAGCTAGGTTTCATTACATCTAAGCAAACACAAACAAACCTAGCCTAGCATGTTAAAGTAAAAACAAGCATAAGATAGAATCAAACAACACATAGACATATTGAATGATTATTGGAAGACTTATCTTTATTGAAACATGAGTGAAAGAAGGGTGAAAAACCCTGTAAAATTCGACCTAGGGTTTGTCCCAAAGTTCCTCCAAAAGTTCTCTCCCTTAATGAATGAAAATTAGAAAACTATATATAGAGATTACAGGTCTGGCGGCGTCACGTCCAGATCTGACGCCGTCATGTGTTATTCCATTCTTGGCCGTCACATGTAAATTGCTCTTAACGGCCTTGGTGACGCCGTCACTCTTTAATTCCCAAAAACGTTCTGGCCCATCGTGTGTAACTTTTTATCCACCTCTTTGCCAATACGTGACGCCGTCATATGTAAGCCTTGACTCCGTCAGGTACTATTTCTAGCTTGATTTGGAGACTTTGCCGTTTTCTTCACTTTTCGCTCCAAAAACATCCAAAATGCTTCCTTTTCCAGATTTCTTCTCCAAATTACCTAAAATCACAAAAGAAACAATTTGAGGCAATATTTGATCAAATAATCACGACTTAGGGCTTAAATGACCCCCTAAAAGCGTAACACTTTTCGTCTCATCAAGTCAAACAAAATAAAAAGCATGGGTTGCCTCCTAAGAAGCGCTTTTCTTTATTAACGAGTCTTGTAGCTAGACTCAAAGTCACACCCTATTACGTAACTCCATCATTTGTCACGTTCTCTAGGTCATCTTCATTATCATTGTCGGAATCGCTTTGATAGTGTAAGTATTTGGGATCCTCAAAACTCCACACTTCTGTCCTATATTTAGAACTAAGTTCATTAACTCCCTTGAAGATCCCTCTCTCCAAATCGAAAGGGCTTTTACATCCTCTCCTAACGTCATCGTCACTTAATACTACTTGAGATCCAAGTTTATCAAGTACATCTAGTCCATCATGACCCAATTCTCTATACTCCCAAGACTTATAAGGGGCTTGAAACGAGATTTCCTTAACCCTGTCGGTGAAGGTCATTATCCCATTCTCACTATCTATTGCCAGACTAGTGATCTCGCAAAAAGGGGCACCAAAAACTATATGTGATAACCTAGGGTCTATGTAGTCCTCAATGTTGTCAACAATTGTAAAGCCCATCGTGAACATCATATTACCAACAAACATTTGTATGTCGTCATCATGACCGACCACATCCTTTCCTTTGTAGACTAACCCCCAACTAAAAATATTGTTATAATGAAACAGAGATATAACATTCATGGGTAAGCCTGTATCTATGTATACATTATAAAAAAGCTTGTGCCTAATCATACAAGGTATTTTTAAGTTATTAGGTCACGTCGTTTTATCCTACAAGGTCCTCTAACATCCATACCCTTACTGCTGTCGGTCAATCGTGGGCGATACTCGTGTATTTCTTCATTACCATCATGAAAGATTACCCGCCTAACCCCATCGGTGAACAATAGACTACCGTCAGTTTCATTGATAGTCATTCTAGTGGCTCTGATAAATGGCTTCCCTAGGACCAAATTGGTTAATGTTGGATTAATGATTGATCCAATATCATTAACCACTATTAAATCAATGATTTAAATAAACTTTCCAACCATAATTGGGGTTCTCCTAGCAACTCCCACAAAATGGAATCCCTCATGATCAAGATTTTTGTCAAAAATCTTGTTATACATTGGGAGAGATATCGCATTCATTGGGGATTCGGGATCATATCGATATAGGTGTTGGGAATGTATTCCTTTCCAAGGGTAATGGCAGCTTTGAAAATGTCAGGGTCGCCCTCCTCTATCCTATTCCCAAAACTAACGGATAATTTCACAGTTTCTTTCTCAAGCTCTTCCATAAGGGAATGATTTAATACCCTTGGTGATTTAGTGGAAGTATCTTCTCCTTTTAAATCCTCCCTACTTTCTATATTGCAGGCATCGTGTAAGTCTAAAGGATTCCGCGGCGGATTAGACCCTGGTCTAGTGACATCTGCATTAGAATTCCCATTATTGGCGCTACTTGGAGCAGCCTCTGTTTTAGGGGTGGGTATCGTAGTGATGGTGTGACAAAGTGGATTTGGCTTGAGGAGTGGGGGCTCACCGGTCCTTTTGAAGAGTCATGTTTGAAAAGCTTACTAGGGTGTTTTATCTTAACAACAGAGGTAGCCTTGACTTCCTTAACATGGGTTAGGTCTTTGGGTGAGGACTTTTTGAGTTGACCACTGACAGCACTCAACAAATCGCAAAATTTTTTTGTCCAAATTTGCTTGTTGTTGATTGAATTGAGTTTCGAGTTTGGCAAGTCGTGCTTCTTGAGATGTTATGAAGTTACACATCACCTTCTCTTGGTCAGTTAGTTTAGGAGGATAATGTTCAGACCATGTGAGTGGAGGAGAGTCATTTAACGATACACTCTGAGTTGGACTCCAATTGAAGTTTGGTTTATCATTCCAAGCCTCAAAAGCCTCATTGAAGTTCCTAGGTCCGGGTCTGGGGGTGAACCACTTATCTCTCGCCCTGTTGGTACTCGAGAATGCGTAGTCAACAAAAGCTTGTTCGGGGAGTTTCGTGCAATAACGAGTGTAGTGGGGACCACTACAATATTCACACGAAAAGTGATGTTGTTCAGTTGGCTTGAAGGTTTAGGAGCTTCGTAGGATTTCATAAGAAACTTGACTTGGTCCTCAAGTTCCATGATCCTACAGTCGGGAATGCTTGAATTATTCGAAGGCAAAGATATTGCCTTGAATGTTTTGTTCAAGTCACGGGGATCATTCCAACCTTCGTTGTCATAGAGAGCGAGATCTTCTATGATTCCCCATGATTCTTCCGCATTCTTGTCATGTAGCTTACCACCGGCGGCTTGGTCAATGGTTTGCCTTGTGGATTGATTGACATGATCATAGAAGATTTGGACTTGAAGCCAAAGATCATTGCCATGGTGAGGGACTTTTTGGAGCAAGTCCTTGAAACGAGTTCAAGCTTCGTAAAGGGTTTCACCTTGACATTGTTGGAACATCAAGATATCATTCCTCAACTTGGCGGTTCTTCCCGGTGGAAAAAAATTAAGCAAGGAAACGAGAGGTGAGATCATCCCAAGAGGTGATGGATCCAGCGGGTAAACGCTCAAGCCATTGATTAGCTTGGTCACGTAGAGAGAATTGAAAAAGACGCAATCGGGTCGTCTCTCGAGTGGCAACATCAAGGTCTATGGAATTAACGATTTTAAGGAAATCCTTGAGATGTTGGTTTGGATCTTCGGAATGAAGTCCATGGAATGTACATCTGCTTTGCACCAACTGGATGGTGTCGGATCGCAAGGGAGACACATTGTCTCCTTGGGTGAGCTCAATGGTGTTTCGATAGCCTTGGTGGCTAGGTCGGGAGTATTCTCCTAAAGTGCGGGCTCTAGGTGGTTCGGGTTGGTTTTGTTGTGGTGGGTTGGCTGGATCAAAGATATTACCACCTTCCATGATGGCAGATGGTAATGGTTACGAACAAAGAAATGAAGAAAAAAGATAGACAAAAGAAAACCTAACAAAATAAAAATAAAAATCTCACTTGAAAGGAATCTAATGAGTAGACCTAATAAAATTAAAATTCAACCTAAACAATAACTATTCCCCGACAGCGGGGCCAAAAACTTGATGCATGGTTTTGCAACCTTGCAAAAGGTTTTACGTCTCAAGGGATCTTGAGAAGCTTGCAATCCCTACTAGGTAGTGTACCTGACCGATGTAGTATAGTGAGTGGCAAGTTTCGGGGGATTGATCGTTCTCTAGGGGAATAGTGTCGTTAGGACCAAAAATTACTTAAACTAGGTATAGAGGTGAGGGATGATTCTTTTTGTATTTTTATGTTTTATGAAAGCAAAGTAAAAATCTCGGGTATTGGAAGAGTGGGCGGAATTAGTTGCTAGTCAACTAACCCAAATAACTACTTAAACAGTAAAAATAAAATAACAAGAAAAGTAAATTGGTGAACTTCTTATGAGAAAATGTGTTTACTTAAATTTCCTTACTCCCTAGCTATCTCTTATTAATTAATTGGTTTGTTATAATTGTTTGGATAAAGGGTTGTTTTCCTTAATACCAGTCGTGGGGGTGTGTACGAATTTCCCCAACTCCGGTGTACACAACCTAGAAACGTTTCATAAGACGTTCAAGCACATTACCATATAGGAAGTTGGCCAGTTTTCTTAAGCCTAACGCGAAATCAATCACCCAATACAATCAAACAAACCAACAATCAATAATTAATAGCTAGGTTTCATTAGATCTAAGCAAACACTAAATAACCTAAGCTAGCATGTTAAAAGAAAGATAAGACAAACAATTAATCAAACAACACATAGACATATTGAATGATTAAAAGGAAAGCTTATCTTCAATTGAACATGAAGGAAAGAAGGGTTTGGAAACCCTAAAGTTACAATATAATTCGTCCCCAAAAGTTATACTTCAAAGTTGCACACTAATGAATGAAAAATCGAAAAATACATATAGATATACAACTCTGACTGCGTCAGGCTTTGGCCTCTGACACCGTCAGAACGCCGTGTTTAGGGTTCTCAGATCACCTTGATCCACTTCTGTCGCCGTCCCTTTAAAAGGGTTCCGAGCCGCCTCTTGTAGAGCTAAAGAGGGGCGGCCTTCATCTTGGAACACCTGACGCCGTCAGGTGTTATCCTGACTTTGGTTTCTGGGGCGTCTCTTGTAAAAATCCACCATCATTCCGGTAAAAGGTGACGGCGTCAGCATGTAAAACCTGACGCCGTCAGGCATGATTTCATGACTTTTCTTGACTTTCTTTTTTTCTTCATACTTGAGCATAAAAACGTTTAAAAAGCTCCAAAATGCTCTATTTTCCAGAATTCTTGTCTCAAGTACCTAAAATGACAAAAGAAACGGTTTAAGGTATTATTTGATCATAAAAACACGATTTAGGGCTGACATGACCCCCTAAAAGCGTAACAAATTTCTCCTTATCACATAGTCTTTAACATCATTCTCAGAATCTGTCTTAGTCTTAGACCTAAGATGTTTCAACAGTGTGCTAATTGGAGCATTGCCGTAATAAGAAACCTCATTATCGCTACCTTTACCGTCAGTTGAAACATTGTTGGCAGCTTTTCTCCTTTAAATTTTTTGCCATTTGAACAATAAAATTTAAGGTCATCTAAATCATGTGATTGATTTATTTTTTATGTTGGTTTAAATGAGGCAACAATAAACTACATGAATAAAAAAAATAAAAAACGCACATGTGTTGCAAACATACGATTGCAGTCAATAACACACCTTGACAAATGCATCCATCTATGGCGAATGTGATCATCCTCCAAGCATCATACAGAACCCTTATATCGATTTCTTCAATCCTCCTCATCTAAACATAGGTAATTTCAATTGACACATCCTCAATACCTGGGTGCAGAAGACACCAACATTTAATGGTCTATTATTTAGGGCATCATAGAATTTATATATCGGTTTTAAAATAAAATATGTACATGTATTCCAGCAAGTCTTTGCGTTGTTAGCTGCTGTTTGCGCCTCGGAGAAAGTTCCCATAATAACAACATCAATGGTGATCTGAAAACATGAAAGCAACTATAAGAACATATCCTTACTAAGACAATCAAGAAGCTATGCTGAAAGATACAAAGTGTAAAAAATGATAAAACTTATATATTTATCTATTCAAACACACTGCGCACAACTACAAACAACCATAACATAAAAAAGAAAACACACAAAAAGGCTATTCTGAACAAACTAAATTGTCAAAGTAAGAATCAACAACCTTTTTAATTAACAACATAAGACTACATATCAGACTTTATACAAAAAAAAAAAAAAAAAAAAAAAAAAAAAAAAAAAAAAAAACCCCTTATTACCACATATTATACAAAATATAGAGTCAACACACTTGACCACATAGCAAAATCCCAAAGTATCAGAAGACCATTCATATCACTTACCTACTTCTAAATTCAAAGGCACCAATTTTATAAACACAATATTGGATTAAGGAATTGATTAAGCATAACGTTTTGGCAAAAAATAATCACCTGAAATGCAGTCACATGTCTATATGTACAATGACGGGTATCGAATTACAGTATGAGTGCATATATAAAGTCAACACCCATGAACACATATCATCCTTCAAAAGCCACAAACTAATAGCATGAGAAATCAAAATTAGCGAAGCTAAAACAAAACTAAAACTCTAGAAATCCTACAACGTATAAAAAACACACAAATTAATCCACATCAATTTTTTAACTGACCATACAACCCCATGTCACAACTCGTAATTTCATGTCCTGTTTCAAACGTCGAAATTCCAATTTTTATCTCGGGAAGTTACTATTCACTTTTACTATTCACAAAAACACTATTCATGTTCGAAATTTTTATTTCATATTCTCGTAAGTTAAACTATTTTAACGGAAATCTGAGAGTTTGGCGCTCGTCGGATCATTTCTGCAAAAATCACGAAGCCGTGTCCGAGATTTACTTTTGGGTTTAAACGTCCTTCCGGCATCCCGATATGTCCATAAAACAATATAAACAATAAAAATATGATTTTCTCTCATTTTACAACAATTCTAAAAGTTTTGGAATTTTACGTTTTCCAGTTCAGCGTTTTACGCGAATTACGCGTTTTAAACCCGCGTTACCAGTTTTAACAGCGTTTAAGCTACCCGATGGAACTTACCATTCATTTTATATTTTCTTATGGAGTATTTTGACAAGTTTAATCATTCTTTCAAGTTTCGTATTTTTACGATACCCAGATTTACGTTTCGCGTCTTAAAAATTTACGGTTTGCGATTAACGGAACCAAAACCGACTCCGTGAACAAGATATTACCCAAGCTTCCCACATACTCTTCCTATTTTTACCCATGTGCAGCCCCCCCCCCCCCTTTCCATGTCTTCAGCTTGATCATTTAATTACAATATTGCCATTAGATATTTCCTAAGTATACAAAACCAACTTTGTCACCTCATTCTTTACAAAAACAACTAGCAAACTCTCATCTCATCTTTCTCTTCTCCAAACCCACGACCAAGAATCAAAAACAAGCAAGAAACCATGGATTTTCCAAGATCAAGTCATTTTCTAGTTCCTTTAATGATCTTTGTTTGAGTTTTGAAATAAAAACTCAAGATTATTAAGTTTTCTTCATCCAAATCCACTAATCTTTGCTAAGTAAGTTTTCAAACTCTTTTTCATGATTTCTTCAAGTTATCTTCATGGTTATATGTTTTCCATTCAAGATTTCATGCATATGCTAGTTATACCACTTTATTTTGTAAACTTTTTGAACATACAAACCCTAGAATTGGTTATTTGGACTCCTTGTAAGATTAACATGATTAGTGATGATTAGGAACCCATGGCACCCTAAGAAGGTGTATGGTAAGATTAGATTAGCTTTGTGGTGTTTGCAAGAGATTTGGTGATGTTAGAAACTAGTTTAGAACTTTGAAAATGGTTTTGGAACATATATTTATACCTACTGTCCCAAAAATGAAAACCTAGAAAACTCAGTAACTCAGGGGAACTTTTCAACCAAAGATTTAGAAAATACTTTCAAAAACGAAGCCGTAGGCGAAAGAACGGGTTAAAACGAGTTTATAACGAAGGAGATATGATTTTTGCAAGTTTATTGACGAAAACTATTTTTCTGAAAATTATGTGCTGTTGGACGATTTTTAGTAGACAAACCGAGGCGTTAGACGTAACCTAGAGGAGCCAAGCTTTCCAAAATATATTAGTACATACTAAGACGTAACCATGGATATAAAGAACGAGTAAAACGGACTTATAACGACAAAGATATTCACGTTTCAATATCGGCAAAACCTTATACAAATTGACAGCTTTTAACTAGAAAAATAATAATAATATTACTACTACGTACTAACTCTAGATTTCTAAAAATAATAACCAAGTGCCCAATTTCATAACTAATGAAGTATTAGTGATTTCAAGTATATTTTTATGGCTACAAGACGTTATTTCAAGGATTTCAAATCGAGGAGTTCAACACTAACACTTATATATACGATATATATACATTTCGACTAGCTTTATTTTTCTAGTTGCCTTATTTTTCCAAGTTTTGGAAAAATGTATTATTTTGATAACAACAAGTATTTTCAAGTTATGAGTGGTATAGGTATCATGTGCATGTACATTCATTTTATCATTTCATGATCTAAAGTAGATCACATCATTCATATTAGGTTGCGGTTAGAGATCGAACCTCATTTCTGTGTATCCACTTTTGTCATCGTAGTTATCGCATCAGGTGAGTCATAGCCCCTACTCTTTTTATACTTGTTTTAACTCTTTGGGGGAGATACATGCTCAACTACTTGTTTACTTGTACAAATACTCAAAACATTTATACTTGATAACATTTATACTTGATAACATTTATACTTGATTACATTTATACTTGATAACACTTATACTTGATTGCATTATACTTGGTTTCATACATACATGATTGATACATGCACAAATACTTACTTGATACTTGAAACGTTTAAACTTTTATACTTTGGGAAATGGCACCCATAAATCTTTTATACTTTGGGAAATGGCACCCAGTAATCATACATACATGATTGTGAAACTTCCAGTGGCTCCAAATTAAGTTGTTGGATGACCATTGAGACATACATACAAACGTGAGGTCTTCGGAGATGAAGTGTAGACTCACGACAAATTGCTTAACTGTTGTGATGAACTTATACATGTTTTACTCATACTATATATGTTAGCAGTGGGTTGTGAACACACAGGTTATAAGTCTCTTATGGTGGGACTTGCAACTGAGTGGATTTACGATGCCTTTGCTGTGTGATCATTTTTTTCTATAGACTTTATTTGTTAAACAAACTCTATGAACTCACCAACCTCGTGTTGACACTTTAGCATGTATTTTCAGGTTTTAATCATATGGCACGCTACTGGAGGTTTTGGCAGGGCATGGCATGGTCATAGAAGACTCTGATTATTCATACGGGGACCGTTTTAAACTATTTTAAGGGCCTACTTCCGCACTACTTTTAACAATGTAAATTCAACATTTTTGATTAAACTATTTTATTTTAAATGATTGAAGTGAAAACCATTTTTGTACTTGTGTTGTGATATCAATTGAGTTACACCCCAGCTGCATGTATGCTTCTGCTGGACCCGATTTTGAGGGTGTGACACCCCTATATATTTATAAAAAAATAAAACTAATAAAATATATCTAAAATCAACAGACATAAACTTGCAAAACAAAAAACACCAACACACACAAATTAATCCACATCAATTTTTTAGTTAACACAACAATTTCAAAAACTCAAAAATATTTAAAAATAAAAAATAAACTGATAAAATAAATCTAAAATTAATCGCCATAAACTTATAATTTCGAACAAATATGAACACGCTCCATGCAATTGGATTGAATCCGATCTTCGCCTACTTTAAATCTCAAAAATCAGGCGACAATCAACATGCAATCGAATCTACTGCAAAACACACAATTTCACACAGACGATCTCACAATTACTCTCTCTCTCTCTCTCTCTCTCTCTCTCTCTCTCTCTCTGACACACAGTCTCACTTTGTAGGTAATGATCCGTCGCACGCATGTTCTTGGAGAGTATATATCTGAGACACGTAGCCATCTATTTGAAACATGTATAAAGCCACCCATAAACAAAAACGATATCGCTTTTGTCCAAAGTTATATCAAAACAAGAAACAGCGTCGCATGGAGGCAAGGAAAGCGTTAGAAAAAAATACCTCAAAACGTCGTCGTTTTGAAGCCTTTTTAAGCAACGTCGTTTCCTAAAGTAAATGTATAATAGAGTAATAAAATAAATGCGACTAAAGTGGTGACATTAAGTTTAACTAGATAAGTACCCGTGAATAGCAACGAGATTTTATAGCGGTAAATAGTTTTAGTGTTAAAAAAATGGTTTGGGGTTATAAACGAAAAATAATAAAAGTTTAAGAATTAAACATAATGTTTTGAAACCCGGTTCGACCCGGGCGGTTCAACCGGCTGAACCGTTACGATCGAAAAACGGGTCAATATAAATCGGGTCAACCCAACGGGTTGCATCGAAAAAACGGTTCAAATTAAACCGGGTCAACCCATCAGGTTTGAAACGTCCTAGGTCAACTCGGTTTTTGATGTGTGTTAATTGTTTTCTTTTGAAACATATGTGTATTAATAGTTGAAAATTGAGGGTCCGTTTGGTTTGTAGGTGGGTTTATGATTTTGATTTGGATTTGGATTTGAATTTGAATTTGGATTATAATTAGTATTTAGATTTAATGTAATAGAGAGAAATATATTTTAAAATTGTTTTAAATTTTAAAATATAATTTATAAGTTATGTATATAATATATGAGAGGAGAGAGATAGAGAGAAAAATGAGATGGGTCTCATATTTGTCATAAATCCTACTATATTACCCACAAACCAAACGGGCTTTGAAATTGCTCATAATTAATTGTTTCAACATTTATTTTTTATTTTTTTATATTTCACTTTCTTGATTTTTTAATTTTGACTTTGATTATTTTTGTTTTATAAACATTAGGTATAGATATAATAAATGGAATCAATGAAGTAAATGCGACTAAAAGTCTTGACATTACGATGGTGTCATCAACCAAAACTATATTACCTTCAACTTTAAGGAGGGAGGTGATTTGCACACTCTCAAAAATGATTGGCACACTTAAAATGTGAGTGTGTTGACATTTATACCTTTACAGGATATGAATAAGTCCAAACAATGTGAGGGTATAAATGTCAACACACTCAAAATTTGAGTGTGCCAATCACTTTTGTGAGTGTGCAAATCACTTACCAAATGAAAAATGCTTTTCCAAAAAAAAAAAAAAAAAAAAAAAAAAATGAAAATGAAAAACTACCATTAGACCTCGATATTTTTTATTTTATTTTTACCATTTGGGAGATATTCTTGCTTATCGACATGACCGATTGTGGATATGCTTCATTTTCAATTAATAAGTGTGACCGCTGTACCACACGATATAACGTCGTGTACTTGTGTTTGTCACATTTTTTTTTCATTTTAGTTATTTGCAAATTGGTATTCATCTAAAAAAATAAAATAAAAAGAAGAATTAACAATTGAAAAACCGCAATAAGGGTGTGTTTATTTTTAAAAAAAAATCTTACTAGCCCTTTTACTCTTACTATTAAGAGGAGGGTAGACGTTTTTTTTTTTTTTTTTTTTTTTTTTTTTTTTTTTTTTTTTGAGTCAGACCCAGTTAGACATATAGCATCTTACTCAGTAAGAGGTGAAAGACTTGCCTTACTGGCCTCTTACTTGATAAGAGATTAAACACTCGTGTTAATATAATATATTTGATAGTTTATTAACTATGTTATATTTATGATAAATAGTCTTGTTTCATATTTACATAAGTTACTTAAATAAATTGCAGAAACGAGCACTTAAAATGTAACAACCCGCATTTTCGGGACATTTCTCCTATTCACTATTCATCGGTTACTATTCATCATTTACTATTCACCGGTCACTATTCATCGTTTTCGGAGTCAGTTTGTGATTCCGAGAAGCGTTCAGAATTTTACTATTCATGTGACACTATTCATTCCCGAAGGGAAATCACTATTCATGATCATCATTCGTCATTTCGTAAACTGAGTTTACGAGTCTTCAAATTCGCGTAACCAGTTAGGTTTTGCTGCGAATTCATGCATCATTCATTAATGACACTTCATATAGACTGGAATAGTCTACACCTTATCATCATCACTTGAGAACCTACACGGATATGCATTATTTCAATTTACGTATGCTTAATTTGTAATTAACGATACCACTTAGTTTTACTACTAACGTATACCCAATACTCCCGACTATGATCCTAACATATTTACATACTCATAATAATAATATAAAAATTATATTATTAATTTACCCGGTGTTTTGAAACCAATGGCTACATTTTACGGTCAGAGCTTATTACTCCGTCGGTTTGCGTTATTTCAATTCAATAATTATTCAACACCCGATTCTCATCAGGAATAATATTTTACAACTTTTACAACTTCGACGTATTTTATTTCACCTCGTTAACATTTATTTTTAGTTAACTCAGTACCCGATAACACCTAATACACAAAAGATCTAACTACTACCTACAACTTTGGGGACACAATCATTTATTAGCCACATTTCTCCCATTTCTCCCCCATAATCACGCCACATGCTCCCCCAAAAACATGGATCTTGCTCCCTAGTCCTTTTACACTTAAATACTTTACTACCTCTAATATACTTCTCATTTCTTACTTCCAAAAATAACATAGATCAAGAAATTAGCAAACTCTCTCATCCTCTCATCTTCTTCACATAATCGGCCAAAGGAAGAACACAGGAAGAAATCACTAACTTTCAAGATCTAAGTGTTAAATCAAGTTCTAATTATGATCTAGTTGGGGTTTTGTGGTAAAAACCCTATGTTTCTTAACATAATCATCTTCAAATCACTCCAATATTTTAAGTAAGCTTCAAAAACACTTTTGATCTTTTCATACTTTCATTTACTTTATATTTTTATGTTTTTTCAAGATATATTGGTAAAACATGCAAGTATGTAAGATCCATACCACTTATTACTCATTTTTCTCTTTATAAACATAGATCTATAATTTTTATTAGTAATCTCATGAGATCCACCAAGATTGGTGATGTTTAGGAACCCATGACACCCTAAGAAGGTGTATGATAGGATTGGGTATTTGTGGAGTTGATTTGAGATAGTTTGGTAAAGATTTGAACAAGTTATTAACTAAGAAAACCAAGTTCTGACACACTACATAACCTACTGTCCCTTTTTGTTAAACATGGGAAACTCAGGGTCTAGGGTGTAACTTTGGACCAAAGATTTAGAAAATATATTCCGAGACGAAACTATGGCCGAAAACGGGGATAAAATCCGAGTTACGACGAAAAAGATATGTTATTTTCAAGATTTACGACAAAAACTATATTTTCTGAAATATGAATCTGTCCCGATTTCCTAGCTAGGAAAACTGAGATTTAATTATATCTTGACTAGCCGAGACCTTGAGAAACCTAAAGTATACTTGATTACCTTCGCGGGGATATAAAGAACATAGAAAACGGGCTTATAACGAAAAAGATACAAGTGTTTGAAATCCGACGATATATATATATTTCCATCAGCTTTGTACACTAATAGAGTTTTGACGTAAACTGTCTTTGCGAGACACTACTTTCACAGCTGTTTTTCTTTATGATTGGATCAGTTTGAGTCCGAGCCGTAGTTTTATGAAATCAAGATCTCCCAGCAAGCTTTTCAAATCAATTGGCCGTTTGATCATTGGACTCGTAATGAATAAACTACGACCTCATCTATATACCCGATAAACTATATATATTTTGACAGCTTTTGCTATAATGAAATTTTCTAAGTGTTGAACATAATATTTTCAAATAACAACAATAAGAGTCGATTCTCTCATCGATCAAGACCCGTATAGCCAAAAGTTAAATAACACGACTTCAAGATATTGTTACAAGGTTTTCAAAAACGCCGAGCTTGACCGTTAACACTTAACGTACAATATTTCGCGACTAGTTTTGCGAGGCCATTTTGGTCATATTTTCAAGTAATGAAAATGTTATTTTTGCGACGAAAACCTTATATTTGCCGATTGAACACCAAACGATGATCGTGGAGTACCTTTTCAACACAATTACATGAAAAGTGGTTATTAACTTAACGAGACGTCAAAAATGTATTTTTCGACGATAAGCGTTATTTCCAAAACTAACGAGTGGTATCGATAACATACGTACTTGCATGTGTAGCATCATTTCGTTTCTTACATGAGAAACTATCATTCATATTAGGTTGCGATTAGAGATCGTGCCTCATTTCAGTGTATCCACTTTTGTCATCATAGCTATCGCACCAGGTGAGTTCATACCCCCTACTTTTACTTGTTTTTATAACTGTTTTGGGGGAGAATACATGCTCGTTTTTGACTAAACTCAATGCTTGAATGCGCAATTGTTTACTTAAACACTACTGTTTCTTTGAAGGCTTGATTGATTATTTAAATGCACCTATGTGTATATCGGTTGCATACTTGATTATTTTCTCACATACACAAATGCTTTATAAACATGCAACACACTTTATGAACTCTTGCTTTTATGCAACACACTTTATGAACTCTTGCTTTTATGCAACACACTTTATGAATTATTGCTTTTATGCAACACACTTTATGAACAATTGCTTTTATGCAAACACTTTTATGGACCACACTGAAACTTATGCTTTGTTCAAACTATTACGCGGATTAGCCTAAGCCCTGTTATGTCCCAATTATGCCCATCTCATGAACCGTTAATTCCTGCTGGGAAGCTCGAATGTTATAAATAGATCTATTGGGGGTAACGCCCCCGTTCGGTTTGGCCGGATAGGCAAACGAACGTATACCATGTCGAAACACAAGTGTCTGGGATAAACACTTGCCGGGCCCTATATATGATTACATGTTCTTTGAGCATGCACACTGTTATAGCTTCGGTTGCATGAACTTAGCGCTAGCGTAATAGACTATTTTTCTATGTGGCATTGTATTCGTTGTAATGATCACATACTCTACTCATGGTCCACTCTTCAAATTTTACTTTAAGGTAAACTTTATTTTTTTTATGACATTGTGAGTTACACAATGATCACAAAACTCTCTATTGAACTCACAACACTATTGTTTTAACACTGAAACTTATGAACTCACCAACCTCGTGTTGACACTCTTTAGCATGTATTTTCAGGTTTTAAGCAATGGCACGCTGCTGGAGCTTTTGGCAGGGCATGGCATGGTCATAGAAGACTCTAATATTCACTTGGGGACCATTTTAAACTATTTTACGGGCCTACTTCCGCACTACTTTTAACGATGTAAATTCAATACTTTTGATTAAATGATTTTATTCTAAATGATTGAAGTGAAAACCAGTTTTGAACTTGTGTTGTAATACCAATTGAGTTACACCCCAGCTACATGTATACTTCCGCTGGACCCGATTTTGGGGGTGTGACAGATTGGTATCAGAGCTTTGGCTATAGCGAACTAAGTGTTTTTAAAACCTAGACTATAGCTACTTTCACGAAAACATAACCCTATGACCGTCATGTGCCTGCCTGCCAAGCTGAAGCCTCATTTGTGGTTAGTTGCTGACATAGGTGATGAGATTTGTGTCTCATTATCTGATATATTATATTTATTATTATAGTCGATTACTATAATTGTCTTTCATATAAGCATGCTCATGTATCGTATATGTCACCACGTTATGCTTTTCCTTGCATAGCTTCATAATCTGACCTCGAGTTTGGTCACTTGCTTTTGTCTTTCAGAACGTCTTGGTATTTGGGAAGGACATAGTCTTAGTATAACTGAGCTGAGTATTTCAAAATTCATGGAACCTCGGTGGAATATAGACTGGTCATCTATATTCAACCCGGGATAGTGAGATATAGGCTGACCACCTATGTCTGACTCAGAAATGAATTTTGCAATACTGAGAATGGTTATAATAAAATTCTGTCTGGATTGAATTCTCTACTCAATTTCCCAATGTTTCATTTACGTGTGTGTAAACACTCGTTGGCAGAACATTCATACTTTTCACCATTTCGTTAACCACCTATTGGAAGCACGCCAACTGGTCATTTCATCTCATGGACATTTATGTCTATGCACGATACACTTATATCACAGTATTTTCTTTTATCACAATCTCATTTTATCGCAGTTGTCACAGTCTTTTCCCTTCTCACCATCACTATCATTTCCTTTCCCCACCCCCATATATATATATAAGGAATTAGCTAACACTCTATGGATCCCTATGCCACTCATCACTTACTATTCCCAATATTGATAAGTGGATATTATCAATGATCTCCCTAGGAAAGAATTTCCATACCATCTATAAGGAGAATCCCTCGGAACATTAAGACCATTCAAAACTCAACAGAAATCTCACGATACCACAAAACCATTCGAACCACTATCACTGGCCTGATTGCCACAATTCGACCATCTGGAAAGTATTGGCTTGATTGAATTACAAGATTAGTTTCGATGCGAATGCTCACAATGTAACACTATAGAGATACATCCAACCTCTTACCCAAGACTATAAATTGAACATGTCCTCACCAATAGACTTTATTGAAACATGTTAGACATCTATGCATTTGTGCAGACATACCTACCCGACTATTTTATCCTCTTAATACTTTTACTTTTAAATGGATTTTTCTCCAAACTACCATTACACAAAACATATATCTTGTAAGAAATACTTTTCTGAGGCACTTATTTTGACAAGCAAATTCCTTTTGGTTAACCTTTCACAAAACTATTGAATGTTAGGAAATTTTAAACATAAATTTTTGGTAAACCATATTATCCACCTTATGTTGAAAATTGTCCTATCTTGCATAACTATTAAATTTTGAAACATCAAGAAAAACGTTACTTAAAAAGCCGTTTGCTTAAAGTTGTAAATTTATTTATTCAGGGAAGGTTATGAACAACACACAATCTCAAAACAAACTTTGAAAACCAATCACTATATTACCTCACTTATACATTTAGGCTTTTGTGAATTGATGACATAGAGCTTGGGGAAAATCTTAGTAATGGAGACTAAGCATCGTAGGTGGAGAAAGACTCAACTCATGACATTCCTGCGGAGGAATCACAACCTTATCCTAATCTACTATTTTCAGTAACACCCTTTGACGGACTTAACCTTGTAAGTCTTTCAAAACAAGATTCATGATACCCATTTCAATTATTCCTAATAGAGGAATTTGATTCACCTCAAACTCCTAGCGATTTCATTAAGATTCTTTTGGAATTACACCACCTATCATCTGCAGACCAATGGTCGGAATTTGAGGTTGATTCAAACATAGGGAGATATGCCCAAATCGGGTGTGATTGACACTAGAAATGGGTGGATTAACCATTTGCCATAAATCAAATTCAGTTGCAACCTTAGTTACCACACGAGTGTAGAGACTACACCATTTGAATTACTCTATGGCCGAAGTGCCAACATCCATTGAAGGATTGAAATTTGGAAAAGCCCAACTCACTAGTCCAGTAAGCATTCACTGGATCATTCAACATTTCTGACAGTGTAGGCCTGGTGGCCGTCAGACTTGAACCTTGTTAGAGCTCAATAGCTAACACGATAAGAATCATCATCTTTTCACCAATACAACTTCTGAGACCAACACAAACTGAACTTCGGGACGAAGTTCCTTTTAAGGGGGTGAGACTGTAACAACCCGCATTTTCGGGACATTTCTCCTATTCACTATTCATCGGTTACTATTCATCATTTACTATTCACCGGTCACTATTCATCGTTTTCGGAGTCAGTTTGTGATTCCGAGAAGCGTTCAGAATTTTACTATTCATGTGACACTATTCATTCCCGAAGGGAAATCACTATTCATGATCATCATTCGTCATTTCGTAAACTGAGTTTACGAGTCTTCAAATTCGCGTAACCAGTTAGGTTTTGCTGCGAATTCATGCATCATTCATTAATGACACTTCATATAGCCTGGAATAGTCTACACCTTATCATCATCACTTGAGAACCTACACGGATATGCATTATTTCAATTTACGTATGCTTAATTTGTAATTAACGATACCACTTAGTTTTACTACTAACGTATAGCCAATACTCCCGACTATGATCCTAACATATTTACATACTCATAATAATAATATAAAAATTCTATTATTAATTTACCCGGTGTTTTGAAACCAATGGCTACATTTTACGGTCAGAGCTTATTACTCCGTCGGTTTGCGTTATTTCAATTCAATAATTATTCAACACCCGATTCTCATCAGGAATAATATTTTACAACTTTTACAACTTCGACATATTTTATTTCACCTCGTTAATATTTATTTTTAGTTAACTTAGTACCCGATAACACCTAATACACAAAAGATCTAACTACTACCTACAACTTTGGGGACACAATCATTTATTAGCCACATTTCTCCCATTTCTCCCCCTAAATCATGCCACATGCTCCCCCAAAAACATGGATCTTGCTCCCTAGTCCTTTTACACTTAAATACTTTACTACCTCTAATATACTTCTCATTTCTTACTTCCAAAAATAACATAGATCAAGAAATTAGCAAACTCTCTCATCCTCTCATCTTCTTCACATAATCGGCCAAAGGAAGAACACAGGAAGAAATCACTAACTTTCAAGATCTAAGTGTTAAATCAAGTTCTAATTATGATCTAGTTGGGGTTTTGTGGTAAAAACCCTATGTTTCTTAACATAATCATCTTCAAATCACTCCAATATTTTAAGTAAGCTTCAAAAACACTTTTGATCTTTTCATACTTTCATTTACTTTATATTTTTATGTATTTTCAAGATATATTGGTAAAACATGCAAGTATGTAAGATCCATACCACTTATTACTCATTTTTCTCTTTATAAACATAAATCTATAATTTTTATTAGTAATCTCATGAGATCCACCAAGATTGGTGATGTTTAGGAACTCATGACACCCTAAGAAGGTGTATGGTAGGATTGGGTATTTGTGGAGTTGATTTGAGATAGTTTGGTAAAGATTTGAACAAGTTATTAACTAAGAAAACCAAGTTCTGACACACTACATAACCTACTGTCCCTTTTTGTTAAACGTGGGAAACTCAGGGTCTAGGGTGTAACTTTGGACCAAAGATTTAGAAAATATATTCCGAGACGAAACTATGGCCGAAAACGGGGATAAAATCCGAGTTACGACGAAAAAGATATGTTATTTTCAAGATTTACGACAAAAACTATATTTTCTGAAATATGAATCTGTCCCGATTTCCTAGCTAGGAAAACTGAGATTTAATTATATCTTGACTAGCCGAGACCTTGAGAAACCTAAAGTATACTTGATTACCTTCGCGGGGATATAAAGAACATAGAAAACGGGCTTATAACGAAAAAGAAACAAGTGTTTGAAATCCGACGATATATATATATATATATTTCCATCAGCTTTGTACACTAATAGAGTTTTGACGTAAACTGTCTTTGCGAGACACTACTTTCACAGCTGTTTTTCTTTATGATTGGATCAGTTTGAGTCCGAGCAGTAGTTTTATGAAATCAAGATCTCCCAGCAAGCTTTTCAAATCAATTGGTCGTTTGATCATTGGACTCGTAACGAATAAACTACGACCTCATCTATATACCCGATAAACTATATATATTTTGACAGCTTTTGCTATAATGAAATTTTCTAAGTGTTGAACATAATATTTTCAAATAACAACAATAAGAGTCGATTCTCTCATCGATCAAGACCCGTATAGCCAAAAGTTAAATAACACGACTTCAAGATATTGTTACAAGGTTTTCAAAAACGCCGAGCTTGACCGTTAACACTTAACGTACAATATTTCGCAACTAGTTTTGCGAGGCCATTTTGGTCATATTTTCAAGTAATGAAAATGTTATTTTTGCGACGAAAACCTTATATTTGCCGATTGAACACCAAACGAGGATCGTGGAGTACCTTTTCAACACAATTACATGAAAAGTGGTTATTAACTTAACGAGACGTCAAAAATGTATTTTTCGACGATAAGCGTTATTTCCAAAACTAACGAGTGGTATCGATAACATACGTACTTGCATGTGTAGCATCATTTCGTTTCTTACATGAGAAACTATCATTCATATTAGGTTGCGATTAGAGATCGTGCCTCATTTCAGTGTATCCACTTTTGTCATCATAGCTATCGCACCAGGTGAGTTCATACCCCCTACTTTTACTTGTTTTTATAACTGTTTTGGGGGAGAATACATGCTCGTTTTTGACTAAACTCAATGCTTGAATGCGCAATTGTTTACTTAAACACTACTGTTTCTTTGAAGGCTTGATTGATTATTTAAATGCACCTATGTGTATATCGGTTGCATACTTGATTATTTTCTCACACACACAAATGCTTTATAAACATGCAACACACTTTATGAACTCTTGCTTTTATGCAACACACTTTATGAACTCTTGCTTTTATGCAACACACTTTATGAACTCTTGCTTTTATGCAACACACTTTATGAACTCTTGCTTTTATGCAACACACTTTATGAATTATTGCTTTTATGCAACACACTTTATGAACAATTGCTTTTATGCAAACACTTTTATGGACCACACTGAAACTTATGCTTTGTTCAAACTATTACGCGGATTAGCCTAAGCCCTGTTATGTCCCAATTATGCCCATCTCATGAACCGTTAATTCCTGCTGGGAAGCTCGAATGTTATAAATAGATCTATTGGGGGTAACGCCCCCGTTCGGTTTGGCCGGATAGGCAAACGAACGTATACCATGTCGAAACACAAGTGTCTGGGATAAACACTTGCCGGGCCCTATATATGATTACATGCTCTTTGAGCATGCACACTGTTATAGCTTCGGTTGCATGAACTTAGCGCTAGCGTAATAGACTATTTTTCTATGTGGCATTGTATTCGTTGTAATGATCACATACTCTACTCATGGTCCACTCTTCAAATTTTACTTTAAGGTAAACTTTATTTTTTTTATGACATTGTGAGTTACACAATGGTCACAAAACTCTCTATTGAACTCACAACACTATTGTTTTAACACTGAAACTTATGAACTCACCAACCTCGTGTTGACACTCTTTAGCATGTATTTTCAGGTTTTAAGCAATGGCACGCTGCTGGAGGTTTTGACAGGGCATGGCATGGTCATAGAAGACTCTAATATTCACTTGGGGACCATTTTAAACTATTTTACGGGCCTACTTCCGCACTACTTTTAACGATGTAAATTCAATACTTTTGATTAAATGATTTTATTCTAAATGATTGAAGTGAAAACCAGTTTTGAACTTGTGTTGTAATACCAATTGAGTTACACCCCAGCTACATGTATGCTTCCGCTGGACCCGATTTTGGGGGTGTGACATAAAATCTTTCGAACAATTAATTGATTTATATAAACTTAGGGAGGTGATTGACACACTCTCAAATTTTATTGAGACACTCCATTATACAAGTACTTAAAACAGGTTATACTTAATGTATAGCTGTCTGTTGCATATACTGGAGTGTCCAAATAAATTTTAAAAGTGTGCAAATCATATCCTATAAACTTAAGTAATTCCACTACTACTTTTAGTAGTGGACAATTATATTATTATTTTAACTACATATAAAACATTGGGCCCATTTGGTATATAGGTGGGTTTAAGATTAAGATTTGGATTTAGATTTGAAGTAAGATTTGGATTTCGATTTGGTGTAATAATAGGAGAGAGAAATTATACTTATTTAATAAATATTATAATATAATTAAAATTATTTAAAAATACAAAATTTAGAGAGAGATAGTGTAACACCCTCAAAATTTGGTACAGCAGAAGACTAATTAAGCTTTCGGGGTGCTACGTGGATTGGTATCCATCACAAGTTATAAAAGAACGAGATAAAGTAAACATAAGTAAAACAAAACCAAACATGGTTTTTAAAGTTTACATTCATCCCAAATTATTCAAAGTAAGGCCCAAATAAATTAAACATAGGTCCACAAATAAATATCAGAGTTTGAGAAAATAAATCCTTAAACCAGGTTGCCAAGCCAAGCCTTCCAAACCAAGCATCCCAAGTCATCACTTAATTACCTGAGAAAACGCGCTAAAAGTCAGCTTTCGCTGGTGAAATCATATGTTTAAATTCTTAATTCAATCAGTGGACATATACGCAAAAACGTTTGCTAGCTAGACTAGGCCTCATTCCACTAAACCAAACCTATAGGTGCACACTATAGTCCAAAACCAATCAAATCAATATGCAAGCGCAAGGATGCGACATGCCCAACATTCGTAAGGATACGACATGTCCATGCATTCGTAAGGATACGACATGCGCTATAACCTACCTAGTTTTATAAGCATAGCAAGTTTTAAATAAATAGCAATAATAGTCCACATAAAACAATTTGCACATTTCTCACCCCAAGTATTGAAAACAATATTCAAAAGTAAAAGTGGGGCTATGACTCACCTCAAGTCCAGATATCAGCACAAAACCGGTAGAATCAAGAAGTATCACAACTCAAAAGACGACAACTACGGACTCATAACTTCCTAACAACATAAGCTCTTCTCAGTATCATTTTCTCAAAAATCAATTATTCCCAATCCCGAACGTATTCCTTTTTACTTTCCAAAATCCATTTCTCGTATTAGTTTGGCGTTTGGTATTCATGTGGGTGGAAGGTCGACTCAACACAAGCCAAGAAACACATCGAAAGGAAAATAATAATAATAATACAATCTACGGGTCTAATGCTGGCCCAATATGTTATTTAAATAAATCATCGAAGTTTACCAAGTCCGTCG
Source organism: Artemisia argyi (assembly GCA_030686995.1). Lineage (NCBI taxonomy): Eukaryota > Viridiplantae > Streptophyta > Magnoliopsida > Asterales > Asteraceae > Artemisia > Artemisia argyi. The sequence continues at coordinate 74,498,718 of CM060685.1, read as the reverse complement.
ACTTGCTAATCCTCCATAACTTATTTACCTAATATATTATTTCAAAATCATACCAAAACCTAAATCACATAGCACGTATATTTCTATATGGTAAGTTTTAAAGTATAATAAGTTTCCTAAATATATAGTCAAACTTACCAAATTCGTCAATTTGGTAAACCTCACAAGATATTTAGTAGCTTATTATCCCGTACTCCTACCACAACCTGAAGGCGTCGTAGGATACAATACCCGTTAATAAACCCTTTTTATATAACTAAATAGATTCCATTTAATCCGTCGATTAAATAAGTTACGTAGTTATATGAAATGAATCTATTAACGTCACACATCCGTGACAAGCACAATAGTCAATAAATAAGTGAAATGGCCCACTTGGATTCAGGTGCCCTCGATCTCGTATAACTCGTAAGTTTCTCGTTTTATTTTCCAATAGCTTATTTCATTTCGTAAGATATTTCATGTTATATTTATATTGTTAGTTATAATAGTTTAATTATAATAAGGTTTTCGACATTTATTATACTATTTTCATAGTATAACATATATCGTCAACATCATTACTTTCATTACTCGTGATCACTTATTTTTAATATATGCACTTATGTAAATATATACACGTTTACACATTTATATATTTATATAAATGTTTATATCGTTAATATAAGTTATTACGAGTCTTTATTAGTTAGTTTAATTATAATTTGTATCGAGTTATAAAAGATGAGTCACATGTCTGAGTCATCACTCTCGGCTCATTGTCCAAATCCAAATGTTACGGCGTTTTGCCGAAGTCAATCGTTGACTAGAAAGTCAACGTGACTCCAACTCGCACAACCATGAGTCCAAAGTAATATCATCAATATCACATCTCCGTCATTCGTCCCATAACACAAACTACAACAATTGGGTCCGACTACGGCACCCGACTAATCCTATCTCCGTCAAACTAAATGACCGTCTCACAATCGGTCCCCGAATACCCTTCGACAACAACTCCATAACAACAATAAGTCCATTGCCGAGACCACAAGGCCTCGGCCTTGCTACACCTCTCGACCCAAGTAAAAACACAAAAACGACAACAACAATAAAAAAACAACAAGAAGAATCACAATAATAATAATACGGGTCAAGACTTCGAGTCAAACACGAACCGGAAGACCCATTTGGGTCTCGGTTCACACTACGAGCCAAGTAAACCAACCCCGAGACCTTGAGGGTCTCGGCTAGGCTCGAACCAAAAACCAATCAAACCAAACGGACCATAGTGGTCACATTAAGCTCACCCGAGCCACATAACAATAACCAAACGGACCCTTGAGGTCACTTTGAGCTCCCAATTGAGCTAAAAACCACAACACCGAGACCACAAGGTCTCGGCCTAGCTCCAACGAACCATAAACCTCCATCCAATCAAACCCAAATAATCAAATCTGAGCACCAAACGTTTGTGAGTCGACACCCAAGGATACCATTTTCATTTTTATATCAAAAACCATTTTTACTCTTAAAATCCAAACCCAAATGAAAGATTGAAACCGGGTTTGACTCGGATTAGCCAAACCCGACACGTAAAACGCATTTTCTCACCTTCAAATCAATTAGAAACCAAGAAAATGTGGTGGTGTGGGGTGTTGTACGCGGCGGTTAATCAAGAAACGGAGGGGGAGGTTTCTTTTAGGCGCGTGTGGTACAACACACGAATGAGGAGTGAGTTGGGAGTGTTTTGGTGGTGGCGGTGTTTGGGGGTGACCGGCGGTGGTGATGGTGTTGGGGGTTGCAGGTGACGGCGACAAAGGAGAAGGGGGAGAGGTGTTTGTGATGATAATATGAGTGAGGGTTAGGGTTTGGGGTTAATATACCCGAGTTTTACAACATTGGTCCTTCTAGTTCTCTTTTTCCAATTTAAGCCACGAAAACGTTAGTGTTTATGAAATATTATTAATCGGTTTTCCCTTAACACGATTACTTGTTCTCAAAAATATTAAATGTCGCCAAAATTTATTCTTACACGTCGCCACTAATTCCCAAAGACACTTTCCCAAAACATTTAAATATTAGAATGTTCGTTTAACGTATAGACGTGACTGTAATCCAAAAGTTTTTAAATTCGTTAGGTTTTCCTAGTGCCGGAGTCGACGTAGTGCAACAAAGACGTCTCAACGATAATTCACAATATATATTCCATAATAAATCAACAATTCGAATTTAACATCACATAAACTTCAAAATTTAAAACATCGGTTCCACTTTCATAAATTCGTTACGAATAACATTCCAACATTTAAATAAAAATCAAACTTTTAACGTAATGCGGGTTTTAAAAGTCTCCCTAAATTACCAGTTGTCACAATTCATTGCTTCTTTAATTTGTTTAATTTCCCAACACAAACAAAAAAATATATAAAAATAATTATTCCATATTCATTGAAAAAGAAATCAAAACACTTATTACTGTAAGATAATGAAATAGCTTTATTGATCGAATGCATTACATATGAGATAGCATGTGTATTTATACTAAATACATAGCTTCGATAATAAGCTAACATAATCCAAACCCTAAACCTAATGGACCCAAACCCACAACCGGATTTGTGCCATATTCTAATCATCTAATACTCCCCCGCAGTTTGAACGGCAGCATTGTGGACGGACAAACTGGAATGAATGTTGAAAGCCGCTTCTTCTTTTCTTCACTTTTCTTTTCCTTTTTTTTCCTTTTCTTTTTTTTTTGAGCGGAAGCATAATTGTATTTGGCGGCATAGTTGTGTATTGCTTGTGGCATCCTTCTTTGCGTGACGATTGCTTTTACGTCATGCTTGCTTTGCCTTTAGAAGGGAGTGGCAATTTGATGACCAACTATTTGCGAAAAACGACAATGATCTTTACCAACGAAAACAATTTGATGAGGAAGAAAAAAATGTGGTTTGTTGAAGGCAACTCAACATATATTTTTTGACGGCTAGGGCTTAGGGTTTATGCATTGAATATGAAAAACAAAATCCTAATAAAAATAAAAGCGAAGCGAAAATAACTATGGATCCCTCCACCGGCGAGTAGCCGATGATCGGAGGGTAGCAAAATATGTAGGTGGATCTTACCTAAAGCTCGGATACCATGTAAGATAATGAAATAGTTTTATTGATTGAATGCATTACATATGAGATAGCATGTGTATTTATACTAAATACTAAATACATAGCTTTGATAATAAGCTAACATAATCCAAACCCTAAACCTAATGGACCCAAACCCACAACCGGGTTTGGGCCATATTCTAATCATCTAATAATTACATGTCTACAAGCCCGATGAACACCGAGATTTATCGTTAATGTCCCATCCACTTTCTTCAGTGCCGACCACCAATAATACTGTCATAACTCATAAACCAAACAACATGCAACAAACTGATAAGTAAATATCAATTATAAAGTTATTTTACATATAAGTCTTTTTTAGATATTCATCACCATGAAAAAGAGTAACATCATCGATAATTTATTGTCACGAAAATTTGAAAACATTTCCTAGTTGAAACACGCGAATATCAGGCTAGTGATATTTAGGGTCCGGTTGGTTTGTAGACAAGTTTATGATTAAGATTTGGATTTGTATTTAAATTTGGTTTAGGATTAAGATTTGGATTTGATTAGGAGAGAGAAAATAATATTAAAAGATATATTGAATATTAAAATATAAATTAAAATTATATTTATTAATAATAAAAGGATAATAAAAAATAAATGTGTGGTAAAAAAATCATGTGGCCCTATATATGTCATAAAACCCCTCCACCCCCTCTACTTTTCTCCATTCCCTAATATTTACACAACCATCCTAAACCCAACTTCTAAAAAACAAACCAAACAATTATTTTTAAGTTTATAATCCTAAACCCATCATAAACCCAAAAACAAACGGGCCCTTAAATTATGAATTATTGTGGTAACGGTTAACGGTGGCATTATTAATTAACACTAAACCGACGAATAGAAAGTCAAACTAACTGTTCAGCAGCTGTGATTCTCCTTCCTCAACGGATCCAAGACTCTCACCACACTCATGTGTTTCCTTCCCATGCCATATAATCAAACAACCTGGAAAAAAAATTATTTTATCTTTTAAAATATTAGTAATTGTTTTTGGATTGTACTAGAAAACTCCAAGTTTAATCAACATTTACTTTAAACTTACTCCTTTTTTTTTTTTTTTCTTTTTTTTCTTTTTTTTCTTTTTTTCTTTTTTTTTTCTTTTACTTGTCAAGTAGTAGTCTTTATAAATTACAACTTGGTCATTTTGATTTTAATCATAGATTTTATATAGCTATAGCGTAAATGATTCAAACATCTAACCAGTAGTTTATACTTTATTTAAATTCAAATAACAAATTAATAAGGAGTAGTAAATCTGGAGCCACCAAACTCGAGGCACACGATTTTGTAAGAAAGATCAACGTTGCTAGTCATCAACATTTTATGAAAAATATGTTTTTTATTTTGCAAAAGATGATTTAATAGTTTTATGTCATATATATAGAAAAATTACAAACAAAAAGATTAACCATATATAAGATTAACCCTATAGGGAAGGGATCGGGTGCGTTTTTCCTTTTTAGTGCGGATGGTACGGATGAATGTGGACCACACGATCATCCGTCCATCTCAGATTCTGATAAAAAAAACGCGGTGGCAATATCGTAAATATCCCGTCTTTTTTCAAAATCGTTACTATCGTATTAGCTTTTTTCTGAAAAAAATTCTAAAAAATCTGAAAAAATTTAAAAAATAAAGATGACAACAAATAATTAAGAATCGCTGAAAAAAATTTTTAAAAAAAAATCATTTCCATCGTTAAAGGTATTGTGATATTAGCGTATGATTTTGACTTTTTTACAAAAGTCAAGATCTGATCTTGACAAAGTCAAGATCAGATCTTGACTTTTGTAAAAAAGTCAAAATCAGATTCTGAAACTTTTTTTTTTTAATAAAAATTTTAATATCTCAATAACTTTTTTAATATCATAAAAACTTTTTCTTATTAAAAATTGTTAATATCGCCGTAACTATCATGCTTTCTTAATATCACTCTAATATTCATACATTCTTTTTCAGTTTTTTTAATATCACCGTAAGTTTTTTTAATATCGTAATAAAAAAAAAACAATTATATTAAGCTTTTCACTAATATCATGGTTCATTTTTACATCTAAAAAAGTTTAATATCACGTTGGTTTTACAATATCACCGTAGCTATCATGGGTTTTTAATATCACGGCTCATAATATTGTATTATTGTTAATATCACGGTAGAACTCATAATATGGTTAATATCACGGTAGCACTCATAATCAAAAAAACAAAAATTTCTCAGAAAAATCTGAAAAAATAAAAAAATGAAAGAAGATAACAATATTAAGGATCGCTCAAAAGGAAAAAAATTAAAAAAATCATTTGAATGGTGATTTGGTACTGTGATAGTTGCGTAGATCTTGACTTTTTTACAAAAAGTCAAGATCAGATCTGGATTGGACGGCCTAGATCTATCCGCACGTCCGCACTAAAACAAAACATCCGCACGTGATCCTCACTCTCTCTCTCTCCCTCTCTCTCTCTCTCTCTCTATATATATATATATATATATATATATATATATATATATATATATATATATATATTTCCGAATATTTTTGTAAAAAAAAAAAAAAAAAAAAAAAAACCCACTTCAATAGTCCAAAACACACATTTATACTCTAACTAATAAATTTTGGGTATTAAAATTACTTAATCATATCATGATTCATGAATATATAATATTATAACCCAAAAGGCCAAAAATATAAAAACTTTTATATGAATACAAATGGTTAAGTTTTAGTTGTTACCAAACATCTTGTATCGTGAACTTACATGAAACATTACACTTTCATAAAACCACCCAAAAAGTTAAAACAATTTTTACCGTTGGACGTGGTAAGTCACTTAACATTAAAGAAATCAAACACAATAATTTAATGATTGGAGTCATGGGAGTTCGTGGAAGTCCATGTGAGATCCCATGCCGACCTCCATTAGTCTCCTTCCCACGTGTTCTCTATCTCTACTCCATCTTCATTTACACTTATGTGTCGTATATATAAACACAAACATACTTTCCATCTATGCATTCCACCTATCTACACAAAGTATCAAAAGTCATAAACTCCCCCCTCTTATCCGAAAATGGACAAGTATGAGGTGGTGAAGGATCTTGGGTCGGGGAACTTTGGGGTCGCAAGGCTCATGAGACATAAAGAGACCAAAGCTCTCGTTGCTATGAAGTACATCGAGCGTGGCTCAAAGGTATATATGTGTTATATATGCTTTGGTTTGTGCATGTTTGATGTTCAGGGGCGGACCTAGTGGGATTCCGGGGTTCACGGGAGCCCGATGAAGTTTGTTGCATAGTGTAAATTTTTGTAAAAATTATCGATTTTTTCAAAATGAATCCGGTCTCAAAATTTTGTGTCACATGAATATTACTTAAATCCATTAATATGTCAAACTAAAAAAGTAAATAAAAATTATTTCCTTTATACTCGTAAAAAAAATTTTGTGCACTTGATGGCTTAGTGTTATGGTCCGGCTGTTGATGTTATTTTGGTGTTTAATGGATTTTTTATGTTTTGTGTGTACACAAATGATGAATGCAGATTGATGAGAACGTGGCTAGAGAAATCATAAACCATAGGTCGCTTCGTCATCCCAATATTATCCGATTTAAGGAGGTATGTCATATGTGTGTATGCAACTATCCAAGTGTTCTGATATCTGCATTTAAACGATATACTGTATTTGTTTAACTAGAGAAACTTTCTTGTTGATTATTGGTTGGCTAATTAAATGTTGGTTTGTGTATGTGCATAAAGGTCGTATTGACACCAACACATCTAGCAATTGTGATGGAGTATGCTGCTGGTGGAGAGCTCTTTGAACGTATATGCACGGCTGGTCGATTCAGTGAAGATGAGGTAATGATTTACTAGTATGAAGGACCCTTCAGTTTTTTCATATTTCATTTCATTTCATACAGTGAAGTTGTACAAAACTAATGCTAGTCATCATTAATAAGAATACACATCTATGTGACTCTGCATGCATCGTGTTAATACTAATGTTACTAATATAATTTTACAGGCGAGGTATTTCTTCCAACAGTTGATCTCTGGTGTCTCCTTCTGCCATTCCATGGTAAAATTCATTTTCAGTTTTCAAAAAAAAAAAAAAAAAAAAAAAAAAAAGTCACAACTAGGACCATAAAATTAATAATATGTACACTTACAATATAGAAGAAAACAATAATGTTTTTTTATTTAAAAAAATTCAGCAGTATTGGATCTAGTTAGCAATATTGGAAGAAACTGTATTGGTGAGTTTATGTTTAACTTAAAATTTAATAATTACATTACTAAGATCATTTGCATAATTGCATTTTTTTTTTTTTTTTAACATTCAAATTTCATTAAACCAAAGAGAGGCTAGCAAGAAGCTAGAAAACAAGCAAAGATAGTAACATTAATCAAATACAAAAAATTAGAAGTTGAATGAGGACCATTTTGTCCAGTCTAGCTCGGATGAGTTTGTTCTATTGGCAAGCCAAAGATAACTCGTAGTCTTGTTAAATGCATAATTGCATTTAACTACTTTTGTATTAAACAGTACCTATTAATTGGTTGTTGAAAATTAAAGATCTATTATGCATTTAACACCTTCCTTTAAAATATTCAACACAAGTTGGTATTACCAACAAAGACAACAATTAAAGTTATATATAAATTTTAGTTTCCACAAATTCAACCTCTTAATAATATTAGTCTTAGGGGTGGCAACCTTGCAACACATTGCCTCAACAAAGAGTAAAATCAACCAATAAGATGGTCACAACACATTTCATGCCTAACCATGCCTCAACATGAATTTTAAGTGGCAATCTTGGTCCTTTCAAGCATTAAATTTTATTTAATTATATATTTTAATAAAAAAAACTAGTATGGATCTTGCATGCATTGATTCCCTTGTACGTATTCCATTGTATATATTTTAATAAAAGAAACAAATGTTGCTGGTCTTCCATTACTTTCCAAATCATCATTTTCCACCACCATCTTCCCTTGTACGCAAAACCTCCACCGCAGCCGCCACCGGAGACGAAGGCTCCGCTGCCAAATCATCATTTTCCACCACCATTTTTCTGCGTTCTGAGCTTCTTGCTCTTCTCATTTTTCTGGGTTGTGAGCTTCTGGGTTCTGCCATATCATCATCTTCTCCTTTCCCCTTTATCTTGGTTTTCCGGCAACTTTTCTTCAACAACCATGCATGTACACTCCAAACATTAACTCCCAAACGGTAACATTTTTCCTTGATCTTCTGCCCACCGAATCGGTGAGATAGCCCGTTTGAGGTGCCGATCGGTACTCGCCGAGCCACTGGCAATGGGCCTTGCCGATCGGCAAGCTTTGCTGATGTGGTTTTGCCGAAAGGTTGCCACCCCCCTTATGGCAGCTTACATGGTATAGTACCAGATTGAATAATTGAACCAAATTTAATCAACAAACTAACTTGATCAATGTTCACTTAAGCAAAAACAAAAGCAGCAACACAGTCTATGGATTCTTATAGTTATTCGAGACACTAGTTCGTTTCTATATATATTTCATTACGTACAGCACAAGTTAGTAAACGAATGTAATATGAAAATTAAGGTGGCATGGCTTGAAGAGGCTTTTTTGATCATAGCTAGTTATAACCATCATTTAAGTTTTCTAATTTTGTACATGCAGCAAATATGTCATCGAGATTTGAAGCTGGAAAACACACTTTTGGACGGAAGTCGGGCACCTCGTCTCAAAATATGCGATTTTGGTTATTCAAAGGTTATAATCTTGTTTTCGACTTCACCTTACATTGTTTCTTAATATGTAGTCAATGTACTCTAATTAGTATGAGAATACATTGAGATCATACTAGAAGAAGGTTGCTGTTTCTTAATTAAGTATATGAGGCACTTTTTGGACTTTGTGGCAGATATATTCATGAATATTATTTTATCATGTGAGTAAACATATATAGAACTGACATAATTTTCTGTTCAATTAGAAGAGAACAATTCAATCTATATACCAATTAAAATGTAAACCTTTTTCTGTTTCTTTGCAGTCGTCGCTTCTACATTCAAGACCCAAATCAACTGTAGGAACTCCTGCTTACATTGCTCCAGAGGTTCTTTCTCGTCGAGAATATGATGGCAAGGTACACATACAAATCATGTTGTTTTTCGAAATTGAAAGTTGATATAAGCATTTGCACAAACAAGTCCAAATTAATCAATACCTATATTCCCCATATCATAACTTATCTCATTTATGAAAAAGTATTGATCATTATTTATTTCTTAATATATTTTGTAGTTGGCAGATGTGTGGTCATGTGGAGTAACACTATATGTAATGCTTGTGGGGGCATACCCTTTTGAAGACCCTACCGACCCCAAAAACTTCAGAAAAACCATTACTGTAAGTACCATTTCTTGCCAAACAACGTTTTTAAGATCAAACAGTTAAAATTTAAAAGGTGAGGAAATGAGGCAAATCACAATAAATGAGTAATTTGATCGTTAATAAACTGCTCTTTGCCTTGCAGCGTATTATGGCAATACAGTACAAGATCCCAGACTATGTTCACATATCTCAGGAATGTAAACAGCTGCTCTCACGAATATTCGTTGCAAATCCTTCACGGGTAAGAAGCAGTTTTCTCAAAACTCGAATAAGTTAATAAACACTATAAATTTTGGCTGACAATCTTATTACGTTATGATCAAACAGAGGATTACGATCAAGGAAATTAAGAATCATCCTTGGTTCTTAAAGAATTTACCAAGAGAGCTCATGGAATCAACTCAAACAAATTACTATCAAAGAGACAACCCGACATTTTCCCTTCAGAGTGTGGACGAGATCATGAAGATTGTGGCAGAGGCAAGAAACCCTCCGCCGTCATCAAGATCAAGAGGGTATTTTGGTTGGGGAGCAGAAGAAGATGATGAAAAGGAGGAAGAGGTTTATGAAGACGAAGTGGAAGAAGAAGATGAATATGAAAAGAGAGTGAAAGAAGTCCATGCTAGTGGTGAATTTAATGTTGTCTAAGTGCAGATGTTTCATATCATGTATTGTATTATGATCATAACCAAAGTTTTAATTATTTTGTAAGATTATTTTAAGTAATATATTTCGGTGATTATTGATCCAAGTAATGGTTTAATTAATGATTATTGAGTTTGTTAGAAATTGTTCTTTACCAATAAGAAGAACATTTTGCTGACAAATATCACATGGACGATCACTTGGTCTTGAAGTTTTTTAGGATCCATCGTCTCCTACATGCAAACATAGTTTTGATGATCCAAAAAATATGCGATAAGTAGCTTATAAACTAAGGAGATGTTTGTTGAAAAAAAGGTGTATATGTTTTAAGAATATTTCTCAACACCTTGTGTTCTAGACACATAATAGAGGAGACAACCTCTATAACTTTTAAAGGCTAATTGATTGAAAATACATCTAAGTTGACACTTTTTGTTGTTCTATGTAGCCATTTTTTTTTTTTTTTTTTTTTTTAATGTTATTATAACACAAATCTTTTGAATTTCTTCTATCGTGTGTATTTTGTGACATTTTTTCATGTAAAATAACCATTTTACCCTTACTTTTTTCAAAATTTGAGGGGTGAAATGGTCATTTTACATGAAAAAACGGTCACAAATACACACAATAGACGAAATTCAAAAGATTTGTGTTATAATAGCAAAAAAAAAAAAAAAAAAAAAAAAAAAAAAGTTTGCTACATAGAATAACAAAAAGTGTCAACTTGGATGCATTTTCAAGTCATTAGCCCTTAAATTCATGGACTCTAAATGATAATAACTAAAAATAACCCATTAATAAGTGGAGATGAAGGGCCTGTTTGGCAAGAGCTTTTTGAGGAGCTGTTAGCTTTTTGTTACAAAAATAATCTCTTCTTAAATAAGTAGTTCCGTTTGGATACATCAACTTCAAGCTTTTATTTTAAACAAATAGCTCATAAATGAAAAGCTGATTCATGAAGCTTTTTAAACATCTTGGAGTTGTTAAAACTTTAAATTACTGATATACCCTCTAAACATTTATTTACAATTATAAATGTGTCCTTTTGTGTCATTTTATATCTTATAATTACATTTAACAGCTAACTTACCAAACACTTTTATTGAAAAAAATATACAGCTTGTAGCTCATGTTAACAGCTTTGCAGCTTACAGTTTACAGCTTACACAGCTTACAGCTAGTTTTGCCAAATGTACCCGAAACCTGAAAATGACCTTAATGTATCTTGATTTTCACGGGTAACATCAACAACCTTTACCCCTTTATTGACAGCACCAGCTTCACATCATCTTTACCGTCATCAACACGAACGAGAAACCGTTAAAGAGTCTAGCAAGGAAAAAGAGGTTCCTTGTCCTTAAAGGATCATATGTGTTGCATACGCAACGAGCCTTAATATGTAAAACCCCAGTATTAATGCATACTCGTGCTGTTTTCGTCAGCGAATGAAGTCAACAGAATGACAGTGGCGGACAAGAAAACTTGAGTTTGTTATGCTTAAAAGGAGCAAACATGGTAACATCTCTTGAATGATATATGTGTGTTTTGTATGTGTTCTTGTCTCATTTTCATAGAGTTTAAGGCTCTCTGTTTTATAAAGCCAAAATGAGATCACAGTAATATGCCATGATCACCAAAATGTGCCTAGATTGAAGGAAGTGTGGGTTGATGGTTTGAACTCTTAGGCTGACATCTAAATCACCCCTTGTTCTCGATGACCGTTTCAACCACAAACACATTTGTTGCACCATCAACTTGTACCAATTGCTGCAATGCTTGTACTGATGTGGTTGTTGCATCAAGCCATCAACCCTTAGTACTTTCTGTTACATGACTTGCCAAAAACATTACAGTTTCAATATATGTCTTTCACATAATTATAATTCTCATTAAAGTGTTTCTTTTCATATACTCACAAAACGATCTTACATTTCCCTATGTGAGATACAAAGAAACTAGCCAAACTCACAAAGTTCCAACAATGCTCTCATTACTAGAGTAGCTATTGTTAGTTTATGGACATTATTTTAGTAGTCGTATGTTAGGATCGAACTCGAGATCACGGGATTGCACACTTTACGTATGAGACTAGATGTTTAAATAATTAATATAAAATGTTATATTTAATTATTTAATTCACAATAAACGACTAAAGAGCGTTAGGTAATTAATGGAATTGACTAACGGTCGGTAAATGCCAACGGAATAATAAGAAAATAAAACAAGACAAGAGAAGGTTCTAGAAATCCTCTCTTGAGCTTGTTTATGGCCAAAACAATGGAATCCCACATCGGAAACCATTGTAAACTTGATCTCAACCATAAGGGTATAAATACATCCCTATGTATTCATCCCCTGGTACACTTGATTTCAATAGAAGACCAAACTTCTTATTTTCTCCTCTCTTGTTCATAGGTTGACGAGCGAAGCCCCAAGAAAAGGGATTTGCAAGTAACCTTGAACATTACAAAGTGTTTGGTAAATCTATTGTGATCAAGAACTAGCATTCACATCGAATCGCTATTAGTACGTGTGTACAAGAACATGATATAACCACACTATTGGTTATATCTTGGATTGAATAACAAAAAGGTAAGGGGTTATTCTTATAATCCACATAAACCCTAATTAGGGTTCATAAGTTGAAGATTTGCTTTAATTGATTCTTGTTCGGGCTAGAATCACAAAGGTGCATTTACTATTTATTATTGGTTAATTAATTACATGTTATATGATCTTGTTATAACGCTTCCACATGTGTTTACTTGATGTTATTGGTTTATTTATATGCATGTCATGATATTATAATTCTAACAGTGGCATCTTGAGCGGTTATAATGTATAATTAATTATCGAAACACATAAAAAAATGAATCTTGATTTGTTTTAGTTACATGTTTAGTCGATTCTAGGGTTTTCATTAACCTAACCCTAATTTTTTTAATGGGTCGATTTACCCAATTTATTTTTTAGGGTTTTTGGTTTTGATTTTTAATATGATTAGAAACCTTAGGATTGTCGTGTAATTGTTTATGCGTTTTAGTAAACAATCTTGGTGCAATATATTAATTGTTAAGCATAATCCATGAAAAGTGCATTTTTGCATGGATTTGATTGTGTGATTATTTAAATTGTTTAAATTGATGAAACATGTAAATTTATTAATAGATGTCGAATTGGGGAAGACTCTAATATTAAGTAATTAATTATGTGCTATGTGGTGTTTGTTTAATTTTGGCTTACGCAATCGATTTATCGATGTATGTGGCTCTTTTTCCATTGAAGAAGAAAGCCCTAATTGAATAAATGCATTATACACCTAGTTTTAATTATTAATAGGATTATTGAATTAAATTTGCATGTGGCTACATGTTTTATACATATTTAATTGTTATGTTATGTATATATTTGTTTACTTGTGTTATTTTTTATTAAGTATTACTTGTTTTTTGTTTATTATTGATGTGAGACATGCTTATAAACGAAAAAGGGCAATTTTTTGAATAGAAAAATAATATGGACTAAATAAATGGCGAAATTATTTTGGTTTTAAGAGTTAAAATTTCAAAGGTTTATGTTGGGAATTAAATAATCAGAAGAATCAGCATAAACGTTTAAGGAAATACATCAAGTATGTTTCTGCTGATAAAGTACAAAGCACGTTTCCACTGATGGATTCTGCTGAAGAAGGTTTCTACTGATAGTGTTTCTGCTGATGGATTCTGCTGATGCTACTATGACTCATACAACAGCTGTGTAGATAAGTACAACTTATTCTACTGACTCATATACAAGAAAAATATCTTTGTTGTAGTCATCAAATTGAACACTCCAAGTGAGTTGTAATCCTAGATACATGTTGTATCTTAATGACTGACATGATAAGGCATCAACTAGCTAGAATGAAGATTAGTCATAAGCTAGTATTTAAGATGAGTCATATAGTTTGTAAAAGATCTTTCCTTGGACTATAAAAGGAAGATCTTAGATATGTTATATACGTGTGTGATAAAAGTGTGATAGATATAGACATATACATAGAGAAAAACATTAGAACAAAACACAAGATTCAAGGTCTTTGTAACCCTAGTGATAGTGAAGATCACTCGTATTATTCTGAATAATATTGAATCGTTTGGTGAAATACTTTCATTGTTCTTTGTTCAATAAACACAAGCGTCACAGTTCCATTTCCAATAAACATTCTAAGTGTGGTTAAGTAGATTCCGCATACTTAATCATATTCATTCAAAGTATCATATTTACACATTACAAAGGTCCAACACCTCATAGTGTGTGATCAAATCAAGTGATCCTCTCAGTTGGTATCAGAGCTTCCAGGTTGATACTTTTGATTTAGAAGAAGAAGAAGAAATGGATACATAATCTATTCAAACAAATGTTGCTGCAAAGTTGCCAGTTCTTAAATAGAATGAGTTTGAATTGTGGAGGTTAAGAATAGAACAGTTTTTCCAGGTGCAGGATTACACTCTCTGGGAAATCATTGAAGATGGAAACTCTTTCAAACCCACAACCACTTTATCAACAGTTGAAGGTAGGGAAATTTCAGTTGTTCAAACTATCCCTACAACTGCTGATGAAAGAATAAAGAAGAAGAATGACCTCAAGGCCAGAAGTATGCTGATGATGACCATTCCAAATGATCAACTTATAAACTTCAGCAAATTCAAATATGCCAAGTCATTATTTGAGGCAATTGTTGCAAGGTATGGAGGGAATGAAGCCACCAAGAAGACCCAGAAAACCCTTCTCAAGCAACAGTTTGAAAATTTCTCATCAACCATGAATGAATCTCTTGATCACATGTTTACAAGGCTACAGAAAATTGTGAGTCAACTTGCTGTTCTTGGGGTTGACATACCTCAAGAAGATTTAAACTCAAATTTTTTGAGAAGCTTACCAGAAGAGTGGGCTATGCATGTTGTTGTTTGGAAGAATAAACCAGACACAAACACTATGGATCTTATGGATTTGTATAGCAACTTTAAAATTGTGGAACAAGAAGTAAAGAAAACTGGAGTCTCTAGTTCATATACTGGGAACATGGCTTTTATGTCATCTCCTAGTATCTCAAACCCAGTTAAAGATGAAAAGGTTGATAGTGAAGCTGGTGCTGCTAGTTCATCAAGCAGTACTTTTGGTATATTGAATGAAAAGGCTTGTTGTGCCTTTTTCACAAGCCAGAATAATGGGTCCATGCTTACTCATGAAGATCTTCTAGAAATCAATGATGATGATTTAGAAGAGATGGACCTAAAATGGCAAATTTCTCTTCTTAGCATGAGGGCTAAGAAATTCTGTCAGAGGACGGGGAAGAAACTCACCATCAGCAGCAATGATACTGCTGGTTTTGACAAGTCAAAGATATAATGCTATAACTGTCATATGTTGGGGCACTTCTCAAGAGAATGTAGAAGGCCAAGGCAGCAAGATAGCAAGAATAGAGGTTTTGGAAGCAAGTCCAAGACAGGGGAATCAACCAATCCAAAGGCTATGGTAGCTATTGATGGATTAGGATTTGATTGGAGCTTTACAGCTGATGAAGAAGAAGAAGCTTCTCCTCAGACAGCTCTTATGGCTTTCTCTACAGAGGTACAACCTGATAAAGTTTGTTCAAATAATTGTTCTGCTCTTAAAAGTTTAGAAACCTTAACCAAATGTTATGAGAATCAAAGGAAAGAATTAATTGATACAGCTCATAGCTTAACAAATCATAAAAGAGGTATAACTACTCTAGAGGAACAAGTCATACATTTCCGAACAAATGAATCTACCTTTACTGATGTCAAAATTCTTCTTGAAAGAGAAATAATGTTTAAAGATAATGACATTAGTAACTTAAAAGCTGAAGTAGATAGGCTTAGTAAGGCTAAAGAGAATATTCAAATGAGTGTAGAAACACTAGATTATGCATCTAAGGGTGTGACTAACTTAATTGAATGTCAAGTTATTAATAAAGCTAAGTCTGGTGTTGGATACAAATCTGTTCCTCCACCATATAGAGGTATTCCTTCACCCCTAGGAATTGACCTAGAACACACAGGATTACCTGAATTTCAACTACCTAAATTCAAATATGGAGTTTAACCAAAGACTAATGTAGTTGATAATGAACCTTTGAAAGAAAGTGAAAGTTTAAGTAAAACTTCACTTCCTAAGGACAAGGTGTGTTCTTGTAGAAAGTCAGATGGTCCAATCATTGAGGACTCAACATCTGATAATAAAAAGATAAAACAGGTTATGTCTAAACCTGAAGTAGTTAAGAAAGCAAGAACAAGAGTTCTTAAGATAGTCAAACACAATACTCAAAGGCCTAAGACCAATGAAAAACTTGTTAGGCAACCAGTAAGATATTGTGAACAATATAGAACCATAAACAAGCCCAGAGGTAACCAAAGGAATTGGTATAGCCTCAAGTCTCTCCAACAAAGAGATAACAAAGTTTGTTACACATGTGGTAGTTTTGACCATCTTGCAGCTTTCTGTAATCAATGGGTATATGGGTATACAAATAATAGAGTGAACTACAAAAGGCAAACACCTAAATCTCATTTTCACTCTAATTCTAAAAGATCAAAACCCAAGACAGTCACAAAAGCTGTTCCTGCTGATAGAGCAACAACTGTTCCTGCTGAAAGGAAAATGGTTTCTGCTGAAAAACCATATATGACTGTTTACCCAAAATCAACAATTAAGGGTGCAAAAACAACTTTCAAACTTGCATCTAATATTGTTAAAAGACCCATTCTAACAAAGGCAGTAGTCCAAAAACAAGTTTGGAAACCAAAAGATACAACTGCAAAGCCATCAGTTTCTGCTGATAGCCAAACAGTTCATATCACTGCTAAGGGAAACAGGGCAAATGCTGTTAAGGCCTCAGCATGTTGGATTCTTAAATCCAATGTTGCATCAACAATTCTCAAAAGATTACATTTCATTGATGCAAGAGGCGGATCCAAGTCAGAAATGGTTTGGATCTCAAAACAAAACTAATTCCTTTATTTATGTGCAGGGACATTCATCAGCAGATACTGAAGATCAAGGATTCTCAGATAGTGGATGTTCAAGGCACATGACAGGCAACAAGTCTTATCTCTCAAATTTTCAATCAGTAGATGGAGGCTATGTTACCTTTGGAGGAGGAATTGGAGGAAAAATTACTGGTAAAGGTACTATTAAAACCGGTAAATTAGATTTTGAAGATGTGTACTATGTGCAAGAGCTTAAGTAGAATCTTTTTAGTGTCTCACAAATGTGTGACAAAAAGAACAAAGTTCTTTTTACTGACACTGAATGTCTTGTATTTTCTTTTGATTTTAAGATGCCTGATGAAAGTCAAGCACTTCTTAGAATTCCAAGAAAAGGCAACATGTACAGTGTTGATATGAAGAAGATTGTTCCAAAAGATTCTCTTACTTGTCTTATTGCTAAGGCCACATGGGATGAATCTATGAAATGGCATAGGAGGCTTGGTCATATTAACTTCAAAACCATAAATAAGATTGTCAAAGATGGTTTGGTAAGAGGTTTACCTTAAAAACGATTTGAAAATGATCAAACATGCATTGCTTGTCTTAAAGGCAAACAACATAAAGCCACTTGTAAGCCCAAAATTTTTAACTCTATCAATCAATCATTGTTTATGCTGCATATGGACTTATTTGGTCCTACAAATGTTAGAAGTTTGTTGCATAAGAGATATTGTCTAGTTATTACTGATGACTTTAGTAGATTTACATGGGTATTCTTTTTAGGTACTAAGGATGAGACTTCTAGCATCCTTAAGACATTCATTACAGAGATAGAAAACCTCGTAAGCAAAAGAGTAAAAGTCATTAGATGTGATAATGGGACAGAATTTAAAAATAGAGTTATGGATGATTTCTGCAAAGAAAAAGGTATTAAAAGAGAATTTAGTGTTGCAAGAACTCCACAACAGAATGGAGTTGCTGAAAGGAAAAATAGAACACTAATAGAAGCTGCTAGAACTATGTTAGCTGACTCTAAGTTGCCTATAACTTTTTGGGCAGAAGCAGTCAACACTGCTTGCTATGTTCAAAATAGAGTTTTAGTTGTAAAACCTCACAATAAGACATCATATGAACTTTTTAGAGGTAGAACTCCTGAGATAGGATTTCTTAGACCTTTTGGATGTCATGTGACAATTCTAAATACCTTAGACCATCTTGGAAAGTTTGATGGAAAAGCAGATGAAGGATTCTTAGTTGGATATTCTATCAATAGCAAAGCATTCAGAGTATACAACATGAGAACTAGAAGAGTAGAGGAAAATCTACATGTAAAGTTTTTGGAAAATAAAACCAATGTAGAAGGTCAAGGTCCCAAATGGCTATTTGATCTTGAAACTCTATCCAAATCAATGAATTATGTGCCTTTTGTTGTAGAAACTAATGAATTTTCAGGTTCACAAACTGCTGATGCCAGAAATGGAGAAGGATTAGAGAATGAGGCAAATCAAGATTATGTGATAATGCCAATATGGATAAATACAAGTGTGGATTCAACTTCAATTGATGGTGAATCTTCTTCTGGTAAATCTAAAGAAGATGTTGAAGATGAATGCAAGAAAGATAGAACTAAGGAACAAGAGTTTCAAATCAGAAGTAACACTGCTGTTTCTGCTGATAAGCAAATCGTTCCCACTGATAAGCAAAATGTTTCTGCTAATGGATCATCAGAAGAAACACAAGCAAATCTCTCAGAAAATGAAGTGGATTTCAACAACCTTCCACCTGATTATCAAGTTCTCTCTACTCCACACTCAAGGATTCACAAAGTCCACTCCCTGGACAATGTAATTGGAAATGTACAATCAGGAGTGAAGACAAGACAACAATTGATGTCTTCAGATCAACAAGGGCTTCTTGATGCCCTTTATGCTTCAAAATAGCATGAGTTTTAAAACTCTTGCTTATTTGTATGTTTTCTCTCACAAGATGAACCAAAGAATATTCATAAAGCCCTAGAGAATTCAAGCTGGTTGGAGGCTATGCAAGAGGAGCTTCTTTAGTTTAAGATTCAAAAGGTATGGGTGCTAGTTGATTTACAAGTGGTGTAAGGGTAATTGGCACTAGATGGGTTTTTAGGAATAAAAGGGATGAAAGGGGCATAGTGATAAGAAATAAAGCTAGATTAGTAGCTCAAGGGTACACACAAGAAGAAGGGATAGACTATGAAGAGGTTTTTGCTCCAGTAGCAAGGATTGAAGCCATTAGACTCTTTTTGGCTTATGCTTCATTTATGGGATTCACAGTTTATCAAATGGATGTCAACAGTGCTTTCTTATATGGTACTATTGAAGAGGAGGTGTATGTCTCACAACCTCCTGGTTTTGTTGATCCTGACCATCCAGATAAGGTGTACAAGGTTGTTAAAGCTCTATATGGCCTACATCAGGCACCAAGAGCTTGGTATGAAACACTGGCTTCCTACTTAATTTCAAATGGATTTCAAAGAGACAAGATAGATCAGACACTTTTCACCAAGAAGCATAAGAAGGATCTTTTGCTAGTTCAAGTGTATGTGGATGATATCATCTTTGGATCTACAAGGAAGGAGATGTGTTTGGAGTTTAAGAAGCTTATGCACAATAAGTTTCAGATGAGTTCCATAGGGGAACTTACATTCTTTTTGGGTCTGCAGGTTAAACAATCAAGAGAAGGAATCTTTATTAGTCAAGACAAATATGTTGCAGAGATTCTTAGAAAGTTTCAATTTGCTGATTCCAAAACAGCAAGCACACCAATTGATCCTGAGAAGCCACTTCTTAAAGATGTAGAAGGAACTAATGTGGATGTACACACATATAGATCTATGATAGGTTCTTTGATGTATCTTACATCATCAAGACCTGATATCATGTTCTCTGTTTGTGCTTGTGCAAGATATCAAGTAACTCCTAAGGTTTCTCATTTAACAGCAGTCAAGAGAATTTTTAGATATCTCAAGGGTCAACCTAGGTTGGGTCTGTGGTATTCTAAGGAGTCATCTTTTGACTTGGTAGCATACTCAGATAGTGATTATGCTGGTGCTAGCTTGGACAGAAAGTCAACAACTGGAGGATGTCAATTCCTTGGATGTAGACTTATCTCATGGCAGTGTAAGAAGCAGACAATGGTGGCTACTTCAACAACTGAAGCTGAATATGTAGCTGCTGCAAATTGTTGTGGTCAAGTCCTATGGCTTCAAAAACAACTTCTTGACTATGGGTACAATTTCTTACATACCATTATTCATATTGATAATAGTAGTACAATTTGCATTATTAAAAATCCAGTGCAACATTCTAAAACAAAACACATTGAAATAAGACATCATTTTATTAGAGATTGCAATGAAAAGAGGTTAATTCAAGTAATGAAAATTGCTTCAGAACAAAACTTTGCAGATCTTCTTACAAAAGCTTTTGATGTTGGTAGATTTCAGTACTTGGTAGCAGGTATTGGAATGCTTAATCTTTAAAATTTTCAATATAATGTGTTCTTGTATATAGATTTTGTTAATGCATCTAACTTTGTCATCTAAAACTACTATTACCAATATTTAAAAGTTATTCATACAGTTAGTCCTATGCATAATTCTAATTCAAGACAAGTACTTTGTACTTTGTTCTTTTGGTTTTAGACTAACAATTTCAGGTATGAATGTTTGAGCTGAAAGGCTATTTCAAGTGAAATCTGCTGATCAAAGCTGCTGATCATTACTGCTGAAATCTGATCATTGCTGCTGATCATTTCTACTAATATAATAGGTTCATGATAGAAAAAGTTTGGGACTTCAAAACTCCTTAAAACTTCTTTCTTGAAATCTGATTATGATGTTTCACTTTGAATTGATAAATTAGTTGATCAGTTATTAACTGATACAACTCACTTTCTATCATTTTATACTCTCAAGTATAATGTGACTAATCTACGAATATCTGATAGAAAGAACAGCAAGCAAAAGTGAATCTAACACTTGTGTTAGAGGTAACAAATGCCACGAGCTGGAAATCCTGTAAAGAAAGCCTTTTGAATAGGTTTATCTGTACACAGGCAGTTATCTATAACTGAAAACATTGGTTCTCACACAACCAGAGGTTGCTTTAAACCGAAATTTTGATTAAGTGTTAGTTACCACACTTAATCCCTTCAAAATGGTTAGAAGCAGTATGATTTTTTATCATAAATCATGTTCATACTGCTAAGTCAAATATTTCTTAAAAAGGATTTTAAAAGAGGCTCAGAAAATCATCTAATGATGGATTATGAGTCAATGCTCAGTGATTCACCACTCATAGGAGGTTACACACCTAGAAGTGATGAGGGCAGCATTTAAACTCTTAAGGAATTGATGGCTTCATGTACAAATTGTCTGAAAACATGGAAATTGCTAGATCAGATGATATAATATGATTGTGAGAGATCTTCCAAACAGGGGAGGAAATTGCTCAAGAGAGAAATAAATCTCAGGGGAGGTTACAAAAAGCTCTTTAAAAGGAAGATTATCCAATGAAAAAGAAGGAAAAGATAAGAGCATACAAGATGATGACATGGTTTCTACTGATAAAGAACAAGAACAAAGCTGATAGGAGAAAGTTCTATCTAGATCAAAAGATGAAAGGTTTCAAGTTCAGTTCACTACGTTTGTTCATCACTTCCAAAGACATGCTGAAAGATGATTTCTACTTCTTGGAACAAGCATCCAAGATACACAGCATCATTGACTCTTAAAATTCTTCAAGTTGAATATTGCACCATCTTTTAGTCCAAGATTGGAGCAAAGAACAGAAAGCTGATGAGTTACAGAGAAAGACATTCAATCACTCAAAAGAGATGAAAGTTCAGATCACAGTCTGACAATGAAGTGTTTGAAAGATCTTCACAAAGTCCTCATTTAATTCAGAAAAACATGTTTGAATGTAATTCACATGTTTAGGGGAGGATTGTTGGGAATTAAATAATCAGAAGAATCAGCATAAACGTTTAAGGAAATACATCAAGTATGTTTCTGCTGATAAAGCACAAAGCACATTTCCACTGATGGATTCTGCTGAAGAAGGTTTCTACTGATAGTGTTTCTGCTGATGGATTCTGCTGATGTTACTATGACTCATACAACAGCTGTGTAGATAAGTACAACTTATTCTACTGACTCATATACAAGAAAAATATCTTTGTTGTAGTCATCAAATTGAACACTCCAAGTGAGTTGTAATCCTAGATACATGTTGTATCTTAATGACTGACATGATAAGTCATCAACTAGCTAGAATGAAGATTAGTCATAAGCTAGTATTTAAGATGAGTCATATAGTTTGTAAAAGATCTTTCCTTGGACTATAAAAGGAAGATCTTAGATATGTTATATACGTGTGTGATAAAAGTGTGATAGATATAGACATATACATAGAGAAAAACATTAGAACAAAACACAAGATTCAAGGTCTTTCTAACCCTAGTGATAGTGAAGATCACTCGTATTATTATGAATAATATTGAATCGTTTGGTGAAATACTTTCATTGTTCTTTGTTCAATAAACACAAGCGTCACAGTTCCATTTCCAATAAACATTCTAAGTGTGGTTAAGTAGATTCCGCATACTTAATCATATTAATTCAAAGTATCATATTTACACATTACAAAGGTCCAACACCTCATAGTGTGTGATCAAATCAAGTGATCCTCTCAGTTTAGTTGATTGATGTTTTTGTACAATAGTTTGTGAAAGGCGGACCAAAATTGCCATACAATATGCTTGTAGAGAGGGGTTTTTAAAGATCATGCTCCTACCAGTTCTCTACAACCGCTTGTGTGCCGATCTAGATTTACCTATATCACTATTTTACGTACAATATCATCTTAAGGGTGAATTGACCACAATTCCACAATGATTATCCGAAACACTAAGCTTTAGGGCTTATGTAAAAGTACGATATAGTGGACGATAATTGTTGGTAATTCTTTAATTGGTGAACCCGATACCTCAATCAAAACTTTGCTATTTTACTCTTAGTGAATTAGTAAATAAAATTGTTTTATAAAACCAATGTTATGAAGTTGTATGCATA
Organism: Artemisia argyi; assembly: GCA_030686995.1. Classification (NCBI taxonomy): domain Eukaryota; kingdom Viridiplantae; phylum Streptophyta; class Magnoliopsida; order Asterales; family Asteraceae; genus Artemisia; species Artemisia argyi. Next base: position 74,475,437 of record CM060685.1, on the reverse strand, counting down.
CTTCTTCATACATTATTTTGATTACACATCAAAATTAATACCCTTATAAAATTAAGTCAAATGCCATCTAATTAAGAACACTTGAAGTTGTAATTTACGTCATGTGAGAACTTGGCGAGATTGCAATGGAGAGGTAAATTTCATAATTTCATTGCTATCAGATCAACTGATGTAATGGAATTATGGGTTTTCACTTTTTAAGTTAGACGACTTAGATTGAGTAGGAAGTGAGAGCTTGGACTCAAGGCATTAGATGGGGATGAAACATGCTTACATTGCAAAAGGTTTTGTGAACGTAAATCCCATAATGATCCAGGAATTGCAATATGGTATTGGCAATTATTGTTCGACAATTACCTTGTTGAATACTATCATTACTAGCAGATCAACTGATGTAATGGTACTATGTCAATTAGGATCCTAGCTTTAAGAAAATACTATGGTTTATATGAATATTTACCAATGGGTATTTTATTTTCTTAAAGATCTAATTATCGAAAATACTAAAATTGAATTTTGTAATTCGTTTTAATGTATTAATGCAATGTTCAAACAATAAATGCACTTTGGGCTTTGGTAAATTGATCTTGTTCTGTTTTCAAACAAATGTTTGATTAAGAATAATTTACTTAAAAGACAAAAGAAGTCTCCTTTCTATGAAAGAAGAGTGAGATACAATCCTATTTCTTTTCATGAATGAAAAAGGATAATAGGAATATTAGATATGTCTAAATTCTAATATAACTCATAGCAAATGTTTTAATAGTTAAGATAATTGCATATTTTTCATAGGAATTTTATCATCCTCATTCGGTGATTAAATTCTTAGTAACCAATATGATATTTGGTTAACAGAAAATTATGTATGACATTTTATGAGTTATTATAATTAGAAGCTAGACTAATTACCGAAAAATGTAAAAAGACAAACTAGTTGTTTTGACTATTTAAATGGTACTACATACATTGAAGGATGGTAGACATGTTAAGGAAGAAATTGCATGCCCAATTTTCAAGTTAATCGCATTTGATGGATAGTGCATCATTTACATAGTAGGATACACACTTTAGTGCAAAAGTAATTGTTATGTATGGACATTCAAAGGTGTAGGAAAGTTAAAAGTACACTATTTTCTTTCACTGGATATGAAACATTTACAATGTTGTCAAATTCAGTGGGAGTATTGTGTACTTATTACTGAATAAGGAATTATTGTAATGATCTTTAATTCAGTGGGATTTACAAGCTTTGACATCTTGGTAGCTAAATATAATTACTTTCCAAGTGTAGATACTCATACTTTTAAGGATAGTCTTGTACATTTCCTTACTAGATATTGTTATTCTATAACTACTTGTTATGCTAAAATCTATGACACAATCATATTGATCACATAAACAAATGCATGGCGTGTTGTTTATCAACTATATGAGGTTGTTACATGCACAAGTGGGAGAAATGTTATCTTTAATGTGTGCAAGAAATAACTCATAAAGATATGATTTAATGGATTCTCTTGACTGCAAGGTAAGAGAATAACGTCTAATATGAATTATACTAATCTAATTCAAGAAACATTTGGTGTTACAATTTATGTTATGTGAGAACTTAGCTAGATTGCAACAACAAGGTAAATTTCATATTTTCATTACTAGCAGATCAACTGATGTAATGAAACTATGAGAATTTGCAGTTTCTAAATTAGATACTTATTAGAACATGTGTCAATATGATATCAAGACTACTTTAATTTGTATATTTATGAATTCATGGAATGACATAAATTAATAAAGTAATCTAATGCTGCTTCAATCTGAATATTTATGTGTTCCTGGAATGACATAAATAAATGAATAAATAATGTTGTTTACATTATTGTGAAGTAATAAATTAACTTAAAATTACTATTGAAACCAATAGATGATGTTCATAATTACTTTAGTTAAACATGTTTACGTTTCATTGTAAAGATATAAACATAAAGTCTTTTAATTGTTATAAGACTTATAATAAAGTAAGACGTTATCTTGTTATGTTTTAATTAAGACATGTACATGAAGTTATTAAATTGTTAAATGACTTATAACGTATAGTGGGATTATAACAGTTTATGTTTTCTTGTAGAGACATGGACATGAAGTGACTTTGTCAAAAGTACTTATGTTATAAAACATGTAATTGGCTTGAAAAAATTATTATACCATTAAAATGAATTAGTTGGTAAATAGACAAGCCAAGAGGAATATGGTTATCTTAAATATTGTTAGATTGTCTTACAATATTAATACTAATGAAATATCAAATGTTTATGGTATGTTCAGTTAGGAAAATCAAAGTCTTGTTATATTGTTTGATTAAAGATAACTATGACTTCTTTTCTTCCAAAAGTTATCAAGGTTAGAATATTGAGTATGACTTGGACATATTTAATAAAACTCCAACCTAGAAGATTAATAAGACATGATGGAATGTGATGAATGTGATGAATCACGTTAAGTTCTTAAATTGAAGTTCTAAATTTGTTTAACTGCTTATGAAGAGGTTATTAACAAAGTAAAGTCAGGAACTGTCAATATGTATTTGTAATATCCCAAAAGAGAATATTGTATTATTGCTTTATTTGCTAAGTATTTAAAGATAGTCTTTAAATTACTAAAAGCAGGTGGGAGTTTTGATCTTTAAAAGATAAAATTACAAGATACATAATCTTCTAAAATACACTAGTAAATATCATGATGAGGTTTGACATTTAAATGTTAAATCTCAAGATGATGGAATTATCATTCATAAAATAGCAAAATATCTCAGATATTTGATTAATATGCTGAGGGCTATGAATTACAGGATTATAGTAAACCTGATACTTATTATGTTACATTACCAAATATGGAATTGGGTAAAGTACATATGCTATGAATAATAAAGATGTTGTCCTAAAGATAATCAATTTTAGAAACTTGGTTTATCTTAATAGTTAGACTAGAAAATGAAGATGAATTTCTTCAAAGATAAGGTAACCCTTGTGGTTTAAATCTTTGTATAGAAATCATATGTACAATATAGTGCACGTATTTAATGCATGTATTATGACAGTATTATTAATCACACTTAAGCAATTAACTGTGATTGAATATTCTTTTATAAAAACATTAAATATATAAAGATTATGATTGTCATATTTATGAAATTGACAATGGAATATCAAAACTCTTTCTTAAGTGATTACTTGAGCGAGGACGATAAGTAATCAAAAGGAGTTTATGAATTCAAATATATCTTTGAAAGTGTACAAAGTACAATAATCCATTGATGGATAAATGCATGCATCTAGAAGATTATTCTTATGTTTAATTATTAAATCCATGTTTTGGTTTATAATTGAAATAAGATAATTTCTAAGAATTCCTAAAAGCTAGTGGGAGTATTATGTTTAATTTTCTAAATCATATATGTTGCAAAACATATAAAAAGTAATATTCCATATAAGTAAAATGTTAAGTCTTAGAATGGAATGAAACTTTACTTGGAAGATTTAGAGAATAAGACATACAACCTTGGAATGAATGTTTATTGTTGAAACATATGCGGTAAATGAATATAATATAACATGATATATCATTAGAAAGTCTAAATGGATATGTATAACATGAATAAAATCTAAGTATGACTCAATGATTTTTCATGAACATCATGTTTTGTTGTATCATGCTTGATTACAAGATGATTTGGCAACATTAATATCTAATTAAAAAGTTATTAGATAACTTGTGTAATATTCTAAATGAATATGTTTGATTATAGAATCTCATCCTAAATCTGGAATAGCTTCCAAATTCTATAGATGAACAATTTTTCAATTGTTGTGAAAATTGTCATAGCCAACAAACTTGAAAGTTTGAAGGGCATCAAACATTACACAGTAGATATTAAAGTTTACGGGAAGTTTTTAATAGCATATTGTTGTTTGCATACAATGATGCTAATGAAATTGAGATGACACTCAATACTAGTCATGGTAAGGATTTCATCCTTGGCTATTACTAGTTATGCTTACTAAAAGCATAGTTGCATTATACATTAAGAGAATAAGAATACTTCAAACTTTAAAATGTTTGGAAGTTTGATTATCATAAATTGGTGGTTAAGGATGTCACACATTTTATGAAATATTACATGGTATTATCAAAATAGTTGAGTATACATATACAAGAGCTTCAATAGTTGAATTCTAGAAATAAGCATTCTTAAAATTCCGATAGATCAAAGTTGGATAATTTATGCCTTGTCAACAAGTATGAATGTCATTACTTGAGACATAATTCATCAACAAGAGTTATCATGCATTGATCTATTTAGTATTTGGATAAGGGATGCTAAACAATTATTATAATAAATTTAAATACATGGTATGTTTAATTTATAATATATTGTATCATATATTTGTATGTTTAATCCATGAATAAATGTTATTCTAAATTGTCCGTTGTCAGTTAATAATATGAGAATATTATTAAATCAAGACAAATATGAAGGTTGGTATAATATACTTAAAGTATATTGATGCGTAGTCATGTCATTTCAGATGATATTCAATGATACCGAATATAGGACTTATCCCAACTATATTATATGATGTTACTTATGGATCTTGTCATTGACTAAGGATCAAATGAGAAGAATCCTTAAAATAAGAAGGATGAGAAATAACTATAACTACACATTAGAGATGCATCAATTTGAATTAGATGCATCCCTAATCTTCTAGATGCATCATAATATATTTTCTAGCTAAAAATTAGATGCATATACATATATTAGATGCATTTTGTTAAGTTAGACGAATCCTATGTATTTTTCGTCCTCTCCGGGTCAAATTTGTTGCTAGTACTACTTTGCATCGTTTTCACTTCAAAATCACTTTCGAAACTAAGTGTGATGCATCTAAATGAATAGAGATGCATCTAATTTAAGTCGATGCATCTCAAATATGCAGTTGTAGTTATTTCTCATTCTTCTCATTTTAAGGTTTCTTCTCACTGGATCCTTACCCTCTTGTCATTAAGTAAATCATAAGAAGTTATCCTCAGACTTGAGATGCAAGATAAGTGTCATGAATGTAGTACATTTTTGTGGAACAACTTAACGCTATACGTAACTGGTAGTCATAAAGGTTATTTTCGGAAGTGTTACAAAGTTTGTGGGTTTTGCTTGTAGTCAAGATTAGGGCTGAGCATCGGGCGAAAACCGGACCGGACCGACCAAGACCGGACCGGACCGAGGACCGAGAACCGGAAAAACCATAGACCGAGACCGGACCGAATATGGTCGGTCCGGTCCGGTCCGGTCCGGTCGGTCCGGTCCAATTAGGCAAGTTTTTTCGGGTTTTTGGTCGGTCCGGACCGGACCGACCGGACCGAGGACCGAATTTGGCAAAAAGCTTAGATCGAGGACCGGACCGAATGTGGTCGGTCCGGTCCGGTCGGTCTCGGTCCGGTCGGTTTTGTCGGTCGGTTCGGTCCATCCGGTCCGTTTGCTCAGCCCTAGTCAAGATAGAATTTGTTCCTTCGAATTTTTTTGGAGTTTAATACTGCTGGGCCCCTCGTAGGGTTGGTAAGATGTATGTGTGGCCGCACCCAATATCTCCCCTGAATATGTTCAGAAGATTTGGTAATCTTGATCAATCACAAACAACGAGAAACAGAATGGTTAATTAAGGAATGACTTTGATCCATATCCTTATTAATGTGGTATTAGAAACAAAAGGATAATAATAATAAGAAATCATTAAAAGGTTTTTCCAGGAGCCTTACTCGAGTTGTACTAGAGGCATCGAAGTGTTGCTAGACGCTAACCGATGTGATTACACTATTAAAATATGTCCAAGTGGGAGCTGTTAGTTTATGGACATTATTTTAGTAGTCGTATGTTAGGATCGAACTTGAGATCACGGGATTGCACACTTTACGTATGAGACTCAATGTTTAAATAATTAATATAAAATGTTATATTTAATTATTTAATTCACAATAAACGACTAAAGAGCGTTAGGTAATTAATGGAATTGACTAACGGTCGGTAAATGTCAACGGGATACGAAGAAAATAAAACAAGACAAGAGAAGGTTCTAGAAATCCTCTCTTGAGCTTGTTTATGGCCAAAACAATGGAATCCCACATCGGAAACCATTGTAAACTTGATCTCAACCATAAGGGTATAAATACATCCCCATGTATTCATCATTTGGTACACTTGATTTCAATAGAAGGCCAAACTTCTTCTTTTCTCCTCTCTTGTTCATAGGTTGACGAGCGAAGCCCCAAGAAAAGGGATTTGCGAATAACCTTGAACATTACAAAGTGTTTGGTAAATCTATTGTGATCAAGAACTAGCATTCACATCGAATCGCTATTAGTACGTGTGTACAAGAACATGATATAACCACACTATTGGTTATATCTTGGACTGAATAACAAAAAGGTAAGGGGTTATTCTTATAATCCACATAAACCCTAATTAGGGTTCATAAGTTGAAGATTTGCTTTAATTGATTCTTGTTCGGGCTAGAATCACAAAGGTGCATTTACTATTTATTATTGGTTAATTAATTACATGTTATATGATCTTGTTATAACGCTTCCGCATGTGTTTACTTGATTTTATTGGTTTATTTATATGCATGTCATGATATTATAATTCCAACATACATGACCCTCGAGCCAAGAAACAATTGAATTTCTTTTCATACATTGGACAATAGATTCAGTGTATGCATGGATGTAACTGGAGCTTTTATGGCTGATTGCAATATTTTGGTGATATACCCTTCTTCTTTGTCTTTGATATGATTTCTCTATATAAATCTTGATGAGGAAGTAATTAAGCTTATGAAATTTCTGGTATGCGTTAAGTTTCTCTTTGTACCGCTCCCGTATTAGCGATAATGATATTTACGTGGCCAACATGAGTCAGGACACCCAGTTTTTTACTTCAGTTTGGGAGAGTAATTATGCCTTTATTCTATTTTAGTAGCTCTATATATTTAAGAGCCACAAAATGATCGTAATACTAATTTCTTCCTCCTCTAATTCTAACTCTGTTTTTCACTATGCTTATATCAATGTTTTGATCAAAATTAGTGCCCGACCCTAGTAATTTTCACATTGCAGTAAATTATTCATGAATGCAAACACTTTGATAAACTTAGTCAAATATCATATCCTATACTATCAAAATATCAATCCTAAATCGGTTTAGATGTGGTCATATCCACATATTCACTGCAAGGTTGTAACTGCTTCAAAGTACAAATTATTATCTGGTGAGAACAATACTACTGAGTTCGGGGGGAAAAAAATTGTAAAAAAGCTTAAAATTACACGGTACATAACCATACTGGCAGAGGAGAGGTTTGTAAGTTTATGCCAATGTTTTTTGCCTCGACCATTTCTTGAGAATCTATATCCCTCATCTCAATCAGGCATCCACCAATTTACAACCATCTTTTAAAATATGCTTCAACTTTATTAACTTTCCTAAAGTTGCTGGAAGCCTTTCTAACTTGCTGCAGTAACTCACATCAATGGTGACAAGTTCAACACAATGTCCAATTGATTCAGACACCTTAATCAAACCTTTGCAGTTTGAAACTATCAAACTCTCAAGTGCAGGGAGCTTGACAAATCCACCGACACTCTGAAGCTGTTCACAGAAGCTTAAGTTAAGAATCTTTAATGATCCAAGCAACCTTTCGTCATTTGAAGACGGTCCAATTAGCTCCTGAAATTGAGAAGTTATAAAAATTAGTGAATTGCATTAACTAACATGGAGAATACTAAATGATAAAGTAGATGCTTCAAATATACCGTTGGTGTCATGCCAAGTTCTTGTGGGTTACTATAAGACATGTCAAAAAATTCAATTTTGCTGTAAGACAGATCAAGAGCAACCAAATTCTCCATGGGTAAGTCGGAAGATATAGATTGTAAAGGAAACCCATGCATGCATAACCATCTTAACTCTTCAGGAAAATTCTTATAAGAACCTTTAAGGTTCACATAGTTGAGTTGTAGGAGCATTAGATTTTCCATCTTACTAAATGCATCTATTTCAATCTCATCTGATTCTTGTAAGTTCTCTTTCTCTTGCTTCATATCGAGGGTGAGGCCTAGAAGATTTGTTGAACCCTAAGAAGAAATGGAATGGCAATAAAACAAAAAAAAAAAAAAAAAAAAAAAAAAAAAAGAACTTAAGCAACTGTATTCAGATGATAAAAAATTCTTACTTTATGAATAGCTACTGATAAGTATACACTTCTAACCTTTTTTTGTTTCAAAACTTCGATTGTCTCTTCATGACACCATAATCGGCTACGATTCCATGGTTCGTCTGGTGATTCTTGGCGTACCACGTCTCGCCCCATCTCCTGAACCAATGGATGCATCATTAACTTGTTTGTAGGTCCAATTGTGAGAAGGCATTTTTCAACGAGAGTCCTGATCCCAAGTATTGTGCTTATGTCACATGCGTTTATTATTGTTTCAGTAATATCTCTATCCATTCCAACAAAAAAACAAGAAATATGCAAAAACAATTCCTTATCGTTTCGAGATGGCAAAGCGTCAAAGCTCATTTGCAAGTTCTGTCCTATCCTGGAACCAGCTTCATGACTTAGACCTGCTACGTGTGACTCCCATTCCTCTACATCTTGGCCACATAGAAATGAGCCCATAACTGTGAGAGCCAATGGTGATCCATCACAAAATTTTACAATCTTTTTGCACAGCTGCTCATAATCTTCCGTGGGACCACTGCGGTTGAATGCATAAGAACATAAAAGTTGAAGAGATGAGGTCTCATCCAAGCCATTAAGAGCGAGTGTCGTGTGGTTGGGTTGGACTAATTTGGTGTGTAATATATATCTGTTTGACAACGATGCATCTCTGGTTGTTAATATGATTTTGCTTCCTGGATGAAAACCTTTGTTTCCAAGTAACACCTTCAACTGATCAAGACTATTGACATCATCAAGAACTAGTAACACCTTTTTATTTTGTAGTTCTTTCTGAATCATAGCAGTGTAAACAGAAACAACATTAACTTGAAGCGAACTACGTTCTGAAATTTGAGATAAAAGCTGTTTTTGTAAACTAAGTAGTTTATCAGATTGTTTTGAGCATTTCCTACTGATATCTTCAATAAAACTGCTTCTATCGAATAAAAGACACTGCATCCCATAGACATATTTTGCTAAAGATGTCTTCCCACTCCCACCAATACCGAAAATAGTAAGAAAGTCAGCAGAATATGAGGATCTATCACCCAACCATGAAGTAATGTAGCGAACGTGATCGTCCATCCCTATAAAGTACTCTGGTTTATTACTCCTTAAAGGTACACGTAACATATGATATATTCCTGCAACTACATCTTCAATAATCTCTGTCTCTAGCCTGAAAATTGAATTTCGTGAGTACTACAGAGTACCGACATTAAGACTAAACAAACTAGACTCTAAGGTTAATGATCAACTGTCCAAAAGGTCACCGAAAATTCATACGAAATCCTTTACTACTTAGAAGTAAAAGTAGTTAAAACGGGTATTCTTGAAGGACAATAGATTTTATAAATCAGTTAGTCTACTTTGGTTAGTTACATAGACCAATTTAAGCAAAAAAAGAGATCTAAGTTGAAAATATCTAATCAAAAGCATGCTATAATAGAATCATCCAAATAGTTCAAGTTTCAAATTCGACATATTTTAAAGTGTTAGGTGGTATCGGTGTGTAATTGTTCGCCCTTAGTAAGATCACATAAATCGATGTAAGATAAGGAAGTGATTACCTGATACCTGTATGAAGCCGCCCTGCTAAAGCAGCAACATCTGTGAGTGCTTTCTTCCATATCTCAATCTTTTGACCCAGTTGACTTTTTCTCTCAACATCTTTTTCCGCCTCCATCCTCTGTTTATGCTTTTTCATTGCATCTCCAAAGCTGCGTTTTTGCTTCCTGACATGTTTGGGCTTCACATGATGGAAGATGGGGATAACAATATGGTTAGAGCTCCTATGTTGTTCTAAGATCAACACAAGTTCATCAAGGCACAGTGATGAAGAAGCGTAATTCTTAGACAACACAATAACTGAAGCCCTGGATGCTTTGATGACTCTATCCATCTCAACATTCAATTCTACTCCCTTTTTAACAATTCTATCATCCCAAAAAGTCTTAAGATTCGCATCCTCAAGGGCCTTATGAAGATGAGAGGTGAACAAAAGACGAGTATCGAGACCATGGAAACTTATAAATACATCATATCTGGTTAACAATGAGCGGATATCGTTAACAACTTCGTCAATAAACTCTGCCTCTAGCCTGAAAATCGACTTAAATGAGTACTGCATATCACCAACATAATACTAAACATACAAAGGTTATCCGTTACTACAAAGCATATTATAATAGAAATCATCCAAATGGATAATCATTAATCTAGCTAGCTATATGATTTACTTAATGGGATCACATAACTGAACATTATATTGAGTCTCGATGCATCTTTAACCGATTCCGAAAGTATATCAGAAATCTAAAGAGCGTTTTGGCGATTTCATATTTGATAAAACATAATAAATTGATAATGTAAAATCAAAAGGTAAGAAAGTATTTACCGGCCCTTTACATATTTCCCTTCTAAATAAGTAACTTCTGTAAGTGCTTTCTTCCATGCCACCAATTTCTGAGCCAATTGACTTTTTTCCTCTACATTTGTCACTGCTTCCATCCTCTGTTTATGTTTTTCCATTGCATCACCAAAGCTGTTTTGTTGCTTCCTGACATCAGCGAGATTGACATGATAGAAAATAGGAATAACAATTTGGTTGGAGTTCCTAAGTTGCTCTAGGACTAACACAAGGTCATTAAGGCACCACCTTGAATAAGCGTAATTCTCGGACAATACGACAATAGAAGCCCTGGATGCTTTGATCGCACTCTCTAATTCTTGTTTCAGATTTTCTCCCATTTTAAGATCTTCCGCATCATAAAACGGTTTGAGATTGGCATTCACAAGGGCCTTATGAAGATGAAAGATGAAAGAACGACGAGTGTCTACACCACGGAAACTTAAATATACATCATATTTAGGAGTATTAGTTGATGATGAAGATGAAGATGCTTCTTCAAGAATAGACATAATTAATTTTGGAAGGTATGTGGGATTTAAAACAAGTGATGATCTTACTAATTTCCACCCTATTCTTTTTAAAGCCTACGACTGCCTTTCCATTTATTGTCCGGACGATATTTGGTTGGGTTAAAATGAGAAGGATGAGAAATAATTATAACCACACATTTGAGATGCATCGACTTAATTTAGATGCATCCCAATTAGTTTCGAAAGTGATTTTGAAGTGAAAACGATGCAAAGTAGTACTAAAAATAAATTTGACCCGCAGAAGACGAAAAATGTATATGATTCGTCTAACTTGATGAAATGCATCTAATATATGCATATGCATCTAATTTTTTGCTAGAAAATATATTATGGTGCATCTAAAAGACCATGGATGCATCTAATTCAAGTCGATGCATCTCAAATGTGTAGTTATAATTATTTCTCATCCTTCTCATTTTAAGTTTTCTTCTCATTTGATCCTTGGTCATATTTGGTATTTCATATCAGTGATTATTCGTTTGGCACAATATATCACCCCCGTTTATAGTAAAGGTTTAGGTAACACCAGGTCGTCCCAAGAGATGTATTTGTTTCTTCTGGCAGTTTTGAGTAACAAAATTAGATTCCAATGATTGTCACTTATCACTAAAACCATTTTTGTCGGATTTAAAATTTTTGAAACGTTTTGCCAAATTATTCTAAAGGTATATTTGTCCAAGGCTGAGTGCATAAGATAAACAAGCATAGGTATCACACAGAATACATGGTCAAGGCATAGAAGTAAAGCATGACGGGTAATCATGTAAACTAGTATATCTACTTTATGTAAAAGAATCTCCTTTCGGCCTTTGATCCTAGATACACAAAGTGCATAAAGTATGGTCCAAGTATGAAGTACTAAGTATGCATTTCCTCTAGTCAAGTCGTTAGACATGAGACTAGTACTTAAACATGTCATAGTCAAGGTTAACATTTGTTTTACTATTCAATTCTCACAAGCATAGCAATGATTCGTTATAGACAGACGATTCATAATGTAATCAACACAATTGCATCTTTTGACCTTTAAACAATCGTAATGATTAATCAAGACAAATGTTAAGAGACTAAACAATGACATATCAGATGCACATATAGTAGATTCAATATTCATGATACAAATTCTTTGTTCAACTCATGGCAAAAGTGCCTTAAACAAACATAAAGGTACTACTCCATATTCATAATAAAGTAAGCAAGTATTATCATCATTAGAATGAGTATATACCAAAGTTTACAAGTGTGCTCACGTTCCAATATTGTTCTCCTAAAGTTGCTACTGCCTCCAATTCCTTAGCTAGTGGTTTTTGGTGCAAAACCACTACTAAACTGCTTCTTATGATTAAGAGATGTTTCTTTATTGAGGTGTGTGTAATACTCCGAATTGAGCTCCTATTTATAGTGATAACTTTTCCTTAGCAAGTCCCTGAATAGTAATGATAAGCAAATGATCGGGCTCATCATTGATGTAGCTCATTAATGTAAAAGTATAACTGCCAGGGGAAGTACGCCGCACAACTAGCGTAAGGCTGGCTTCTCTTTGCGTAACCGGCGTTCATATAACATACAACCGGCGTACATCACTGTTTGACTCGTAGTTGCATAGTTGACCAAAGGTGCCCGTAAGCAGTGTGCTTTCTCCATAAGATCGGCGTGCTTTTGTCCAAACTATGTATGAATATCTTAAGTTCTTTAAAGTCATTTGTTTATTGTACTTCTTACGTCATTCCTTCAATCCTTAGTTCTGCATGTTCATTCATGTATTAAGTACCAAAAGTCCTACAAATAAGGTTATTTTATGTCACACCCCCAATTTACCTGACTTGCAGCGGAATGGAATACCTGGGGGTGTCTGTCATAGCATCACAGTTACAGTTCCATTGAACGACCTAAACTGTCGTTTGGAAAATACTTCGTTTGATCTTTGAAATAATCCAGAGTTTACAATATGAGGTCCCCAAAAGGTGTGGCATGTTTATGAAAAACAAGTCATACTAGATCAAACGTTTACATAAGTGCATGAAATAATGGTGAGACGCGTCGACTCCGCGACTCCATAAAGGTCCAAATGCATGTCACATGAGCTACCTTAATAACCTGAAATACATTGCTAAAACGTCAACACGAATGTTGGTGAATTGCATAGGTTTATAAAATGTAATGTTGTACGGCCACCACAAGTAAAAGTGCATAACAAAAGTTAAGTAAAATTGTACAATAGACCTTAAGCTCATGACCCCGAAGCTATGACTGATGAAATTATATGCCCCTCCTGAATGTTTTACCAGAACACTCCCAAAATGTAGACATGAAATGCATCCGCTTACTGTTGGTAATAACTACCACGGATGGAGGCGTCACCTTCGATAGATCTATCCACTCACTCTCGCTTAATCGGCAAATTAACGGTCTATGATAATAAATAGGGGACTTTAACAGGTTGGTAAGGCAACTTAAGCAATGTACATATGTTTTGGTACTTGGGCCCGTACTAAAAGGATTGATGCAATGTATTCCCCCGTGGGATTTGAAATCAAAATATTGAATTGAAAACGGGGCTATGAAAACTCACCTTAACTGATGATACTGTGATGAAGTGAAATGAACAACAATGAACTATTAGCTGTCTCAACCTAATATGAGTGATGAACGATCTAATTTAGATCACCAAATGATGTTATGAATGTCCATGCACATGTTCCTATACCACTCTACTCTTTGGTAAAACACTTGTTGTTATAAAAAATATACATTTTCCAAGACTTAGGAAAATATGGCTATTAGAAAAATAAAACTAGTTGAAATATATACATATATATATATATATATATATATATATATATATATATATATATATATATATATATATATATATATATATATATATATATATATATATATATATATATATATCGTATGTATCAATGTTAGTGTTGAAATCCTCGGTTTGAAATCCTTGATATAACGCCTTGTAGTGATAAAAATATACTTGTAATCACTAATACTTCATTAGTTATGAATTTGGGTACTCGGTATTATTTCTAGAAATCGAGAGTTACTACGTAGTTTTAGTGTTATTATTTTCAAAAGCTGTCAAAATAATATAAGTTTTGCCGATATTGAAACGTGAATATCTTTGTCGTTATAAGTCCGTTTTACTTGTTCTTTATATCCACGGTTACGTCTTAGTATGTAGTAATATATTTTGGAAAGCTTGGCTCCTCCGGGTTACGTCTAAAGCCTCGTTTTGTCCGACGAAAAACGTCCAACAGCATGTATTTTCAGAAAATATACTTTTCGTCAATAAACTTGCAAAAATCATAACTTCTTCGTTATAAACTCTTTTTAATCCGTTCTTTTGCCTACGGATTCGTTTTTGAAAGTATTTTCTAAAATTTTTGCCAAAGTTTACTTTATGTTTACTGATTTTCCTGGATTTACAAAAATAGGACAGAATGTATAAATACTTGTTACAAACCCATTTTTCATGTTCAAAACTAGTTTCTACTTCAACCAAATCTCTTGCAAACACCACAAAGCTATACTAACCCTACCGTACACCTTCTTAGGGTGCCATGGGTTCCTAATGACTAGTAATCATGTTAATTTAACAAAGGAACACCTAAATCAAAATCTAGGGTTTGTATGTTCCAAAAGTTAACAAAAATAATGTGGTATTGCTAACTTGTACATGAAAACCATAAGATACAAGTGTTAATTAGATGAAAACATGAAAATAAAGTTGATAACTCACTTTGAAATAATGGGTGATTAGATGATGAGAAACCTTGTGTTACTTGTGTTTTTGTTGTAAGATTCTTGATTAGGATGACAAAATGAACAACTTTGTTGCTTTAAATCTTGAAAAACAATCACTTGATCATGGAGTTTGGTGTTGGGTCGTGGGTTAGAGAGGAGGAAGAGATGAGATGAAAACTTTTTGATCTTGAATTTGTTATGAAATGATTTTGGTTTTTAGGTTTGATATATAATTTAGAGGTTTATTATTAAGATAATAGCTAATTAAGTCATAAGGTTAAAAAAAACACATGGTGTCTAGGGGTGTGCTCATGGCCGGTTTTCAATGTGTAAAAGAGTAGCAAAGTCGGTTTTGATGACTTAGAAAATGTAGTGTAATATTAGTTGTAGTTTAGTGTAAGTATTAGTTATAATCGGGTACCGGGTTTGCTAGAAATAAATATTAACGAAGTTAACCAGGACTGAATAAAGTCATAAAAATGTTAAAAATATGTTGGGTACAAGTACTGAGTGTTCGGGTGATTATTGTTTAGTTTTCACGAAAACCGTCGTAATATTTATAAACTTATGTTATAAATAAAATAAATTTCCAAAATATTGGGTAAATGAATATTATAACTTTTATGATGATATAATGGATATAAAAATATGTCGGGACCATTGTGGGAATATTTAGATATATTCGTCGTGTTTATAAACCGGGTGTTAACGTTTATTATAAATACTTATAATGAAAACGTTATATGTATCAAATATATAAATTTGAAAATCCTAAGAGTGGTATAACATGAAAATGCTGTTATGATGATATGCAGACTGTCTCTAGTCCGTATGCGGTGTCCTTACTGATAATGAAATGAATTCGCACCAAAACCAATACGGTTACGCGAATTTTAATACCCGTAAACTAAATTTACGATGAAATGAGTAATGCAAGTGAATAGTGAAAACTTTTCCGGCAATGAATAGTGTTCAGTGAATAGTAAATTTCTCAAATGTTTCTCAGAATATCAAATTGACCTCGAAAATGATGAATAGTAAAATGATGAATAGTGTTTTGATGAATAGTGTTTGATGAATAGTGTTTTTCCAAAGTTTGGGAAATGACCTGAAATGGTGAGTTGTGACATTTTACTATATAATTTACATAATATCGGGGTATAAATATGTATAATACGAGACTCATCAGGTCATCTCGTGTATTCCTAAAGCCAGACGGCCTCACTTCAATTGCACCTGACGCCATCAGGTGCAAATCTTTAAATTCTTTTTGGGGCGTCACGTTGTAATTTCCATCAGCTCCAATCTTCAAGTGATGGCCTCAGCATCTAAAGCTTGACGCCGTCAGGTGTAAATCCTGACTTTTATTGACTTTGTTGTTTTCTTCATTCTTAATTCTAAAAACGTCCAAAATGCTCCATATTCCAGAAATCATGTCCCAAGTACCTAAAATGAGAAAAGAAACGATTTGAGGCAATATTTGACCATAAATTCATGACTTAGGGCTTAAATGACCCCCTAAAAATGCATCAAATAAATCCTTATCATTTAGATTCTTTAATATGCACAATTTCATTATCTTCTAATGTTACATTTTCATTATTATTTCCTAATGGTTTAGTTTTACTAACGTCAGTAGTTTCTTCTTCAACTAAGTCATCATCCTCTAGAGGCAATGTTTTAGGTGGTGGAAGAGTTTCATCAAATGTTACATTCAAAGATTCTTCTACTTTCATGGTATGTTTGTTAAGGATTATATATGCTTTACTATTTTGTGAGTATCTTAGAAAAATTCCTTCATACGATTTTGGGTCAAACTTAGTAAGGTAATCCTTTGTATTAAGAACAAAGCATTTTCTTCCGAATACCCTAAAGTAATTTAGATTAGGTTTTATACCTCTTAACAACTCATATGGAGTTTTTCCTAAAATTCTTCTAATTGAGACTCTATTAATTATGTATGTTGATGTATCAACATCATGACACCAAAATTTTTGTGGGATAGATTGTTCACTTAGCATTGTTCTATTCATTTCTTGTAAGGAACAATTTTTTCTTTCTACTACTCCATTTGATTGAGGAGTACGAGGAGCAGAGAAATTGTGAGATATTCCATTTAAATCATAATATTTTCCAAACTGTACTTTGTTATCAAATTCCCTACCATGATCCGTCCTAATAGATACTATAGAACATCCTAACTTATTTTGGATCATTTTACTAAATATTTCAAATTTTTCGAAGGCTTCAGTTTTATCACTTAAAAATCTAGACCACGTGTATCGTGAATAATCGTCTACGATTACTAAGGTATAATG
This sequence comes from Artemisia argyi, assembly GCA_030686995.1. Taxonomy (NCBI): domain Eukaryota; kingdom Viridiplantae; phylum Streptophyta; class Magnoliopsida; order Asterales; family Asteraceae; genus Artemisia; species Artemisia argyi. The sequence continues at coordinate 74,458,147 of CM060685.1, read as the reverse complement.
GTTTCCTCCGTAGCTCCGCACAGCGGATGGACCAAAAAGATCCATGTGTAATAATTCTAAGCATCTAGTAGTGGAGACTATATATTTAGCTTTGTGACTAGCATGTGCTTGTTTCCCAATTTTACAAGCGTCACGGAAATGTTGATCATATTTTAGATTAGGTAAATTTCTAACTAGTTCCTTAGAGGCTAGGGATTGTACTTGTTGCATATTTGCGTGACCTAATCGTCTATGCCACAATGTAGAGTTTTCGTCTAAGGTTGCTAGGCATATCTTATCCTCCGGTTTATTTCCTAGTTTCATTACATATACACCTCATTTTTTAATTCCTCTACCTATGACTTTCCCATCCTTTACTATTTCACTATCTTTTTCGGTAAATGTTACTCTACACTTATTATCACATATTTGACCAATACTAAGCAAGTTATATGTTAAATTATCTACATGCTCAACATTTTCAATAGTTAGGGAGTCCTGAGAGATCGTATCTTTGCCAATGATTTTTTCACGCAAGTCACTACCGAAAATAAAGTTACCTCTGTTGTACGCCTTGTATGAAGAGAATAGCTTACGATTCCCCGTCATGTGTTTTGAGCATCCACTATCCTTGATCCATTCGTCGGGCTCCAAATTTATTCCTAAGCATATTTCATTGGACGCTTGACCTACAAGACATTTTTCGTCATTTGTTTTCTCTACTTCGTCTTTATCACTATCACTCCATGCTCCACCAATAAAAGCGCTTTGATAATCATAACTTGGCGACTTTGTACATTCACCGATGAGATGATTTTGTCACACCCCACCTAAGGCGGAAACGTGATGTGCGACGAAATCAGTATACATCGGAAAGAGGTATAGTACAACACCATAATTAAGATTTAAGAGAAAGCGTACATTATTACAATTTTGTTTTTATAGCCAACAGTGGCAATAAAACATAAGATTTAGTTTTCCTAAAGATAAAATATTGTAATATAACGATAACAACGATGACATGTGAAGACTTCTAATGGTCTTTATGAAAACACTTATTGTCGATCACCTGAAATGCATGAGAGAAAACGGGTCAACTATGAAAATAGTTGGTGAGTACACACATTTTATATAAATTGAAAACCTTTTTGAGTAAGCTCATATGGAAAATATTCTATCAACTTATCTTGTTACAAGTCTCGCACATACAAGACTTGTAACATATAAGTTCACATATATTTCAATAATAGAAGTAAGTCCAAAGTCTTTGAGAGAAGTTGATGAGTGTGTAAATACTCATCATTTTATACACATTTAGACTGTAAAAACAACTGAAAACACACATATACGTCATATAATACTGCAAATATCATTGGATTGTGTTTTTATGTATTTCAGATACAAAAGGATTGAAAACAGACGAAAAACGAGCAAAGTTTGCAGAATTGGCACAATCAGTCCCCCAGCTTTCAGAAATTGTCAGAATTGGTCCCTGGAAGATTTATTTTGAAGAAAAGTCAACGACAGTCCCCCAGGAATCAAGAAATGACATTTGTGGTCCTTGGAATAAAGTTTTCACGATTTGGCGAAATTGATCCCTCAAGTTTCAAATTTGGCCCCTGGGGATTTTAATTTTGGAAAATAATCATTAAGGATCCTTGGATTATGGATATGTTGCAATTTTGGTCCTTATGGTTATTTTGGAATATTGGCAGAACAAGCCCCTCACTTTTGGTTAATTACACAATAGGTCCTTGTGATAATTTCTACAACCAAACGGACTCCTTTTTACTACTAATCCGAAAATCCAAGTCCAACACCAAATCCACAACACCCCTGATCCATCACAAACACAGGCCCAAACCCTGGCCCGTTTCCCTTTTTATAATAAATCCGGGTCAAACGAAGGTTTGACCACCTCCTTCTCCACTCCACTTGGACTGCAACACCCCTGCACACTCCACCTTCCCCATCCCTCAAACTCATCTCCCCCATCCCATGTCCCCTTGGCCTCCACTACATCCAAACCTCATTAATTGCTCCTCAATATCTACAAGTTAATTGCCAATTGCCTTGTACCAATTTTCGCGCCAAAATCCATTTAAACGGCTAAGATCACTACAAGCCATCCAATGACTGAAAACGAAGTGGGATAGAGAGATAAACTTATCCAAGTCCATATAAGTGAAGAAAAGATTGAAGAAAGAGCAGTTAGTGAGTAGAGTAGTTGTAGCTTAGTCCTTAGTTTCGTTTTAATGTAATTATTTGTTCTAGTTGTTATCCTTAGCTTTAGAAAGTTGTATTAAGTATTTTGAATGTAATCTTAACTTTCCTTAATCATAATTTCAAATTTCCAGTTCTAATTTAGAATTTGCCATTTTCCTTAGAAAATCTCAATTTAATTAAAAGTTGTTATAAGGTATTGTAAAGTGATCCTCTGAGCTTATTTTAATCATTGATAATCTTTCTAAGCTTCTTAAGTTTGAAAACCAGTTCTAATGCAGTTTTCCTTAAAATACCAAAAATAGTCAAAAATTAGTTGAAAATAAAAAATCAGTTTTAAAGAAGAATGCATCATGGAGCAGGGTTAATCATGGAAGGTCCTGGTTTAGAAGCTTGTTGGGAAGCTTTAGGATAGATAAAGTTGGCCTGTGTACCATGTTCTCAGTCATTGGATCATTTGTAAGCATTTCTTGGATTTTTGTCATTTTATTGTTCAATTGCTCATGATGGTTTATATCTATCGTTTCTGTGCTTATTTTGTGTATTGGATATGTTTTAAGTTCATTTGATGCCTGCTTGTTAATGGAATCTCATGGTTGCTAGTTATTTGAATTTCACAGTCAAGAATGCTTAGTAATGATTAATGAGATTTTGCTGGTATTGTTAGTGTTTATATGTTTAGAATAACTTATTACATCTGTATAAGTCCTTAGTATCCAATTTCATGGCCTGTGACAATATTTTCCTTGGAAAATCACATTTTCACCTTTTTAAAGGTGTGTTTGGGTTAACTGTTAAAACTGTATTCCAGGTTGTTGTTGTTGTTGTTGGTTTCTATTGAAGTATCTTACATTAGGTCTAGTTAGTTAGTTTAAGTCATAAAAACAGGGTCTCATTTTGAAAAAAGTCAAAATCAATGTTTTAGATTCATATGTTAGTTCACTGCTAGATTATAAATTGCCACAATCATCATTTTAGTTCATAAAGTGTTTAGATTGCTAAATACAGTCTCATTATAACTTATAACTTCATTTTCAGTCATCAGGATCAAATCAAAACTCATTAAAGTCAAACCTAGTGTTCCAATCAAAAATTCAAGTTGCATACTTATGCTTCACATCCATTTCTAGATTGATTTTTCATTTGTTCATGCTTGATCCATATTAGCTGTAATTCATGGTTTTAGATCTTTGGTAGCTTGTGTTTCTTGTACTATTTTTAGTTTATTTTTGGAATTTTTTTATTTAGCTTGTGCATTGGCTCAAAGTACCCCCCCTTATAGGTCTGCTGCCCTACTCAGGGGTGTTTGTTACACATGACACTTTTCAAAAGCCTATAGCTTGTTCCATAAACAAGCTTTTCCTGAGCTTGTGGACTTTTTGGGAAGCCTTTGGTTCTGTCTCATTGGTTCCAAGCTTATTATGGGCATTTGAGCTTATTTGATAAGCTATAATTTGGCCTGCAGTTTACTCATAAAGCCTGTTTGGTCTGTAGGTTGTTAGATTTGCTTATTCTTGCTTATAAGCTTACTCAGTGTGCTATTCTTGTTGTTTTAGCTTGTTCATAGTTCATTCCATCTTTGTCTAGCTTATTTTGTACTTTGGGTCAGTGGTGTAGCTTATTAGTAGCTTGTGCTTCATCAAAAGCTTAAAACATCAAGCTGTTAAGGAAATAAGATCACCAACTGCTTATTTTTGAGTTCCATAAAATTTGCCTTCACAAAAGTTCATTATTTCCAGTTATTAAATAGATTTGTAAAAGAAAAACCAAGAAAAACCAATTTTAAAAATAGTGATAGCTTCTATTTAAGCCATTTGGCTTATTTTTTTAGCTTTTTAAAAATTCACTTTTCGTTTTTATATTTTTCCTAGGTTCCTGCACTTATATAACATTTTTAGAAAAAGTTAGGTAATTTTCACTGTTCATTTGCTATTTTTCATAATTTAATTTAATTTAAATTAATTAATAATTAGTTTTTAATTAATAATAATTATATAATGTTGGATCGATATATACTCTGACCAAACTAACTATGTAGCTTGTAAAGGTTTAGCAATCTTGAATAACTCCAAAACTACTAATGATGAAACACTGATATAACTCTGTTAAGTATGCGGAAACTACTTCAACAAAGCTAAGAAGAATATCAAAACTTCAACGATTATATTAAAACCAAACTTTGAACCTGCTTATTATATAGATTCACTAACAACCCTAATCGCTAAATAACTCTCTAATATCGTACGTGCATCTATATTATGTCTAATACCATCCTAAGGGTCCTTTTATAGATGTAAGGAAAACCCTAGTCGGTTTACAATTCTTGTACGACAAGTAAACTAATTCTAGAATATTCTAATCTAATAATCATTACTTTACATAACAGTCCTTTAACGATTTGCATATTAGTCCTTTAACAATAGCAGTACTTTGACTTTCTTCACACGAGCAGTACTTTGACCTTTACACACACGCAATACTTTAATCTTCAACAGTACTTTGACTTTATAACCCAACAATCCTTCCCTAACTTGAATTCTACTTGCTTGATTTCAAGTTCCTTTGTAATTCTTTAACATCAACATCTTTGTCTTCAAGGAAAGATTGTATCTTTAAATTCTGTCAGTCTTGTGCTCAATGTGTGTATTGTCATCATCAAAGTAATCTTTATCAGCAACAGATGATATCTTCACAACAACTAATATTTTTCAGCTACTCAGCAACATATGGCAAAATGTACATCAGATCATAAAGTTTCATACTATTCTCATCACTTCCAGGTGTGTTAACTCCTGTGAGAGGTGAATCATTGAAAATTAATGGATTAGATGTCTCTTTACCAAAGCCATTAACTCTGGAGTAGCCAATGTTTAGGTTAAAAACATGGTACATTGATAACTATATGATTTTTAGCAAATCATCAGCTATCAACGGATTTGTTAAGTCTTTACCAAGAGCCGTTTGCTTTTGGACTAGCTAGTTCTTTTAGTACAATCACTACCATGGTGAACTAATTACCATACAAATGGATTTTCCACAGCCTTTACCACAAGCCATTTTCTTGTGGGCTAGCCAACTCTTCACTATCACAGATATGGTGAGTTGAAAACCATACAATTTTTAGTAAATTATCAACTATAAACGGATTTGATAATCACATCAGAGCCGTACCCTCACGATGAATCAAACTCTTTCTTGTTTATTAAACATGTTGAGTTGATTACCATTTGTTGTGTAGTACAAGTACTAACACCATGTGTTACTCTCAAAACAATTTGTTGCTGTTATTTTCAATTTTTTTAACAAAACATTTTACTGGTTTTGTGCTGCAAACAGTACTTTGATAAAGTACTGTTTGTCTAGCAGTACTTTGAATAAAGTACTTATTCTTCAAAAAGATTTATATAACAAAAACCATACCAGTAATCATGCATCATCATCATCTGAAGTTGTCCATTTGATAAACAATTTAATCACCATAAGTGCTGTTTCATTCTCATGTTCAACTTCCATACCATGATCTAGCATTCTAATCATGAGATCTCTTGTAAGAGGATATCTTCTTTCAGCTAGCATATAAATCATGGTACCATCTTCTAACTCAAGTAAATGCACTCCTGATGATTCAAAAAATCTCCATCTTGTGATTTCCCAATTTTCTTGAGTATTCCAAAGAGCATCATTACTTGTTTCCTTTGTTTCCCAGGTAGTTGTAAGATCACCCAATAAGACTAAACCCACTCCTCTTGGTGGAATATGCTCAAAATAAGCTTGCACTTGTTGATACAAATGATATAAATCTTCTCTGTCTATCACGTGCAATATGTCCCACAACAAGTTGAATGCTCTAAAACTTCCATCTACTCTATGAAAGATAATATAATCTCCTTTTGATGATTCTACAACAGAAAATATAGAAATCATAGACTTTGTCTCAAAAACTTCTGATGGCAGTGAATGCTCAAAATCAACAACTCTTAAATAATTTCTCAGCTCATCAACTGTATCTGTTCTCAACTTGAACTTCTTTGATGACTGTTCATCATTAGTTGTCCTCTTTCTCTTTGACATTCTTTTGGCAGCTTTATCTTTTCTTGCATCCATAATTTGCTTTTCCTTTTTAGAGTTCATAGGAATAAAACTATCAAGATCTATTTGAATAGATTCTTGAACATCATCATATAGGCTTTTCATCTCTGGATATCTTAATTTCTTTAAACCTTTATATCCTTGACCCTTCAGAAAACTCATCATGGCATTTCTTTGTTGAACAATAGTTTGTGGCCTTTTTGGTTGATTAATTGGCTCCTTTGATTTTTCAAATTCAGCATCCAATTCAGCTTGTATCTTTCTAGCAGTTTCTTCATTTTTAGCTTCCTCAATAGCTTTTAACTCTGCTAAAGTGTACTTCTTCTTCTTTTTCTTGGATTCTATCATGATTCCTTTTCCTTTATCTTTGGGATCCAACTCTTGAGTAGATTGAGATGAAAATTGTAAGACTTGAGATTGTTCAACACCAGGAATACTAATACCTTTTGGTCTTGAGATGTTGAGAATAATATTAGCAATGGTCTCATCATCACTAGCAGTATGTTCTCTAATCTCTTCTTGAATCAGATTTGAAGGACCAACTTCTTCATCAAAATCCAAAGTTCTTGGTGTAATAAGATATTGCCTAGCAGTACCTTGAGAAACAGTACCTTGAGCACCAGTACTTTGAACATCAGTACCTTCCAAATCTATTTCTTCTATATCTCCACTCTTAACATCATTAGTAATAGTCTCATCTTCAAAATTAACTTGCTCAGTTTCATCACTTTTTCTTTCAACAATATCTTGATGAGCAATGTTTTCAAAGAGTGGTGTATCCTCATAATGCATCGTATGAGCTTCTTCATTTGGATCTTCATGAGTTTCAGCATCTTCATTCAGATTCTCATTATCCAAATTCCTCCCCAATGTGAATGAAGATTGCTTTTTGAGCTTCTTTCTCTTAGACTTAGAGACCTTCTTAGGTTGCTGACCACACTTTTTCTGTTGCTTCACCCATAACCTGTGATGTTTAACTAGTGGCCAAACAAATCTATGCAACCTTTTGAACTTAGCTTTCAGCTTCAATATCTGGGCAGCTTGAGCATCATTCCCTTGTCAAAGCATAATTATTCATTACACCCTCATCTTCTCTAAATGTTTGAGACCCATCTGTGGAGGTATAATCATTGGGAGATGGTGGTTGATTCACACCTTGCTCTAAATCATCATGCACAGTACCTTGCAAAGAAGCAGTACTTTCGCTTGAAGCAGTATGTTGAGAAGATTCATGAGCTTGTGATTGAGTATTTGCTGAATCAGAATGCTTAGTATCACTAGGTGAATTAGCTTCATCTCTAACAGCTTGTGCTACTTCCAATATATGAGCAGTCAAAGGTGTATTGCGCCCAGAAAACTTGACACTCTTTTTAGCCATGAATGTAAACACCTTTGAAGGAAGTATGACAACAAGTAAAAATCTTGGAGGTTTAGGAAGATCCTCAAGCTATTTGTTCAAGAACAACTGAACAAATCTAGGGTACATCAAAAATGGTGAACCATTATTGATATGAGAGAGCATACAATCAAAAATCATATGTGAGAAATTAAAAGGTTGATTGGTAGCTAATCCGACTAATGCAGAAGCTATGGTTTGACCAAACTGATCCCATGCAGCACTCTTGGGACTCAAGCAATGAAGTAAAACATGAATAAGATATTTCCAATGAGGACTAAATAATGGCTTCTGAAAAGTAGTTTTAGTGAGATCACCTTCATACCCTATATCCCTGAGTGTATCCCATAGTATGTGTCTATCAAAGCGAACAGTACCTTCTTCATCATGAAACAATAAATCTTCTCTGATTGTAGCCTTAGTGATTCAAATTGGCCTTCCAGCAACCGCAGCTTGAATAAAAGATTCATCATCTTGCAAACCAGAGTCAGCAGTTGCCTAAAATTCTTGAATCCATGGTCCAATAATGTCAGGAATGACCAGAAGAGCATAATTAATCGACGACCCAGTTAAGAAATCAATAATAGCATGAAAACCAACATTCAACGACGTCTTGTCCAAATTAGCGATCATGTTATGCTTACTACAGGTTTCACGATTAGCCATTGGTTGTTTATGGAAGAAGATGTTCGTCAGCGGTGGATTTGGTGAAGATTGAATGGATGGAAGGGAATAAAGATGAGAGTAAAAATGGATGGAAGAGATTAGCGCATAAATAAATGGGTAAGATTTAAAAAATTACGGCCCAATTAATGATTTTACCGTTATTTTTGGCATTTATCCACTCCGTAACAAATTTGTTGACTTTTACCCCTTATCTTTGACCGTTGAACAGTATTCCACAAAAAACAGTACTTTCCATTTAGTACTAAGCAGTACTTTCCATCTTCTTGTACAAAACATTTCCACAAGCAGATACACAAAATCTTCAAAAGAATAACTGTATTGCCTCACCTCAAACATAGGTACTAAATTTACCTTAACAAAACCAATACTTTCAAAAAGCCTTTAAAAAATTATTCTAAACTAAACAAAATCCTCCCCTCAAATGTAGCTTAATAATTAATCATACCAATACTGACCACTAAATGGTTGAATCTTGAAACATCAAATCCCTTTGTGAGTAAATCAGCTACATTATCATCTGTGTGGACTTTAATCACATTAATAAGCATGTGCTCATAGCAATCACGAATAAAGTGATGCCTAATCCGAATGTGCTTGGTCTTGGAATGATAAACAGGATTCTTCACAATGCAAATTGTACTCTCATTGTCAATGTGGATAGGAGTATTCTTAAAATTGAATCCATAATCCAAGAGCTAATTTTGCAACCAAAGTACTTGTCCACAACAACTTGCAACAGCAACATATTCTGCTTCAGTGGATGATGTTGCCGCGATTGTTTGTTTCTTACATTGCCATGAGACTAATCTCCTTCCAAGATATTGGCATCCTCTAGTGGTTGATCTTCTATCATAATTATCTCCTGCATAATCACTGTCTGAAAAAGCTTCCAAGTGAACAGGTGAATCCCTAGGATACCACAATCCTAACTTAGGTTGTTGCCTGAGATACCTAAAAATCCTCTTAACTGCATTCATATGAGAAACTTTTGGTGTGACCTGATATCTTGCACATAAACATACAGCAAAGGTGATGTCAGGTCTAGATGCAGTTAAGTACATAAGACAACCAATCATTGATCTGTAAAGTTTAACATCCACATCTTCTCCATCTTCATCTTTTCCTAATGCTTTAGTAGCATCAATAGGTGTGGTGGCTGGCTTGACAGTGTTGAAGTTAAACCTTTTAAGAATGTCAGTGACATACTTATCTTGACTAATGAAGATTCCACTACTTGATTGTTTAACTTGAAGCCCCAAAACGAAAGTTAATTCACCCATGGAACTCATTTGAAACTCTTGTTGCATGAGCTGCTCAAATTCTTTCACCATTGACTGTTTTGTGGCTCCAAAAATGATGGCATCCACATAGACTTGAACAAGCATAATATCCTTTTTGTCTCTTTTGATAAACATAGTCTTATCAATTGCACCTCTCCTGTAACCATGTTGCAATAGAAAGGTGGAGAGTCTTTCATACCAAGCTCTAGGAGCTTGATGGAGGCCATACAGAGCCTTAATAACTTTATAGACTTTGTTTGGATGTGCAGGATCCTCAAAACCAGGGGGTTGTTTAACATAGACTTCTTCTGTAATTGTGCCATAAAGAAAGGCACTTTTGACATCCATTTGGTAAACAGGAAATCCCATATAAGATGCAAAAGCAAGAAATAACCTTATAGCTTCAATTCTTGCTACAGGAGCAAACACTTCATCATAGTCCACTCCTTCTTCTTGTCTATATCCTTGTGCAACCAATTGTGCTTTGTTCTTGATGACATTCCCTCTTTCATCTCTCTTAATCCTGAAAACCCATTTTGTACCAATTATTCTCTTTCCATCTGGTAAATCACATAATACCCAAACATTTTGAAGTTTGAATTGTAGAAGTTCGTCTTGCATGGCTTCAACCCAACTCTCATCAGCTAATGCTTGAGACACCTTCTTAGGTTCTTCTTGAGATAGAAAGTAAGCAAATAGGCACATTTGTTGATCCTTATGATTCACCCTGTTTTGTTTATAAACAAAGCTAAGTAAAGTAGTATGTTGCTTAGAAAGACCTTTAGCTTTTGTTCTTGTGAGCACTCCTGAAGTGGAAGGTCCAATGATTTGACTAGCAGGATGATCTTTATGAATTCTTAATGTAGGAGTTGGTGGAACTTCAAGATCATCTTCCAAATTTGTGAAGTCAGGATCTTTATTGGAATTTGAGAAAATGCCTTCATCATTTAACTCATCATCAGTATCTTCTAACTCAGGCATGTTTGGATCATTCAAATCATCAGTATTGATCCAATTTGATGTATCTAAGACACTAGAAGTACTTTCAACTGGTTCAGCAGTACTTTGATTCAAAGTACTGTGAGTGTTATCTGTGAACTTCTCCTTTTTCTTTTATGCTTTATAAGCTTTCCTTTTATCATCTTCATAGGATTTTGCTATGGTTTCTTGAAAAAGCATCCTATTAAGTTCATCTTGGATAGCTTGGTCTTCATCAGATAATAAGGAATTTGGTTGAATAGTACTTTTCTCCTTTTCAATAGTTATGGGTTCTTCATCAGGAACATCTTCAGGTCTAACATTGATTCCATGAACAATGTACTGTGAATCTTCTTCTTTGTGAACAACTTGATTTTCTTCTCTGACAGGAACATAGTTCATAGAAGGAGTCAAAATATCAAGATCAAACATCCAATCAGGACCTTTACCTTTTTGACTTTCTTGATCTTCAAGAAAATCAACATGAAGACATTCTTGAACCTTTTTGGTAGCCTTGTTGTACACTCTAAATCCTTTGCTATTGGTACAGTAACCCAACAGGTATCCTTCATCTGACTTGCCATCAAATTTTCCCAGAGAATCAATAGTATTTAGAATGGTCAGAGGACAGCCAAAAGGTTTCATAAAACGAATGTTTGGTTTCTTTCCCATAAGCAACTCATAAGGTGTCTTCATCTGTGGTTTAGTGACTGATACTCTATTTAACACATAACAAGCAGCACTTACAGCTTCAGTCCAAAATTGAATAGGTAATAAAGAATCTGCGAGCATTGTTCTTGCTGCTTCTATCAATGTTCTATTCTTCCTTTCTGTAACACCATTCTGCTGTGGAGTTCGAGCAATGCTAAACTCCCTTTTAATTCCTTTCTTGGCACAAAATTCATCCATAAGCTTGTTTTTGAATTTAGTCCCATTATCACATCTAATGGATCTTACTTTGAGTCTCAATTGATTTTCAAGAGCTATTATAAGATCATGAATAACATCAAAGGTTTCATCTTTAAATCCTACGAAAAAGACCCAACTAAATCTGCTACAATCATCTGTTATAACTAAGCAGTATTTCTTCTTGTTTAAGCTTGCAACAGAAACAGGTCCAAATAGATCCATGTGCAACAACTCCAAAGGTTCTCTAATAGTTCTTTCCTCAATCTTTTTGCATGAAGCTTTGTGTTGTTTACCCTTATGGCAAGCCAAACATGAATGATCATTCTTGTATGTTTTAGAAGGTAAACCTCTAACTAAATTGCCTTTAACCAACTTGTTGATATTCTTGAAATTCACATGTCCTAATCTTCTATGCCATAGATGTGCTTCTTCAGTTGTTGCCCTTGCTACTAAACATATTGCTCTTTCAGTAGAGATGATATTCTTCAAATCTAAGCTGTACACATCATTGGTTCTTGGTACTCTTAGTGTTACCAAGTGATCATCAAAAACTTGAACTCAGGAGAGAGAATAAGACATTCTGTGTCAGTGAATAAAATAGGATGTTTCTTGTCACAGATCTAAGATACTGACAAAAGATTGAATTTAAGCTCCTTCACATAACGAACATTCTCAAAATCAATGCATCCAGTCTTGATGGTTCCTTTGCCAGTAATTCTCCCTCCATTAGGATCATTCCCAAAAGCAACTCTTCCTCCAAAATATGCCTTAAATTCTGAAAGTATCTCCTTGTCTCCTATCATGCTTCCAGAGCAACCACTATCAATAATCACATGATCCTTAAGCTCCTCTTCTGGGTTTCCCTGCATAAAAGATAAAAAAAAAAATTAGTTTCATTTAGGAACCCAAGCCATTACTGACTTGAATTCCCCTTGTGGAGTGACATACTCAAATTCTTTGAGTATGTAATCTCCACTATTTTTGAAATCATGATCAAGAATTATTTTCTTTGGTTCCAAAACTTGTGTTGGATTCTCAACAACACTCCCATTTTCACCCTTACTTGCTGAAAGTACTGTTTGTCCCCTAGCAGTACTTTCTTTTAGAACCTATTTAGGTTTAACAATGTGTGTTGAGTTCTTTGATCTAGGTACTCTACTTGAGGTGTAAGGCCTTCTAGGTTGATAGTAATTGAACCTCCTTGGTCTTACATTCGAAAAAGTGCTAGCAGTACCTTGATTGGGTGAATACCTAGCAGTACTTTGAGAGGGTACTGCTTGAGAAACATTTGACTTACCAGTACTTTGAAAAATATATCTTGAGGGTACTGGTGGTTTGGAAAAAGGTCTTTTCTGGTGAGGGTACCTATAGTCTTTTGAGAAATTACTATGGTTAACCCTATTTGAGTGATTCCAAACTGGTTTATTCTCCCTTGACTTATGGTTAGCAGATGTGGTCTTTGGGAATAGACTTAAATATTCTGAGTGAAAGTCACAGTCCTTAATCAAATGATCAGGACTACAGCATACAAAACATAACTTTTGATCCATATTCCCAAATCCTCTACCTTTAGTTCTATGACCAAAACTATCTTGACTTTTTGGTGAATGATTAAAAGGTTTTCTAAAGTTTGCAGTAGTTTGAAAAGTTTTTCTTGAAGGTACTGCTGAATGTCCAGTAGTACTTTGAGAAGTTTTTGGAAGTACTGCTTGTTTTGAAAAAAACTTCAGGAAACTTTTTAACATTGTTAACACACCCTGAACCCTTGTTATCATCCTTAGGTTTCTCAACTGTTTCTCTTAAGGATTCAGAACCAGATGGACTTGAATTAGATTGACCAGTAAGCTTTTTCCTAAACTCCAAATTGTCTACTCCAAAACGAGAAACATCTGTCCTAAGTGGTTGAAAGCTACCGGTGGGTGGAGGAATAGAATTATATCCCTTTTCTTTCTTAAATTCAGGAGGTGTTGGACTAATTGATTCCTCATTACTAGATGTGTTTTCTTCTAAGCTAGTGAGTTCTTCATCGCTAGTTGAGATCTCCTCTGAATTAATTAGTTCCTTATCACTATTTGGGACCTTTCCTGAACTGCTATACTCACCACCATAACCTAGGCCAGTTTTAATGTTTGCTGTTCTTTGTTTTTCAACAAAACTAACATGTGAAAGACCAGATTCTTGCCAACTAGTAAGTTTTGCTAACAAATCATCCCTTTCTTTAGTGATCTTTTCAAGTTCAGAAACCTTACATCCTAACTTCCATTCACTCAATTTTAATTGATAGTCTTGTTGCTCATATTTTTCTGCCCAGCCATTTCATTATTTTCATGAGTGATTATTTTGGCTTCCATCGACTCTAAAGTCAATTGATAACCAGCTACCTCAGACCTAGCCTTTCTACAATTATCTCTTTCAGTCTCATATTCTTTAAGTAATTTTTGATAAAAATTACTACATTTAAAGCATACCTCAAAGATAGTGGATGAACTTGGTAAAGTAGCTACCATAGCAAACAGAACAGGTTCTTCTTCACTTTCAATGCTCCAATCAAAGCTTCCAAGGCCATCTCTTGATTCCAAAGCAGCAAATCGTGGTTCCTCATCAAAAGCTGTGCTCCAATCAAACTCTTCCATTGCAACCATAGAGTAGGTTACTGGTTCATCATCAAATTCATTACTCCAGTCAACCTTTGATAGATTTTCTTGAGCCAGCAAAGCTTTTGGTAATAATAGGAACTTCCTTTCTTTCAACCTTGGGTTTTCAATCATTCTATTTGCCTGATATTTTGCAAACTTGCATTCCCTGGCAAAGTGTTTAGGCCTTTGACAATTAAAGCATTCAATCTTAGATTTGTCAAATGCTATACCCTGTCTAGCTTTAAAGTCAATACCTCTTCCTGTTTTGTTTATGAACTTCTTGATCCTTGCAGTGATCATGGCAACTTGCCATCTTATGTCAATTTCTTCTAGAGCATCCTCTTCAATTTGCAACAAGTCTTCTTGATAAGTGACAGGTAAAGTGGCTTATTGAGCAAAGAAAGAACGTACAACATCATCAGAGTTGGTGTTGTTTGATGGTGATGAAGTGGTAGTAGTCATGGTTGTGCAAGTGTGCTTTTTATCAGTAACAGTACTTTGAATAGGATAAGCAGTACTTTTAGTGGAAGTACTGCTTCTGTTTTCAGAAGACACGAAAGCAATGTTTTGAGATTTATGATGAGAACTTGAACTTATGTTACCATTCATCTCATCTCATACACCTTTAAATTATTGTAGAGATCATCAAAGTCCATAGAATCCAAACCAGGTTATCCTCTAATCATAGTAGCAACCACATGCCATACCGATGGTAAACTTCTTATGAACTTCAAGTTTGCATCTTCAACAGTTACCTCGGCACCATATAACTCTAGCATACTAAGAAGATTTTGGAATCTGTCATAGGCAGCATCAATACCTTGTAGTTCACCAACAGTGAATGTTTCAAACTGTTGCTTCAATAAGTTTCTATGCATCTTCTTGGAAGCATCGTCACCTCCAAATCTTGTCTTAATAGCAGCCCATAGTTGTTTTGCATCCTTAGCATCATGAAACTTTAGTAGGTGACCATCAGGTATAGCAGACAACAGTATGTTGAGAGCCTTCTCTAGATTTCTTTTTGTAACTGCTGGCAAGGTTGGCATAGGTGGTTTAGGTTGTCCTGGAATTTCTACAGGTTCTTCAAGAACAACATTACCATTGACAATCACATCCCATAGAGCATTGTCTGTAATAGCAATGTATTGCCTCATCTTCATGCTCCAGAGATCATATTCTCCCTTCTTGATGATAGGAATTCGGAGTGAGGTGATGGATGGGATTGGTGTAGCTTCAGTCGACATATATTAGAGTTTGTAGTTAAATCGGTTTTAAGGGTTTCTTCTTAATCAGAGTTTCCACACAAGCTCTGATACAACATGTTGGATCGATATATACTCTGACCAAACTAACTCTGTAGCTTGTAAAGGTTTAGCAATCTTGAATAACTCCAAAACTACTAATGATGAAACACTGATATAACTCTATTAAGTATGCGGAATCTACTTCAACAAAGCTAAGAAGAATAACAAAACTTCAACGATTATATTAAAACCAAACTTTGAACCTGCTTATTATACAGATTCACTAACAACCCTAATCGCTAAATAAATCTCTAATATCGTACGTGCATCTATATTATGTCTAATACCATCTTAAGGGTCCTTTTATAGATGTAAGGAAAACCCTAGTCGGTTTACAATTCTTGTACGACAAGTAAACTAATTCTAGAATATTCTAATCTAATAATCTTAACTTTACATAACAGTCCTTTAACGATTTGCATATTAGTCCTTTAACAATAGCAGTACTTTGACTTTCTTCACACGATCAGTACTTTGACCTTTACACACAAGCAGTACTTTAATCTTCAACAGTACTTTGACTCTATATCCCAACATATAAAAAGTCTAAAAAATATATTTTCAGTTTTAAAATTAGTTTTAGGATATTTTAGAATTTTCAAAATTTAATTTTCATTTTTCTAGCTTAAAATCATTATTAGTTGTATTTTTAGTCTAATTTAAATATTTAAAAGTAATTAATAATTAGTAATTAATTAATAATAAATAATTAAATAGTCTTAAAAATAATTTTATTTTTTCAAAAATTTTCTTTTATCATTTGGATTCTAAAAATATAATTTTCACATCCGTGGGATTTGTATTGGCCGGAATTCACATTTTATTTCGTGCGTTTATGTAATTTTAATTTAAACGTACGCGTTTTAGGTTTTAAACGTTTTTAGGTAATTTGCTTTCATGTTTTCATTAATATAGTTTATTTAAGCTATTGTCATTTATCTTTCCTTAGTTGATTCACCATTACCCCTTTCCTGTTCAGAATCACCCGATCAAAAATCCGTTTTAATACCTTTGCACGCCTCGCTGGGACATAACGACCCGGAAATACATTGTACTCCACGGAGATTTGGCCCAAGCTGTTTGACCATCTTGACCATTTATCTTGGTTGATTTGGACTGACCGTTTGGGGCCGATCAGAATTTCACAAGGCAAAGGTTCTGTTAATCATTCAGTTACAAATCCCGCCCATACAAGACTTGCAACCTATGTTTTCACAAACCATTGCGTAAAAGATAGTACAGTTTATATCAAACACAATGGTCATATCAAATAATAATGCCTCATATATAATAAAGTATGCGGCAAAGCCCCAAAAATAAAAAATATGCATTCCGTAGACAAGGGAACGAGAGGTTGGCTAACCTCTAATAGTGCTATCCATACTACCTACTGCCCCACACAAGGAGACCATACAAACAGTATGTTTAAATTGGAGGGCGAACGGCAAACCAATCGGAGACTAAAAATGCAAATGTACTGTTTGTACGAACAGTACATCATAACAACTATTATATACTATCAATTACGACTGCTCCGAACAGGAGAGACTCGGCACTGCTCCGAACAAGGGAGACTTAAAGTTGACTGCTCCGAACATGGGAGACTTTAGGTCAAGAACGTACGGTACATTAAGTTCAAAACAAGTCATAAATTCATAATTAAGTCCAAGAGTTTAAGACAAGTTCAAAAGCTCAAGTCAAGTTATAAGTTCAAGTCAAGTAAAAAGAGTTCAAAATATGTCAAAGGGTTCAAAGTATGCCAAAAGGTTCAAATAAAGTTAAAAGAGTTCATAGTATAGTGCAAACAATATAGTTTAAGTTTAGGTTCACGTATAGTTTACTTACAAGCACAAGTACTAAAACGAGGGTTCAATAAGTAATATAAAACAATAGTTGATTTAGTTCAAGTATAATTCATGCATCCACCCCAAAGCAATTTAAAATAGTTTGAAAAAGGGAGTTCGTGAATACTCACCTCAAGCAATAAGTAATGCGTTACAAGTGTGCACGAAAATGATGCGCGATGCTCTAACCGCAACTTGCACTTATGAAGTGTATTTAATGATGGTGAACACAAATGTACCCAAGTAATAACTCCTAAACCCTTGTTATTAATTAATATACCAAATAAACGCTAATAAGCACAAAAGCTAGCAAGACCAGATATTTCTTTCTTGTTTCTTGCCTTGTTTGAATAGTAAGTGACAGTGAGTGAGATTTTGAGTTTGCAAGTGTGTAAAATGAACTCACAAGCATCCCTTTTATAGCCAACCAAAAGCATGGCATTAATATTATTTAAGTTAAGCTACATTTAGGCTAGTTAAAAAATATATATAAGAATTTGTACTTGTACTACATGCTGTCGACCAAAAAGAGGAAAGGAAGGAACCACTTTGCATGCTTGGTATACTAAAAAAAATGTGCATGGTCTTTTTATTAAACAATTATGTGATTACGTGTGAGGTGTATATCAAATAAATACAAAGTACGTGAGGATAATTTACTAGTCAACCCTTGTGAAAAGGTTAACTTTCAAAATCCGTGAACACAATATATATATGTGATACCGGGCAAGTGATTACCAGGGTCGTGTCTGAATGAGGTGTGAATGGGCGATATCATGTGAGATCCGAGATTAAAATGCTTGTAAGGATGATCGAGAGATTATTTGGTATTTTAAAACTACGTGAATTAACGAATAACGAACGAAAAATAAACGTAACTAAAACATAAATCAAACAAGGAATGAAAAATAAAACTCAAAAACTACTAAAAATGCTAAGGGAACAATAATTGGAAGCTAGGGAAACCCTAAACGTAATCTAAGTTTAAAAACGTAAAAGTTAATTTAAAAGAAACGTAAGTGCGCGAAATAAAACGTGAATTTTACGCTATACTAATCCTACGGGTGTAAAAATGATTTTCCTACGTTTCTAATAATAAAAGAAAATATTTGGAAAAGGAAAAATATTTTTTTGCTTTTGATATTAATTAATATAATTTAAAAACTATTAAAACTAATTAAATGCCTAAAAAATAGAAATACTTTTTGAATAAATCTGAGGAAATTTTTGAAAATCTATTACACTAAAAAGAAGCTAAGAAAAATAAAAAAACTAGAAAAAGCAGCTGAAATAAGCAGATAATAAGCAAAATTAAAACTGATAAGTTAATATAAGCAATAAGAAATAAACTTACTATAAAAGAGTTAAAGGGAATATGTATTACAAGAAAAGGCCCAAGGGCATTTGGTTAGAAGTGTGGTTGTTGTGTCTGTGTTGTGTGAACTTGGTGACCCAGGTTCGAATCCTGTGGTCACCTTTTTAAACTATTATTATTATTTTTTTTGTTTCTTTTCTGTTTGGGAATCAATCAACTATAAAGTGCAAACATTTTTTTATGAAACTTTGTTTTGTGAAAACTCTTGAATAGGTTGGTAAGAGCTTTTGGGGAGCTTGTCAGTTCATACAAACAATCAAACACAACAATTACTTTAACTACTTATAAGCTTATAAACTCAAGTAGGCTACTGACTTGGCAAAATAAGCTAACACTAATCAAATACTAATTTATCCAAGCTAACCAATCAGTATCACAAGTAAATCAACAAGCTAAACCAACTAAAGGTTCAAATCATAGAACAATACCAATTTGCCACAAGCTACTTCCTAATAGGCCATTAAGCTATAACTAACCAAAGTATAAACTAAACAACTATCCTAGTCCTAAGTGAAGCAATACCAATCAATGGCTAAACTAGACATAAGCAAAACAAAAACTTGATAACTGCTACTGATGGATAAACAAGCTAAACCACCAGGCCAATGGGGCATATATGAGCACTAAAGTAAGCTATAATCAGTTATGCAATTGCACAAGTGAGCTAAGGTATATCACCACAAGCCACCTCAGAAAACTTAGACCAAAATTTCAGCTTTTAAAGTGCATAAAATAGCTGCTGATGCAGGGGCTGTTTGCGACAGAATTGGGAATAAGCTAAACTAGGGCTTAAAAGGTAATCCTAAAAAAGCTAATATTGAGAAACTAAGCTATCCTAAGGAAAACTAAGTTAAGGTATCTAGGGGATTCTTAAATAAGCTAGAGGGGACCTGAATAAGCATTGGTAAACACCTAAAATGCACTAAATGAACCTTAAATCCTAACCTATGGCTACTGGGTGAAAAGTGACTGAAGGGGGAACTTTGACAGCTGAAGAAGGCTGTTATAAAAAATTATAAAAAATAAAATAAAAATATAAGCATGGAGATAAGCAACGAAATAAGCTAGGGACAAATTTTTAGTCCTATATAGCAAGTAATGAACAAATGAAAAATAAAGATGTGGAGGCTGCTAGGCTATTTCTAGGATAGTTATGCAGAAATGAAATGGGTTGAAATGGAAAACTTTGACTTGAAAAGTCAAAGACCGGAGACTACACTACCTCTACATCCTATTTTGAACAAAAACTGAGCAAAGGAATCAAACAAATAGCCCCAAAACAAATTCTAACCTATTGATTTTAAAAAACAGTTTTAATGAAAGTATTTCTTGAAAACAAGTTAAATAACTTAGAAACTATCTAAAAATAAAAAGAATTGATTTAAAACTACTAATAACTACTAAAGAAAGCCGAGTTAAGTGCATAGAATGGGTCAAAACAAACTTTTGGGTTAACTAATGCTTGTGCCAAACACCCTATATGAGGTGTCAGATGAAATTTTTATACAACAACCAAGGACTAAAGCTAAAATTCTAATAGAATATAGTAAATTAGGCTTGACTCAACTTAAATAAGCAATAGTAAAGAAGAATTGAGGACCAAAAATAAGCAGAAGATAAGCATCAACAGTGAGTAAAAAAAAGTTTAAACTTTCATTGAATTAAAGGAATTAGTACAAAAGGCTTAAATAAAACTAAGATACTGAAAAACTAAACTAAAACCTACTGCCCTACAATGGCAACAATTGCTTCTATTTATACTAAAATATTCTAGGGTTTCCTTGGCTTCTCTTCTCCTCTTTGTGTTTTCTTGGACAAATCCCAATCGTTGGATTACATAAAAACCATCTCAGCCCTTATATCCAATTTGGCACCCAAAAGATGTTGTGGATTGATGACATGGAGTGGTAACATGTGAAGGGATGGGGAGCTTTTGAAGAGAGGGTGGCATGTTGCAGGTTAAAGCAACGGAGGAGGGGAATGCTTGGCAAGTAAAAGAGAGCAGGGAGGAAGAAGGTGTTGACTGAGCAGGTTTTGGTTTGACTGGGCGTTTTATTAGTAAAAGGGAATGAGATTGGGTTTGTTTGTGTGTGGGTTAGACTGGTGGGCTGGGGAGTAATGGATTTGGGCTAGGATTTGGTGTGGGTTGGTTTTATGTTAGTAATTAGTTAGTAGGTAAAAAGTAAGATTTATTTTATAAAAACGTTTTTGTAGTTTTTTTAGGCTAATAATAATAATAATAATAATAATACTAGTAAGAATAATAGTAATAATATTGTAAAAGTAAATTTTAATAAAGAACAAAATAAAAGTTTTGACAAAATGTTTTTGGAATTTCTATTTTGAAAATGGAATTTGGTTTTAAAAATGATTTTTGCGTTTAAGTTTTTGGGGTTTTGGGGTATTTTGGTAATTTTTGATGTCGGGTGAGGGCAATTTGGTAATTTTTGGTTTAGATTAAGGGTAAAAGGGTAATTAGGGTTTTTGTGTGGTTTTCCATCCTCACCCCCATGTCACATCCCAGGATTGACTTTAATCTTTGGCTCTTTGTCTTTTTCTTCGTTTTTCTTCAAAAATGTGCCGAGTCGATCCAGTAATGCTCCATTATGCTCAGTAATCCCATCCAAGCTCCGGCTTTTGACAATTTTCCAAATCTCGTGCTCATTTTTGTCTTTTTGGCTTAAATTGGGCGTGTTTTTGAAATATCCGTACCTGCATAAACACAAAAACATAATATCTTTGGCATTTACGGTTAGTTTTTGGTCGTTCTGGTCTTAATTTGGTAAGAAAAAGGTATGTGAATAAGCACCTACCAAAATCCCCCAGACTAAGGTATTGTCGTGTCCTCACGCAATGTCATTACTTCACGCTTTTGAGATAAATAATTTCAAAACTCTTTTTACTAACTTTGAAAAGTAGGAAAATGTTCAAAAGAGATTACGAAATCATTTATTCCGAAAACGCCTCTCTTTCCACTTTATTCTCTACACTATTGTTTTTGTATTTTTTCACTTTTTATGTGACGGGATGTCGACTTTCATTATTTTGTTCTATAACGTTTAGGGTCACGGAGTAAGAAACATAATTCATAGAAAAGTGTCCGTATGGATAGAATTCATCATCCCTGATTTTTCACAAGTTCCCAAGCTAAGTGTAAAAACGAAATCATAGCCAAAAATGTCATTAGATGCTAACACTACTCATAAATGCTAATTGTGAATTCCTAATCCCAATTCTTATTTTTATCTAGACTTTTTTATGGAAATGATTTCTCATTTTCGTTCTGATAGTTTTAAAGTCTGATAGATTTAGGCGGTTTTAAAAATCATTTAACTTTTAACTCAAAAGGCTCAAAAGGTCACACCAAATTTATTATATTTTCATTTTCATTTTGCATTTATTCACTTTTTTTATGTTTGTTTATTTGTGCCTCAAACATACGGAGCTTCATGGTGAAACTCCCAGACCTAAACACCTTTTAGAATAAAAGATGCAAGGATCCGCTTGTCGAACCATAGTTATTTTTGGCACTTATTATTTATTATTTCACTTTTACTTGCCTCAAGCATACGGAGCTTCACGGTGTAGCTCCCAGACCTAAACGCCTTTCAGAATAAAGGATGCAAGGGTTCACTTGTCGAACCACAGCTATTTTTGGCATTTATTATCTATTAATGATGTTATTTGCGAACCTCATATGGCATAGACAAAACGGGGAGTTCCAAGACCTAAACGCCTGTCAGAATAAAGGATCCAAGGCCCGCTTAATGCTTATGCCACACGTAAAATGAGTTGAAATTTGAATAACTGTTAGAACCGCGAAATTCTAATTATTTTATTTTTGGGTTTTCAATCTTGCGGGAGCAAGGAACTACAAATAACCGTTATGAGCTCTAAGGAAATCCAACTATTCCACGTTTAGCATCTAATCACATAATTGACTTTTCTATCATTTCTCGTTCTCCGCAAATTTAAAATCTCAAGTAATGAGATCCACGAATGCTTAGCCTAATGAGTTAAGGGAACAAGCTAGGGCTCAACACGCCCGGTCAAGTCAAAATTTCTATTCCTACTCTACCCAGCGGAAAGTCAAACAGGAAGTCAAAACTTATTATATTTTTGCAAAAAGTTTCCAAATTTTCTCATTTTTTTGTACTTTTCTGATAATTTTTTTTTCAATTTTTCGGGAAAAACGGGGTTGCATGAGTAAATGGCTATATGAAAGTGCAAGTCAAATCAAATCGAAGATACCCCCCCCCCCCCATACTAAAGTTAAATATTGTCGTCAACATTTCAAAGGTAAGGGTCATCCTACGTAACATCTAAGGCCGTTTATTAATTATGCCAAAAGATAACGTTAGTCAATAAGATTTTTGGATACTAGACTTCTTGAGCACTGATGAATGAGATTTGAGTGGAGTAAAGACAAAATACGAGCACGAGAGTCTCCACACTTCAGGGAAAATCCTGAACATACACAACAACCACAAAACACAAGTTACAGAAGAGGTTGCCCCCTTCTCGTTACTTTATTAGAATATAGAAAGAAGACAGAAACACGGGTTGTCACCCATGTGATACTAATGTTTTTGTTAACCGAGTCACTAGCTTGACTCGACCCCGAATTCATTGGTCCATGGGGGAGCAAGTGGAAGAGAAAATCATTATAGGACTTTCATTCAAGATGTTTGGATAAACATTGAATTTAATGAAAGTTCCACTCCGATGAGATACATCCGGCTAAAAAGAATGATAAATGGATATGCTGGGGGTCAAAAATGGTGTCCTCACTTCCGAAGGTGAGAAGTAAAGGACAAGTCACCGTATAGGTGAAAAAAGGTAGAAAAACTCGGATGACATATGTAAAGTCAATATAATGGAGATCCTCAAAGGGAATAGTCACATATGTGTCGGGAGGGAGATTAAGGATAACTCTATCATTAAGCAAATTCTCATAGAGCATGTCTCCCTCCGAGTCATCCACAATATCCAAATCTTCATTCTGAATGTCAAAGATAGGATTATCTTCTTTTAGAGTGAATTCAGAATCGAAATCAAACAAAGGATTTGTGAAAGTCTTATCGAAAGTTCCTAAAAGTGAATTAGGAAAATCGAAAGGGTCCTCAGATTTCTTTAGGATTGGAATAAGGTCACAGGTTTCCTCTTCAAAGTTGAGGATCTCGCAATGTGAAAGTGATGCATCAACATATTTAATGTCTTTACAAGATAAAGAATCGTCATCACTATAACCACTGTTAAAATCGGAGAAAGTCTCAAAATGATATTTTGAAAGATCAAGAGGAGAGGGCATATCACACACATGTTCAAGAATACCATCGGACTCACTTAGGATTGGGAGAAGGTCCTCAACACTAGATGATTCCATTTCCGAAATAGTGCTAAGATGCTCGTCCCCCATAATTAGAGAGTCATCGGGATCGATAGTCGGTAAGATGGATGTGATTGTAATAGACTGAGGGTGTTGAGAAATAATATCATTCCAAGGAATAACACTCTCCTTGTCATCCTCCTCATCATTATTGCTAGCATAAATGGCTTTTATACGTTCCATCTGTTCTTCCGCTAGCAATTCTGCAATACTCTTGTTTTCTTGCCTTTTCTGGATGCGAGTGATTGAAGCTGACGAATTCTTATAATATTCCTTCATTTGAATAGTATCCCCATCATCCTCATCGAAAATGGAAGCCTTGAGGAATTGGGAACGTCTTTTAGAAGCTTGCTCTCTTGCCAATAATTCTGCAACAGATTTTTCATTGTGAGTTGCTCGTTCTTTGGCTAGCAAGTCTCCCCAAGATTTTTCATGGGGATATTGATGAATGACGGAATACTGTGGAGGTTGGAAATTGTCAAAACCGGGTGGATCATAACAAGGATTAGGTTCTTGATTCCACGGTTGACATTGATAATCATCATGAGGACCCCCATAATTTGCATAAGAAAAACTCGGCGTAGTTTGAAACGATTTTTCATTGAAATCTTAATGGCACGGCTATTGCTCAAATGAATATCGAGGAGGGTGTTTGAAATCGTTGGACAAGCGAATGTATTTACGATTTTAGAAGTGCAACAAATACAAAGTCCATGGGTAAACCCACATTCCTTGCAAAAACATCGTTTACAAAGTGAGCCATCTCCTAAAGGATCTCCGCAATTAAAGCAATTATGTTGATCGAACGAAGACAACTGGGGTTGTGGAGAGTAGTCAGAAAGACATTGAGAATCATTGAAAGAATTTTGATTTTGATTAATGAATGATTTTCACCAATTAAAAAATCCGTCTCTAATATTACTTCCACACCGCTCACACGCACACTTGTAACAATGATGATTATCATCCACTGGACCTTTATAATGAAAACAGTGATAGTCGAGTGATGACATAAGAATTAAACATTAACGAGGGATGAGAAGATAGAATTAAACGTTTTAAGATGATAAAGAAGAAAAAAGAAAATATTTTTGGGTTATTCGAAAAACAACTCAATTAAAACAAGACCGAATAAAAAACACAGGGAACTTAAACCAATAATCACAAGTGAATGGTTACTTTGAATGAAAAAATGCTCAGAGTGGCGGGAGAGCAAAGGTGAGCAATAAATGCCGCTTAAGTACCCGTTCTTCTTCGGTTCGCAATTTAATGTCAGAACCTACCTAGAACCTCTCTTTTATCAATCGAAAGTGAACCGATTTCACAAGGGATACAAAGGCAAGTTTTAATCTTTTGTTTGGGAACTTATTATGGTCATACCCCCAGTTGGTAGGTATTCTGTCGAATGTTTCTCGATAATGTATTTTATTTTTATTTAACAAGAAAAACGGAAATTTTTTTTCTATTTTTTTATATGATATATATACATATATATATATATATATATATATATATATATATATATAAAAGAAAAATAAAATATTTTTATGTTTTATATGTTTTTGAAAACGATAACTTCTTGACGAAGGATCTACAAGTCACTAATCGTTAAAACCTTAACGATATTGTCACAACACAACCTCCCTGGCAGCGGCGCCAAAATTTGATTACATGTGAGGTGTATATCAAATAAATACAAAGTACATGAGGATAATTTACTACTCAACCCTTATGATAAGGAGTAATTTGTTACGCTTTTAAGGGGTCATTTAAGCCCTAAGTCATGATAATGTGATCAATTATTACCCTAAATCATTTTTTTTGTCAATTTAGGTACTTTTGAGAAGACTTCTTGAAAAGGAAGCATTTTGGATGTTTATGAAGCAAAAAGTGAAGAAAACGACTAATCCAAGAATCCATGCTGAAAATTGTAGGAGACGGCGTCAAAGAGTTCAAGGGGACGGCGTCAGCTTATGTGACAAGAGGTGGATATTACATTTACACTTGACGCGCCAAAAGACAATTTGAGGTTTAATAAGAGACGGCGTCACGTTCTACTAGGAGTAGGCCATCACGTATCATGCTAAAGCGTGACGGCCCAGAAGAAATAAAGAGAGACGGTGTCAAGAAGTTGGATTGGACGACAAGAAACCCTAGCCGTGGCGAGATGACGGCGTCAGCCATCAAAAGGTGACGCCGTCACCCTTGTAAATCTATATATAGTTTTCAATTTTTCATTCATTAAGAGGACTTTTGGTAGGGAACTTTAGGGTACTAACCCTAGTCAACTTTTGCAGCTATTTTAGGGTTTCAAACCCTCTTATCTTCCATGTTCAATTGAAGATAAGTTATCCTTTAATCATTCAATATGTCTATGTCTTGTTAGATTATATCGTATGCTTTTCTTTTCTTTAACATGTTAGCTTAAGTTTATTTGTGTTTGCTTAGATCTAATGAAACCTAGTTATTGATTATTGGTTGTTGGCTTGTCATTGATTGTTGTGGGTGATTGATTTTAGCGTTAGGCTTAAGAAAAC